>OZ023223.1:1706686-2306686 GCA_964006125.1 Cryptus viduatorius | reverse complement strand
ATCCGGAACAGCAATAGCAGCAGCGTGACTACATACTCTGTCTGATAACCCACCCCTTTACTCGGTTCATACTGAATTCCACCCCCACGTCCGCGCAACTATAGCAGAATGTTGACTTCCTTTGAAATGCTTCGCGTCATCAATGTTAATTGCTTTCCGCTTCAATCTTCGAGATGAAAAATCCGTCAAACATTACATTTTTTACATCGCAGATTTGGTCCAAAGCATTGGATTCCCGGAAATGGAACTAAAAAATAAATCTCTATGCTATGTTCGCGGAGTTTTTCGGGTTTCTTTGTTTTTAAGGATACAACGAGTATAAAATGAATAATAAACAATATACATACTACATGCGAATTGCGATAGAGAGGGTGCAGAGAGACTCGAAAGAAAAGTGTGTCACCGTGACGAGACGAGCGCCTCCCCGGGGGCTTTGCAATTCTTACATCCGGTTTCGTCCCGCCGCCAACCGCAACTCATACCACTGTAGAAGTATCCCTACAGGAGTCGAATCTCAAAGAGCTCCGTGTTTCCGCATTCGACGCTTGGGAATCGTTGTCTTACTTCGTGTATAAGTATATTCCCCGAGCTGTTTTCAACCCTCGTGCGAGAGCTTTCTCAAACGCAATCCCAGCGTGGTCCTTATCTCGATTTCTCGAGAAAACCACGCTACAGCAACTGCGTTCGTACGCCGACCGAGAATGTGCTCACCGTGTCGGATATTACATCTCTACTTCACCACCTACATAGGAAGCATTTCCATATATCGCGTGAAAAAAAAATCCCAAAAATTCTAGAATATCCGCGTATAAAAAAAAAAAAAAAAAAAAAAAAAAAAAAAAAAAACAAACAAACAGTAGCGCACACTTTTCCGATCGTTTTCTCGTGTCCCGTAAACGAGCAAACTTTTTCAACCCTTATCCGCGATGTATTAATAAATTAAGTATAACTCGGACTTCGACAATTTAAAAAACTTTTTTAATCCACGATACATAATGCAGTTACGTAGAAAAAAAATGCGTGGAAATAGGTGAACTATCGAGGATCCTTAAAACTTGCTAATTAGTATCGAGTTCATTATTTATGCTATCGTGTTTTGTCGAGAACCGGTTTTGATAAATTCACCGAGAACTTCGCACGGGGCGCGATACATCGCGAAGCGTTAATCAGAAAAACTTACTGTAGAGGAACTTCGTCGGTTGTAATTATTGGAAAATTGTTCGACCACGAGGCCGACACGCGCGCGGGGCAAAAGCGTCGCAGAGTATCTTCGAGGTAAGAATATATTGTCGGGCCGAGAAAGCGATTATAACGAGATTGCTTCGGTCCCGCGGTTACAATAACATACTATATCGGGGGGCTACACTGTTGAAAGCGAAGTTTGGTGCTATACGAGGTTTGCACTACGTCATTTGCGGAGAGTACCGAGGGACAGCAATGGCGAGGAATCTGAGCAGTCGCTCGCAAGGCGAAGACAACGGCAGAGAACGAAGGAGGATATACAGGCGTCGACAACGACGACGAATAGTACGGAGTTATGTCTTGAGAAACGCGTTTATCGAAGGTTATATCGCCTCGAAACCCAAGAGTTTCGAAGCTTTCGAAGCTTTCGCCGTAGTACCGTTGCAGTGAGAGACTCGCTATCTTACTCGCGTTCCCGCGATCTCTCATTCCTCTTCGGGGGTTCTCGCTCGCTTACAGTCTGCGACCACTATACGACAGCCCATTGCAACAAGCGCCATTGCGACCCCCGAAGCACCGAGCGGACAATAATCCTCTCCTTATTTATCGCGGCGACGCGACGCGAAACTCACCGTCAACGTTGTTACGTACGTATGAACGGTGTAAAACCTCTATACGCGATGGGGAAGGAGAGTAGAAAGGAAAAAGCGGAAGCCGCGGGAACCTTTAAGGCCCTGTGAAATTTTTCATTTCGATTAAAGCCCGTCGACGGCTTAAAGGCGACGTCGCGCTCGGCGTTTCTCGGACACTGAGCTTCTCTACTCTTTTCCCAGCCGTTATACTACCCATAAACGAGCAAAAGCAGGCAACGCGGAGAGAAAAAAAAAACAAGAAAACACGAAGTAAAGAAGAGAAAAACAAAGAACAAGAAGAAAAAAAAAAGTTGCTACGGAAAAGAAAGAGGCAGAAAGAGTCGTTGAGTTTCGATGAAAAAAAAAGTTTCAACTCACTTAACTACCAATATAAAAGACTATAATCTGTTTAACTGGAAGCAAAAAAGTGCGTAGTTTGTTTTTTTAACATACTATACAATAACTACTTCGTTACTCTGAAACTTTCAATTGTTTTTTATACATCGAACAAGTATTTTGTGATCAACCGGAGTGCCGAAGGAATAATAATCAAATTTTCACTTTAAGAAGTGTAGCGGAGGTAAAACAAGTTTTTCCATTCTGTTTTTTTTTTTTTTTTTTTTTTTTTCAATCATTCAATTATCTTACAAGATGACTTCGGCAAGTTGTTTTTTTCACCTCCCAATAATCAGCAATAGTTCGCGTTGTTTAGCGTTTAAGTTTTTTCGTTGAACGGTTAACCCACTTCGTCGAAGAAACAACTATTTCCATCGATGCTTCTTTGGGCGGTTTGTTCAAATATAGTATGCGCGTCGTTCCGGTCGTGACCGCGTACCTCAACGTCATTAAACTTCGCTCAGCAAAAAGTAAATGGGCTTTTTCCACTTCGTTCGCCGCGTCAGCGCGTTCTAAACCGCGCGCAGTTGTTTCTAACTCGATATATGAAACGACTGGAGCATAGCGCGAGCGAAGTGGCGCGTACCGAAGTTCGGGCGAAGTTCAGATTCCCGAAGTAGTCAGGGACCTCCGTTCTCCAGAGAGATCTCGTCTTCAAACGATGAGGATCACGACGATAATCTTCTTATTTGCTGCCTTGTTGACCCTTTTGCCCATCGCGACTATCTTACCCGCTGAAACTCAATGGTCCACACGGTGCCATTGTGCAATGTTTGGTCGCTAAAACCGCGTCACTCGTAACGTTACGATTCGCGAATCATTGAATTCAATTGAAGCTCTCAATCCACCGACCGTCGTTGTCCTCAAATTGCTTTGATAAAATTGAACAATCGAATGAAATTTCGAAAGAATGGAGAAACGCGAACGGTTACCGCAAGTCGGTTAGTTTGATTGAGTATAAAATCACTTTTACAACATCTCTTGCAATGATTGAACAGCACATTTCGAGGCGCCTGCGAATCCAGAACAGCGACAGATAAGGAACAAAAAAAAAAGTTTTCCAGCGGTTGAGTCTACCGACCTTTGAGTCGAATTTCCAACCGGAAGTCGCGATAAAGAAAAAAAAAAAGAGAAACTAAAACTAGATAGACCCAGCGTCGTCGACGTTGCCGTTGTCGGGGCCGTCTACTTGCCGGAAAGGCTCCATTAAGTCATTTACCATTAAAGCGAAGTGGTGAGAAAAGAGAATGGCGGGGTTAGCGCAGAGATAGAGTCGAGGGAGTAAAGTCGTCGTTCAACTTTCTCGAGAATCCTTCATATAGACGTGCCATTTTCCGGCTCGGTGATGCCCTTATCCTGGCTTCCTGGACGCGTGACCTGGATTGAGAATGACATCAACCGCGTCAACGACAATTTTCTCCTGCAATCGTATATACCACCCCCTCATCAACGCCTACCCTCCAACGCCTAATTCAGCAGCGTCTAAATACTTTGCATACGTCCAGAAGTTCTTCAACCCCATTGCCTAAAACTCCTCCATCACATTCAATGTGACCAATTCGCCGAAAGAATGAAGACATCGCTTTGTTCATCGAATCTCAACCAGAAGAAAGTTTTTTCATTGGAAATCTTGTACAACATCGTAGGGAAACGAAGATCCTTGAAGAAGTTTTCATAAGGGAAGGAAATTATAGAAATGAAATGTTCTCCAAGTTCCGACATCAACCGCGTCAACGACAATTTTTTCCTGCAATCGTATATACCACCCCCTCATCAACGCCTACCCTCCAACGCCTAATTCAGCAGCGTCTGAATACTTTGCATACGTCCAGCAGTTCTTCAACCCCATTGCCTAAAACTTCTCCATCACATTCAATGTGACCAATTCGCCGAAAGAATGAAGACATCGCTTTGTTCATCGAATCTCAACCAGACGAAAGTTTTTTCTTTGGAAATCTTGTACAATATCGTACGGAAACGAAGATTCTTGAAGAAGTTTTCATAAGGGAAGGAAATTATACGAATGAAATGTTCTCCAAGTTCCGACCTGTTACTAATGTAACGGACGTTTTAGCGCGCTGATGGATATCGAAACACCATCAAATGTGTATAATCTCGAGGGTCATAACGTGAAAGCTTTTTGAGCTGAGAGTTCAACGTCTGGGCTTCTACTACTAGTGGATAAAATTCTCTTGGGCCCAGAGGTTGTACCATCTGGCAGTACTCTCCGCGTAGTTGATGGAACGTTGGCCCCACAGCACCCTGGAGAATGTGGGGCGAAAGTAAAACACCCCACTCTACTTCTCGCACTATACCGCTTAGCTTGCGCGAAGCTTTCATTAAGTAATTTACTATTAACGAGAAGTGGGCGAAAGGCGAAATAAGGTAGGAGAGCGGAAGGTGGAGGTGGAGAAGCGGGTTGTAGGATAGACTATCGTCGTCGGAACACGGCCTCTATCGGGCCCAGCAGGCACGAGGAAAACCAGAAGCGTCTATGTATGCCGCCCTCCAACTTTCCACCAGAGAATTCTTCGAGACAGTTCAACTTCCGGAGCCGCGGCGGCATTCAGCGCTTATTATTTTCCCTGCCAAGGTTAGCCTCAGCGTCTGCTTCGATTCGTTAAGTTTCACCTTGTTTCGGAACAGCTTCACCAAGCAACTCTACATGTCATTGATGAGTGGCTTTGTAAAACGAATACCATAACCGCTTGCTGCTTCGTTACATAAGTTTGTTCTTTCCCCTCGAAACCTCATCGTATTATCGTAATTCGCGAGAAAATGAAATCATTCTTGACGCGATGCCGTATTTTGAAGGAATGTTGGAATTGACTAAAAAGAACAAAAATCGATGGTTTTTCTTGTTTTTTTATTTATTTAGAACATTTCTCAGCCCAAGTCTTGCATAAGACTTTGATCTCATACAAGTGAATCATCGTATTGTCGTAATTCGCGAGAAAATGAAATCGTTCTTGACGCGATGCCGTATTTTGAAGGAATGTTGGAATTGAATAAAAAGAACAAAAATTGATGGTTTTTTCTTGTTTTCTTCTTTATTTGGAACTTTCCTCAGTCCAAGGCGTGCATAAGGCTTTGATCTCATACAAGTGAATACTCCACGTGGTAACAAACCAGCATAAGATACTTGGAGTACATGATACTGGAGTCGAGCAAATGAGAACGTAAAGAGGGATCAAGATTGTTGGTAAGACTCTCAGAGAGCATGGCAGCCCGGTTTTCATTGAAGTCTCGGGTTCTAATTCAGAATCTCGAAAGCAGCAAGTATCAGATGTTATTAGAAGCTGTGCTCTAATTTCCGAAAATTCCGAAACTCGAGTTCCGGTTAGCTCTCTCGTTCTCATAGTGAAGTAGGAAACAGCAAGGAGAAAACCTCAAGAACCTGGCATTCGAAGTCCAGTATCAAGAGTACCCAATTATCTAAAAGGCTTTTCCCTAAAGGCCTAAAATCCAGGTCGTTTTTTTCATCTCTCTTTTGCCAGCTTCCGCTTCCATGTTCTCGCTCACCCTCTCCTTCCCCTGAGGTCGGTACTTCCTTAAATTATCTTCCATTTATTGGGGCAACGAGATCGATAAATTTCGTCGAAGTAAATCCGACCGGGAGTCTCCTCGTTCTGAAGCTGAAGAACCGAAACAAGAACGTCCCCAAGCGCAGTAGCGCCAGAAGCAATAGCGAAGGCGTTGCAAAGCCGCGATAAAGTCCTCGTCATGAAGACCCGACTGAGACACTTTGGACCCTCCTTTCGTGGAAGAAGGTGGTTGTAGGTTTCCTCATTGCACCAGTAGCGTTAAATCGAAACATTGTCGCTAACCCTGTCTTCTAACGCCTCTCTTGCTTCTCGTAGAGAACCTTTTGGTATCTCCGTCTTCAACTCTCTCTCTAAGGTATATCACGTTGTACCCTTTAAATCTGGAAGGTAAAGGTGAAACTATGAGATAGCGGCCTCGCGCGGCCTTCACTCACCATTTTCACCATCCTTTTTGTCTTCGTAGCTGCCTCTTCTGCCTCCATTTAGTCATTTACTATTTATGCAAAGCGGTGAGTGGTTGCCCGCGCACGAAAGATGCTGCAGCCGCGTCTTTCGTCGTTCACGGCAGTTTGTCTTCTCTCTTGGTGCGGCATCAACGTTCTACGCGATACCTACTTTTCCTTCTTCCCGACCCCAACCTCTTTCTCGACTGCACTATCTCCACTTCGGTTACCGCTCCCCCTCCCCCCCGCCCCCCAAGTACCCATCCCCGCCCTCAATCCCCCCCGTCATCCCAGCTCTCTTACTCTTTGCCTTCTCCCCCTCCCTGTTCATCCATTATCCTGGCAACGTAACCCTTTCCATCACCTTGTCCCTCTCGTTTCTTACTCCCGGAAGACACACACACACACGCGCGGGAAAACTCTCACGGACGTAAAAATCTCTTTCTGTCCAGAGCTCTCCGTCTCTGTTCCACTACACGGATAACCCCGGATGCTGGGCAAAAAAAAAAGCCTGAACTCCCAAGAGTGAACCGGATGCAGGTCTGTACCAGAGGAAGAGGCCGAACATCGTGATGCTGCGCTAACGGGATCGTGTGCGATGTAAGACGAAAAGTAGAGATGAACGAAAGCGAGAGAAGAGATCCACGGCGCACATCAGGTGTGAGAAAACGGGAAATAAAATGAGGATGAGGTATATAATCGAAAAAAAAAAAAAAAAATGAACGGAGAGAATAAGATAGAACGGGAAAAAAGAAGGGGAAAGGGGCGAAGGTTGGTAGAAAAAGAGTAAATCCGCGCTACGGAGCCAAGGAACGGAGGCAATCTGCATTTTGTCAAACTATCGCGACAAACTTGGAAGTTCGCTGAGGAAGAAAGGATATAGAGAACAGTCTGAGAGGGGATAGAGACGAAGAGAGAAATGTCGTATGCAGGATAGAAAATGAGGGTAAGAGGTCGAAGGTGGGGAAGGAAGTGGTTCGGGGGTTTGTGCCGGAGCTGTACACGCGAGGTACTCGTGGGATTCTGGGACCGACGGAGAACTTGAAGCAGCTCCCTGGCGTGCTGTCAGCTAAACCCTTCACGTAGCTCTCGAGGTACTATCCGAGAACGCTGAAACACGACGGGAAAGAAACGTAACGAATACTCCTTCCGCTGGACGACATATGTATATAAGACTGGAAGTGTCTAACGCTGTACATTTGCTATAAAGAGTTTTGTAATTGAAAAAAAAAAAAAAAAAAAAAAAAATTTACAAAAGCTAACCGCGTTTTGCCGAAAAAAATCGGACGTCATTTTGCACAAAGATTTTCCATTAATAATAATAAAAACACGAATATGCATCACCGCATGAAATTTTCATCGTCGAGTGCAGTTTTTTTTTTTTAATTTCGCACATAGCGATCAACGACGGAGTCCAATGTTCCTTTGAAGAGAACAACGTTTACGTCATTCACCCTTATCTCGTCCTCTCGAGGATAATCGATATGAGACACACGATAAGTAAATTTTATCATGAAAATTAATACCCTCGAATAAATTTGACTAATATGAATTTCAAAGCCGGGAAATAAATTTTATTATTTCATAACGTTAACACATGAAGACGGCGGTTAACCGCTAAAGTTCGAGGAGAGTGGCGATCAATAGGATTACACTGTAAATTTAATGACGCCAGAACCGCAGTTCCCCGTCGAATCGCGAGGCTTCGAGCTTTCGAGTACCCAACTCCCCGTGACAATTATAACCGTATCCTCTCCCCCTCCCCCTCCCCTTTGCCCTCCTCTCCTCTCCTTGGCGAATAGTGCAATCCTCTCTATAGCTTTGAAATCGTCGCGGGTCGATAGGTACGATTTCGTTGGGACGATATCCAGAAATCCGCGGTCTAATCATGCCGCTGCCGGGAGCGAGCGAGCGGCATTTTAGTTGATTCGGTGGTAAGCTTTTACTGCGAGAACTCTATCGCGTGAGGCTCTTCTTCGCAGCGAAATTTCGTTGGAAAATTCGAACGAAATATAGTTTAATGTAACACGCTATTCCGTTCTTTGCCCTCCGATATGGAATGTTATCCTTTATTGCCGTTTGCCTATTCTATATTACTCAACTGATTGGAAATACTCGATATTCCAGCCAATTGTCAGGATCGATTGCGACGGAAATATCCACATATATCTATGTGCGCAGCGGTTTTAGTAACGAGAATAGGGGATATACACACGTTGAATTAAATTGAAAGCAAATGCCTCGGCGAGCTGTTCGCCGTATAGAGAGAGAACGCTAATATACTTGGCAATTAGAATTTTCGATAACGCAAGGGATGAAAGCGACTATAGACAGTGATAATGTGGGAACGGATGTGCATTTCGAATAGGTTACGGTACGGTTTTCGGTAGAAAATTTCACGCCGAACGATCAATATTACGTTCTCCGGGTTCGACGATCTATAGATAGATGCAAATGCGACGGTGTGGCAACCAATCAGTGCGATAATCACAGACGGAGTTAATTGCGACTGTGGAATTTTGATGGCGTTGTTGCCATGCGGCCTTTCGTTATCGGTTACTTCGATCGCCGTTTTTCCCAGCTATACCTTCACTTCCTTCCTTCGCGCAGGTCGAAAGGTGGCAAAAGCCACACTTAACCTATTCGCTACGCTATATAGGCGCCGCTAGCGTGTGCGAAAATTCGATCGCGAGTACATTGTTCTATATTCAACGCGGTATTATACACGGCGAGACGCCGAGGCAGTTAGTCATTCTTCGCGTCGAGCACGACGGCAGACTCGAAGATACAGCGGGGTAAAGGCCTCGTAGCTATATATATATACCATATACCGACGCATCGATGTATAGTTAGGCACAAGCGCTACTGTAAAGTATATATATTATGTACCTGCGTTTCCTCGCCGCATGTAAGCGCACCCATGTATTTCAGAAGGTATAAGAACACGCTTTGCCGCTTCACATGACACGTGGTACGCGTTCCGTGCTCTCGCAAGCCTATTTTACGTGCGATATACGCCGACAATATCGGCAGGCATATCAAAACCCCCGATGATCCTCCCGCGCGTACTGCTCTCACTTGTCTCCCCTCTCATCTTGTACAAGCGTAGGATGCGATACTTGTAACATTATACACCATTCATCTACCCTCAATATGATATCGAATCACCCTAAAGTACAATGGTATAACGTCGGATACCCATCGACAACGTTAATTGCATCGTCGATGTTAGTGGCTGACTACTGCAGCTACTGTTTCCATCTACTAGTCTATCGATTACACTGGAGGGTTGTTCTCCGGTCTATATCACTCCCTTCTCTCCCCACCCCCCGTCGCGATTAAGCTATGTCGTTGACGAACGGATCAATCTTACGATAACCATCGCTTGCGCTCTCCGCACGGACTGCAAATACGCCTCGGATTTCGATACGCGAATGAGACGGCATTTTATTGATAGACGAGTATCGTTGAGGAATATATCCTCGGAAAGATACCATTATGACTTTTAACTCATTTTTAAATATTGGAGAACAAATATATTATGGAAATTAAAAATTCCACTCGGCGAATATGCAATTCTGGGAAATGAGGGCATACTATCGAAATTCCTTCGAGTGGTATATTCATTCAGTGAAATTTCGGATTTTTTTTTTTTATTGCTATATTCATTCAGCGAAATTTCTGATTTTTTTTTTTATTTTATGTTTCAACTTGTAACCTATTCCAAGTAACCCCGATCGCTCCTATTCCATATTTCGAAGCTTTACGCTGCATTCCGTGTTTCGAAGAAATAAGGTTAGTATCGATATATTTTTCCGTTATAAATAATTTGAGTTTCGAAAATTTTTTTTTTTATTATTTTTACGCATAAAAATTATTAAAATTTTTTTTTTTTTTTTTTTTTTCGAAAATTCGCACCGTACGAATCGTAAGATTTGACCTCTTTTGTAATATCACAGCTCGCTTGCACTCTTGATGGTTTAATTAGCGTGCGAGCATGAAGTTAAACGTCGTCGTATAACCGTTGCCAATTATGCGGTTCATATATTTTGCCGTTCACTGTAATCACGCTTTTTCTCGTGTGACCCCTTTTCTCAAATACGCGTTCGAGAAGTTTAAGAATAGTAGTATTATAGCACTCGAACAACCGCGCGGGCGGCTATGCGATCGCGAGACTCCAACGATGAAAATTAACTCCGCGTATACATGTATAAAACGCATGAGCGATAACCTCCTTCGGTTTTTATCAGAAAATCTAACGGCTACGTGACACGCAATACTTTCGTTCAACGATATACGAAAGTGTGCAATTTACTTCCTCGTATTATATGGGATTGTCGGAGGAGCAAAGTATTGGCTTCGTTCGCTTTTCCTTCATTTCCTTTCGATTTTTTTTTTCTTTATATACGATCCTCGTCTCATTCGTCGTTGAGTCACGATTCGAGTTTCATTTAAAAAGCTCAA
The DNA here is from genome assembly GCA_964006125.1 of Cryptus viduatorius. Classification (NCBI taxonomy): domain Eukaryota; kingdom Metazoa; phylum Arthropoda; class Insecta; order Hymenoptera; family Ichneumonidae; genus Cryptus; species Cryptus viduatorius. The sequence continues at coordinate 2,296,024 of OZ023223.1, read as the reverse complement.
ATAAACTTGATTGGGTATAGAACTATCGGATTTCCACGGCTTTTCAGCAACATCGCAAAAAGTAAAGCACATCGACGTTGCCAATTACTAATACGATTTATCATATCCATCAACGAAAAATATTTATAATAAATAAAGTTATCGATGAATAATTAATTCATTAACTCATTAGATGAATTATGTACCATAATCCATCACCTATCCATCATTTCGTATTCAAAGTTCGTAAATAAACTACAAGCCCAGCATCGATCAATTAACGATGTCAAATTCTGTAATTCATTATTACGAAATAAAAATTTTATTTTTTAAATATCGATTATCTCGATTTTAAAGCCATTCACTCTATAAATCTCGTTAAAAAAGATATATCTTTTATCTTCGATTTTTTTTTCTTCGTTCGTTTCGTGTTCACAATTGTTTAAAAAGTTTTCGTCGAATCACGTAATTCGTATGTCTGTTCGAACGTTGTAATCGCGATAATGAGTATTCGTCGAGAATGGAGGGATTCGATTCGATATACGATAGAATGAGAGACGAAGTGAGACGCGGGCTTTGCGAAATAATGCCAAGTTAAGTAGTTTCGACGGACGCTGGAGTACTGCATACAGCATCGACGCCTGTGGTTCGTTCTCGAGAACCGATATCGAACGAAACCGAATAAGTACCGACCGAGCCGCGAGCGTCGGTTCGTCGTTGAATGGCATCGCGTCGGCGGACAAAAATTTTTCTATCCGCGACTTTCCCATCCGAATGCGAGAAGCGCCGCGGCACGAGAACGCGAAAAGCTCCTCCGGGAATTTTTCGCGCTCAAGTGATATACATATATACAAACGGATATTTACGCTCGCCACTTTTTCGAAACCCTTTAGCTCCTTCCGCGTGGACCTACGAATTTTTGGATGGCAAACAACAAACAGAACGTATTCGACTTCCTTTCATATCCACCCAAAGGCGTATCTGCATCTTCGCCGTGTACCACTCACCCCTATTTATAGTGTGCAAAACTTTAGTGTACCTTTCGAAGTATGTATACAGTTTATGTTTGTTGTGCACAAAAGTATACGAATTTTGTTCTCACGGATACACGGAGTAGCTATTTCGCAGTCGGTATACAGTCGGTATGGGGGGAGGGGGTGAGTTCCCCATAAAAACGTCGGAAGATTTTTCGCCTCACGCCGAAAAAACTGACGATAAAACGGCACGTTTTTCACGCTTAAAAAAAATGTCGTTCGAGAAATGTGAAAAAATTTCATAGATTCGTATAATATACGCGAACTTTTAATGTTTTTGACATATTATGCAAATTATGATTACCGAAGCGCGTAACTTTACCGTCGTCTCGTATTGCATAATTTTCGTCTATACAACGCGAAGATTTATCGTATACGCGCGACGAAGTTGCGACGAGATTGCGACAATTACAAACACCGACGACGTTGAGTAAGTCAGCTTCAACGAATATTGCCGAATAGACGAAGCCTTTCGTCTGACGGGTATACATATTTACAGCTAACAAGCAAGTAGCGAGAGGTACATCACGGAGAGGTGAACTCTACTCACCTTCTATCCAGGTATGAGTAAGTATATTTAGCACCGACGAACTCGAGACCACATCACACGACTATATACCTCTATGCTGCGCTGGCGCAGCTACGGTCGTTGACTCACAGGGTTGCGCAAGCAGCCTCGCAATTAGTCTGACAATTAGTCGCACTTAATTCACGAGAGTAATATATACATATATATATGATACTCGAAGGAAAGCATACTCCGTGCGCTACAGTAGAGTAGCGGGTGTGTTGACTCCCTTAGGATAAGATGTCTTTTAATTACCGTTGCTTCTAAAACGTTAAAATAACATTCGGCGCAAATTTTGAACACACGAAAGCCCCGAGAAACAATATTTTTTTGCAAGGTGAATTGAATAACATATCATCGGGAAAAAATATATCGGATATAGCGGAACGATGAATGAGAAAATTCAGTTATCGTAGTCGATTTCCGACGGAAATACAATTTTTCGTATTTAAATAAAATAATGAAATTACTTCGTCATTGAATATTGAAAAAATTACGATGTTTATTATATTCTTCGGAATGAAATACATAAAATACGATATTTGCCGACGTCATCAAAATGTTTATTTCAAATGTTACGGCGAATTGTAAAATATGAAAAAGAATTGCGATTTTTTGCTTTGGAATTGAAGGCTTCGAAAATAAATTTGGATCACCTACGGCGATGTATTTTTTTACGCTGAAAATAAATTCGATTGTAGGAGAGGTCAGGTCAGAAAACAGGACAAGTTAAAGCATTCAAAGGATTTATTTATTTTTTTAGGAATTATTTAACAAGTAACAGGTTATAGCTGCTCGCGCGCTCTCATTCTTTTCCGCGTTTTAATCCCCTTAATCCATTAAAGATATGCATCTGATTTTTTTTCGATCGATTATTCTGACACTTGAATCTTAAATTCACGCTTTACATACATAAACATCTTCTTCATTGCGATAAGTCGGACCAAAGGCTCGAATTTTTATTTAATCGAACGTAAGTTGTATCTCCAGAAGACCTAATCAACTTGTGAATTGAATTAATAATCATTGACCGTAAACAACAACTGTCGGCGCACAACAATCACGAGAGCAAAACAGCAATCAGCGCGAAGGGTGTCTGTGAGGGGTGTCTGTGTGCGGAGTCCGTGTGGGGTGTCTGTGCGGAGTGTCTGCGAGGGGTGTCTGCGATGATTGGACAAACAAAAATCGAACAAACAATTTTTCAAAATATATATAAGATAACATATATTTACCATAAGTATTTACTAAAAAAATTTAATTTTATTATTTAATATTAATTTTTTTTATCATTTTTTTTTCTTTAATTATGTATACATAACCCTTTGTATCCGCACATAGTACCCTAATTTCAACGAGTGCTATGATAATTGCGAAGAATCTCCGATTTTTTTACCGCATGACATTCGACGTGCCCCGTGTTTCAACGAGTCAGGGTCTCCCCTAGTTATTAGCTGAGGTCAAACGGGACATTGGTAATTTCGAAAAACATGTTTTTTTCTCCGCGTGTCGGGACTGAGATTCGTTGATCCACAGCTTCCAGCTTCAGCCTTCTGTAACAATCGCCGAACGAATAAGACGACAAAAATACCCTTCGATTTTTTTTTTTTTTTTTTTTTCGTGAAAACGTTTTTCGGTTGGTATCTAAAAAAAAAAGTATGGAGTAAAATGTTTCTTTCAACTATTTTCTCCTCGTCCCGATAAATGGCTGAGTTACATTACTTTCAATCCTCTCTCGTTTCTTGCTCGCTTTCATTTATTTTTCTCTCTACTTTCGATCTATCTTGAGTTTCTCGAAAAAGGTTCTTTGCGGCACGTTCTGTACGATCCTACGACCGCACAGAATGCGTGGCCGCAGGCGAGCGACCTGACCGTATCCCGGAAAACATTCTAGTCTCTGGCATGCTGCTGTCTGGAGCCCCGAGAGAAACAATAAAAGGCGAGAGAGAACAAGAAGAAGAAGAAGAAGAAGCAGAAGAAGTAGAAGCAGAGGTCCGTCGAGACTGCGATCCATTGGGGTTTGGCCCGACGCACCCATCGAGCGCTCGTCAATCGGACGCCAAAGTGCCGAAGGCTGTCTTTCTCGATGTGCCTCAGGTTTTTCTACCATTCGACGAATCCGTCGAAACGAAACCCCCCGAGCTATCGGCTATATGCTTTTCCGGGACCTCTCTGCTTTCCGGAGGCTATACACTCCCTTATATTTATTTTCTACCCTCTGTACGCATGACACAACTCACTCAGACGTTTTATTACCACACTACAGTTCAAACTTTCGCGAGTTATCAATAACGAAAAAAAAAAATTCTATCTTCGATGAATAAACGGAAATTCGTGTAAAAACTCCTCGAGCTGTTTATCACTGAAGCTTCGGCAACCGAATGAAAAAAAATAAACATCGCGCTCGAAATTCTCGTACTGCTGCAAAAAAATTGTAATATGCATTCGCGAGTGTTTAACGATTCTCAGTGAAATTCCATGGCATATAGGACATCGTCTATATAAAAAAAAAAAAAAAAAAATATCAAGCGCAAACTCCGTTAAACGAGAATCGTTGGTAACGTTGACATTTCAGGTAAAAATCGTTTGGAAAAGAACGAACGGATGTTTCTGTGATATAAAAAGGGACGATCTATGTGTGTGTATATGCATAACGAGAGCTTACGAATCCCTACGTTGAGCTAATTTAATTGCATTCTACAGCAAATAAATGTAAACGAGTATATTATTGCAGAGTTTTCTCTGAGATATTATCCTCTTTGTCGACATCGTGCATATTATATGAATATATCTCCCGACTGCACGTGATATGAATTTACGATTGCGAAATCGTCGATTCTTCGTTTCCATATTAATTTTTATAAATTGTAAACACGCGCGTTGTATAGCGAGTGGTGCTTTGTATTGATTAAATGTGTGGTGTATACATCGCGGGGATTTTAGGAATATGGAAATCTCATGCAAAAGCGATAGTCAATATTCACGATTTTTGGTATATATAACATATCCCTATATATTTATCTACGTGCTATACAATGGACGAAAATTATCGTGAAACCACGAAGGCATGGTTTTTACTTCCGGTCTGTTACGAAAAATAATTGCCCGTCTATTCCTGCGCTCGTTTACGGTCGATCGGATCGCTTGTAGCCTCTCCCCTTTCCTACGGATTGGCCATCCGGCGTAATTACCCAGAGCACTGGATAGTCCGCGAGCTTCTCTTTCTTCCCTCTTTCCTTCCCTTATTACATTGCCGGAGCCCCATCAGCTTCACTTTGCCTCTTTTTCTCGAAAAAAAAAAGAAAAAAAAAGGAAACAAGAAAAAGAAAATAGAGAAGAAGCTGTGCCTTCTCTCCTCTCTCATTTTTTTTTTCTTCCACCTCTCTACTTTCGTAATTTTACCTTTTTTCCACCTTTTATACTGGCGTGGTATGCACGCCGTGGTACTCGCATGATCTTTTCTACTCTTTTTTAATCCTCCATGTTTTTCTTCTGCCCTCGCTATCTCGTGAGTCTCGAACACCGTCTGCTAGTTATCGTGATATCATTTCATATAAAAATACAATATTCATAAGATAAAATTACCGAGATACGTATTTTTTGAAAATTTTAAAATTTTTTTTTGAATTTTTTTTTTATATATTTTTTATATATATATTTTTTTAATTATGCACTTCAATGAATACGGGAACGTATGTTTTTTATTTTCGATTATATTTGGTTTGGTAATATATACATTGTTTTAGCGCAGGAAGCTACCGCTGCATGTACGGCAGTGTAGAGTAGTCGCGAATAGAATTACCCCGCGTTATAATCGATTGTTAACGATATTCATAGCCAGAGGAGTGGATATTGTTGTACGTAGGGCAATAAACAGGTATGCGTTGGCTGTTGAACAAGCGCTCCGCGAGCAAGCCATGCATGCCTTCAGGCGCTCTTGTACGCTGGGCAACAAGCATTTGCGTAGCCTCCAGAGAGACAAACAAAGTACATAAAGCGGTCCAGGAAGCCCGAGCTCGCGAAGCTCGCACATAGAACGTATCCGCGACTCGAGCGAAAGGGTATGAATTGCAAATTGTTGCGGGCTTGCGTTCCCACGGCTACCATGCAGAGAGACGCTCCACGGCGCCCACGAGGCAGCGGCTTGTAACCAGCATCCAACTTTCACCCTTCAGCCAATTCTCAGTTGAAAACGAGTCAGCGGCTGTTTCGAAACGAGTCACCAGCGTGTTCAACCTCATTATATTTCCCCTAATAAAAACTTTCAATCGCAGTTTGCTAATAATGGCGAAAAATTACTATACGTTACGAAAATAAATTCGATCGAAACTTTAGCCGCTGTAATTGGACTTTTTTTCTTGACGATGTGCGCGCGTCTAGTGGCAATTTAGTGCGTCTACATTAACAACGATACATTACGGAAAATAGTAAAAAAAAAAAAAAATCGAAAACAGAAGCTTTTTTATTTTTGTAAATATGATTAACAGCGACACGAAACTGTGATCGTTACATGTAATTTCGATTCGAGGTAAAGTATTAAATTATTAAAAATATTTGACGCGAAGTTTCCCAGGAAGAGTAATCTTTAAAAAAATCGAATACTAGCGAGAAGTGATGAAAAAAAAAATGCTGAGAAATTTCAATTTACGAGTGTAGTTTTCTCGTAAAAATAAAATCGAGAAGATGATTAATAAATTTCAATTTTTTTTTTCAAACTCGACGTAAACGAGATTAGTAGATTTTTTTATCGTATATTGCCGAGGATTCGAAGTGAAAATCAATTTAAAAAACAACTGTTTACCTGTTTTACTGCCGTCTTATGCGCGTTGCTCTTCGCCTCTGCGCGGAATAGTCACGATCGTTTCTTACTTCGCGCTCGTTGTAGATCTTGCTATCTTTGCACCATTCACGTGTAGTATATAGTTAGATAATGCAACGGAACCTCTCGGTGGATTTTGCACGGTCTCCACTATCGTTGCTTACAATAGTTTACGTACGTGTATACCATGCGATCGGACAATTCGTTACGCTCGATCGTGCAATAAATAACCATTGGATTTACTGGATTGCCCAACGAATATCTTCGAATACGCGTTCGTTCGATTTTTGTAGGTCAAAAATTCTACGTGACTGGATATCGAAGTTAAAGCCTCGACGTTCGAAAAGAATATTAAAAAAAATGTTATCTTCATTTATTTCTCTCACTTCGTGTAGCGCATTCAACTATTGCTGATGCCAGTAGTTCGACGTTATGAATGAATGAACAGCGAAGCAAACGACATATCCAGTGAATGGATTTTTTTTTTATGAAACACTTTTTAGTGGAAAGTGTTCATTCACGACTACCCAGTCATTTATTGGCCCCTCTCTCTTGTAGTAGATGGCGAAGCGATGCATGCGCGTGCAAACTATTAAAAAAGATCGAAAAAAAAGGAGGAAAAAGTGTCCAACCAAACGAGGTTACGTTTATCCCTCGCAGAGTTTGCCAATATAGTAGTCGACGTCCACTCTCGCGCGCCTGCTGTGCTCGATAAACGCTTCGATTTTCATTCTACAATGAAACGATGAACGATTAAAGCCTTCGCAAACTATCCGCGAACTTTGTACGAAACCATATCGGTGCTGAAACTTCAATAGATGCCGCGTTTTTAATTTTTTTAACTCCCTATGGCTAATTTTTTCTTGTTACTTATTTTACGATACTACCGCACTTTATCACAGCTTTGAACTTTATAAACCGAAGCGGACTGTCGAATTTCAAGAAACATGTGCTGTTTGTGACCAATAAACCAATATATGCTATATATATATTTGCTTTGGGCAGTGGTACTGAGATTCCTGCAGCAATGTAGCTTTGTGAGCGCAGGGACCATGTATATGACAACAAAGATCCGACGTATACGCTGTTATCGACAGGGAGTTACGTTCCTCTCAAAGCTCGCGATCGCCCGTTTCGGGGTATTCGATCGGCTGACGAATTCCTTTATTTATAGCATTTTTTTTATATTTATATCGAAAGCAAAAAATTCTCTCGTCGTTCTAAACCGTCGGTACAGTATCGCGAAAGTATTAAATAAAACTCAATTTTTCATATCCACTCGACGTTTTCAGCTCAAACATTACGATTAAATGTTCACCGTCACAGGATTAAAGTATCGAAATATTTATTCAAATACCATAAAGAATTTAATGATAAGAAATATGTGTTGATAAAAATAAAAAACTGCGTAATAAAAAATTTATACGTGTGCTAAGATTTTCGAAAGATAAGAGACGTCCGATGAGTATCGTGTGTTGTGGCATTTAAACGCGGTAAGCTAGCGACTAAAAAAAGAAAATCTCTAGACGGATTTACAAGATTATCAAACGTCGAAGGTAATCGGCTTAGCGGGGATTCGATAGAACTGAATTCAGTGAACCAATCTACTCTTAATACCGTGCGAGTGTACGTGTCGTGTAGGATAGGAATTTACGGCGGTATACGTAGTATAACGTGCGGTACAGTGCGCCGTGTGTGACGTGTTCCGTCCGACCAAACAATGCTTCTACTACTTGCGCGCGTCCACGAAGGCTCTCCGATCGCAATATCGAAAGCATATTCCAATATTTCTGCAACGGGTGAAAGCGTAACGACGATATTCGCGGGTTTTCCTAACAATATTCAAACGTCCATAAATCATATCGCGCTCCCGATATTTTTTCGTCGTAATTTCGAGTCTCGAAATATCGTTTGGAAAGATACAGGGAAAGCTTTTGTCTCGCGGTAAGCTTCGTCGATTTCCACGATCGTAGAAATATCCAATTTCTATCCCAGCGATTACGTTGAAGATATCCGTGGATAGAGGCGAGACGATGGTTGAGGAAAAGCGAAATCGGCTCGTCTATATAAGGCCAATGTCGGGCGGCCGGTTGGCCAGACGCGCGAGTACGATAGAGGAGGCGAAAGACTCGAAGTAACCGTTTGGGCAATACGCGATGTGATTTGAAATACGAACTCACTTGTCGAAAAATATGGTGGCGTTGGATTCGGCCTTCGCGGAAAGCTCTCGCGGAGATTCTCTCCGTGGTAAGGATAGCGAGACTGAGAAAACGTGACGAGATGGGGGTTGAAGGTGTGTGGGCCATCCAAGGACGGAGAGTCGAGGCCAGCCAGCCGACCAAGACAGAAAGGAAGCGCTAAAGAAATGACAGATAGAGAAGAAAAAAGAGACGCGGTTGAGAGTGGCGGAGAGACATAAGCGAGGAGAAACGAGTATGAGAGACGGAGAGAGAGCGCGAGACGAATAGGACTCTGGTAAAAGGATAGAAGTGAACAGCGGAGAGAAAACTCGAAGTAGTAGAAGAGTTAGAGGCGAGAGAGTGAGAGACGGGAGAGAAAGGATGAGGACGATGGTCGAGATGGGATATACGGCAAGTTGGCAGAGAAGAGAAGAGTAGAAAAGCGCGGGCAATAGAGGACAGGCAGATATTACTATTCCGTCGGTGTAGTCGCCGGTCTTCTTTCTCGCGCGGCTCACTTCCATCCTCTCTTTCCATCCTTCGTTTCGTCTACTTTCTCTTTTTCTACGGATAATACGGAAAGAAAACGGATATGGTCCAAGGGATGGCACACGGAATGGTTGTGCCACCCGCGGGGGGTGGCAGCACCACACCCGCGTCGTCTCTCTTCATCTTCTCTTCTCTTCTTCTTTCACGGACCGTGAGAGGTGGCTTTTAATTTATTTGACAAAGTTTGAGGCTCTCTAGCGTGCGCTCGCGAGGGTGTTCTAGATGCTGTGAGAAGCCGTCGGGGTCCAGGCGAGTGGGGACAGTCAGCGAGAGAGCGAATGAGAGAGAGATCGGAGAAAAAGTATATACGAGGAAAAGGGATAGGGCACGTGGGGCTTCGGAAGAATGGAAAGGGAATAGAGAGGGGTACCTCGTAAATCTTTGTCTCGTGGAAGTACGAGAACTTCGGGATGCTCCTCTTTCCTACCTACTCTACTCTTTTCCTCCACCTCTCGATCTCTCGCTCGCCCTCTTTCGCTGTGGGTTTTCTGCATTTTCTTCTTTCTCATTCCTCTGTGTATCTACTGCATTTTTCGACGGAGAACTCTTTGTTTTCGTGACTATCGTACTCGCGGAGAAAATAGTACGAGGGATTTTTTCCTATTTATATTCCCCGAGAACTGGAAGCAGAAACATGTAGAACACCCGAGGATTGCTCCTGACTTGGTGGACTTACGCACGTTTGCGCGCGAATAAAGCTCTCACATCTTCGATGTGTCGAGAATAGCTATTGCTCGATTCTATACAAGAATCAATCATGTTAAAGCAAAATTTCTCGGTTTCAATATCCCATTTCACTCACAATGGAAATAACTTCGTAATTGTGCGTCTGTCAAAAAAAGGTTGACATTCGAAGGTTACTTCCGATTGTGAGGCCATAAGACCTAAAAAAAAAATGAATCCCCTTTTATCGCCAAAGTGAAATTTTACGAAAAAAAAATAGCAATTTTTTGTATAAAAATAGAAAAATTAACAATCGATTTTTTTTTATTTTATACATATTACCATCGAAAACAACGCGCGAGGGTGATAACACCAGAGATATAACAGAGAATGAATTGGAAAAACCAGCAAATCCTTCGAGATAGATATACAGTCATAGATAGAAAAAAAAAGTGCAATGGAAACTGCGAGGGCGAGAACGGAAGTTTGCTTGTTCGTGCAGAGGCCGTTTTCGATTCGAGAAGATTCGTGACTCCCACTCTTCGCATAGAAAGGACTCGAGTGGGGTGACTCATAAATTTGCCATTCGCAGACGTATATTCCGATGGGACGTATCGATTGGCAAGTATCCCAGAAGCGTACGAACGCGAGGGAAGATTTTCTTCTTCTCTCTTTCTTCTCGATCTATCCACAGCCAGAGTCGGGCTCGTTTCACGACAAACCTTATACCGATCATATCTCGGATATCGTCGAAAACTTTTCCTAAAACTTTGTTCAACAATCGAGAGCAGAGCCCGTAGTTTGCGCGCGCGCAAGCGCCAGCGCGTGCCTCTTCCTCTTACGTCGATCTTTCTCTATTTCTGCCCCTTCGAACTTATCTCATTTACTGCGAAATTCGATAATAATAGATCCGACTTTCTTCCATTTAGTTTAATTATAGAGTCCGAAACGAGACTCCTATTCGATTCCATTCTCAAATGTTTCTTTCTATATTATCGACCTCGAGAATCTTCTTTCGCTCATTGTCCCTTCAAATTTCTATCGTACAAAGGCAACGTATAAAATCATTTGTAGAACTTTAAAATACGCGCCATTATTAGAATGGGACCAATGATATTGAAATCAATGATAAAAAAAAAAGTGAAATTCCGTATTTTTATCGTATCTTTGTTGATATTTTTAGCTCGAAATATCTCGCACCGCCGAAAGCTATCGGTATAGTCGAGTGCAATGTTTATTCGAAATCCGAACGCTTCGAGGTTCGGTGTCCTGGTTGCATGAAGCGCATGTTCGGTCATTATCAATGTTAGCTTTTCTTCGGGCCGCACATGAGTCGTTAACGACTGCACTCCGCTCGGTCGTTCGGTTGCGTCCCCGATCCTGCGAGCTCTCAAACTCACACATTCGTCCGCCTATACGTAGATATACATTGTTACGTGTATAAGTGGCATACGAGAGTTACACCAGCATATTAGAGCAGTAATAGTGCATCCACTAGCTGTACACTATTTCTCACGCGCGGTGAAATACCTCCATTTCTATAGCTATAGGCACCTGAAGCTACGTATGGTATATGCAGCCTATGTACCGCAATACAGCGTTCAGTGGATAGTGTTATTGTCGACTGTTATATGGGACAGTGAGGGACAGAGGACGATTGTCCCGTCTGTTTCTCGCTAAAGCTTCGATCCGATGCACTTGAGTCTCGCATAATATGTTCGAGAGTTCAATCAATGATTCCGCGACAATGCGAATGATGACCACCAGGGACAATGTGATCATACACGGACGCCAGTCCTCGCTATTCGTACGTCGTATGCGTGTTCCTTGGTCTTAATCCCCCATACGCTTACTATACATTCATCGTGTTGTACGCGAGTATTCTTGGCTCATGGGTACAGTTAATTTTCACCTAATCAACCGCATCTAATGCGAAACGCTTTTCAAACTATCGGGAAGAAAGTTTCTCCATTCCTAATCGGTCAAAAATAGGCAAAAGTGCAAGAATCGGTCGAAACCGGTTTGAAGTTGTCAGGGATGTTCACCTTGTCGATCGTGAATGCTCCATACCTCGATATCCACGCAAAAGCAAGTTTGTCTACTCTTAGTCGATCGAAGATGCGCATGCGCGTAATCGAAGCTCTTCGAACAAGTCCGAAATGGTCAGAATCACCATGTTGTATGTGAATATTCTTGGTTTATGGGTACAGTTCATTTTCTCCTAATCAACCGGATCTAATATGAAACTCTTTTCAATGTATCGGGAAGAAAGTTTCTCCATTCCTAGCCGGTGAAAAATAAGCAAAAGTGCCAGGAATCTGTCCAAACCGGTTTGAAGTTGTCAGGGACTTTCACCTTGTCGATCGTGAATGCGACATACTTGGATATCCACGCAAAAGCAAGTTTGTCACTCTTAGTCAGTCGAAGATGCGCATACGCGTAATCGAAGCTCCCCGAACAAGTCCGAAATGGTCAGAATCTCTGTTTGTAGCGGTACACGCCATCTGCAAGCAAAAGACGAAAGAACAAAGAGATCCTTCGTTCTACCCGTGACGCTAAGAGTCGATGAGAGTCGACTGTACGGGTTTAATGTACATCGGTTCTGTTTCCACATAGAACTGAAGCAATACAGAAAGAAGTCCTCAACAGTACAAAGGAACCTTACTCTCCACCTCCGTTCTACCGAAACATTCCATCTTATTCCTTAATTGTTTTCAGCACACTCCATACAATCTTTTGTCCGAAAGTGTTTTTTCTCCTTCAGTTCGTTCCAATCCGTAGTATTCCCGGGTTGCGCGCCGAGCGCTCGAGCCATGATTCTTTCTCGGCTTCGGTCTTCCACGGATCTCCTTCATTCTCTCACCCCTTTTTTTTACTCTCTCTCGTCGTTGCTGCTAAAGAATGAGGAAAGCGGGAGGCGAGACTGGAATCGGCGATTCTCCGTCTCTTCGAGTTGTTATCCCCGGTGTTTTTTTTTCTCTCTCACTCCTTACTCTCGTGTACGTCCGAGAGTCTGCGGTTTCAATATTTCCGGCACCAACCCTTACCGATATGCCACTCCAACTCTCAATCACTGCTTTCTTTCTTTATTCATATTTAATTGAAGCTGATCTGAATGCGAGATTCACCTGACTCGCGAATATACTATGTCTATATATCCACATATATATATACCTATATATATCTATCGATCGAAGTTTCCCTCCCTGAGGGATATAACATCGGCGAAGGAAGCGATGACGGAATAAAGAGGAAGCGGATAGAATAAAATGAAATATCCCGCCGTTCCGAGACAGCTGGATGACAGGATAGCGTCAACCTCGTCGTCGTCGTCTCCCCCACAAACGCGAGAGAGACTGCTCGTGCCGGTGCACATGATTCGGGGCATTTGTCGGGTGATCCATTTATTTGTGTCGTTTGTTCGCCGTCGTTCTTTCCCCTGCTTTTTCGTTTTCCTCCCTCGTTCTGTTTTTTTCATTTACTTTTTTTTTTTATTATTTCAACTCATATCTTCGCACGTTGCACACGCTGGGGGATGTTATGCGCTTTTATTCTGTATCCGGGAGTTATCATTTCTGCTTTTCTGTCGCCTACGGGATTAGAAGTATGTGACGCGTTTCATTGTCGATGAATTTCGTATCGGCGACATCTCTTAAGCGCGAATGCACTTTTTTAAACCCCTTTCTTCTATCCAATATCAGCGTTTCGTTGCATGAACGCTTTGGACGTGTTCGATAGATATGTTCGATCGATGTATTCCATGAATTGACAAATATAAAAATTTGATAAAAAAAACTTTATTTTTTCTTTTTAATGATCAAAAAGGCTAATAACCTATTTATACGATACTTGATTGCCGATATTTACAACATGGTATTAGGATTTTCATATACGCGTAATTGAATTATCTTCGTTCGTCTTGTAGATCGCTGTAGTCCGCTTCCGAAAATCCTTTTAGAAGAGGGTTAATACCTACACGATGTATAGAAGAGCTTATTAATACAGGTAGGATACGACGTGGCGTATCCCCCCGAGTACCGCAAGGAGAGGCAGCAGAGGTTACCTTATATCGTATCGTACCGTGCTGCGATGCCTCTCGCTATACAGCGCGCTATATACATATATTTTTGCTATGTCGATGTTATACAATCTTTGTATGTATGCACCTTGCCATAGACACATATATACACACAGACACAACAAACTCTAGCCGTGCGATGCCCACGCCTCTACGAGGATAGACTGATAAAGAGGCGCGCGAGCAAGATGGATGAGACGAGATAAGCACGGCCAGAGAAGACCAACTCGTCATGGAGGGATGATTCTACCCTCTCGTTCCTTGTTGGTACTATACATTGCTTGCTGCTGGTGCTGCTGTGCTGCTTTGCCACAGCTACGCCGCACGCCACGCTCAACTCCTTTTCCATGCTTTTTCCACCCCCCACCCCCTACCCCTTACCCTCCACCCCCAATACTCATCGTTCTTCTTCACCCCTCTGTCTACTTTCTTTTTCCTTTACGCTTTTCTCCTTCCCCATCTCTGTTTACTCCACGTTCGACTTTATCGCTTTTTCCTCTTTCACTTCATCCCTTTCACTCCTCTGGATCTACAACGTATCTCTCATTCTTCGCTCTTTTTTTTCTTTCTACCCTTCGTCTCGATTTCTCCTTCTCCCTCGGCGAATCGTCGAGAAACCAACCCCGTTCCTCCCGCACCTTACTTCGGTGAACCAATAAGAAGCTTACGACACAAGGAGATTGGATTCTGATACTAAAGTTTCGATCTCATCGGCTACGGGAATGTGAAATTAAATTCGCTTCAATATTCTTGTCAAATTGGCAACGTGGAAATCAGCCCGGTGGTGGAGAACCGGAGGGGTGGGGGAAGAGAAGAAGCGAAGAGAGGCCACAGGGACGTTGATCGATCCGTGAGTAAAAGGGGTTGGCAATGGCATCCGACGAATGTTCCGAGGTTGACGACGACGAGGATTACGAACGCGGCCGGGCTGCGAATGGTTAAGAGAAGTCACTCTGACTGCTGCTGCTGCTGCTGCGCGGCGTGTTTAGCCGGACCAGTCTGAAGCTCGAGGGGGTTGAAAACGAAGAAGAGGAAGAGGGAAAAAAATGTTAAACGGCGAAGGAAAAGAGAGCGCTTCTCTCAGCGCAGCCCTGAGGATAAACGACGGGACGAACCAGAAGATTGACGCCTCGAGGGTTAACTCCTCTCGTATATACGACCACGAAGAAGCCCTTCGTCTACCCTTTTATGAGTGTTCCGCGAAACCCGCAACGACCTCTCGAAAAAAGAAACGGTCTTTTTTTAAACCCTTCCGGCACCGAAAAAGTATAGTCGTAAAAAAGATACCTTTTTAATTCAAATAAATTTCGAACATTTCGCTCGTCTGCCGGCCGAGTAAATGGTTCATGGAAACGCCACGAAACAAACACATTTTATTCGACTCGAATAAATTTCGTTTTTTTCAACCGCATAGTTTCTATCAGTGTATTACAATCTGTACCCGCAATCGAAAAAGAAGTTCACTATGACATAAATATAGCCGAAGATTGCAACGATGAAGGCGTGCATACGCTTTAAAGTTCAGAAAGTACAGAGTACCGAGAAGAATTTTCAATATACTGAGGCCGCATTACTCCCGCGACCCCATTTCATTGAAACACACGCGGGGTCAATAGTTCATCGACGTCACGTCGTATTGCCGTTCAACATTGGAATAATAACAGTGTTAGATACATAACAGAGCATAGAGTTCGTAAGCTATAGAGACAGAATCTAATCCTGTGGTTGCTCGACCGTCGTTAAGTAGAGAGAGAACCCTCACCCTCACCCTCCCCCTCCCTCCCCCTCCCTCTCCCCCTGGTTGTCGATGTACCGGGAAAACTGGGAAACCATGTCGAGGTACACACCGGTTCGAGCAATAATGATCCAGTTCCCTCGTTCGCGTTCCAACCCCTGTGGGTGGGGTAAACCCTTACGATATCCCCCTCTTCGACACGATGTACCTACATATTCGATTCTATGCGGCGAAGCGTGTACGTCGCGACGTACAAGCAATGTCGAAAGCTCTCGGACCCCGAAAGCTCGTGAAAACAGATAAGGGAGGGTTCGCGCGGAGCGTAGGAGGGTGAAACGGGGAAGGCGCGATGCCTTATGCCTCTGCACTTCATCCGTTTCTGCCTCGGGGCCATGTAATAATGACATCATCATATTTCTCGTACGCGCTTCTGTTCAACAACGCGATGTCTCCATCTCTCGGTGTGTTATACACCCTCCCGCCACCCCCTCATCCCCCACCCCCGGTTTCCATAGTATATGCGCCTATAAACTACATCATAGATTCGTAGAACACACTAATTGTATACTCGACTTGCGTTGTCTATACGCCGTCCGGATACTCAGTGAACGCATTGGTGTTTCTCGTTTGGCTTATACCGCGAAGCGTTTCGCGCTCGTCAATAATCACATAACTATACATATAGCGCTCTCCCGCGAATGCGGAGAATCCATTTTTATTGCTCTTCGTGCGACAGATATATGTACCTATTTCCGGTTAGCGTACGACTTCTTCCGCGATATCGAATATCTCGGGTGGCATCAGTGATACAAACACGCATTCTCGTGCCCCGCCATTAGGAATCGACGAGTGGGCGGGTAGCGCGCTCGGTATAACGAGATGGGAATATATATCGCGTTGATGCCACAAGCCGAGCGGCTGAATTTAAGTACGCAACTCCGTGCATAGAGACGCAGAAGAGAGAACAAGAGTACAAGAACTCCGGTACATCGATGCGCCAAGTATCGATATACATTTTGACGCCTCGATGATTTCGATATATTTACTGTACCGTATATCTTTTACTACTACAGTTTCACGTTATGTCTGTATACCAATGAAAGTCAATAGATTTTCCTCGCTGTATGATTCCACACCGGAGGTTCCGGTTCAATATCGACATAATTAAAAACTCGGAATTACGGGGACTGCCCCGGGTCATTATAATATGTTTGTTGTGTATAGTCGTGAAATTGCGTTATTGAAATGCGAAAATATCAATGGCGAAAAGCGAACAATGAGCATACAGAGAGGCGTATAAATAATACGATATTATAAGGCAGTATAAAAATGCTACGGATTTCCGGTATTAATAACTCGATATGCTTTCCCGTTCGACAACACAATTAAAATTAAATCGAAATCCCCGACATTCGATGAAAATATTTTTTTTTATTTATTCATTACGACATAAACTGTCGAGTTGCGGAGACTATTATTTTCAGAAAAATAATGACTGACATCAACCCATTTCCTTATCACCATCGATTTACTCGTTTTTTTTATTATTATTTTATTTCATAATCTCGCAAATCATCGCGGCACGATATATTATTAATGTATTTGAAACATACGGAGAGTCGACTTCTATAAATAGAAATCAATGAGTCTGATGGATTTGTTCTGAATAATGGAACGAAAGTAATTGCCCCGAGATAAGTTGGCTTCTGAGTTGAACGACGAATTGATGATGCGCGATTTGCGAGAGTGGAAAAATTGCAAATGCTCTCTTATCCCTTGGATTCTCGCTATTTATTTCGCGAGAGAGCTCGGTGGCGTACGAGGTTAGTATCCGTCGAGTGGCTCGAGCGATCGGACCGAATAGAGAAAATGAAACGGATGAACTGAGAGAGAGATAGAGGAAGGAATACATACGAGAATCGAGAGGGAACTACAGAGAGATGGGATACCTCGTTCTCGCCGTATTGCTTCTCGGGATCGAGGTGACTCGGCAATTCCGTCACATCCCTCGGGACCCCCGGCAACGTACAAACGACGACTATGTTCTGTGTACTATCGAGACACTCGAGAAATTACGAGGTGAACCAAGTGGAAATCTGAGATTCTACACGGGCGAAGTGCCCGACAGCGTGACAACGCTCATGATAAGAAATCTCTTCGATATGAGACCACCGATGTCAATCGTCATATCGAACCCCAATCGATTCAACACCAATCAAATTGTTCCCGAAAAAAGCTGCTTAGCAGTTGTGAACAGCGTGGATCTGCTTCTTCAAGTTCTCGGGGTCCTTTATCGAAAGATTCATCATCAAAAATGCGTGATATGCGTGACTTTCCGCTGTCGCGATCCTATCAATAATCTTTCGACGATCACTGAAAAAGTATGGACCAGTGGAGTACCGCGAAACATTATCTTCATCGTTGCCGATTCCGATACCAAAGACGTACGAATCATTGGAGTTCCCGCTTACTCGCGGGGCAATTGTCTTCGAACTAAATTAACGGAGGTACGTTCGATTTCGGATGTTTCCGAAAGCCGATTTGTCCGGTGCCTTTGGTCGGATATATTGATTATTCTTTGGCATGAAAAAGCTTTACGATCGAACTCGATATTGCATGAATTCGCACGTTAACGTTATAGTTCGGCACAAGTTCACTTAGCGAAGTAATAAGTAATATCGGTAATGCGAGGGTATAGTTGGTGGCGAGTAGTTGTCGGTGTGATAGGGCGTGTAACATTGTCGCTTTAGAAACTTTGGACGGTCCACAGGTGGGACAGTATCGGAAGGGCAAGTTTCACGTTTACGGAACTGGTCTTTATCCTCGCTTGAACGATCTCGGCGGTTGCGAACTGTCCGTTATGGTACAACCGCCGATCCTTCCGTACGTTGAGAGAATGGAAGATTCACCGGGTGGTCTTGTCGGTGACGTTATGAACCTTATCTCGATATCGATGAACTTTACGACGAAATACGTATGGTCGGTGAGACACGATGATATGGTAAATCATATCTACGAAAGAGACTTGAATCTCATGATCGACATGATACCGCGCGCAAGTACACCGGCCACCAACTACCGATTCTCAATCGGTATTGTCCGGGTATCTTTCATCGTTCCGCGAATAAAGAAGAAGAGAATGTGGAGCGAAGTCCTGGACTCAGTGGACAGAACGATTTGGTTGATCATTGCGATCATCCTGAGCCTCTTGATGCTTTTGTCCCGATTTGCGAGGCGAAGCGACAGCGGTAACGTCCTATTGAAGACCTTTGGCTCACTGCTCAATGTGGGGGTTGGGAATCTAACGACGCAGGGTAGTTGGATGAAAGTTTTCTTCTGGTTCTGGCTATTGCCGACCTACGTTCTCGTTCAATGGTATTTGGGTTGCCTGACGACGGACATCAGCATACCGATTTTCGAACAGGAGATTCGAACTCTGTCGGATTTGGCTAAATCGCGATTGGACGTGATGTGTAGTCCGACTACAAGACGAGGAGTTTGTCATCTTCATGAGAAAGCCTTCGGGATGCTGTGCACCAAGTGCCGAATTGCTAGCGACGAAGAGATATGGTCAAATTTTTATCCCGATTTAATGGCGACCGGTCTCATGAACAACACTTCCGTTATAGCGAATTTTGATCTGCTGGAGGCGCATCCGGCTTTTCTGAACGCTTTCGCGATTGAGGACCACTTGATGCAAGTTAATCAACTCGCCGAGGTGAGACCCGGCAGCGCTTGGATCTTCGAGATTCAAAAGATCTGGGAACGCATCTTCGCGAGTGGTTTGGTACATTACTGGAGACGTAGGTACATCGATACTACCAGACGGAAGGCTGCTTCCAACTCGATTGGATTGTTTCAACCGGGATTTGGTTGGTGCAGCTTTTTCCTACTGATGTTCGGTTGGATCGTTAGTTTCGGATGCTTTCTCATCGAGTTGATGCTTCACCGATTTATCAACGAGCACCGAGTCGAAGACGGGTTCTCGGCTTAAGTTTCTACAGAAGTTAAAGTTATGCGCGATAGTGATGCATCCGTCGAGAACTTTTATCTTTAGTCACTTCAGTCAGCGCGTACGGAAACGCACGTTTGGAGAAATGCGAGAAGTTGAAAGCCGAATGGGAGAACTTTTCCGCTGCTATTGATTTGTAACATATCCAACTGTACCGAAATTGTCCAATAAATAGTACAGCGGTGCCAATGAAGACCCAATTATTGCTAATGTCCAATATTCCATCGATTTACCATCCATTTCAAGAACTCAATTTACAGAATCGGCAAACAAGCTGCTGATTGTCGCCTCCGCGGCATTAAGACGCCTTCGATCTTTTCGCACGTTAGTTAATACCCCGAGTACCGTTTCTGATTTGTCACGAGTTAGGAAAGCCGCTTATATACCTACCGTTGATGTTCTCGAGGCTTTCAGATGGATTCAAGGTTAACGGAGACGTAATCAAAGTTAATCACCAACGGGATAACGGAGCGGGCGGTAAGCTCCAGCCGGTTCTAACACTCGTAACGAGTTGCCGAAGGCTTAGTTAACTGCATGATCGCGTACTTATTTGCCTAATTAATAACGTTTCGCGTTGCCCAAAGGATAGTGGAGGGGGGAGGAAAGAGAGTTTGGAAAGTGGGTCAACCCACCGCATCGCGAAACGACCTGAAGCTTCGCTGAATTCCCTTTTACTTCCCTTCGTCCTCAAGTCTTATTGAATTATCGAACGCATGCTAGCGCCGTTATGACATTCCACGTTCTCATGGGACAAGCCGTCTTCTTACTTCACCACTCCCTATCTCGTAGATTCCGCATCCTCTAACTTTCGAAATATCATTCGACCTTCTGTCGTT
Organism: Cryptus viduatorius; assembly: GCA_964006125.1. Lineage (NCBI taxonomy): Eukaryota > Metazoa > Arthropoda > Insecta > Hymenoptera > Ichneumonidae > Cryptus > Cryptus viduatorius. The sequence continues at coordinate 2,275,574 of OZ023223.1, read as the reverse complement.
GTGGGGCCAAACCTGTTTCGCAAAGTCAAGATGCTTTCGCAGCGCATAATTTCCGGTAGTCGGTCCCGAGAGACCGACTGCCTTGCGATGCACAACGACTGTATGGATGCGACCCAAAAGGATGTACTAACCGGAAGTGGCAGATCATCGTAGCTAAACAAGATTGACTCGCTTCAAGATTTCATCCGCGCAACGGAACGGACTATATATATGTATAACTTTCGCATTGTTCCGCCGGAGAAAGCGACATCCGGTTTAATTATCTTTTGACGAAGGTCACGCAAACAACGGTTCTGATTCGCCCCTCGTCTGCTTTGATGCTTAATAGCACTTGTTTTTGTTTTACGAATGTATTCATTTCGCTGCGAAAATTAAGCGATCCTGCGATTCAAGGAATTTGGCGAATAATGAGACCTAAACCTCGTTAAATCGATGGAATTATTAATATTTCATGGTTAACTACTCGCTCTGCGGGAATTACGATCCGAGCGGATAAACCACCAATGACGACCTTTCCGCGCACCGACGTCGAGTTCTCCGTTGAATCCTTTTAGTACGATTCAGAGAAACATCGCATTGTTGAAATTCCCTTTGACATTATCAACGATAGAAGGAACAAACCGTTGTCTCGTAAATTTCAAACAGATCATCATATACAGCAGAGAAACTCTTCACATTGATTTGGCGAACAACGGAATATATCCCTTGCAGCGGTCGCGGTATTGTGACCAGTGGTTCATAATCAACTCGGCATCTCCAGTATTTCGTCCCGAAGTGATTAAAGTACACGGAAATCCACAAGTTCGCTTCAATCGAACTAATATCTGCACAATACACAAAGCCATTCGCCGGCATAGTATTATGAATCAGTAGCGAATGTTCAATCACCAATGGCAAACAATACCCTTTGACGTTCGCACTATATCTGCGTATATAACGCGATCTGAATGGTAGGGTCGGCGTCTGATGAATTTCCATTATAACCCGAATTAACTTTGCCAAACCAAAGCGATGTGTGCGTTTGTTTGTTTCATTATGTTAGACATAATGAAACGATCACTGATATCGTATTGACGATATTTACACAAAACTAACCCCCAATTTGCAAATACCCGAAACTAACACTGTTGTCATCTATTAACGCTGCTCTTCGTCTTGTTTACTTCTCTACTGCTATTTACTTCGGTATGCTGAGGGGATAAACCTGCGACGCGGGCGAATCTTTTACGCCGCGCGGAATCTACAGATCGAAATACAATTCGAAGTAACCATTTTTTTTCTAGAAGATCATTTTTTTCCGTATTCCCATCCCGTCTATGCGTTCTTTGGGCTTTTGGCAACGGATTATGCAACATTTACTATTTTTCTATCGATCTTCTTAACACGCGCTGGTTGGTTGGTCCGGTATCCGGAAACGTTAACGTTAAGCTGAATTTATCCGAAATATATATATGTATGTATCGGTATATAGATTTCGAGACACACACATACACATATGTATATATATGCATAAAAGAAAGAAATGACAAAGGTATCGGAGATACCATTTCGATAAGTCGAATTAGTATATAAAACTCGCTGATCGCACAGTTTTCGATTGAATTTTCTCCACACGTTTCTGCGCAACATAATGATAATAATAATTCTTGAAATTCATTGTTGAATCGAAATCGGTTATTTCGGTGAAAACCTTCGGGGGAGTATAATCTCGATGGAAAATATATCAGGTTGAGGATAACCCTGGTAGCAAGTGAATTCTGGATTTCTCCTATGTCCCATATATTCCCCGGCGGTTCTCTCACCACTCGCGGCACAGAGTCGGTTATCAGCTTTTGTGAATTCGTAATCGAGTCAGTCGTTAATCTTACGGGGATTAAATAGACGTAATCGGCTTTCATGAAGCCGACCACTAAATTGGCGGAGAGTACGGTGAGAGTACACTGCGTCGAGGCTCAGGCAGTCGGGCGTCATGAAATGCTAAGCTTTTATCGTGAATCGAATGTATTTTCATTATTTTTTTCATTTCGATTGACCAACACAGCAACGATTGAATGGAATAAAAATTAATAAAAGACCGATGAATTCTATACAGATTTTTATTTTTTTCTCTTTTTTCATTGTACATCGATAGATCGCGACGAAAAACAATAAAAATTTCAAATTAATCATAAATCGCAACATACGGTGAGCCATTGACGAAATTCGATCAAACTGATGGCGGAAAGATATACTGAAATCATTGCGTTCAGTCACTTCCGAAGTAACACATAGATTTGTTGTTCGCTTCTTTTATTCCGGTTCTTTGCTCCCGGAAGAGGAGCGATGTGTTTTTCATGAGGATTTCGTTGCGGCAAGTTTTTTTTTCACCCCTCGAAAAGCTCGTTTCCGCTTCGGATAGATGATAGGGTCAATGGCGCGTTGGTTCACCCGATTCCGCGCGACAGAGAGAAATATAGCAGACAAAAAAAGAAAAGCTTTCCGTTTGCCGACTATCCGCAAGTTTGACTCCGTATCGTGAGCCGAGAATGGTCGATGGGCGTGTGCCGCCTAATCCAGTTTCGCGAGCTAATGGTCCACGCTAAATACCGTTAGGGTGTGTGCGTTTCCGCTTCTGATGCTCTCGCAACATGTGTCGAAACTTCCATCAACTCTCCCCAACAAAACGACGATTAGTTGACCCTATACTTCGACGTAATGTAGTTTCTGCGTTTGAGTGATATTTTTATGGGCGGAAAGGGGATGCGAATCTCGTACATATTCTATTCGTTAACTGCTTTGCTGTTGCTGGCGTTACTTTCAAGAATACGGATAGGGAGAGGAAGAAGAGCTGCTTCTTCGTTGCGCTCCTTGTTTCTCTCCCTAAGCATCGTTTGTTCAGCCTATGCATAATCCGAAGGTATCTTGAGGTAGTAAATCCCTTTAAGTATGAAGGAGTAGAAACCCGCGCCTTACACGAAGGTGAGAATAAATTTCAACACGTGCTTCCGCGAACCGGGCGAACCGGGTACCACGAGAGTGAGTCAATGTTTGTGTGTATCTGCATGAAACTCCTTGATATACAAGCGCCTCCTTGTTATTCGGAGTTTCGTGGTAAATATCGCGAAAAAAGTAGAGGAAAAACGCACCCATTAAAATCACTACTTCTTTCGGCACTTCAATCGCGTAAATAATGTTTCCGTTTTTTTTTTTTTTTTTTTTTTTTTTTTTTTTATCGGCACAGTTAACACGTGCGGTAACGCGGAAAAAAAAATTCGATTTAAAAAAAAAACTTCCGAAATAAAAATGCTCAACGATTGTTGGGTGATGGATCTCTTTCAATTTTTTACGTGCCCTTCAAGACGCCAAACTCTCAAGTGGAAGGACCGGAGCGGTTATAACGGTACAGGAGCAGCAAAACACGAAAGGAAGAACTCGGAGAGAAAACTCGTATATTCTGCCATAGCGCCCCCCCCCCCCCCCCACACCCACCCGCGAAGGAAAAGAAAGCTTAAGCATGAAAAATACGCGGTTGGGGATCGAAGCCAATACCTCGATAACGTGAGGACGATTTATCACAATAGAGGAGACGGTATATATCCGGTGTTCAGCTGCATCGTGTAGCATTTATAAATCGTACTTTCTTTCCAAGTTCGCGAAAGACGTCGGAGCAAAACTCGACAAGTCCCCCGACCCCTCGCTGGACAGCTTCAAGAGCATAGCCACCCCCCCCCCCCCCCCCCCCCTCCTCCTCCTTACCCACCCCTCGAGGCATTTACGATGCCAATACAATACTATGATATGTCGCATTACCAATCGAGTAATTCACACATTTCGAGGTAAACAACAATATTTACGGAAGTTCGAGGCTTTCAAAGACAAAACATAGATTCAACCATTTCATGATTTAGGATTTTTGAAAACAGAATTAGCAAATTGATTGCCGCGATGTTTCATCCCCTCGAAAATACAAAACAAAATTACGCTTTACGTAAAAACATTTGGAAATTTTTGGGAATTTTTTGAAAATCGGACAGCAACGTTTCTTCTCTTTGTAGAAAATATAATTATGAAAAAAAAAAATGTTTCACTTAGGGAATTTTGGGAATTTCGATATCGTGGGCAAAATTTTATAATTTCATGCAGAATTTCAATTTTCAACAAAAACCGAAGAAAAAAGACGTTTATTCATTTTTCGACGCGACGACATCCAGTTATATCCTCCAAAGTAGCTTTGCCAAGTTTCATTCGTTTCAAAGCACCCCTGATATTTCGCCCGTTGAAGGGTTGAAGCAATGGATGAGTGAAGATCGAGAACGACATGCAAATGTATGTGGAAAGTACCTCAGGACAATGGAGCAGCGTTTCACGAGCGCAAGGGGGATGAAAGTGGGAGGGGTCAAGTGTCGTCAGCGAACGACGATATCCTTCGTCACAGTCAAGTTGCGAGATATAACTTCACACTTTATTATGCTCTCAGTGCGACAAAACTCGGGTACAGTTGTGTCGTCGACAGTTTCGCACGAGTATCAAATAACATCGAGCAAAACAAAGACGGGGGAGGTTTGGCGATACGTTTCTATTTATTCGGATGGCTCGGAGAAAATGGGTTACGAAATGGCGGAAGGAGGCTTTCCTTAACGCGATCGTCAATTCTTTCTTGGCGAGAGAGAGGATCTGGAATTCGAGTTTGTGGTTTTTTGCGCATGGTAAGAGCTTACTTATCCGGTCGATGGAATCGATCGTGAGTTCAAACCGGGAGAGGGGATCACGCCTGTAAAGGGGGATGATCATACGAGGGTCTCGAACGACTGGCGGGGCAATGTGGACGGATTTTCCAAAAGGTTTCGAAGGGGAGAAAGATACACAAACTGTAGTATTGAGTCCTATAACGACATTCTCCAAAGCCATGTTACGCCGGCGGAACTTATACACGAAGAAACTTCGAATACCCACGGGGAAATAAGAAAGATAGCGAGTATTATTTGGAATGGAATGACAAATGCTGTAACATTCAAGTCCGTTTAAATGAACCAAATAGAGGCTGTAGAATAGGAGAAGCAGCATAGCAAAGAAAACATATATATAAAGAGACACAGAGAATGAGAGTAAAGGAGAAAATTCCGTTGAGTAGAAAGGCTCGAACAAACGTTCAACACAGGGATAGTATCAAAGATAAACTTCGGTGAAGTTTGTCGGGAATTCGTTTATCTTTGGCCACCCGACATTCGTTGAAGTCGGGCGATGTGCCCGCCGCGCGTCTCGGGAGATGACGATATTAGCTCACCCCACGCTCGCTCTTTCCTCTATGGCTCTATATATCTAGTTAGTACTCGTTGGAGTAACGTAAAAGTCACCGACTAGCTAGTGAGAACAAATAGTCGTGACGCTGGCAAACCAAGAGAAAGGCTCGCGACTGTTCTTCATGTACGCCTCTCCGGGCGCTATACTCTCGTAAAGCTCTACCCCCTTCGTTCGCTTCGTATTTGTATAAAGTTTTTTTTTTTTTGTTCACTGCCGCTAAACCCAATCTTTGGCATCGACAGATATTAATTAATCTATATGAGACTCGTAATATTGTCATTCAAGATTACGCGCGCATATTTGTTCGGCTGTTATTCTCAGTCGCAATCTGGAAAAATTCGAACTTCGAATCGATCTTTCGCGAGGATTTCTTAAGGAACTACAACTTTCTTCGACTGTAAAGGAGAAGTTATAGCGCTCCATAGGAGTGTCGCTAATTAAGATCGTTGAGCTTTGCGCACGAAATTGGGATTAATACCATGAAATTTTAACATCTTCCATTTAAAATTGTAAAACTCCCGTACGATCTTGGCGTAGCGTAAGATGCATATCGCCGGTATATTGCGATACGGTTTACGGGAGCGTTGGTTATGTTTCACGGTGCGGGGATGGGGATGCCGTGAATGAGAAAGAGAATAAAACGGAGTGCCGTTTGCCGCGGAGAAGTTGAATAAAAATAAGAGGTGAAAGACGCGGGGGTGGGGAAAAAAAAATTTTACTACTAGACGATATTAGAAAGCATAAATTTAGCGCATATATCAACCGGCACGAGAGTAGGGTAGCAAGCTATAATGGAGATACATATATATACCTGTATATACCCATACGTGCAATATTTTTATATGCATGTATAACCTTCGTATGTATGTCTGCGTACGTTATTTACATGAGTATATAGGCGTATATAGCCATATATTTTCGTTTAATGTACCAGACGTTTCATTAGTTTTGGGGACACAGGTAGTATATACATAGAAGATACTTATATTCAGAGATAAGTTAAAAAACCGCGCATGTTGCTCAGTGCCCACCGCGTGGATGATGCAGACCTTTTTTTCGGCTTTCATTTTTTTTTTTTTTTTTTTTTTTTTTACGAAAGTTTCATACGGCTGAAATAGCACCATATTGAAGACTTTTAATTTAGCAACTTTTACGAAGCCTCTTGATACATCTCCGGTTATTTTCCCTTTATTCTCTTTGTCGGTGTTTCTCATTTCACATAGGTGTTTACCGTCCAGTGCAATTCCGTGCGAGTCAGTCCGCGTCTGCGGTTGTGATGGCTGTACGCCGGCACGTTACATTGTCCGCGACATCGTCCATCAGGATCGTTCGCTCGGGGCATACGTCCAGCGAACTTGGCCGTTTCGCTTTCCACCCTTCGTATGAATTTCGGACTTTTCATTGTACAGAGAATATACATATACGAGTAGCCTTTCGAATTCGGCTTTACCCTGTCATATACACGGAGGAATTAGAGCTCAAAGTTCTCTTGAACTCATTTTTTTTTTTTTTTTGGTACTCGTCACAAATCCGTTTGCGGAAAATTCGAACATTCTGATTCGTAAAAATAGTTCGGTCAATTTTGTTTTAAATCATTCAAGCAATGTTCGACTGAGAATGACATTTCGCTTGTCGATTCGGGACACGAAAATAGTCGATGTTATTAAATTTCAATAAAGCTCGTCTCGAGGCTGCGCTAAAAACGCATCGACGATTGAAAATTTCCGTAAAGCGAAGGATTTCGTGATAGCGAATTTTTTTTTTTTTTTTATCGATCGACCAATCACCTTTGTCCCTCTTATTTGCAGGTCAGCCAATAAGTGAATAAAAAAGAAACGAGGAGGTCTGGCGGCGTTGGCCCCGACGAAAAGTCAACAAGAAAAGTATCGACTATGTACAGCGATATACGTGTATACGAAGTGGAAGGTGTCCTAAGGCATTGGCGATAGATCGTATGCTACATATATATAGGTACTGCGAGACTTTGCCACAAGAAGTCCAAAGCCTCGGGTCGGTTGTTTGTTTCGCGGGAGCCCTCGTGAGATGAAGTTTAAGCGCGGAGACCGAACGATAGAAAGAAAAAAGTAATCCTCATTCCAGCTGTATACTGAGAGGAAAAAAAAAACCTTCGGCAGACAGCATAAAAAAGACCTTCGAGGATTTTCAGTTTCGAGGGTCCAGATGATTCAATCTCTCGCACGAGTTTTTCTTTTTACTTATTTTGATTGAAGGTGACTTTTATTGGGGTAATAACCGAAATCTTTAATTTTCACTCGATAAAATTTACATACTTCCGCGATGTATTGACTAAAAAAAAATACAAAACAAAAAATAAACTCGCGATACTTCCGGATCCAAAAAAATGTTTTCATGAACTAAGAAATTTTTTTTTCGAATTTTAAGAGGCGATAGGATAACTTCCGGTGGCAGGAAAATCGATTGAAGATAAACTTGATATTAAGGTTCTATGACATCGGGTATTGTTAACTCGATACGAGATCGGAAGTCAGAGTTTTTAGGGGTGGGTCGGGGGGTTTGGGAATGTATTGTCGGGATTGATTTGTTTTGCTGGGTCGACGCCAGACATGAGTTTTCGTACTGACATTCGGAACCATTCGCTCGGTACATGAGCTACCATGTTGCTGGCAACATCGTATCGAATCTGCAGAAAAAAAAAGTGAAACAGAACTGTGTGTAGCAGCGGCCCGTCGATTCCATCTCGTGCTTTCGTATGTCTGGCAGTCGGCCGAACACACTCGCAAGGGCAGGGAGAAGGAAGGAGAAGAGCGCCACTCGAATACTTGCGGAAACTCCGTGGATCGTTCTCAAAAGGTTGAAAGGATGGAATCTGTACGAGAAATCGCGTGTGGTCAAGTCCGCCAACCCGAGGTGGTACGCGATTGGTTCTATCGCGGTACACTCTCGAGTAAAGGTGGGTGAGAGTTGAGCTTGAAAGCCCAACGGACGATACTACTTCACGCAGAAGGGTAGAAACTAAGCTTTCCCTGTGAGAGAGGCCACGGAAGATCTCAAGATCGCGAGATTCTCTTCACTCGACCATACCTTTTTTTTTCTTCGTTCCTTTTTTTTCAATCTCTCTCCGAGAAGTTCTCTTACCCATCCGCATCACTCTCCCTCATTCGCCGCACACTGACGTTCCGACGACCTAGATATCTCGAGAGAAACCTTCCGCGGATCAATCTTTCCTTGTAAATGTGCTACCGAACCGTTAGATCTTTCCTAAGCTCTCAATGCTCTTTTAACTTGCATGCACTTCGTATCGATCTTCTCGCGATTAATTCGCCCCGAAGAAATGTTTCCTATTATCGAACGGTTGTTGAGTATTCAATGCAAATCGATTAGATTCCATTTAATAAGAGACGGTAAACAAAAAATCAACAAACTACAGCTTCCAACTACACATTTGCTTGTGTGATATTCATTGTCAAGTTTAAGGCTTTGGTTCGGATTTTAAAAAATACTCGAGCTCTGCGACCCCTAGAATTTTCGGATAACGCGAAAAAGAGTTTTTTCTTCCCTTTTCTCTCTTCTTCTTCGATGGTTCTTTCAAAATGGCGGGAATCAGCGTACTGATCCTTTTGGACTGCATTTTCCGAAGGAAGTTCGAGCTTAAGACCGAATAGTGTAGAATATCGTGGATTCTTCGGTACACCAAAGCTTTCCCATCGTCATGGTTTCGTACGATTCGGCAACGCAAGGGAATTCAAGATTGTACAAAGGCAAACCGAGGTATGCCTGTCCGAGAGCATTCAATTTTAGATTCGATTTCCGGGGCGGCATCGTGAGAGTATCGTTTGCGCGTGGCGATAGTATATGGTGATCCTGAGGAACACGGGCTTCCAACTTTAGCTTCGAAACCCGTTAGTGGCCCAGGATATTGGCTGACAAGGACGAACCGTGTTTGTAATGGAGATCCTGAAGCTTCGCCGTATAGTTTGATCCTTCAGTTCTCTCCTACGGTCGACCAGTTAGTTGTGTACCCAGTCGTCCCGAGACCAAACGCCGTTCATTCTCGTACTACGTTACCTTTGTACAGACGATGCCCATCCCTTGTGTGTGCCAACATCCTGCATTTCCGGCTGAGTAATCCCCACACTCCTCTACCGTACTGCCGAACGATAAACCATCGCTGTATCTCCTTCATACGAATCAACGTAACTCTATGTACAGCTTCGCTTATTGTGTCTATCACTTCGGAATGTGTTTAATTAAAGTCCCATCTATCCGCGATAGTTCCGAAGGCTTTAACTGTATTTCGAAAAGATGCGAAGAGGGAGGGGCGCCGTATTGCTATGCCGAGATAAAAATAAAATAATGTTATCGCAACCTCGTCGGGAATGGGAACCGTTGGTGTCACTTGAACCCACTTTACCACCGTTGATAGAACCGTGACTAAAGTAAGCTTGAAATTACATTGCAAAGACCGTGTCGAGAGGCGAGATCGACGAGGGAAGGACTCAATTTGCATTGTGAATTACTTGGTAGAAAGTCGATTTCGCAAGTTCGAGGAATCTTGGTACATCAATCCAACGTCGAAGTTACCGTCGTGAAGACGCTTTTCGTCCAACAATATCACGGGGCGACCTCTTAATACCATTAAGCGAAACTTTACGATGTCGAAAGTCGTAACGGTAAAATGCAGGACGGCAGGAGAGAAACCATAGTGAAAATCCATGTCGAGTGGGGCAATGTGGCGCAATAAAAGTCTTTTGCTCGCGTACCATAGCGGGGTTAGGGATTTGTGCTACAGAAACCGCTTGAAGCTACCGGGGTTGAAGTAGCAAATTCTATTGGTCACTCAAATGGCTCGTTGCCCACGCCGGAAAAGCCAATTGTTCTTTTCTCTTATTTTTCACGATCCTTATACTTTTTCATCGTTTCGTTGTTGTCCCGTTGATATTTATTTCTACCCCCAAGTGCAATAGACCGCCACTTAGTTGCGACTCTCGTGAAGTAAGAAAAAGTCAAAGCCTCGAGAAATGTGGCTTTTCAATGACAGATAAATTGGTGAATTATTGTTGCGGTAAAAAAGTTTTAACGAGCTTCACAAAACGTCACAAGCTCTCGACCTTACATGGCCCTTCGAATACGAGTGTTCCGAGTAATGAGGAACGGGGGATGCAGAAACATTTGTACAATCTCGAGTTTCATTCGACCAACTTAAATAAACCATCTAGAAAACTACGTCGCATAATGTTTCCGTTATTTCGGGAGGGAGGGAGAGAGCGAGAGAGAGAGAGAGAGAGGCTTCTAGTCCTCTGTTCACGAAAGGGCGGAACGCAGAGAAGAAATTCCATTATTCCACGTCGCTATATAAGTATTATAATAACTTCTTCTTGAAGATAGTAACAAGTGGACGACTTATCTCTGAAGTCGGTGATTAATTGCGGAACTTTTATCGTCTCGTAATCGCGTGACTTCTCGAACTCGCTTCTTCGCCCGAAGAGTAGTAAGATGTTAGTACAGGATTTTCATATCGATTTAAAATGCATTTTTCATATTTTCTTTCGATGCTATTCGCGATGTATTTACAATAGTTTCATTTTTCAACGTTGCGCGGAAGCACCATTGCCATCGACAATGAAAATAAAACTAATCTTACGACTAACTTATTCCATTGTATAGTATCTTTGTAGTTTTCCATTTTGGGTTAAAAACACTACAAATATAGACGCGGAGCTTAGGCTCTCATACAGTATCACAAATAAGTAGCTAATCAAATTAATCTTAGAATAGTATGAGAAAAGAACGCCGTCCCAGTTTACTGGGAGTTAAAGATATACGTACAAATGTACACGTTAACTGTAATATAAAAAGAAAAAAAAAAAAAACGAAACGCAAACCAACTTTGGAAAGAATTGACTATCAAAAAAAAAAAAAAACGATTTTTATGATAATATTCAAAGATCGAGTTTTTAACATTATGTAAAATAAATAAAAAAAATATAGAATAGAAGAAATATAGAAATATAGAATAGAAACGTAATTGTGACGTAAGAGTGGTCGGCGATGTTTCAGGCGCCTAAAATTCAGGCGGCATCAAGATATGTTGTCCGCACAGTTAACGATAAACTGGAGGATCAGTCGCTGTTTTAAGTTTCTTTTCCGAAGGCTCTGTGCCTTTTTCCGTTTCGTCGTTTTGTGGCTTTCGCAACTTTTTGTCGATCTTGGCGAACGGTAGAACCTTCAATTCGGAGACTTTGTAATTACCGGGCGGCAAGTTATCGATAATGCATTCCAACTTTCGTTCGACTGATTTTCATGATTCAATGTTTTTCTCACTTTCCGATTCGGAAATATTGAATCCATACGTTGTCATGGGTATCATAATACTCTCGAAGTCAACGGTGATCGTTGCACCGTTTAGATTCTGTGATGGCATCGGCAATTTACTAACGAGAAGATTCAGCTGCTGCATGGCACTCTTCGAGGAATCGGAACTATTTTTCCGCGAGGAAATGTCGTCCGGATAATTTTCATTAATTGTCAAACAATGAACCTTTACCTCGTGCGATCGAAGCGCCGTACGGTTTCTGAAGACCATACCGCAAATGCCGCATCGACATTGATTAGCGTCTTCGGGTTGAATATTTTTTCGCGTGGCGCTGGCATGTTGCCGTTTCACTATCATCGACGAAACTTGGACTGCCGGCTTCACTTTCTTCAAATTTCTTCGCGACAAAGGTATTACGATCCCTGCATTCGCACATTTCGACGAAGTAATGCTCGACGGACAATCTCCTTTGATTGACGCACTGCTTGCAGCATTTCGTTTTAACGACGCAAAGTTGCTTTTATCAAGCTTCGGCACTGTTATCAATTTCTTCTTCACGGTGTAATTGTGATCGTTGGCAAAACCGTGAAGTCTTTTCGTTGGAAGTTTCGTGACGGAACGTTTCTTAGCGGCAGCAAATACGTCTCTTTTACGTCCAATCAATTGCATCGCATGAATTGTTCTTTGATGGACGTTTAAGAGATTTTTATTGAGAAATTTCATATTGCAGATTTCGCAATTTATAGAATCGGCAAATGATTTCCGGCCGTCGGACAATTCTTCGACGGGATCTTGTTTCATGTTGTGCACAATTGTCAGATGTTCGTGTATTCGCTCGAGCGTCGGATAATCTTCTTGACAGTCGGGACACTGGTAAGTCATCGACAATTCGTCCTCAAAGATTTCCGTGTGCTGCCATGACGAAGCGCTGCGATTGTCTTCTTCGTCGCGCGAAATTGATTGTCGCTCGTTGGTCGAGTCGGATTGATAGAAAGACACGATCGAGGGAAGTTTTGGACGAATCGATGATCGGGAATTATTCGGAGCGTTGGACTGCTGAGCGTAAATGATTTTTTTGTCTTCAGTTTGATGTTCTTCCGGTGATTTTTTATGCAGATGAGTCTCGTGCGAAATCCTGCACTGCAACGTCTCGAATCCCTCGTAACACGTGGGACAGAAGAATTTGTCGGTTTCGTTCTCATAATGTTTCTTTTTGTGATCCTGATAGATGCTTAACCAGGCAAATCTTCGACCGCAAAGTTCGCATATGTAGTGACCATTATCCGAGTAGAGTGCAGCGTGTCTCGCAAGTTCGTCAGGTCCGCGAAAGCTCACTGCGCAGGTCGCGCACGTCCAGGGGTTCTCATTGACGAATTCATTGGGGTTTCGGTCGTCCCAACAATCGGTCGTCGAATCGGCCGCCGCATCGGGCTTTTCGAGTTTTATGAATTTCCGTACGACGGCATTTTTGTGAGCGTCTTTCGTAGACGCGGGTGTGTAAGTCGTCTCATCGAGAGAAGTTTTGATTCGGAAACTCGTCATTCCGCTGGTTATCGAATGATTTGTCGGAACGGTCAACTCGAATTTTAAACTGCCCTCAGTCTTTTCTGTCGACTTAGCGTTCTTCTCGAAATAAAATTCCGAAGGCTCTTTAGTAAAGTGAAAATGTTTCACGTGAGAGACCCAAGCTAATGGCGTCTGGAAATTCTCGTTGCAGCGACGACACTTTACGCCATCATGGATCGTGATATTCGAGTGATTTAGCGAGAGATGATCAAGCAGTATCGATGCAGTGCGGCATCTTCTCAAACATTGATTACACTCTAATTCGCCATCGTTCGTATTCTCGATTTCGTGAGCCGCCAAGAGGACCGGTGACGGAAAATTCATGTCGCAAATCTTGCAGGTATCGACTACATTGCGGTAACCATTTTTCTGGCCGTTGTTTCTCTCCGCGTTTGGATTGTTCACGATGTATTGAGTCTCGATTGGCGCGATGCTGTGTACGTGACACAGATGTGATTGCAACTGTGTCTTCCACATGAAACTGTCCCGACAAATCGTGCATTGATGCATCAAAGCGTGTTGCGAATTACTCGAATAATGCACGAGTTTGTTGTGGCGATGAGCCTTATACTGGCCCTCGAACTCCTCGAGACAGTTGCTGCACTCTATTTTTTCGCTCTCAGTATAATAAACCAAATGATTTATCAAGCGTCTGCTGCTGGAAAATTCGAGATCGCAAATGTTGCATTTCATTGTCGTCTCGTCGTCGGACACATCTGAATCGGTTATAGATACTTCGTCGAGCTCGACGTCCCTTGACGCTTTGTCAATTGTTGTATCCGAATGAAAATGCTTCCGGTGAATATGTTCGGAAGCCTGGTGGATAAATCCTTGATTGCAAACGCTGCAACGAAACGGATACGACTTCGGAGGATACAAGTTGTGAGCAGACCGAAGGTGATAACTTAATTGCCGAGGTCCTTTGAAAACGGTTCTGCATGTGGGACACGGATGGGTTCCGGGACGAGCGTAGTATGCTTCGTGCCGCTCAAGTAATTGCGGTTTGAAGAATTTTGTATCGCACACCTTACAGATAACACGTTGCTTTTTGGTTTTCGGAGATTTACACTTTGCACTCTGATGATATTTCAAACACGTTTTCAACCAAAACTGTGCCCCGCACTGTTTGCAATTGAAGTTTGTCGGCAAGGGTTTGCATGCGTTGTTGTTCGTCGCAGGTAATTTTTCGGTGTTTATGACGTCGGTGATGTCCGGATAAAAATGTCGATGATTCGCCAACTTTCCAACGAGTTTCATGCCGCAAACGCAGTAAGCTTTGTCTTCAATGTGCAGGAAGTGGTGTTGACTATAATGACGAAGCATCGCTCTTTTTGTTGTAAATTTTTTGTTGCAAAAAACAGACTGAAGTACGGTGTGATCCGAATCTACGTGTATTTGTCTACTGGCTTCGGTGGGAAAGCTTTTGTGGCATATGGTACACGGCCAAAGTTTCGATGATGCCGTAACGCGTTCAGACCCGTACGTCTTGATCTCTGAGAGATCGGTATCAAGTGCGCGAACTCGGATGAAATTGGAAAACAATAAACTGGTGGAACGAGAGCCGGTCGTTCTCTGTCGAACTCGGCTTCGGTTTTTACTGCATTTCGGAACGCGTACTCGCGGCAACAAGACATAACAATCTTTGCACGAATATAGAGCTTTTAGTTTCTCTTCTCGTTCGTTTCCATTTGTTGCATCGTTGCATTTGGAAGCCGCATCGGTTTTTGATGTTTCCACGATAGATGTCATATTATTTTTCAATAAACTTCTCGTGAAACGTTTGTGCGTAGATTTTTCCGTCTTTTTTGGATGCTGCGAGTCAACGAGAGATTTTTTGGTTTCATCTTCGTCGCTTAAAAAAGATACGATTTCATTCGGCACCTCCGGTTCCGTACAATTTTTCTGCGAAAGAGTATTATTCTCGATGGGGAATGTCGGCACATCATCAACGGTCGATGTTTTATCACCGTTCTCCTCCGCATCCTCAACAAGATTTTGTAAATCTATCGGTTGATTAGTTTCAGGCGTCGACGAAACGCTTGTTTCCGTAGTATTGTCCTTTAGATCCTTTGCCTTGGTTGCAAAAGGTTTTATTTCAGTAATCGCCGAACTGTGACCGCTAGTGGCCTTCGTGTCAGCTATACTAATCTCGAAAGTCGTTGATACGACAATGTTGTTGTCGCAACTGTTAGTTTGACGATTATTATTTCCTTGAATTACCGATGCCATAATATTACTTTTTTGTGTGTTGGTCACACAAACTTTTTGTTTAAGGGAGATTGTTTCACATATCTTATTTTCTTGTTTAAAGGTCGAAGAATTATTGATTCCAATACACATTGTCGATGAATTGTTCTTGTCTGAAGGTATCGCTGAGAATCTTTTGGCCGGCGAACTTATTGTCAAAGAACTTTTGGGCTCCAGGCCTATCGTCGCAGGACTTTTGGGCTTCGGGTCTATTTTTGGAGAATTTTTGGTCTTCGAACCAATGAACGGAGAACTTTTGGCCTTCAGCCCTATCGGTGAAGAACTTTTGGACTCCGAATCTATCATCGAAGAACTTTTTGTCTCCAAATTTGTCATTAAAGAGTTACTAGACTCATTAGTTTGAAGCGTAACCGTACAATTTTTATAATTTTTGCTCACTTTTGTTTGACGCTTTTTTACAGACGCAATTTTCTCAACGGTTGTAACCTGAATTTCTTGTTTCTCTTCGTGATCTGTAAGTACGTTTGGATAAAAAGTTTCCCATTCCTTGTGGTAATGACACAAATGAGTACGAAACATATTCATTGTATTGACAAATTCACTACACACTGGACACCGATATTTGTATTTATTGCAATGTCTTAGATCGTGTGCTTGCGTCAAGTGACGTTCCAATTGTCTTTCCATGGCAAATGCTGTACCGCACTCTTCGCAAGGATACGTAGGGGTCTCGTATTGTTGCAAATGGCGATTTACACCAGAAACATACCTAAATCTTATGCCACAGACGGGACATGGATAGGCTGTGGGATCGGACATCGAAACGCACCTTCTTTTCATTTTCTTAGTCTCGACATTCCCTTCGTCAATCGACGCTGCTTGCAAAAGCAATTTATCGTCAATCATCTCTGCATTTGCATTTTCCATCTCCACTTCATCATTATCATTTGTTGTAGTCACCTGCCGCATCGTCAATTGTGATTCGACTGTCTTTACACTCATTTTTTTAACCCCATTTTTCGGTTTACGCATTTGCAAAACCTGCCTATTATATTGCTCCTGATATTTTAAATATATATTTTTTATCTTATGGGTACATAAATCTGTCGCAGAATTGTACGAATATTTTTGATCTAATTCAGCGTACGTATGCGCGGAATCTTCTTTTAGCTCCAACGGTACTCCGAGTGTTTATCACTGAAAAATAGACACTCTCTATCAAGAAACATATCCATACTACTCTGTAATAACTATCCATAATTTTAATAAAGAGAGATCACCTCGGACACAATGTTGCATGTTTTTTTTTTTATACATTCCTGCGATCGCTACGATTCTAAACTTTAGCACCATTGGCACATTTCATCTTGAACAATGTATGCTTTAATGTACCGTGTCATATTTTTTTACTCATCGATATGATATGCGGTCTATCTTAACAAGATATTTGCTTTGAAAAAATTGACGCGTAAAAAAAATGTTTGTAGGGAAAATAAATTTTTGTAATAATCTCGAGATACAGTTTACTCACGTTTTTAGAGATTTTTCGAACGGAATTAAGAGAACAAATGTTCGTGATACTTCTGAGAATCAGCCTCGTTCCGGATGGTGAATCCCCGAAGTCTTGATGAACAGAATTCCGAACGCTGATAGCGATTGTTGTGCTCTTTCAATCACGAGAGAAATGAGGTTAGCTCGGGTCGAACTTTTTTTTTCTCAGGAACCCAGTTGACAGTACGATTCATTTTACGTACCTTCTTGTCGGATTGTTGACGCGAGATGTCGAATTTATCAATTCAACTTGCGAAATTAATATGACAATTGTACTTCTATTTAAAATTAGAGTATTCGTCGGCGTGAGTAAGAGTGCTCGTTGCGCGTGGTATCGGTGAAGTCGAATACCGAAGTCAATATGGCAGTGATACACGTTCGTCCAATGAGACAATCATATTTCTTGTATACTTGCCAATCAAACATTGTATCGCAGGTTGCGATACATCAACATAATTAATTATATAATTGGTTCTCTTTTGACTTTTTACTCAAGTAAATTAATACCATTTCCCATGACTCAGTCGACTTGAAAGAAATTATTCAAGTTAAACAGTTTTTTTAACGATAATGAATTGTTGCCTTATGTATTGTAATACGATGTGACGGTTGGCGTTTTTCTGGGAGTTCTTCCGAGGAATTCGTACCCGAGGGCTCCCGGTTTTTCTGTCACGCGACGCCTTATGAGATTTAAATGTGAACTGCATTTTTTTGACACGCGTTGAAAATACCGGTGACATTATTGACTCATCGGTTTAAAAATACCGTCCTAAATTCCTCTCAATCAATAGTTTCAAGTTATTCACTGAAATCCGTATTCTCTGCATTTTTAAGGCTCGTTTGACGCATGGGATGTAACTGTGCGATATCACATCCGAAGATTCCACACGTTCGAAGTTCTAAGTACTCGAACTTGTACTGAGTCGTTCGGGTATTCATGAACTCAATCAATTGCCAGATATGGCCCACAAGTTTCTCGAACATCGAGCTCGGGACCGTCATTTATTCATGGGTGTTCCAAAAGAAGTACAACTTTAAGGTAAACGACCCAGTTAGTGACACTTCTAGGCAACCTTCTCACTTTACGAGTGCAACATTCTAAGGATAAACAAGGAGAACCGAGTGTCCCAGATGATGACACCCCGAACGCGCGCTACCCATTGGCTGCATATTGAATGGTGTGGGAAGCCGACTATGCTAGAGGTACCGGGGTCAAGATCTGGGACAGTGTCAGTAACTGGGTCCTTTACCTTATAGATTCTGCGCATAAAAAAAGGAAAGTTAACGCTCAGACTAGAGTAGTGTAGGCAACAAAAACAACGATTCTTAGTTGACAGGGAACGCCGCATGGGCGCGTATATTTGAACACATCTTATTTTTTTATTGGCTAAAATAAGCTGAAGGCAACGCTGACCCATACTATTTAATCTTAGCTTTTTTTTTTTTTGGGATGAAATGAAAACGATAAAATACGTTAGTCAGAACAATGTTGACTCCCGTTGTATGCCGCCGGTTCGTGCAGTATATCGTCCAGGGAGACCGAACGCGAATTTTACCTTTTTTTGCTCGTCTACTTTGTTTAAATTGTATTTTATGTATTATTATATTTTTGCATTCATTAAATTCATAACGAACAGAGAACTGTTCAATATTTTATTTCAAAGTTGCCGGTAACATCGAAGTATTTGAACAGCAATTTACAAGCGCGCGAATCCCCGACGAAATCGCAGACTTTTTCTCGACCAATTAGTAAAGAGCTGAGCAGCAGAAGTCGCGGGCGACGAAACACGCGCGATATTCTCCACTTTATTAGCGCCAAATTGCTTAATATGTTTAGTTCATTCGCAAACGCATCCCGCGAAAATTCACCGATTCAGTTGTATTTCGTTGACAAATCCAGTGATAATGCATGATAATACGACAGTACGAATCCGATATAATACGATAGTATGAATTCGTGACATAGATATATCACTTGTCATATATTTTTCATTTTTTTGATCTCAAACAATAAATGCTTCGAAAAATTTACTTTTTAGGTTACGTTGTCGTCGAAAAGACAAAATGCGACGTTTCCTCGGGATCCAATCGTAGCTGCAGAAAATGCAGCGCTAATGAGTAATTCTACTTCCTTGAACTTTTCTACTTGCAGAAGAAAGGTATGTCAACGAATTTCCAAAAAAGTTATGCGACAATCCCTATGTGCTCTTCGATGAAAGATTTTGTGCTCTTCAATTGATATAAGTATAAATGATCAATCGTACACTACGTCAAGTCTTTGAATGTTGAATGCAAAGTTCTCACAATATACGAAATTTCTAACAGTTTCATTCGACTTGACTGTGATGAACATTTTTGTATCTTCAACATAAGAAAAACAAATATCATAGAGCTTACGAAAGAATTTTTTCATTATTCTCGATAGATTTTTTTTTTTAAAGATATCAACTAACGCCGTATCATAAATTCGTTTAATAGGTAAAATATGCGTTCAATGTAATATCTCGTAATTCGAAACTTATTTTGTCTGGTGAGAGAGGCCTTCAGTATTCGGACAGCGTTATCTCTGATACGAGAAAAAACATATTTCTGAGATACTGTTCACTAAATGATTTTTTTTTAAAGATTCTTAATGACTATTTCATTTGACTATTTCACACTGAGATTAATAGATTAATTTTGCACAATAATAATTGCGAAACTTTGCAATTTTTATTATGCAAAATTAATCTATTTAGTACCTTTAATATGCATTAATTTTTTCAGATTTGTATACTATTGAGAAGTGTTTGCAATTCCCTTTACATTTCGTTGAATTCAGGCGAAATAAACACCACGTGTTCGAAATTCCTTAAAAAAAATTTTCATTATTAATATTACACTTTTTGTAAACATTTTATACTTCTATTTGTTTTCCAACATTTTTGTTTAATGTTGATGTTTATTGCAATTACCTTTTCATCTAATGATTGACGAAAAGATTTTGGTGTTATTATTTTTAACGGCTACTCTATGGAAAAATTTTGTTGCGCGAAGGGAGTATTAATTTTAACCAAAAAAATTCTACGAATCAAAATCGAAAAGAATAATTTGTCGGCAATATTTTTTTTGCCGTTCTTAGATAAAATCTGGTAAAAAAAAACGCGATACAAAACAAAGTTATTCATTCGAACGCCCAATTTTTTACGATTTTAGGAGGTTTTCGATAACGCAAGAATATTAAGATAAAACGAGATACGAAAACGGGATACCTACGCTCATGAGATGATTCCACAGGTCACGTTTTCTCTTGCTGTCATCGACTAAAACTCGGTTGAGAGCTTTTCAGCAGAATCGCCGAGATCACGTTCACCCTCGTCGCATATAATGTGGATTAGCTGATGAGAGTTACAACGATCAGAGTGGTCACGTTCAGCCTTACTGTTATGGCCGGGTGATTCTACGTCGGCAGTGGCTACGAAGCGTGGATGGAGCCAAGACATTGAAATGCTCGAAGCATTCGTGAAACCACTAGAAACCACTGCGATCGTTTGAGTCTTATGAAATTAGCAGTCTCGAATCACTTTAGAAATTTAGAATACTTGGGAATATTACAGAATAGATTCTTTTTTCTAAAATCGTTCCACTCTAAACAATTGAAGATATGAGAAAAAATTCTTAATAGTTCGTAACATGATCAGTAAAAAGTAATAATACCCCTTTTCTACTTAAGAAGACTACGAATATCAAAAATCTCGATGGCAACGCAAAAAAAGAAAAAAAAATTCAGCTCTGAGATATATAAAAAAAAATCTCAAAGCTAAACTCTTTCTTTTGTTAATGCCTTTAATTCGAAGTCAAACACTTCCGTTTGTTCGTTGGAGGGTCGAAAATAATTCAGGTTCGGGATAATAGTTATCTAACAGAAAGCTCGGGACATTCCCTTCGAAGTGTCGAATACACTGGTTCGAGATAATTAGTCTCTGCTCTCCGTTGATTAAGTACCGGTGGAGAGCAATGGGCGGGAGTTTCCCGACTCGAACAGAATGGGGGTACGGGAAAGGACACCAGAATGGCGTCGACCGCTGGATGGCGGGGAAGGTAAAGGGGGGTGAAAAAGACCACCAACTCCTCGCCAGCCGACGCCGCATCGATGGATCCAATTTTCCCGAACAAATTTGATCGGACAAAAGAACCTTCGCTTAACCCAAAGGAAAGTCCGCTCTTCGATAGAATTCGCGCGAGGTGACAAGATTGTTAATACAATGTAAATAACGGACCAATAAGCTCATCAAATTTACCTAATATTCCGCGAAGTAAAATTGAGAAAGACTCGTGACGGATCATCGCGACGACGAATCTGCATAGACGCTTTAAAAAAATAGTAAAATTTAAAATAACTTCTGAAAAATTGCAAAGTCGATTATCTCACCGGTATTTGTAGAAAAATGTTTCATCGATTTGTTTGACATTGAAAAAAAAAATTTGATCTAATAAGACCTCTTCGATTCGGTCGAATCTCGTCGATAAAATTCGTTTTCGTAAAAATTTGCATCGGTTGGTCTGTTTGAACAGCGACACGGCCCGCGGAGAAATAGTCGGCGGTTCGGAACACCAGGACCCGAGTTCGTCCGTAGTTCAGATTGACGTTTTAGGCAATTAATAACAATGCATCGAGTGGACATTGGACAAAATCAAAATCGAGAGAGAATTTTTTTTTCGCCGTTGTTCAACGTACAGAGAGAGAGCGCAAAAGTTCTATTTTACTTTTACTATATTTTTACGAATTCAGTTTCGCGTCGACAATGAACGTTTCTGCATAGAAAACCAGATACACATATAGCAAAAACTGCACGGGGAATTCCTGGTTGGGCACCTATAACGTTAGAGGAAGTTAACTCCAGTTGTTATTGGATTCTCGGCTTTTTCGGTCGTTCCATTCGTTTAAGCTTCGCACAGCCGGCGGTACGGATGAATTTTCTTTTTTTTTTTTTTGTTGAGACATCGTCGCATTGCAGGTATGAACGACTAATGCGTGTAAGAAAAAGAAGCATTGAAAAAAAAAGTCATATATCGTTTGTATAGAAAAAAAGGGACAAGTCCCTTTTCGCGTGATTAGAATATTTTAATCAAAATTCTTGAAGGTAAAAACAACGCGGTTTATCCGGTTTCAAGACATAAAAAAAAAAATTCTCCAATATCTTAAGTTTGCGCGAACTTTGGTATAATCAAATTTCACGAAAAGAAAAAAAAATGATAAAACCGCGAGAAGAAGACGAAGCTTGTGGAAAGAAATACTCGGGCCACCTATATAATTTACACGCTGCGCGAAAGAAACATAATAGAATCCAGCGACAGAAACTCACTATAGCCAAAAGAAATGCGAGGTAAC
Source organism: Cryptus viduatorius (assembly GCA_964006125.1). Lineage (NCBI taxonomy): Eukaryota > Metazoa > Arthropoda > Insecta > Hymenoptera > Ichneumonidae > Cryptus > Cryptus viduatorius. The sequence continues at coordinate 2,253,303 of OZ023223.1, read as the reverse complement.
GAAGGAAGTGAAGATGATGCACGGAGTCTCGTGCTGCGCTAATGGCGTCGGAAGCTTTTGTAAGGCGGTGTGCTCCTTGCGTCTCCGGGGGTTTTCAGAGTTCTGTATCACGCTGCACCGCAGACCGAGAGACACGTCGTCGTGACACAAAAAAGTTATACAGAAATTTTTAATACTCGAGACTTGTTAGCGGTGGGATACGTTACCGTTGGCTTTCAGTACGGCAACGCGACAAACTGTCCTTTCGTCGGTACTTATTGTTTAAATTTACTATTAAACTATTAAATAATTACTATAAACACTGAAATGAAACATTTTTACTTTCGATAAAATAAAGTTAAGACTGCGAGCAACGATTAGAATTCTCTATTAAATGACTTAATCACTTGTTTAGTGAAAAAATTGAAATATGCCGAATATAATTATAGAGCCGATAATTCTCGTCAAAAGCAATGCGTATAATTATTGGAATGAGAATCGCATCATACGTGGCAACAATTTGATTATGCGATCGATGTTGTAGTCCTCTGGCGTTAGATAAACGAAGTAATAATGGCGGCATATATCGACGAAATTTCGATATATTCAAATGCACAATTTGTTAACCGTTTATTCGCTTGAGATTCACACTTAATTATGATAAAACTGGAAAAGAGACGGAGATCGCGGAAACTACCGGTGTGCCAAATTTTGCTAATACATTTTTAGTCGTTTCGGAGAACATCGGATACCAAGAAATCACGTAAAGTCACGTGTCCACAGCAAAACACATAACCCCTCTTTTTTGCTCGGAGGGCAATCGGGAGTTAAAAATAATAATTATCTCGGTAAAGCAAAACTTTAATGAAATTATCGTGTGCGACTATCGTTTCTAGGAGTTCCGGGTATTTTCTTATGACTTATGGCAATGAATTCAATGTAAATTGATTTTTTGTTAAATCCTAACCTCTCGTACGACGTATTCAGTGTCATTAACAAGTCTAGTTGAGCACTCGAAATCTAAAAGCATATCATCCACTTCGGATCTAATAGGACAATGACGCATTACAGGGACAACCTGACAAATTATCTTCAGTATTAGTTCCGCAGGTTGCAGACAATTCCAGCGAAGTAGGTATGTGCACGTTGCGCATAGTCGTCGTAGTTTCGCGTCCTCTACCGAGCACTGAGTGCGCCACCCAACGTTAGAAATGGTCGCGACAATATGAAATGCCATAAATTACATTCCTCGCCAAGTTCTAGAGAGTTGAAAGCGGACACGTATAGTAGGTACTACGAGAGGCGTTCGCACACCTCGACTAAAGGCGTCTCGGGAACGAGAGGAAAAGAGGAGAACAGAACTCGTTGGTATATCGAATAACGGCAAAGTGTTTGCGCTACTTTCGAGCAACGAGCAGAGAGGGTTCGTGAACTCTGGCATTTTTATTCCCTATTCACTTAGAAATTAGCCTCGTAAGTGATCCAATTAAAATCGGTTATTGATTACCACCGCGACAACGGAGTTGTTTTACAACGCGTCCCAAAAACATTTCCGTTACGCGATAATAAAAAAACAACGGAAATCGTAAAAATAATGATTTGTTTTTTTTTATCATCAGTCAGTACAATTTGCTTCGTTATATTAAAAAAAAAAACAGATATTCAAATTTTGCCGTCGATCATAATAGTCATTTCGAATTTTCGATCATGTAAATTTGGTCGGCGCGATCGCTGTTAATTCGTTTTGCTCAGCAAATCTCGACAGGGAGTGTGCGAATAGTACGATTTCAGCGTTTACCAAAATCCACCGAAGCTGTTCTGTTCTTCTCCGCCTCTCGCAAATTTCGAATCGTGAACGACACCGCGCTGCGCTATAATTACGTCCACTTCGGAATCCGATAGCACGATAGGCGCGTCATTGTTCGCGGTGGTGAACACAACCAATAATGAATAACTTTCAATGCATTATTCGGCAGTCACCGTCATTTGCCAGAGTTTGTACAGATCGCGGGAAGATTCGATAAAATCGTTGCATTGATTGCATTCCGAACGGTTTGAATCAATGCCAAGTTGTCGCAATATGAAAAGCGTTGGTAGGCAGTTGTAATAGAGATGATTTGTCAGATTTTCGAATGCGACGGGTCAAATTTCTGCCAATATCGAGACAGAGAAACCCGATACTGCGGAAACCCATTTTTTCCCTTAACCATTACTTTTCCCCATTTTAGTTAGAATCTCACGATTGTATTTCGCGATCCAAATTTTCAGCTTTCCTCGTCGTTGTTCGTTTTCCTTGTAAAATAATTTACCGTTATCCGTTCAAATTCTTATCTGGTACGCGCTACACTGGCAAGTCAGGGACAGGATAGGGCGCAACCCAACAGCGTTTCGTGCTAATAATTTAAATTCTATTCCGCCAAGAGGGGTTTACCAGCAGCGGGTATCGGTAGAATTTTTCGCTCAAGACATACGTCTGAACATTCCTTTCGCATACGTGCCCGTGATGCTTGGGGTTATCCGGCAAATGCTACACTATATATTTCGCCCGAGATCTCCGTGCCTCGTTCGCGTACGAATTCAAATTCTACGCAAACCATTTGCCCCCACTTGTTTTTACGAAAGACCGCGCGCGCACGCTTTTCATCTCAATCATGCCGCTGGCGAGGTTTTCGTCTGTCCAAAACTCTCTCTACCTTCTTTCCTACCTTCGCAGAGCTCTACTGTCGACCTGGAATTTATATAACACCTGTAACCGTTCGCACACGAAAGTGGTCATGAAAAATGAAAATGTAAATGGAACACAACCAAGCTGTTGGTAGGTTATGGCATCAGCGTTACAGCGTGAGGTTTCGTACTAAGATCTCGTATATCGGTAAGGGATGCTGCGAAAGATTCGGGTTTCGAATGGGACGAGGTTGAGAGAAAATCGTACGGTAGAAACGAAAAACATAAATAAAAATCGTTCGTCCCATTTTCCGACGCCGGCGGAGGTAATCCGGACGATTCTCTTGGGACCGTATATAGCGGGAATGAGTGAAAAAAAAGACGAACAAATAAAAAAGCCGAAAAATCTTTTATTAGTCTGGAAATTTAAAACGTTTTGACTGATATATCTATAGCGTGATTTCCTATAGGAGATTTCAATTATCCACTACTGAGAAACATATGTATATTCATTTATAATGTAATCTTATCATTCGTATTAACTGACTTCGTACCATTATGGTACCTTCTGCTTTCCGTAGTATGCGGTATACATATATATCGTATTTATACATATATCATATACATATGATAACACAGTACGCGCGGTACGCACAGTTGAACGCATTAATCTCATTGTTAATGAGACTTCGAGATGGTTATCTTCCGGTCCCGAAGGAGTTCCGTTGATCCCTTAGTACAATGCTACCGCGGATGTGCAAACTGTTCAAGTTACTGCCGTAGCGGCGATGTCTTGCGCGTCTCGCGTCATGGCTGCGGCAGTAAAGGGTATTAGCCGAGCGAATTTCAGACATAGTCTCCAACCACAGCATGCAGCCGACAAGGGCACAAGTCTCAGACGAGGTTCACGCATAGATCGATTTATCAAGGTACTTAAGGGCGCTGATAACTGACTATAGTCGTTATGTTGAAATTTGACAAACAACTTGACAACGATGTCGACACACCTATCACTCAACGTTGAATCATCACGTAACTCCCTCGAGATTCGGCTCTCGTGACTCTGCGGAATTTGCACCGCATCTCCAAATTGCTAAACAGCTTTCTTGCAACTTCGTCTGCATTTTTTAATACCGAAGTAGTCTGCAGAAAAAAAAGGTTTGCGCGTGATTTGAATATTACTTTCGCGCTATTTTTCATAGTTCGCGAAGTTTTATACAGTTTTTTTTTGTTGTGTATACTGTTTCTTGCGTCTTCGAGGGACAGAATTGGTTTTTTTTTTTCGCTCATTTTCAAGAATGGTCGACCCGGCAGCTCGTTCGTTGATTCATCAGAGACAAAGATTTAACGACAAGTTCGTTGAAGCATGCAAATGGCTGTCGCCGATGTGCTCGGCTCTTCCGTTGCTCCGCGTCGTTTCCTCGTTTACATTTCATTTGCGTTAAGCAGCGTCTGTACAATTGACTTAAGGAACGTCGTCTTTACCGACGCCGGACTCTGACTCGTCTGGAGAAAAATATTAGTTCCACAATTTCGTGAAAATCTTCCTCTCTCTCCCTCTCCTCCGTGGATACCCCCTTCCCATCTCGTCGCCGTGGAATAATCTAACGACTTCTCGTTCGCTATGGCTTGGCGAACGAACCAACGCGCAAAGATAGAAGTATAGAGAGAACGAGAGAAAGAGAGCAGTAGAGCGTAACGAAGAGAGGGGAAAAAGAGAGAGCGAGAAAGAGAGAGCGAGAAAGAGAGAGCGAGAAAGAGAGAAAGAGAGAGAGGGAGCTGGTCCGGTGGCGACGAGGAATGGCGGATTTCCGGAAAGCCCACTCGACCCACTCCTGGATTAGGCCACCCCTCCCCCCCCCCGCCCCCCTCTCGGCGCGACTGTTCCCACAACCTCTTCCCGTTTCCTCTTTCTCTCCTCTTGGGTGATGTGTGACGAGGTTTATGAGAACAACGAGATTCCATTGCGAAACTCGGAGTTTATGACACAGTCAACCACTGCCGCGGAGAAGCGAAGGAAAAAAGACGAAAAAAGAAGAGAGGATAAAAGAAGTCACGAAAAAAAAAAAAAAGTAAAATGAATATGATTCCTTTATGTACTGAAAGAATTATGCCGGGGTAGCCGTTAATGCAAATTCTCTCATACCATATCTGGGTGCCGGATGATAAACTCATCAACAATGGTGCGAACGAAGCGAAGCGTAATAAGTGAAAAAGACATCGAGTTGCGCGGCAAAAAAAAAAACTGACTTTTTTCGTTACGATAATGCAGTACAGGATGTTGGTAGTTTATACAACGGAGAGCCAAAGAAAAGCGTCGGAAGAAGTTCGGAGTAAAAAAAAAAAAAAAGTGAAATTCTTGATCCGAAAGTTTTGGGTCGCGAAGCGTAAAGCAGCAAAATCGTCCGAGCCGCACGGCCAGAGGGTATATAAAAACAATTATATCAGCGTGGTGTTATGATATTCAGATGAGGTAGAAGAGAGGCGACCGTTGCATTTTCATGAAGCCCCTGGATGAGTACAGCGCGCGGGGGAGTGAAAGCGAACGGGAACTATGTACAGTTGTGATGTAAAGGTAACGTTAATACATATCTATAGTATATAACGTCACCGAACACCACTTCCTGCCACGATTGATATTCAAATTTAACAACTTTTAATTGCAATTATGATAATGAATCTATACCGCTCGCGAAATTTATCACACGGTCTTTCGTTCGCGCTATGTGGTGAAACCACGAAACCACGAAATTAATGCAACAAAGTTACATCGGTGAACCGTTTCCTTTGTATTTTTAATTTTTTTTTTTTCCTTTTTTTTTTCACCCACAACCTCGTAATACACAAATTTGATTAACGTTGAGTAGGTTGAAAAATAAAAAGCGTCGGCGATGCGCGACGCGAATGTTCCACTACGGTGATTTTTTTCTCCCGCTGCTACGCACGACAACAATGATATTTTGTTTTAGTAGGATTTTTTTTTTTTGTCGCCTTCCTGAACATCGGAATTTTCAGCTTTACGAAGAGCTTTAATTCGACGTTACATTTGATATATGTATATATATATATATAACGGTATTGAGGTCGATGTAATTCATGCGGCATAACTCATTCCCTCCCCGCGGTCTCCCGTTCGCAGTGGCGCTCTCGTCCTATCCTACTGCCAGTCCAAAACAATGGTGCAAATGCATTAGCGGTAAGAGCATTAGTACCTACTTACGCGTCTGGGAAACTTAGTGTTAAAGTACCTGGAAGTACAAGTGGTAAGCAGTGTAAAACACTATTCAAATATTCTCATGAATTATGTACTTAGATTCTCGGTGGCCCCGGGTGCCAGTGCCACGCGGCGGAGCAGTTCAAGACGTTGTACGAGAACCCGTCGAACCCGGAAGGGGGAGACTTGCGCTTCTCTTTCCCGCAAGATGTGCCGAGAAAAGCGAAACATCGACACGAAAAACGAACCCTACGAAGGGGATCTCCAATAGCCAATTCCATCGATGTTACCGTAAGTCTTTTTCCATTCCCAACCCTTTAAATGCGGCAATCGCATCGAAAAAAAGTGCATTGAGTAACACGAAAGTTTCGTATTTCATATTACATTTTTACTGTGTGAATAGTCCCTATTGCAATCCTATATTACCGACGCCACGATCATCAATTCGTCTCATTTCGAGTCTCAATATCGAGATGTCGCGATGTAATATCCGTTTTTCTCGATGCGATAGATACAGTTTATTATTTATCAAGCTGTTGAACAATCCGGTAATGACGCAATAAAAAACGAGCAGAATCTGCAATTCCCTTACGGAAACTTTGCTCCCAAAATACTGATCTCCGATTCCATTACAGAATTAGCATTGAGTGTTTCGTTGGACCAACAGAGCGCTCTTGAGTTCGAAGTTTCTCTTGTTTCGAAATTACGCGCATTCCATATCTTAATTAATTTCTCTCGCGCATATATAGATCGAGAAAATTAAATTGCACGAAAAAAAAAAAAAAAAAAAATTGCCAAAAATGCACCCGCTGCGCGAGGATCGCGATGTTATAAAGCCGTCAGATTCAGCAGCACCAGCATAGTCCGCGGATATAGAGAATCCCACCCCGTCCGCGAAATCCAAATCATTATCCCATCCTATTATCCTTCGGTAATTGGATCCTGAGTTTGCACAAGTCTGCATAACATTCTCCTGGTAACACAACGGCACTTGCTAATGGGCTTTTCACCGAAATACCATACATAGGAAACGGTCCAGAGTTTGAAGGGTTATTTGTTTTCAATATACATTCTGCGCAACACATGCCGTAAGCGTGTCCTCGTTGTTCCCTTCTCTATGAACAACTCTCCCCTACGTTTGCCGCGTAACCTCCCCTCTCATCGTCGCGCAATTCAATTATTTCGCGCTATGAAATTATTCGTAAAACAAGATTTGCTCTCTCGGCGTTATTGTAGTCACAGATCGCCGTCGCATGAATAATATCCGTGAATCTGGTGGATTATCTGATACGCGATATCGTTGATGAGATCGAAATTTATATTTTTTAATTTACGTAAAAATCAGAAATTCGAAGCTGCGAAATTGATCAGGAAAATTGAAGCTGCGGCCTTTAAATTTGTCACATAAAATGGACCAACTGGAATTATGACGAAAGAATGAATTATTCAAGATTTTTCTGGGAAATGAAAAAGATTTAAAAAAACGCCGTCATGCAGTCGAAATTCCGTGGAATTTGGATTCCTCTTCCGAAAACCTTTCATTAAACTTTCATTTCGATTCAATGAACTCTCTATTAAATTACAAGTATTTACACGGAAACACGATGATCCTCTTGCTACGTTCGGAATCGCCCACGGAATTTCGCTAGAGCCACAGGTAATACGGTGTACGGTTGCGCTAAAGCCTCGTTTTCATTGAATTTTATTAGCGGTGGTACCGGAGAAGATAAAGTTTCGAAGCGACGGGAGGGGTTAGCGCACGGCAATTGCAAAGCCGGCATACGCGTAATCCACGTACGAGAGAACTACGGACTCTGTTCGTGATACAGAACGAAAAAAAAAAAAAAAAAAAAAAAAAACCGTAAAGACGAAGCCATCGAATATCGCTGTTTGTGGATTTTTATACTCCATCGCGCGTGTTGGCGACGTGTCGTAGAATTTCTGTAGTTCAAACAGTATTGCGTCAGCAATGGGATTGAAGTGGTTCTTTCAGAAGAATACATGAATGAGAGTATCGTCGCCGGCGGGTAAAATCCGTGTCCGTGTAGACGCGACAGGGCTTTTACACGCGAAAAAACCCTCCGCAAAGTCTACTGACCATAGAATTTCTGAAGCCGTTCCGTTGCAATGGTTGACTTATAAAAAAAGCATCAGCTTGTAGCATCAGCAGCCTTTTATTTGTCCGGCGACGATACCGCGTCTGTTTGCCATTGCTGGTTGAAGAAAAATCGAATTCTTCTCTCGGCTCGTCGAATCACGATATTGATGCTTCTGCTTCTGCTGTCGCAGCGTTCCGTACAGTAAGAAAGTCCGACGCTGCTCTGTGGCTACGGATAGGTGTGCACCAGGGGGTGGTACCGGGTTTCTTCGCTGCAAAATGCATGAGGCCACCATCTCGTGAAGAATGCATAAATCAGCTGGAATCCAGTTGCCGGTGGAGATACACGGATTCCACTTTTATATTCAAATTAAATCCCGAAGATCTTTTACATATTCGGTGCCTTCGATGGGTTATGTGGATCATACCGAGAGCGCGAGTCTCCGTCTCTACCCCTTGCGGTTAGCTCCCTCTCAAATATTCGTCGGTTGACGAGAAGGTGGCGGAGAGCTCTCGCCTTTTTTTTTTCTTCATCTTTGCTCCTTTTTTTTACAAGAGAGCCGCTGAGTCAAGTCTACCGAAGTTTCCGGCAAATACAAGTGTCTCCACGACCGGGGGATGGGAATAATATTAATCAGAAATATTACGAGCCCTTCGATCTTCGGCAGCGTTTTCTTTCTTTCCCTTTCTCGGTATTCACCGATTCAAGAACAGACGCTGGAAAAATCCGTATTGAAAATTGCTTCACTCTCATCGAAAAGTTTCAAACAGCCTTTCACTTTTATTTTACATCGGAAACGTGTGACATCTGCTCGATATCATTCGTACCGTAACGGAAGAAGCAGAAAAGAAGAAATAAAAAAAAAGAACACATTGCCGAAAGTTCTACCGAAATATATCCTCGAATGTGTTCGCATCAGAGATATTTTTATATTGAAAAAAAAAAAAAAAACGAAAGGATCGCACGGAGACGAAGAATCGTTAGGGGTTGAATAGGAATGGACGCGCAAGATAGCGGGGGTCAAAGTTTTCATTGAAAAAGCAACGTTCGTACGCCCGAAATTAGATCGCGCAACTTGCTTCATTATTTCACGATGAACGACGAGTCAATGTCAAGCCGACTTTTATTCTTCCGTACTGTTTCGCTGAAGCGCAACGCGGAAATGGCAGAGGAGAAATGGCGTTTAATAAAAGCTCCTATCGGGCGGACGTGTGCAGTTGCGTGCTATCGCGGCCCCTCGTCTCTGTGCAGTTTCTGGCCGGACATTCGGGTTCATTTACGGTACCCAAGTGTCCGGGAGAAACTACCCTCGCAACGCGCGAAGTTAAGCTTTCGCAACATTCGGGACGTGCCTACTGCATTTATGCAGAAAGCTCGCACCCTGCCATTGGTTTACCTATATCTCTCGGCGCTCTCGTACTCCATTCGCGGCTGAGTGCATCGCACGATTGCCAAACTGTTGGAAAACAGCAGCCAAAGGCATTCAGTACATATAATCAAAATTGCATCAGCTTCGCCAAAAGTTTTCTCGATAAAATGGTCAGTGATGATACTCGAGAAAACTTTCCAATATTGATTATCGTCCAATGATCATAAAAATAATTGTTTTACTATCTTTCGAAAGCATCGAAATTTGGCAATTCAATTAATTTCAAAGCTTGCGTCGCTAAAAATTGCTGAACAATAAGCGGGCAGCTGTAGTTCGATTATTTCGCGTTGAATTGCGACCAACCTTTCCAATCAACGGTTCGAATAAAGCGGCGAAAGCCAATTATTCTTCAATTCCCTCGTTACCCATCAATGCCAGAGAGTTCGAGAAACTTGATTCGAAGTTTTGCGCGCCAAGATGAGAATAACGGCGAGTGTCTAATTCAATTCGGTGTACAAACTGTCGGTACGGTTGCTCGAGCGCAACGTTCTCGCGGGATGGAACGGGACGAAACAGATGTTCGAGAAATCGTGTGTACAAGTCTTCGTGTCAAGGGCACCCGTGAGAATAGTCGCTACTAGAGGTGATGAGAGAGATGAGCCACTCTACTTCCAGATTGTAGGTATACAGAGCAGAGTAGAGAGTGGCAGAGGTGGAGAACAGAAGTGCAGAGTACGGTGCGCCTACCCAACATGGAGAGAGTTCGCCGTCGTCGCTGATAGAGAAGACACTTCAGGTGAAGGGACGAGTGCTCGTTGTCACGCTTCCTTGTCTCCTTCTGTTTCCTACTACTCCTTTTCCATTCCAATCTTCCGTTGTGCGCTTTCCACCTTTCATCGTGCTGCCTGCCGTTTTACCCCTCGTACTTCAGCTTCGCCGAGATGGAAATTATCCATGCGACTTCCGGCGTAACAAAGCCGGAAGTTACTGCAAGACTTTTTCCATCATGCAAACTGGAAGCTATGATGATTGTTTCTGATTCGAGTGGATTCAAGGCGATAGGAAAAACAAGGCATGTTTAGGATTCATGTTTATACTTCGATGAACGGATCGATCGATTGTTCGTAATGCGTGTGACGATCACATGTCTCCTATTAGCATTCAGACGCTTTTCTATCATAAGTTAGAGGTGCAACCAAAGTTTCCACTTGGCCACTTACCTTCTTTATCTACTCGACGATAACGGGACGGCAGCCCGTTGTTGATGGAAATTATCCATGCGACTTCCGGCGTAACAAAGCCGGAAGTTACTGCAAGACTTTTTCCATCATGCAAACTGGAAGCTACAATGATTGTTTCTGATTCGAGTGGATTGAAGGCGATAGGAAAAACAAGGCATGTTTAGGATTCGTGTTTATACTTCGATGAACGGATCGATCGATTGTTCGTAATGCGTGTGACGATCACATGTCTCCTATTAGCATTCAGACGCTTTTCTATCATAAGTTAGAGGTGCAACCAAAGTTTCCACTTGGCCACTTACCTTCTTTATCTACTCGACGATAACGGGACGGCAGCCCGTTGTCATTGTCGTTGTCGAGTCTCATCGGAAGCACAGTTTCCAAGAGCTCTGCAGAGTCCTGTAGATCTCATCCTCTTACTCCCCCGACAACGAGGACGTCCTATGGTACTTCGTTTCTCCCTCAACCCCTCAGCCACGTCGTTCCACGCGCGCTCAGCCAGAGCGAAGCAATGTTAATCAGGCCGAGTGCATGCCGGCGGTACTATCTACCGCGAGATTTCACCGAAGAATCATTCCTTCCAATTTTCAAAAACCCCCGCCCTCCCCCTCCCCCTTCCTCCCCCTCGGTCCGCCGGCTTTTCCTATCCACCCAACGCTCGCAATGACCCAAATTTTCTATCCTCATCGAGTATGTAACGATAGAAAACAATTTGGTAGCTGCCGCTTGTCCAATCATCCGGCGCAATACGACACCGGAAGTAGATGAGTCACAATATATTTTTTTCACTCATCTCTCATACTTCGCTTGTTTTCCTTACAAAGTTTTTTCATTAGCCTTCTTTTCTTATTGGTCGAGAGTCTCATTTGAATTAGTTATTTTCTTCGGTTCGCATTGTTGGTTTCCAACGATTACGAATTTAGATTCGTGTTTCTCGGTTCGTTAAAAATTTAATCCATAAATCATTCATTCCGAATGGCGAATTTTTTATAACGTGAACAATCGGATAACCGTGTAAACGTTGAACTGAAAAAGCGTGTGAACGCTGCTGCGAAATAGTCGAGTTTTTGTTTTCCGTGACAAGCAGGAATGGGTATACAATGCGGATAGAATAATTGTTCGGTGTGCAGTGCGGTCGAAAAAGTAGCTCGGCCACGAGGCGAGGCAGAGAGAAAAGGAGCGCCGGTTAGAATTTCAAGGAAATTACTTCTCTCCGAGTACTAACGCAAGCTTGCGGTAACCTTCGCTGCGGGGTTGCGGAGCTTCTGAGGTGAGAGGCGGGGGCAGTAGAAGTTCGTCACATTGCCCGCCGAGCGGTTTACCACACTCGTTGGGAAGCATTCACAACGGGCGCGAATCCTCCGAATCTACTCCCGGCATCCGTTAGACTTTATCCCCGATTCTCCTGCTGTCTCGTCGACGCCACACTGCTAAACCATTGAGCAGCGCGGAGCACGTAGCCTCTCTTACTGTACTGAATTGCAATGACGGAAAAGAACAATAGTTCAGATGTGAGCAACGAGCTTCAACAGTAAAAACATAAATTCAATTCGCCTTTAACTCGCTAACGCTGAAGTGAATGCCATTAATTTGCTTGCGATTATCAAAATTCGTTAGAAATGAGTTTCGTGTTGAAACAGCGCATGCGCAGGAAACCGTAAGACTGAGTCGCGAAAAATGTTGTTTCCGTTTTTACCGTTTTTAAAGCAAGAAGATTCAGGGAGCTGTTGCTACCTCCGGGTTTTAGCCGAAAATGCTTCTGGACCATAGACGAGACTTCGATCCCTCGACGACTGTCTCGATTGCTCGATGTTGCTTTCGCGCGATTATAAATTGAATGAAAATGTATAAATGATTGTTTACTGGAGAAGAAAATGAAACATTTCCGGCATAAAAAATGGTTTGATAAACGATCCCTTCGGAAATTTATATAAATTGGAACATAATAACGAGTAATAAATATTAGAACAGAGTCGAAAAGTACTTCGAAACGAAGAGTCTCTTGTTCGCGAGCATCAAAGGTAAATCATTCTTTATACTCTCTACGTGCTTATAGCATGGTACTTCGGGTAACAACTTTCAATCCCGACATCTTCGCGCAGTCGTATCTCTTCATTTAACGAAGTAGCTTGAACCCTACACAAACAGCCGTTGCTCCGTACCCTCTTTCAGCCCTCGGCGATATTTCAGTCTGCTATACGAGACCGTTGATGAGCTCTCGTTGGTTGCCGGAAAAAGGACGATTAGCTAGTCGCGAAAAGCATTGAGCGCGAAAGTTTCAAAAACTCTTTTCGTTACGAATACGAGACGTCAGCCGTAGACGATTACAATTCCCCGCGACTGTTCGTCTTGGCGACAAGCGTGATTTTATACGAGGTCAAGGATTATCTTTCGCGACCCATCAGCGTCTGGCCTTTCTCACCGAGTAATAAGACTTCACGGGTCCCACGGGAAACCCCCATCTAATGGGTAGAGTTTATGGGTTGAGTGCGGTGCCAAGTTAGCTATTACCTCGTGGTTTCCATCTCCGCTCCCACAGCTACTTTGAAACATTAGTGAGCGAGCTTTGCCCGTGACCTCCGTTACGAAGCTCCGAAAGCTCAACCGTTCGAAATACAATCGTCTCTGAATTAATCGTTCGTTTTGTCTGCTCGGTTAATCGTTTCGAAAGTAATGATAATTCACCCTTTTGACCGAAATTTATTGAATGATAATCTTACACCGTACAACCCCCTTATTTTTAACTCCTCTTAACTCAACCGCTCCCTTATTTCAACTACCATTGCAACGATTTCTTTCAACTGCATTTCCCCTGAATCCGTTCGCCCCACGGCAAGCGGTGGGGTGCGGACGGCTATACGCTTTGCTACCCCTACACGCGGCAACTGACCGGAAGTGGAGACGATAGGGGAAATGTAGAAATGGGAGGGTCTCAGGTCTCGTCGAGTTAAGAATACGGGGGTTGTACTCTATATATGTTGAAAAAACCGTTTGTTTGTCCCATCCTCATGGACACCCCTTTCACAGACTCCCCACAAACATCCCTCGCGGACACCACACACGAGCGCCGACAGTTGTGCGAATAGTCAATTTAATAATATCCGTCCGAAAACCAAATACGCGCGTTATTCATTCGCTTGGTCGTTACATTGGTGTCAGAAGTTAACGATCCGACATGGATACAAACGATACGGTCGATATTATTATTATTATCGTTGAGGTCAGGTGGCTGAATCTTTTTGAACTCTACTATTGTTTTTTGAATGTCTCTTTTGTGATATTTCACAATCAAGGCGACTGACCCTATTGTAGCGAGATATGTAGTTTCATCTAAACGATAGCCATCGTACAACAGTTCAGCGTTTCATGGTTCGCAGCCTTACGGCGGTTTGTATCCGTTGATCGATAATGATTCTTAGCGATGAGCTCAATGTCTTTCTTCTTCTCTGCTCTCAATAAACTTCAGTCGAAACCACATTGCCCGGACTTTGGTATCGTGTATCTCCCCCTTCTCCGAAAAAAAAAGAAGACGGAGGGTTCCACTCGCTCTTTCAGCAATCTCTTACCGCCATTACAGTGTCTGGGAGTTTCGTTCTCCATTGTCCAGGCGTCTCTCTGCCCTCGGACCGTTCATGCCAGATAAATAGGCGAGTTTGAGGGCGATGCACCCTCCGCCACTCTCTACGCACTGTTCCATTGCTGATGCTGCTGTTACTAGGGGGCGAAAAAGCTTTTCTCCACTAAAAATATATATATCGAGAAGGTCCTTTCAGTGACGCTAAGTAAACACTGCCACTGTGAGTAATGACGAGACCAAGTATTGGAACGTGCGGAGTGCGCGGAATTGATACTGTATCCGAAGGCCGTACGTTGCATTTTCCCATTTCCCCATTTCCTCACGGCGTACCAACCCACGCGCTATAACCGATACAGTGCACTATACTAAAAGCGGTAGTATAATACGGTACGCAATGCTCAGCAGCGTATCCACTTCAGCGTACCGTGGAGTTCTGATTTTCTTTCTCTCTCGTCGCTGGACCGTCTGTTAAAAAAAAAGGGATTTTTCGCTCTTCCGACGAAGCTACACATTTTAATTATCGCGGGATACGGGCGGCAGCACCCGTACAACGCTTTTCTCTCGTCTGGTTAACGCGTAACTACTTCCGATTCATTTAAACCCGTAGACCGCGGTGGACATTGAATGTTGTTGTTTTTATCTGGACGGAGTCTTATAAATTACCAGATAGCGGATATTACTTGAATTTTTATTTTAAAAAATTGTTTATAACCCCACTGTTCAGTAACGCTGTAAAACGAAGAGTTTCGCGTTTTTGAAATTGCTACTTCGACGGTTCAGCGAACTCAACATATCGGTGGAAATTGGTACAGTTTCGGAACTGTATGCGAGCCGTTTGAATGAAGCCTTTTTTTTTTTTTTTTTTTTTTTTTTTTTTTTTTTTTTTTTACGAGTATACGCGGTTTATTTTCAATACGTTATTTTTACGCGTCGACCCGTTGCATGAATATCATTGAGCTTTTGTAGTAACACAACATTGAGCAGATCGTATTTTTTTTCGCAAAGCTCATTTCTGGTAGCAGCTGATATTTTCTCTCGTAGAATGGTTACGAATAAATATAAAAAAAATATGTGTGTATATAATATCGATTTAACGCTCCGGTGGTGGCCACGCATACGGTCGTCTGCATACCAGTGTTATAATACTTTGTTACGATATTTCTTTTTTTTTTTTTTTTGCGCTATGAACGCGTAGAATATAATCCTATGTACGGCCAACCGATGTGCAGCGAAGCCTGCGATCGTATCCGTTGGCAATCCTTGTTGAAAACGCCGATGCAAAATCCACAGATATTGCGAATTCACATAACGCTCGACGTACGGAGCGCTTGAACATTTTTACAAAAACGTCACAAGCCGAGTGGAGAGCGCTTTGCTTGGATTTTTGGATTTGCGGCGACTGTGAGTTGCCGAACCGCTTGAATTTTTTTCGTACCGGTTGAACACATATACCATTTATAAAGCGTTTTTACGAGATCGCGGAGCGGAAAAAAACGCTCCGATCCCAATTTAGAATTATCGGAAGCGATCACTTTATCTTATTTTTTAATTTAGCAAAACCCGTAAAAGTGTAGGAGAAAGCAAACATTTTTCGGGTTTCATCCGTAGGCGACGGCGATAATGTAGAGCATCTAACGACTCGAGTAGTAGCAGCAGTAGTAGCGGCAGAGTATTCACTTTGCCGCGCGTGCGAGGGTTGCCGTTCGTTTTTCCAGAGCGCGTAAAGTTTTGTGTAATCTCTCGGTGAAGGTGATAATGTGTAGAAGAGGCTGAGAGAGTTAGTTGTAGGCGACGCTTTATTACTGCGTGCCGCCAAGTGGTTTGGCGTGCGCGCCTACGCTTACGCGCCTAAGTTATAGGCACCGAGTGCCCGAGAGCACGTGCAGTGCGTGTGAGCGGAGGCGCGCGTAAATGCGCTCCAAATTCTGCCGTAGAAGGAATAAGTTTTTATGTATTCGTAGCGTCGAGCTCTGCATGCTTTAGATTACGTGAGACGTAACACTATAGTTAATTTCACGACGATTCTGAAGTGAATACATGCAATCGAAAAAAAGCTCTTCAGCTTTTATCGTTGCCGAAGTTACGGAAATGAAAAAAAATGATAATTTGCGGACGATAAATTCTTGAAGAATTATCAATTTCGTAATTCGACTTATTAATTATTATTTCATACCGAAAACGTGCAAAATTTCGTCGAATATCATTGGAAGAATTTTTTTTTTTTCATTTTTTGAAATCCGCTCTTCTTGACGTCGATGAAGTCGCAGGAGATTCTCGAACGAATTTTCATCAGCGTACATTGAATATATTCAGTTGTATACATATATACGTATTCGCGCACGGATAGAGAGCCTTAACGAGGCCAAATTTATAAAGTTTCTTTAATTACGAGAATCGTCGAGGGAGAGGGTCGATGGGGTAGACGAGTATATATAAGTGTGATCCTCGACGTAGCTGGCAGTCCGTCGAGCGGAAGTGAGAGCGGGGTAGCAAATTCCGGCGTCTGATGCCTTCTCCGCCGTTATATATAGCATCGCAACCTTCTTACCCCTTTTTCGTCCCGTCGCTGCAGCTTATATGTATATATGTATACCTCTCTCTCAACCCCTCTCTCCTTCCTCCTCACCTGAGTGACGTGGAGAAAACTTTCACGGCACTGTCCAAGTTTCTTCGGGGTAATTAAAACCACTTAACGTGGTTTCATCAAACTTTACGAAATCAAGATGGCCGGAGAGGACGCTCGAGAGAGCCCCACGTACTCCAGACTCCAAAAAGGAGGCCAAAGAAGCGAAAATTGGCGTCGACTGAAAAACGCAAACCTCACGTATTTATCGACTGTTCAACGAACTTTCATCGTAAATTGGCGAAAAAAATTGTTCAATCGGTTTGTTGCTCGATGTTCATCGTTGAATTTTTCAATGACGAGAAAATAAAAATCGATGCAACATTATCGCGGTCGTTTGTTAAAGGGACGTCGAAGTCTCTAGAGCTTATTTTCGCGAGCCGTTGATTGCGTGGAAATTTATGAAAAATTAATTTCAACCAATTGTCAATCGAACGACTGCATAAAATAGGCGTTCCCGCGAGAGATACCGGCTAACAATTTTTCACCGCATTTTTTATTCGCGCAAACGAGAATCTCCGAACTCCCTATTAATAATCAAACTCTGACGCACACCTGATCCGGCGGCCCCCAATCATTATGTAAACGTATACATACGCCAAGAATGCGCTTTTGCCGCGTCGAATATCGAATTTTACCGCTATATATATTTACCGTCCTCTGGGGGACTACAAACGCGCGCGCGCCTCCGTCATCTCGTTGTTTGGAAAATCTCATTATCAATCGCCCGATAGCGTGGAAATTATACAAAACCCAATGAACAAAAATACACACTTGACAAACACAAACACGCGCACACGCACACGCGCACGCGCGCGAACGTTATTGCGAAAAAAGATGTCAATTAAAAATAAACGAATTCTACGGAATATCATTTATTTTCGTGCTCTCCCTCTCTTTCTCTCGTTAATTAAAAAATCTCGGAAAAAAAATCACCAAATAAAATTGTATATTTCATCATTTATTTTCGATCAGTGACAAGACCATGCGCTGTGGAGACCTCGTTAACGAGAATCGGTAACTTGGATAAGACTTTCGTGAAGATCAAACTCAGGATTCGAGGAGGCGTACATTTTTTTTTCTCTCGAGTAGTATGCTAATGTTATATATATAGAGTTGTCGCTGTTAAACTGTGAACGTCTTTTACACTCTTCGCGCTGCGAAGGTTGTTATCGATTCGGGTGAGTGAAGAGTTACGAAGAATGATTAAGGCGCGAGGTAGTCGAATGGTTTGAGTCGACTCTCGGTCGCAGGATCCGCGAGGGGGTGGCAAAGGGAAGGGATGATTCCTCGCGGTTCATGCAGATGAAGTGAGAGAGATCCAGTCTATCCGCGATGGCAAGAGGGGGAGGGGGAGGAAGAGGGGTCTTAATCCTCGGGCATCTGCTCGTCTAGAATCCTATTAGGGAATCGTGGCATACCGGTAGTCTAGAGTCTAGAATCCGGACATACCGTTGAACGAATCGTGTAGATGCTGTCTGAGAGTAAAGCGTGTCGAGGTGAGAAGATCGACGAAACCGTGAAAGGTTGAAGGTGGTTAGGAAAATGCTTTTTCCGTCTCTTGCTTTTGCCTCAGTGCTTTTACTTCTATTGTATAAAATGCGACAATGCGACACTACTTTTTGATACTCTTCGATCGATACTTTTTTTATTGTAATATCTGTACATCGAATATTTTCTTTACGATTAAATCGAAAAAAAAAAATTCGAGACATATCGTTGGATAAGCGATAAGTAAAAAAATAGATAAAAATAAAAAACGAAGAATACAATAAATTACGAATATCCCGAGTTGCATGTTACGAAATTAATGGCATCAGTACTGCAAACAGAGATCCAAGTAGGATAATGAGCGAAGACATGCGAGTAAAAGTAATTTAATACCGAATTGATAGACTCCAAATACACGTAACTATCCTATTTTTACGAGTACGAAAAACTCATTTTCTTGGTTCATAATGTTCTCCGTTCCACGTATTCTATTTAAAGCCGTGAGGATTAAATGCTTTCAGGGCTCACGACTTAATAATATAATTGTAATTCTCCCGGTCAGGTGAGGATTATCCCCGTCCCTCTTCCTCTTAATTTCCTTAACGCGAAACTTCGGGAAGTTGAATTTACTCGGGAACATCGTACTTTCCATTGCCGTATCGGAGTTGAACTGTAAATAAAAAAAGGGAGAACGAAGGGGTTGGTGGTGTCGGGTGGCGTTGAAAAACAACGGGAAATTCGTGGGAGGGTTGCTAACGGTGTTGGGAGGCAGTTACGTGCATTGGATGTTGCATTCGGTTGGGCAACGACGACTACGAGACACCACCACGACGACGACGACGACGACGAAGACGAGAGGGGGTTGCGAGGAGAGCGAGAGAGTGCCGCATGCCGTCCAGGCGTTTTCACTGGAAGTAAGCTTCGCTCGATGCTCGCGTTAGCCCTCCCGAGTAAGATATACTAGGACAGCCGACAGCACCACTGATTGCCGCAATTTATTGGTGGTTGTGTTCTTCGTCTGCCAACCCCCTTTTGGCCTCATCCTCCCCTTGCGCGACGTACGTTCCACCCCCTACTTCCGCCCATAGCGCCCGCTTCGCGTGTATTCCCTGTACGCTACGGTATTTCGATTCCGCTTAGAATTTAACTTACAACCAGCGCGATACTCCCGAACTCTCGTCGTCTCCTGTGCTCTCTATAAACGGCCGGAGTTGTAATATCCGCCGGATAGCCCCAAATATTATATACTGCTGGTCATTATTATCACTTGTAAAGCGCTTGAATCGTTACCCAATTCGCTTGCATTATTTACTCGAGCGCGAAGCGCGGAACTCTAGTAGATTCAGAAATAGCGATTGTTTACAATTATCAATAGCGCGCGAAAAAAATCATTATTAAATAACCTATTAATAAGAATACAGTTTAAAAAACAGACAGTCGCTGCTTTATCAATTATCCGGCAGTGCCAAGGGGCTTATTGGAGGGTTTATAGGGGAGTTGTTTTGTTAAGATTTTATTTCTCTTTTTTCTTTCGTTTATAGAAGGATTTATGTATAGAAACTGGTGATTTTTAGGTCCACTGAACTCGTTGATTACCTGGCAGCATCTGTATAATTCATGCTACTGCTCTCGATATAATAGTGACCCGGGTATCAAGCGAGCCGAGTTCAGCAGATTTTTACCTCGGGGATTGCTCGCCACACTGGCCGTCGTGTATACACTCGTTGCGAAAAGGCAAATGAAAAAAAAAAAAAAAAAAAAAAAAAAAACATGAGAAAAAGATTAAAAGAAAGAAATAAAAGCTCTTGTATACGCAGACTAGCTGAGTTCTAGTGGTGAAACGAGAGGAAACGAGAAGGTGAGTGTACGAGCCGCAGGCTATAAGAGGATGTCCGATAAGCTCGCGGCTCGAACGCCCAGTGGCTCTATGCACCTGCCACGGTACTGATAACGTGAAAGGCGCTTTTGTCCGTATTACCCTCGCATCTGGTTGCCACCCGAGGAATTTCTTTTTCTACTACTGCACGGTTTGAAAATCTCGTGAAAAAGTTGAAAGGGGATCGTGATGCACTTTATCCTCAGCGTACAAGGGGCACACGGGGAAAACGGAAGATCTTCTGATGCGTAATCGCAGCGAATAAATTCTGTAGCGGTTACCTATCGATACAAATACGATGCACGGAAAGGTCACAATGGATAAACTTGTAACAGAAAATGTATCAAGAACCGCGGCAGCGTCTCGATGCCAACTACCGAAAAAAAGGTTTATCTATAGATGTGATGCAATTCAATTTGAATTACAGCACAACCGCTCTTTTCTTAACTCGACGGAACAGGACACATTCGCTATTCTATATTTCCCCTACAGTCCCCACTCCCGGTCAATTGCTGCCGGTAGGGGTAACGAGACGTGGACCGGTCCATAGATGCAAAGCCGCGCTGTGAGTCTGCGCATGCGCAGCGCTCGTAGTGGGGCGAGCGGACTCAGGGGAAATACAGTTAAGCGAAATCGTTGCCATGGTAACGAGTTAAAATAAAATGGCGGTTGAGTTAAGGGAAGTTAAGAAAAGAGGGGTCCCACTGTACAGTAAAAGCTCCGTATCCATACCCCGACGGGAGCGAACACGCTCCCGTCTCTGCATTTCCCTTATCATCCCTACTCCCGATCCGTTGCTGCAGGTAGGGGTAATGAGGGGTATACGCGTCCGTAGATATCGCTTGGAGTGGGGGGGACGGATTCATATGCGCAGCGCTCGTAGTGGGGCGAGCGGACTCAGGGGAAATACAGTTAAGCGAAATCGTCTCCATGGTAACGAGTTAAAATAAGGGAGCGGTTAAGTTAAGATGAGTTAAGAATACGGAGCTTGGACTGTACATCCAATACATTCAACTATCGTAACGATTTCAAATTACCTTATCTATTGTCATAGGTAAATGAAAAATATCATTTGTTTAACTATTATGTTTCCTGTGTCTACATTATCGTATCAATAGATACCGCAAATTTTGCCTAAGTAAACATAATAGCAGGTAGAGGAGTAAATATTGCGATTCGATGTTTAATCATCGTGTATACTATGTTGTGTTCCTGGTAGTAGGTGTTTCATTAGTTATGATACTAACGTCACTCTATGCAGACCGATATGGTACAATTTCTGTTCGGAATTTTCGTAGCAGAGACTGTAGTAAGATGATCAACTTCACTAAGTTAGCTTGGTATATTGTGTAAATCCCGGTATACATCTCTGCGAGGGTTCGGAGTTTAGGGGTTCGGGCATTGATTCGCTGGTTCGTCGGGTCGAAGGGGCGTCGGCGGTCCAGGGACCCTCGCGATCGCGGTTCGCGGTCACGTGGCCCCCCAAACCGATATAACCGCAGCTCGTAGCAAAATTCCCATGCGGCATTGAGGTACCGATCGATACTAATCTGCACGAGGGTCCTTGGTCCTTGTGCGGGCAAAAGGAGCTGTGGGATTCGGCTGAGTTTCACGGGATTCGGGATAAGCAGGATGGTCGCACACAAGCAATCGGTCGTCCAACTTCCTCGTCTTTTATCTGCTACTGTAGGGTTTGTATACAGTAGTTGCACAAGCTATCAATGGACTTACTATTAACAAAGATTCCAAGGGAACAGAGAAATCGGTAGGAAAACGTTCGTTCCCAGTTTCCATTAGAGAAACACTTGGACATTAGCTGATTAACTCAGTTTGGCACCATAACAAAATGTAAAAATCATCGTTTCACTATCCAAAAAATTCTGATACGGTAAAATACGATTTTACTTGCGAATGAGACTACCTGACAACATTCCTCATGTACTATAAAATATTCAGAGCGAACAGATTTTTACGCGAATTATTTAAGGGGGAGAAAAATTCGACATACAGACTATGCAATTTGCATTTAATGAAAAAGTTGGTTTTTGCAATTTCACGAGTGATAATTAACTCGAAAATTCATTCTTTCAGAAATTTCATGTATTTTCATATGCTTGCGGGTTATCGAATCTGACAGAGGCTTTCGGGGGCTAATTCTTCGAGTTCTCGAATTTATAGAGATATCGCGGATGGTAATTGCAGAAGTTGCTAAGTAAAATTTTACAGTATACGTCGTATACCTCATCATTACCTGAGATTACCTCCTCATTATTTTCCACTTTTCACGAAGCTTTCTCGATCCAGAAGTCATATTTTCTCATAAAAAGAACTTTATAAAAGACATAAAATTCTGATAAAGCAATGCGCGCGATTTCTGCTATGCAACATTTTTATAATTTATAATTTATTGACTATTATTAATCGTATTAATTTTACTATATTATTAAATGTCTTGCAAACCGTATGAAAAGAAATAGAATCATTTTTAAATTAAATAAGAATACTTTTACCCAAATATGAATTGCACATACTTTTCGTATTAAACAGTGTATGACAACTTTATAGGAGTACATTACTGTCGTTGAAGCTGCGATATGACGTGCTTCCTTCTATTCCCGGTGGTCGAAAGACCCACAAAGGGAAACAAGCTTAGGTTAAGGCCGGGAACATGTATGTTAGTCATGAACATTGTCGTTGTTGGGTCGGTCAGCGAGAGGAAATTACCCGGAGCGTGCGGGTGGTCTGCTTCGGCCGTTTGTAGCCCTCGGAGAGAGTCTAACCATCCGCAAGCTCTGCGGAAAAGTTTATGCAGCTTCGGGGGACCTGGGACACGTTGTTGTCCGGGACAAACCCGCACGGATTTTATAAAACGTGAGCGGACCCCGTGACCGTGTATACAAACTATGCATTCACATCGCGCCCCTATACTATAACGCAGGCTACTGTATAGCAGCGCAGCAAAAGCTCTTCAAAGAGTGGCGTAGCCTCACTAGCACGCCCCTTGGCACACCTGTACGCACTGCGGATATGGGCCGCCGCTGGTTGCTGTGAGGCATCAACCCTGCAGGTTATCCAAAACAGTTTCAAATTTTGTTCGAAACATAATCATTTTTCACGTGAAACAAAGTGAGGACGTTCAAAGCCATTTTAGATTTTAATGAATATAATAAAGAGTAAAAAAAAAAGACCGCGTTCCCGTGATTGGAAGCTTTTTATGAAATTTTTTATTGAACGGGAATAAATTCGTTACTGTTTTTAATTAATCTGTCCCGAGCAGCAATGAGCACAATTCTGAACAGAGAACTAACTATGGACCAGTGACTTTTGATAGTAACCAGAACGTTTGGTAATCCGGTCAACGAGCACGAAGTCACGTGATAGGCTCAAGCGAACCCGATGTATGTAGGACAAGAGTTAATCTGGATTAAATGGTCTCGAAACGCGCACAGCGAGATGGGGTCCGTTCGTTGCCCGACGAATGACGAGAATCTCTTATGGACATTGTTTCTCTGATTCCGTTAGGCTTGTTTAACCTCGGATTCTAATTTCACATGTAGCGCAGGATGTCGACAATGCATTATACAGCATTGACCAACCGCACTTTACTTGGAAAAAGTTAGGCTCTTTTTTCATGAAAGGCATTCAGTCGCCATTTGAGGCAATGGCGCGAAATGAAGTTCAAACCTATTTGAATCTGTTCGGAGGCGGAAAATGCAAGTTTCCACCTTCCAAACCGGTTAGGCGAAGGTACTGGACACTGGATATAAAACGTTAGGCTCTTTTTTTCATCAAAGGCATTCAGTCGCTATTTGAGGCAATGACGCGAAATGAAGTTCAAACTTGTTTGAATCAGTTCGGAGGCGGAAAATGCAAGTTTCGAGCTTCCAAACCGGTTAGGTGAAGTTACTGAATATACAACGTTAGCCTCTTTTTTCATTGACGGCGTTCATTCGCCATTTGAGGCAATGATGCGAAATGAAGTTCAAACCTATTTGAATCAGTTCGGAGGCGGAAAATGGAAGTTTCCAGCTCCCAAACCGGTTAAACGAAGGTACTGGATACTGGATATACAACGTTAGCCTCTTTTTTTCATCGACGGTGTTCATTCGCCATTTGAGGCAATGACGCGAAATGAACTTCAAACTTATTTGAATCTGTTCGGAGGCGGAAAATGCGAGTTTCCAGCTCCCAAATAGCTTAGGCGAATGTACTGGATACTGGATAATCGGAAAATTGTTCCAACTATCTGCGTTTTTTATTCACAGTGTAAATCATAGTTTCTATCGGGAAAGAGAATGTGGAGTAAAAGTATCGATACCATGAACGTCGGTAAACTCCGATCTCTCACAGAAAATGCGGCATGGCGTATAATAATGGGGATATAGATTTTAAGGCATATACACGTTATATCTATGTATAATATACAACGCTCCTCGTTGTATATAACACGCATTTACGGTGATGTATTCCAGCGGAAGCTCATGAGCTTCCTTGTTTCGCATAAAGTATGTTTATCTTTCGAAAGGCTCCAACGATAAAGAGTGGCCATATTTATCGAAGGCTTTTGGCGGTCGAGAATGCCGGTGCTTTGGCGTATAGTAGGTGGTAAGACGAGGGTTTCTTTGACGATGCGTTACTTGTCAAGTGGGGAAAACAGATTATTCACGCTCTTTCAGAGGAAATAAAGATATCCGTAAGATGAATTTTACAATTTTTCTTTATATACACTCTAAGCGGTACGAAATTTAATGGTAAATTGTTCTCTTGCATCACTATTATCGAAGATCCTCAGCAAGATATTGCGTGTAATCTGCCTATATTTTTTATCTGTTTTCATACCCGCGTGTTTATTTTGCTTAGTATGCACGACAAGAGGAACTAAACAAACTGAGAAAACAAGATGTGATCCAGGAGCTTTGGCGGGTAACAAAAAAAAATATATATGTATAGAAAAGTAGAGCTGAAACTCTCAGAAGGGCGTGGTCTCGAGCTTTCAACGAAATACTCGGGAGATTAGTAGCTTCGGATCACTTGCCGAGCTTAAACGCGCAAACTTGAGCTTTACGTGATAGCACTTCAAATGTATGAAATCCTTTGGTAACTCTACGCATACCTTTTTCCCAGCTATCCCTCGGCTCTTGGTATAATCTTTCAGAAAGAGGAGAATCCGAAGTCTCGGAGAACCAGACGATTTTCGTTTGGATTATATTGCGCTATAAAAATCCAAGCTTTGTTGGCATTGAGACGAAAGAAGAAAAAGAAATTGACTGCGGATAGTTATCAGAATTCTTATTAAAAAGTTTAAAAAAAAGGGATAAAGAGAAATTAAATATAAAAATTGAAGTTAATAATTTGTCGGAGAAATAGCGGATAATAGCGAGTGGCTAAAAATTCGAAACATTTTTTCCCATCGGGACGCTGTCGAATAATTTAGCGTCTTCGTCGTTTCGACGTCGGGGCTAACGAGGGGAGGTGAAATTTTTATGGGGTTATTACTCAGCTTCGTCATTCGTGCTAAACGCAGCTGGGATATTGGAAAGGGTAAAATAATCAAATTTAAGGCGATTCTCCCCCCCGCCGGTATGAACTTTTCACCAGTGGTGAAGACTTCGAAGAGGAGTCGAGCAACCCTCCTTATTAGACTATATGTATGTATATATATATATATATATATACGTATACTTTCATCTGTGTTATATCTCTCCTGCCATCGGACTTTTCTTGGCGAAGCACAGGAATTCACGTGCCTATAGTAACCGTCGTACCCTATCGTTATTGCTAACTCAAAAATATCGCTGGATTCTCGTAACGACTTGCCCTCCACCGACTAGGAGGTGACTAAAGAACGTTCGTCTCAACTACTACTTCACATAGACGCTAACGCACACCCTTAAGCCCGCATACTTATATTTGCTTATACACGTATAGATGTTTCCATGTGTTTGATACTCGTCCTCCATCCTCTCTCCGTTCATCCGGGTTTCTCTGCCACCCTTCTCCACGCTAACACCCTCCATTAAACGTGTCTACTTGCCCTTCCCATGGCACAAAGTACAGGGCTCGCGCCAGTCTCTCGCCCTCACACCCTCCGGGTTCTCGACGCTCTCATCGTCGTAACATAAAGACGAGAGCAGTCGAGGCCACTTAAATTTTTAACGAAATCTTAAGTGCCTTTACCCTTTTTTTTCTTTTAACATCCGATGAGTTCGAAGAATAAGAAACGAAAAAAAAAAAATTAACTCGAATAAAAATCGATCGATCGACAATAAATTAAATTTGGCTTTTGTTGACTAATTAATCTTTTACATCCCTGTTAAATCTCTATACATCCGAGGAGCTGGAAATTCGAAAAATCAACTCGACTAACAATCGATCCGCCGACGATAAAATAAATTAGACGCCGACTGACGAGTCTCCTAAATCTCTTTTGTGTAACGATTCGCGTTCTATGATTTCGTGGGGAGCTTCGAACGCTTTGAACTGCTCGAGCTTTGATATATCGAAGAATTAGCCCTCACGCCAGCGCAAAGTGTGATTAATGCAACGAACTCAACGAGAGACGAGAAAATTGTAGGATTTTACAGCAAGAGCGCCAAAGAAATTTGACTTGTAACGAGGCGATACGAGGATGCATAGCGTGTAGAAAATTGCCGAATCGTATTTGACGGTGGAATAGAGGGAATTTCATACGTGGGATACAAACCGCGCGTGCGCAAAATCGTGCAGGGGAAAGGCTGCTCTCGAGTTCGTTCGAGGATTTGCCTGACCCCAAAATCAGGCGAAATGCTGGCCGTGCATGAGGCACGCGAATCATGCAAGCGGGTATCGCACCGTGTCAGCGAAATTTCTTCGATCCCCAGAGAAGAATGACGAATGGAGTTTAGTCGTATAGAACGAATAATCGACAAGTTTTCACGTGCAATTTTGCAACTTTTTTTTTTTTTTTTTCGTAATATATTATTTTATCAAAATTTGATAATCTCGAGATCGAAAATTTTTAATCGAAAAAAATTTTTGGAAATTTATATTCATAATAACGACTTTACGCCTTTAGGGCGCATCGCTTTATTTTACCCTAACAGACCAACGGTATCTTCCTTTATGCTCGCAATTTCGCTGCATTCGTTCTTCGCGTATCGCATTAATAAATTAAAAGCACGAAATACACACCGCCAGTTTAACCCGCGTACGCCCCCTACTTCCGTAGCAAACGCCGGAGTTTATGGCTTCGCCTTTAGTTTTCAAACGCTTTAGATCCTCGAAGAAAAAAACCCATGAATTGCAGCTTGCATGCCTCGCGGCCCTCAGCCGAAAGCTAACAAATATAGTTTCATCTCGTATAATATTATCGAAAATTGAATAAACGTCGCTCAATTATATAATTAAACCAATAAACTCGACCGCGAGGTAGTCGTTCGTTCGCTACAGAATTTGATAGAATAATCGCGAAATGCGAATGGTAGAAGGGTTTCAGGGAGCAGCGGCGGAGTCGGGTGAAAAAGGGTCGTTTCAAATTGAATTTCCAAAGTGTCGCGTAATGAATAAATGAGTAATTTTGTTTGAGTTCGCAAGGTTCAGCCTGCTAAATTTAAACTACGAACGACAAAGTTTTGCACACAATAATTTTCCCTCATATTTGTTATATCTCGTATTTCTCTTCGCTGCTACCCACCCTCGTTTTTTTTTTGTATTATCTTTTTTTTTTTTTTTTTTTTTGGTTATCACTATAATTCTACTTTCGCTTTTTTTTCATTCCTTTCACCTCTCAGCTTTCCTCGCGATGTTTGTATTTTTATCCTATTACGGAACGGTACAAACAGTGTCTCGGGCACTTACCCCGGGGGCTTGACGTACGACCCTGTTAAGGAAAAAAACCGCAGAGCCCCCACTGTATAGCCAACGGTGGTGGTTGTTGCCCACTCGCCGTAGGGGGCTTGAAGCTCCGCGAAAACAAAATTAGCGGAGCTA
This sequence comes from Cryptus viduatorius, assembly GCA_964006125.1. Classification (NCBI taxonomy): domain Eukaryota; kingdom Metazoa; phylum Arthropoda; class Insecta; order Hymenoptera; family Ichneumonidae; genus Cryptus; species Cryptus viduatorius. The sequence goes on along the minus strand of OZ023223.1, from coordinate 2,225,202 downwards.
CTTGGTTTCGTTCTCCACTCTTTCGCGCTTGTTTCGAATAGAACAAACACACACGTAACCGATGGGGGATAAGGGTTGCAAGGCGTATACACGCTGCTGGTAAAGCGATACCTTCTGCGTTTTTTTTTTTTCTCTATTTCTTCCTCGGCTATGGCTGTCTTTCAACACAGCATGCGCCAACGTAACGGTGCTTCGAGTATTACACCCACGCTATTCGCGAGCCGCGTCTGCTCGGTACCTACTGTAGTTCTGCTTCGGAGAACTTAAATCCCAAATCCTCTGCCGCCCGACCCCCGGCCCCTCTGTCCTGCAGGGATGTAGCTCGACTTTTCGCTCGCTCGCGAAACTTTTAGTCGTCACCGGGAGAAAGTCGGACCGGGAGATCTTCGCGCGTTCACGATCCCCCTATTTTTCTCGGCTTTTGTTTGGACAAAAAAATAAGAACTTTTGTCCGATATATACGTATAATGTATATATAGAGAGAGACTCTACGAATGGCCGTAAGTTGGGGACTATATACATATAGATTTAGGATATTCTCAAGAACTCCGCGAAGTCCTCGAGACGCAAACTTTTACAGACAGAACTTCCTAATTAAACTACGAGCTCAGGTGACGATTGGTCAAAGTGCAGCGAATAATATTTTTTAATTATACCAATGCCATTACTATGAACACTGGAATGAGCAAAGAGCTTTTCATCACTTCGTCGACGAAAAAAAAAAAAAAGTTTAACAGAAGGTATTTTTAATTGCTCATTAGAATCTTTGCGCGCCGGCGTTGACAATACCAACTTTATTTCTTCCGCGCGCGAAAAAAATAACACAAAAAACTTTTCGCATTTTGTATTTTTTTTATTCCGCATATTTGTCGGTACATATTGCTTGATGTATAAAAAAAATACCTGATTTTTTTTTTGGGACTCGAAATTATCGAGATTCTTCGAGAAGACGAGACTAAATTTAAGTTTCATGGTTTCATCCCCTATGTCTCGAAACCTCTCGTGTTCGTTGACTATACCATGATAAATTATCCACGTAGCGGTATCAAATACATATATATACCGAACGTAGATCGAGAGAGAGCAAAAGATAGAGGAATAAAAAAAAAAAAAAAAAAACGAAAATTGCGACGTAACAAATTCCGACATCGCCGCGCGCGCTCGCGAGAGTTTCCCTCGACGAACCTCGGCCTCGGCGAACTTGGTCGCTCTCGCGTTCACCGTAGAGGAAACTGCTTCGTTTGCTCTTCGTGCTGACGGCAGCGTTGTTAACGGTACGGAAAGGAGTAATATGTCTCTCGGTTACCCCTCATCCTCTTCCTTCTCTTCTTCTCCCTTTCCCACCCCTTATCCACCTCGTTCGTCTTCGATCCGTGCTGCCGAGTTTAAACTATCCGCCGCAGCAAGAGCACCAGAAACAGCCAAATATTATTTAAAATCTGCTCGCTAAATTGCCCCCATATCCGGTTTATAGAACCGCATGAAATAAACAGAATAAATATCGCAACGCCGATAAAAGTTACCGTCGATTGCCACAACAACAGCTGAAATTATGTAAAAGTTCCATTTAATCCGCGAAATCTACACTTGCGAATCTTATTAAAATATCAGAATTTCCGTCTTATTAAACGCGTTATTAACGTCGCGTTGTTATATTTTTTTTGTCGTCAAAGTAACTGCAATAAAGTCGTCGGAAAATATTTGACGACAGAGTAACGAGGGTACTTGATATCCTACCCTAAAATAACGCTCGAGGCGCTTCACTCGACTTCGGGAGAGTCCCGAGCGCTAGTAAAATGAGCTCCTCGTAAGACACACCAGAGTTCATCAGAGCTTATTAGGTGTTCCAGATGTTGTTTACAGTGATTCATGCGTAGTACCTCATCGTTTCACCTCGACATCCCGCGCAAACTTGAATAAACCAACGCGCCTTACGTGACCGCAGTGAGCACAGTATTATGCGGTAGCTGAGTAAAATCATAAGGGCCTGTCAACATTTCGTGCAAAAATAGTCAATTTATTGCAAAACTCTATCATCCGGTCGCGAAAGACTTCCGGCTTCCAAGTTTGCCTTATGGCGGTCGATACTTTTAGACGAGGAAAAAAATTACTGATTTTTTTTTATGATTTTTTTTTCATGGAAAAATTTTGTCAAAATTATTGAACCTTTAGGTATTTTTGCGCGCGACTTTTGGCCATTACGCCGTTTTTTTTTTAATCTTTAAAAATGGCGGATGTAAGGCTTTCCGGGCGATCTTCTGCAAGGGTTGCATCGAACCAAATTTCATCGAAATCGGTCACTTGTAGTTTCGTAGCTATATATTACGCTCATTTTCTAAATGCAGTTTTTAGAAAAACGCGTTTTAAGTTTTGATAAGTAAAAACTCTTCAATTTTAATGACTTCCCCGCTAATTTGCGATTCCTGCACCATACAATGTGCCTACAGATGCTTCGAAAAGTTGATTCTCCTGCATTTGCAATTTGCGGCTCTCGTGCAAAAATCCGATTTTTTGAAACTACTAAAGGTGTCGTTGCCTCCTTTAATGTGATACGTCTCGGATAGCGCCAGAAAAAAACATATTTTCCGTTCTTCAGAAACAAGAATAGACAGTCTTGTGTATTATCAATTTATTTACTCTTTTTTCAAAGTCATTTTGTATTATGGGATCTTATTATCTTATCCCAAATACAAATGGAGTATCTATATGAGAATCTGGGTCACGCGATTCGATGTCTCAATTTTCAAGTTCGGTTTTTTTTTTTTTTTTTTTTTTTTTTCCCTCTCGACTTTATCAAGGAGCACTCATGCCGCTTGGCCATCAATGGGTACGGTGTGCAGTTACCCTTCTGAATTTCTGATCAAGACGCTGCGACATACACAACCCCACGAGGGTACGAATCTCTCGGTCGAACTCCTGATGGCATATGCATATAGTATCACATACATGTATATATATATCTACACATGTGTATAAGTCCCGTGTTAGCAAAGACCATGCGCTAGAGTAGGACATTCGCCTACCCTCGAGGGGTTACTCAGTGTGGGGTTACCTCCCGTAGCTGCTTTTCCACGGAAACCCTTCGGGGACCTTCTACCGTAGTTGTAAGAGCGACAGAGACTCCGCGCGTGTTCTGATATGCAAATTTGTGCAGTTGTCCCCAAATGAATTCGTTTATCCGTGACGCGAATCCATCCTCGAAGAGGGTACCTACGATCCATTATAAGATAGCGATCGTTTGATGTAGAAATGAGGTGCTGATAAGCCAAAGAATAAGATGGATGAGAAACGATAGCGTCATCTCTTCCACTATCCCCTCTCGCGCCATCACCTCGTATCGTGTCGCTCTTCAACGCCGTACGCTAAGTTGTTCTCGTCCGGTTCGGGAGTAAAACGAAATTCTGACTTTTAATCTTCTCGGTAGTAACACCCAATTATTTCAAGTAGGAATGAAAAATTGGAAAATAAATCCACTCATGTCGGTATCTACTTCAATTTTCATCTTGAATTTTCTCTCTCAGCGATTTTTAAAAAATCCATTTTTCGAAATGTATCGACGTAACCGGAGGCTATTGTGTGGATCGGGAAAGTGCAGCGAAATATTCATAGAGAATTCTACTCAAGAAAAACAAAAAAATCATGTAATGTTTTTTCCTTTAATTATTCGTAAACATTTTGAAGCGCTGAAAACACGTCGATGCTGTTAGTTCGATGAAGTTTCCATACAAAAAGTTTTTTGTTTTTTTTTTTTTTTATCGATTACTATATGAAATTTATCGTAACAATGTTTTAACTATGTAGATTTACGGAATAATGAATTATTTATCTGGATTTTCTCGATAATAAATGTTTAGTCGAATATAAAATGCGATTAAGACGCCTGCGAACAATCTCTCATACCGGAGGCACGCATATTCCCGATGAAATGCCTTCGATAGTAGATTTCCTCTGTGGAATCTATGCGCTTGCATGTCCGGAGGCACGAAGGATGCCGCTCTCGCTCTCCCACACTCTCTATCCGGAGCGGCGTTCTATCGATAGTGCGAGAGGTACTCGACAGAGATGCTGTGGAAAAGTGAGATAGGTGCATCAGCGGCAATTTCCCGGTAGAGTAACGCGAGCTTCCACCACCACTACCACCAGGAGGAGTGAAGCTTCGATCGGGAAACGGCCGACCGCTATGAAGCCTCGAGCTCTCGCTAATGGGGTTCGGCGCATAGCAGAAAATCCTCCTGCTCGCTTAACGTTCTTCTGCTTGAACGAAAATAGCGGTGGGTTGTCTATATCTGAAAGGGTCACCGGTCGAGGCCAGTATCACGTAAAGGGTCCCCGACCCTGTGAGTTTCAGAGTGTACACAATGTCGCAGTAGATATTACTCGTGTTGTAACGGACACACGAAAAAAAAAAAAATAAGTTCCGAGATCTAAGGTGTTTGGCCTTTTCGACGATATCCGAAGCCAAGAAGCTAAAAATGTTCTTGTTTAAGCCATCCGAACTTCGAAAGTGATTCATCTTCGTCAGAGGGTTTTTTTTTTCATTAACGTTTCTACTGCTCGAGTAGAACAACCCTCTGGAAAAATTCCAAGTTCATTTTTTTTTTTTCGCTAAGATCTTCGGCGGTGACATCGCATGTTTTCTTCTTTCGTCGATTAGGAAAAGTATCGTAAATTACCCTGTTTCCACGTTACGCGTATAACTTTTGGGGCAAATGTAACACGTTACGGAACTTGCGGAGGCGTGCGTGAACCGGAAGTTAGGCTTACCGTGCGCAGAGCTTAATAAATGATCCCTTCGGTCTGCTTACAATCAGCTACGGTGGCTCTACCTAATACTCTCCCAAATTTCCGAAGCTATTGGGAACTCTATGTGGATCTCTTCCCCTCTCTCTCTCTCTCTCAGTCTGTCTCTCTCCCTCTTTCTCTGTAGCCATAGTAGTTTCCTTCAAAGTGTAACACTGTTTTGCATAGAGGTTGCTACCACCCGGACCCTTAGAGCAACCATCCCTAGATCTCCCAATCGACTGTAAGGCATGAGCGTGCTAATGAGGTTTGGGTGGGGTCTAGCCAAGCGCGAACGCGCTTCTAGCTACGCTACTGATGCAACGCCGAGACTCTATGCTACTTCCATCCTCGCCACTATAACGCTACCACTCCCATTATCTGCTTTCCAAAGGGCACGTACATTTCAAACTGTACACACGCGATGTAGCACAATATTCCCTGCGGCTTGTTGCCACGTAAAGGCAACCCTGATATCGCCCGTTGGTATTACTATATCCGATAATAATTTTATGAAATTTTGGGACTGTATTAATTGAACACAAAATCTTGATAGAAAACATTCTTATTGCAAGTATTTGCTGTAGAATCTTGAAAATCGGCAAAATCAGAAAATTGCGATGTCCTGTCTATCGACCGGTCTACTTACGACTGTTATCACTTAATTGGCAATTGTGGAGACTAGTAAATCATTGATAGCACCCAAAATTTTGATAAAAAACATTCTTATTGCAACTATTTGCTGTAGAATCTTGAAAATCGGCAAAATCAGAAAATTATAATGTTCTGTCTATCGACAGGTCTGCTTTCGACTGGTATCACTTAATTCGGAATTGTGGACACTAGTAAACCGTTAATAGGACACAAATTCTTGATAGAAAACATTCTTATTGCAACTGTTTGCTGTCGAATCTCAAAAATCGGCAAAATCAGAAAATTGTGATGTTCTGTCTATCGACAGGTCCGCGTACGACTGTTATCACTTAATTCGGAATTGTGGAGACTAGTAAAGCATAAAGAAAAAACAACAAAAATCGATAAGTCTTAAAGTATTACGAGATTAAATCACATCTAACTAAACCTGTGATGGAGGAGAGTAGATCGGTATACTGTTTTGCCCGATTCTCTTCTATTCCATTCATTTTTTGCCTGCAGACAGATCTATTTACAACTGTTATTGATTGCTTTCCGATGCAACGGCTTGATATAGCATGAAATGAAGAAGAAAAAATCGATAAGCCCAAAAGTATTACGAGTTTCAATTATTTTTAGAGTTGAGCGTAAGTTCGATAACAGCAGACTGGTACCACTGTGTTTTGCACAATGGTATATAGGCGTCTTGCCAGGCGGCGGGCGAAAGTACGATTTTCTATCAGGAGAATCCAATCAGTTCACGGATACCGCGAACGAGTATACCATAGACAATCCATATACGCGTCGAGGGCATTCGCACAGTGTTTCTCTGTCTGTTTCTCGCGCTCTCTCTCCCTCTCGTTCTCGCGCATCGAAGTGCCTCAGCTTCGGAAGCGATGTATCTTGCTTCGTTTTCAATTACCGCCCATCCATTTCAAGCCGGGAGCGATCTACCGACAGCTTGCCAGTCGATAAATTCTCCATATCTTCTGATTCGCACATTCCATGCTGTTTACGGTTTATCCCGATGCTTTGGAACCCACATAACGAAGTCCTCTGCATCTTTGACTTCTCTTCTACCCAATAACTCCCGAAGGTCATCCACTCCCCTGTTCCTCTGTTCATTGACAAAATTTGCGCAATTTCAATGTAATAATAAGAGTAATAACAATAAAAGTAAAATACACTTTTGGCTGAGTAAAGTAATAAACGTGAGCCAAGCACTTAAATAATAGTTCCAGAAAAAAAAATTGAAATCCTTAACCAAGTCGTAATATACATGTTTATAAATATGCAATATTAATTATTTTGAAAATCAGTATTATAATTGAAAAACAAAAAAGGTTTGGTGGTATCCAATTTTATTTCTTTATTTCATTATTATATGATAAAAACATTTCAAACAAAAATATCCCAAAAATTAAAAAAATCCCGACTGAACGAGTAAAATAACTCATAATTATTCGCATAATAATGCAAAAGAGAGAGAGACATTCAATGCCGAAGAAATCGCGCGACTAAAATATGCGAATAATTGTTTATTATTTACTCTTTCAGTCGGGAGTTTTTTTATTTTTGGTAATTTTTTTCTAAATTTAACAAAAAAATTACAGTTATAAGTTTATATTACCTTTTCACAAATTCGAAAGTTGGCCGAGTCGTGAACTGTCGGATATTTCGTACCGCGAATATTGTATACTATTTATTTCAATAATTGACGATAAAATGCAGCTTTAGTTCTAAAAAGAATGACGCATGGCACATATCCTATCGATTGCCGAGTGATGTCGCGTGCCGTATTGTATTTGCAATTTACCGTAGATTTCGATAAGGGTTGTAAATTGTTCAGACTATAAAGACACGCAGAGTTATATATTTATTAGAATCAATAACTCGGCTCGAGTATCGCAAACTTTGGAATATCACAGCTCTATCACGAATGTTTCATACAGACTCTACGGATATTCTGGTATCGCTAGTCGCGCGCGCCATATCAGACGGTCGTCAATGATGACATTGAAACATTTGATTGTATAAATAACGTTAGCCATGCAGCTTACAAAATGGTTCGCTGTTTTTGTGACTCTCATTGGAAGAATATGCGTGTCCAAAATTATCACCGACACGAGCAACCTGGATGAATTTGCCGAACTGGAGACTGCAGCGGTAAGTATAAAAAGTCTTTCGGGTGTGCGTCGTTTATGAATAGAATGCAACATTGAAATGGTTTAATGGATTGCAGATAGGAATCTTGGAAAATTGCTGTGGAAATACAGACAAGACGGTAATACTCATTGGCGATATCCCAGGGACTTTCCTTCAAAAACTATCGGTTCGTCAAAACTTTTCTACAGTTTTGTTCGATGATCGGCGAAGGGTGACAAGTTTTAATTACGAAGTATACGACAAGGAACCAAAATTATGGCACGACATACATATCTTAGTAACGATAGTTCCGTCTCTTTCGAGGTTTATCAATCACTTACGTACGTATATGTCCTGCCGATATCACGGTACCATGCCATCCGTTCTCATACTCGGTTGGTCTCCCATGCAAAAGAACGCAGGCTGCGACGGTAAATATCGAACCGCCGAAATTTTGAATTTGGCCAATGTAAACAACTTACTGAATGCAAACTTGATTTGTCGGCACCGTACAGACGGAATAATGGTATACGGTTCTAATACTTTTACAAGTTACGCACCCAAACCGTGGCAGATGGTTATGCCTTGGAGAAGACCCAAGAGGAAGTATGTTTTTCATTTGTTCGCGCAAAAATATCGAGATGATGGAATGTGTAAAAATCTTTTTTTTGACAACACACATGATTTGAGTGGTTGGCCAGTTCACCTGTTTCTGGAATGCCTTGGACCCCCGTGTTCGGGACCACTGACGAAATCTACATCACGGATCCGATCAACATATATTGAATTTGAAACACGCACAAGCTACATTCGTGATTTTATAACTTACGTAAATGCAACTCAGTTGCCTGTATGGAGAGATAAAATAATAGGTAGGAATAACCTAATTCACAGTCGTTGGTTAAGAGTTGATCCAACCCACATGAGAGGAGTAGCGCGGGACATTTCTTTTGCCTATCCATATGGAATTGATTGTAAATATCTAATAACCCAATTCCGCGGCAATAAGTCGCAACTAAGAAAGATTTTTGATATTATAGACATCTATTCGTGGATTGGCCTGGGGATTGTTTGTGCCATTACCTTGATTTTCTTCAAATGTTTCCTGCAACAGACTCTGATAGAAGGACTTTTAAATATTTGTCGACTAACTTCCAACTTTGGATTAACAACATCACCTTGGAATTTGGCATCGCGGATCTATTTCGGTTGCATATTGTTTTTTATGGTAACAATGTTGGGCATTTTTACAGGCAATTTAGCCTCTCTGTTAACCCACGATATTCCTGTTCGACAAGCTAATTCATTTCGCGACCTCGCTGATCTGAATTACACGCTCCATGCCGCCGTCGAAGATTTTCAGCTAATCAAGCATTCAGACTTCAAGGGTCTTATTATCGCAAGAACAATCTACGATAGTTGCATTCCATATGTCGAGCGCAATCCCTTGGCCGCTTGTTTAGCGTGGAACGCTCAAGAAAAAGCGAATGCTCTTTATAGGAAATTCCACATAAGCAGCAGTTGCGTCGCAAACGAATATCTTGTTAACGTCATTCCATTGAAATGGTTTCTAACCGAAAAATTTAACAAGTTTATCCTAATCAAAATTGGCGGGGGTATTATGGCAGACTTGGATGTGATAGTGAACGAAAAAAGGCTTCTCGAGGCCGAGTCTGAGGAAGCGCTCTTGAATCCTGTGATCATGACATTAGCCGATTTGGGCTTCGCATTTGCAGTTTTTGGAGCCGGTTTCGCATGTGCTTTTATAAGTTTTATTGTTGAAGTAATGATTTATCGATTTCAACGCAGAGTCACGACAACGCGAGTGATCGTTCTCAACTGAGTGATAACAATTGTTTCTATACCCAACAAACTTCGGAATTTCCGAATCAATTTCTTCGAGGTTTTAACTTATTTATAGTATTGGAAAAGCGTGTCTACTTGGTTGGATCGTCTCTGATGAAATCATTCTTTGCAATCGACATGTTGCCGCTACATACTCTTGGTGTAAAAAGTATTATAAATCTATTATAATTGCCTAAAAGTGTGGAAATGATAAATAAAATTGTTGTGGAAAATAAAAAATACAGTATGGAATTGTATTTTTTCATCTGTTATCAGGATTTTATTCTAATTAACAGACGGCACAATTATCGTGATTATTGCGATTATTTACGATAATAATCGAGTTTTTGAGAAAACAGCGGTGACTAACAGATATATCGGAATAGTGTTTTGCTTATTATATTTTGTAAGATCATTGTCTCTGCGAGTTCACGGATGATGCTCATGATAACTACTAAAATACACGCCAGGTTTTACAGAAATTCTATTCAAAATTTGGTTACGAAATATTGGACCGCTGCCCAAGCATGCATGACAACGAAACCGGTAATAGTCACGAGTCCTCAGAGAATTGCATAACTCCCGTGTTTTTGTACGAGCGGACATTCGGGAGTTGAAAAATAAAGAATAACAATAATAAATAATTTTACGTTTTATATTTATATTATTATATTACGTTGTATATCTATTTTTTTTTTTTTTTTCATTTTTTTAATTTGATAAAAATTGTTTCTCGAAGAAATCCACTAAGTTGGTTAGGGAACTCGAAAGTCCTAAAAAGGCTAACGATTGTTGAGAACGGTGCGACCCGATTCCCGGTGAATGAAAAAATTTGGACAAACATTTTTAGGCTAAGTATTTCAGCATCTGTTTAATGTACCTATGTAAAACTTCGACTAGTAACGTACTATGCGAATAATTGAATAATATGCGAATGATTGTTTATTATTCTACTCCTTCAGTCGGGAGTTTTTTCATTTTACTGTTTTTTTTTAACTTAACAATACATTTGGGTAGAAGCTTTTTGTTTACGGTTTGTCAACGCACTGGAGATTGAAAGGCACAGCCGGCATTGAAATAAAATAAAAAATTGTCTACAAGTTATTAATAAATGATTTCGAAGTGCTGTGAACGATGATTCTCTTGATTTTTCTTTTTCTTGCGGCGGCTTCGGAACGGTCTATTGTTGGGGTTTCCTTCCGCAAAAAAAAGGGTTCCGTAAAAGGGTTACGTTACGCGTTTGCTTAATCAACGGGAAGAAGGAAACCCCAACAACAGACCGTTCCGAAACCGCAGCAAGAAAAAGTTATTAATAAATATTTTGATGATTGATTTAACCAACTACCGGGCTACGAATCACCACCTTGAAAAAGTGTATTTCATTTAAAAAAAAAGTTCAAAAGGTAAGGTGATCATTCTTTGAAAACGCAACAAATGTTTGAAATCTGCGTGAAGACGAAAAATCTGAAGTATATTGGTGCTGACGACGATTAATATTGAATAAACAAGGATATCGTTGGCTACGCTTAGGAACCCGTCCTGCGAATTTGCAGAAATGTGTGATAAATACTATGATTTTTATTTTGACAATTGAATTTGTAATGAGGATAAGTTCACGAAGAAAGATCGATCGTTCGCTTCAAATCACATTGACATCAATGATCCAATTTGTATGTATCCCTTCGCTTGGTAATTTGATTTCGAATATTCGTGGTCCAGCGCCGTGGATGACGCTGACCACAGGGAAGACTATCGGTTGACCGCTATCGTCCTTTCAATTTTCGAATAGGAAATTTTCTCAATCCACTCTTTCGCTCCATATCTCTCGTAAATATTTCGAGTTGATTTCTGATTTCGGTTGAATGCTCGCTGCGGTGATTTTTCGAAATACCGTGGCGACCACTTACGGTATCCACAGAAAAGTGCTTCGACTGATGTATGCGATTCGAATATACATATATATATATATATATATCTACGCAGCTGCGCACTCAACTCGCTCTCATAAACGTCTCGTCGGTGATTCTTGAATCGCAAAATTCTCGAGCGAAAATCATGGTTCAGATCGTCGTTAGAATCTTACGCCCGACTTCCAACGATACTTCGACACCCCGCCCGGTCGTAATTGCGAAGGAAATCGTTGTGAAAAAAAGCGCGTCGTTATCGGGCGAGTAAATAAGAAAAGCCTTGGCCCACGGTCGATCGAGCGTTATAATCGACGGTAGAACGATTTTTTTTTCTTCTTCCTCGATAAAAAAAAAGAAAAAACCGATGAAATGGGGGAAGCGTGACACGAATGAATTCATCGGTCGGCGAGGCAACGCCGCCTGAGTAAAATACATGCTTTATCCATCTACCCAAGTATATAAACAGATAAATAGAGAATTCGCGTCGGGTAAAAAAAATTCCTCTGATTCGTTCGTTCGCAAGAAAGACGAAAGAATTGGCGTAGAGAAATCTCGAATGGGTTTCCGAAACCCAAGCAAAAACCGACCTCTACAGGGTTATATTTCATCGGCAAAATTCTCAAAATCCATGTAAAAAGGTTTGGATCGTAAGACATGAAGTTCGCAAAGATTGCTTCGTTTCTCAATATCGCTAGTTCTTCTCTTTTCCTCGAAAAAAAAAAAAAAAAAAAAAATTTCGTTCAACTCATGCAGTTGAAAGGAGAAAATGAAGTCTCGCTGGTATGAGCGAGTGGTTTACGCGAAGTTGTTGTTCTTGTTTACTTGTTTGTTTAGTCGTAGTTTTTTTTTTTTTAACTCATCTATCCAAGTTTCGAGTTGGAAAATAATGGAGTTGGTGTCGAACTCGCAAGGTCGGATCTTTGTATCCGGATAAAATGGTATCAGAAAAAATGTAACCTTGTCGCGAAACTTTGAGGCGTGAACTCAGCGAACCATCGTGACTTTAATGAAAAGTCGATTGTAGCCATTGTTTTCTTCATTTTTTTTTAAACCCGTGTCGACAGAAAGTCTATAAACATGTTGTGTCCAATCGATTAAATGTATTACTTAGAATTGACCGCAGTAGACTCGGGTTTGAGTTCCTTCTCTCGGTCACTGCAATTCGCAAGCTCGTGGAATTTCATTGTTACTAGTATTTGTATCTTACCTCGAGCGGAACGCACTCTCGACTCCAGACAATTTAACCCGTTTGCCGAAGCATCGCTCGGTGGAATGAGACGACGGAGGAGATTGTGCGCAACCCTTCTATAACCCGTTTACCTCATCCTCCTCGCGGGAAGGCGGCTGAACTAACCCCTGATATTCGTGTCTGAGGTTCCGGAGGGAGTAACGGACTCCCGGCTTTGCCTTTCCGACTCGGACCATCGTCCGAACATTCTTTCACCCTCTGTATATACATATATATGTTCCTCACTATCTTGCTTTCCGCGATCTATCCGTGTGTGTAGTGTTATGGAAGTATCACTAGGTATATATACAGTACATCTCGTTTCTGTACGTCGGACATGCACTCGGTACCGTTAGTATCTGGCACGTTGCCAAAAGCACAACCCCACGGAGAAGAGAAGTCGTTTCCGCGAGCTTGCAGGCCATCGCGAGAATCGCGATGATCGTCCCGAATCGGCCGTCTCGTTACGTTCAAACCACAACTTTTCCTCCGTAACCGCATCGCTGCGGCTCGCATATTATTGCACTTTTTTGTTTTTTTCAACTCTTCGTATACGATCTCTAAAATAGCACAGAGCGGAGCGACAGTTACGGTTTTTATAGAGTTTCGTGAAAACATAGCAGGGGGTTGTATGCAACAATCAACTGGACGATTGATGGCCTGCCGCTTCTCGCACTTCGTGACCCTCTCTCCATTCATCGTGTCTTTTTATTTCGTTTTTCTTTTTTTTTCGCTTTTTTTATTTATTTTATTTCGTTTAATTTTCGATCGTAACAACGAGATCGGGGAGAACAGAGAGAGGGAGGGAGATAGGAACTATAGTTGGAATGGAGTAGACTAAGCGGTGGGCAATATGTCGTCGGTGAAAAAGCAACGCCGTTGAATGGTTTATGTCGGCGAGGGGTAGTTAAATCGACGCGGTAGTTAAATCGCGAACGCTACGTGCCTGTATTGCATATTGTACGGTGCTGCGGAAAAGGGGGTATATACAATATACAGTAAAGGTACGTATTGTCACGTGAAAAATTTTCGATTCCAAGCTTTCGATCGAACTCCGCCTCCCGGTTTGTACGTTCGCAATACCTATGTATAACTTGTACACACAGTATATGGGGTGTGCGATATATTGTTTTTACATATATCGACGTTATACATGCACTGTTTCACGAACTAAATTGCCGCTCGGTATCGAAGCGAATTTGTTTGCACCTAACTCTGTACTGTTAACTCTATCTGGTCTCTTCGAATCTATACACATATTTTCGGCTACAGATGCATTGCGTCGTTGCGTCACCCGTAAATCGATTTGAAGTTACGAGAACCGGTTAAGAATCGGTCCCTTTTATTTGAAATTGTGACGAGAAATGGTCCAATGTCGAGGGAATTTACTTACTTTCAAAATACGATTGAAACTTTGATAGAATGTTTGATAAATTTTTTTTTTTTTTTTACTTTAGTTTCAATCGTATTTTGCGGGTCTTAGAATTATTATCATGTTGATAAATTGTGACGAGAAATGGTCCAATGTCGAGAGAATTTACTTACTTTCAAAATACGATTGAAACTTCGATAGAATAATGTTTGATGAATTTTTTATTTTTCATTTTTTTTTTAATCGTATTTTAGGTCTGAAAATGATTTCCATGTTGATTTATCTCCATTGTCGCGCTTTTATGAGCCAAAAGTGCGTAATATCATTTTTTGCTCGAAATAAATTTGGTATGTAAACGGGAGGCCGATTAGCGACAGATAATCGAACCCTCGCGCGAAACAAAGACTGCGTGAGAATTTCGGTACGCCACAGAGCAATTGAGTTTCCTACGCATTTCGACCGAATTTCCAAGCGATGGTTACGGGTCAATGACAGTAGAGAATTTTATCTCTCTTGCTGCGGTTCATCGCGATCGAGCTTTTGTATGGCACCGCCGCGAAATCGCAACCACTAAAAATGCCGCGGTTCGGAAAAAAAAAACAATCACCGGCATGACAATGAATTGAACGCAGCTTAACCGATGTGACCTCGAGGAAAAAAAAAAGGATAACAGAGTTTGAACAAAAAAAAGTAACTACGCATGCATAACCCGTGGATGCTGTGTATGAAGCGTCGTTCGCAGAATTACCAGGAAGCGCTGATGGACTTTCATCTGTCAAAGAATTTACTATATATCCACTCTTCGGTTAATTTTTTTTTCATTAAAAAATATTTCCATAATAGTTCGATAGAGTGACGAAAAGGAAAGCTGACGATGAAATATTGTTGTTATCAGTTATATCGGAAGATCGAAATGAAGCTAATCACCGCTCTGATGGGGTGCCTACCTTACCGATCACACTATAGTTGCCATATACCGTCTCGATTGCGATACGAAACTCCTCGATATCACCTTAATACAAAGCTACAGAGTCCCCTTGAACCCGATAGCCGGATGCTTCGATGTCGTCGAAAGAGACCTTTAGCAAGACGTAACGGTGGTTCTTCGCTCGTCCGGACTCCTCAGAGGCGACGTCTATATATAGCTTTGAAGATTGAGGAAGACTTGGTATCCGTAGAGGGTAGAGAAGAGACCAGAGACTATCGGAGACGCGCCTCTGGCATCAGGACGCGCGGGCCACTCGTCGATGGATGAGAAGCGGAGTATAATCATCCACTTGATTGCAATCAGCACAGTTGGGCGAGCGCCAGTCTACACGATAACTACAAGATAATTATAGACCTCCCCTTCCCCTTCTCCTGTTCGATTAACTAAACCCTACGGTTAACTACAGTTAGTTATATCGAGGAGCACCAAGAGGCCCCTAATAACCCTCCCAGTTAACCAGGCAAATCGTGGATCGGTATCGGTATCCATGAAACCCAATAGGCAAATGTTCCAAAACATTCGTCAAACCAATTTTTTTTTTTTTTTCATCATTTCCTTTGGTCCGAACAGAGTAATTTATCGATGAAAATTGGATCTGCCGTTATATATTTCCAACGGATTAACCCCATGTGACTAATCAGCGATTTATAGCATCGATGTACAACCGTTGAAACCAATCGAGAATAAGTTCTGACGCGCAAGGGGTGGGGGGGTAGTGTATCGCGTTTCGAAAATCGAGTATTTTTAATTGTCGTGAGCTCTGGTGCACTTGGCATATGTATTGTGTATACTATGTACCCAGTTATGTATTACGTATACGCATAGTGTTCGGACAGAGCAACAGCGGGACGAAACCGTGTGTCCAGCTCTCGTATTCTCTTGTTCGCTCTCTCTCTCAATGCGCCGAACCCGTTGATTTATAGACGTCCCCCAAACGGATCGTTAACACCGAATGGGAATCAGCAAAGTGCTCAACGATAACAACATCGCGTTGTTGGGTGGCTGGTCGAATGGTTTGCCGACCGAACCGATTCGGCACGACGTGATGAAAGTACGGATACCCCGACGATGACCGCTCCCCGCTGTCGATTTTGCCCATGTGCGGCTGACACAGCCGCACGACTCACAAAATCTGGGTATTACAAATACCCTTCCCCCGGTCAATTAGCCAATTGGATCGATTTTATGCTGGTGGCGTACGCATATCGTACACTGTTACCCCTTTTTATTCGATCCCAATGTGCGTTTACATTTTTTTAATCCCTCAAACGAAACACCAAACGGAAATCGGGAAGAAACGATCAAATAAAAAAGGCCATTACGCGGTTTTTTTTTTAATTTATGAATTAAAAACCCTTTTTTCAGATCGATAATAATAATTATACCAAGAAATACGGGGGTGAAAAAAAATTTTACGATTATAAATATTACGATACGGCAATAAAAATTACGATGTTGATTTAAGGTTGGATATAATTACATTTTGCCGGTTCGTAATATATTTTCCGTAAATCGTAATGAAGGTGTACTATGTGATTTCGGCATGCAGCCGAAATAGAATGGTCAACATCGAGGTAAGGGCATTGTGCATAACTCGCAGTGGTTTCTCACTCGTTGCACTCTCTGCCGTCGTGTCCCTTCAATGCTGTCGTGCTTGCAACCCCCTTACCTTTCCCATCCTGTTACATTTACGTGATACCGTTCTCAGTGTAGCGTCAGACTCGTTTGTGTCACAGACGTACTAATACATATATATACACACACACCCAGTCGCACATCTCCAGGAAACTCTATTCACACGAGAATCTCCTCTCGTATCTCTCGCTTCTCTCGTTCCATTTCTACAGCTTCCGTTGCTACTCGACCGCTTAAGTCATGTTCGTTTCGTCGAGGGAGCCAGAGCGTGAACCCACGGCTCGCTGAACAACGTGAAACGTCGCACCGGCTTCCGCACAGTGTGTACAAGGCACCGAGAGTTTTTCTTTAAACTGCACCGTTGCACCGTTGAGCTCTTGGCGAGCGCGTTTCTTTTCTCTCTCGCTCTCTCTCGCTCTCTCTCTCTCGCGCTCTCTCACTCTCTCGTTCTCTCGCTCTCTCTCTCTCTATCAACGTTCGCGCGTAAAAAATAAAGCATACAGACGTAACGCATTCAACGATATGTACTTTGGAAACTTTCGTGTGTTTCGTACTTTACACATTAGTTTACTTTACGATGGAAATGAACCAATTTTTATACCTTCCGGAGTTTGAATGTTTGGAAAAAAAAAATGTTTAATGCCAACACGATGGTAGCGAAAAATTTTTACCGGGAGACTTCGCAAAGCAAATTTGTCGAATGGAGTCGAAAGGGTTATTCATTGCGGTGCCAAATGTAAATTCGTTTGCGCTAAATGTGCGTTTCAACGTCGCTTTCAGCTATTTTACAATTTCTGGAAGTCACCGCGAGCGACGACGTTGCTATGCTAACTCGGAAAATGACATGATGCACTGGTACTACTGACGTTCCGAAAAGGAAAATCTCGTGTACGATTCCGGGGTATATTCTCAGTTAAAGAGCCGCGACGAAACAATTAAACAGAAATGAGTATTTGCAGAATTCCATGAGGAAACCCTTTCATTCTTCGTCATCGCTCCTCTCGACGAATTTTATTACAGGAGTATATATTTCCCAACGAATATACGAAACGCCGTTAGCTCTTGTAATTAACATTAGCGTTGGAATATTAATTAAGTTGAGTGTGCAAAGGTAAATCCGGATGATGGCTGCGCTTGCGAAAGGTTCTTTTCATGGTTTTAGCGGAAGTTGGAAATGCATATGCGATAAGTTCTTTTTGTTTTGAAATTTATCCATTATTATAAACTACGAAGGACGACGTATTCTTGCGTATAGATTTCGACTAATAGATTTGTTTCGTAGATAAATGTTTTCGGAAATAACGTCGGAATTATTATGACATTGAAAATATCTGCATCAGAGAAAATTTAATCTTTAGGCAGCCATAAGTGCCTTTTTTACGTAGAGACTTCGCATTTTTTATTTTTCGTTCGGTTCTATTTTTTTTTAAGGCGGTGGGTAAGAAATTAACATTTAAACCTCTATAACTGCAGTTTTTTTCATTGTAGAATTTTTTTATAAGGCTTATTTTTTTTCGTTTTTGAAATTTCTAGGTGCGCCATTTTGTTTTTTTTCCGCTGTTTAACTCCTGACGGGAGTTTCAAAAAAATGATCGATTTCTTTGGTCAGTAAATTCTTAAAAACAGATAATTAAAATAAGTAAGAAATTGATATATATGGAAGCGTTTTGCGAAAAAATCCTTTCAAATTATCAGTCAGCTGTGGCGAACACGATGCGCAGAGGATCGTGCGCGCTGCTTCGATCTTTTAGCTTTCTGTCGTTTTTACTGTGGCGCGCAGTAGAACGCGGGGCTATTAGCAGTTGTGTACTAAAAAGCACAATTAAAAAAAGAAACTAACGTTTGTCAATCATTCTAAGAAAAAATAGTTAGGTATTTGAGACTAATATTTAATCAGTTGCGACACTTATTTTACAAGAAAAAATGGACTGCAAGTACCAACCATCAATTAGCTGATTCGACTAATTATTAGTTCTCGCAACTCGTCTCAGTATAATAAGAACTATAAATAACTGTTTTGTCCGCATTGCGTCGACGCTGAAGCATCAATCAAATGATGTAATAATCCACTGCAAAATGACCGCAAATTACGATGATACATATGGTGTACAGATACGGCTGAAACTCTGTAGGATGACAGGATGTGTATTATATTCGCGTGTACGCAATGGATCATGACGATAGCGTGAAGCAATGATTTCGCTGATATGTTGAGTCGAGAATTTACACTATACAAGCAAAACAGCGTTACGATAATCCTAAATTCACGCGGAAACTATATATAACACGGTTAGTATATGAATTGCGTTTGGATAGTTATATCTTCATGCTGGATAGAGTTTCTGTTGACGTAGTGTGACATAATCATCGTACGCGACTGCGCGAACGTTTAACTCTCGATATAACATAGACGCGAGAGGACTCCGCATACAGGGATGCTATACGCACGGAGAGGGTTGACGGTCGATATACATATAGAGAGGTACGCGCGCCCGCAGCGAGCACAAATTATTCTAATCGCCGTTCACCACCCGGCGGTCCCCGGCTCTCTCGACCTCCAACACCCACCGGATAAATCAATCTCGGCACAAATCCGCCACTCGACGCGTCCAACAATCTGGAATAATAAAGACAAGCCACAGGCACTCGCGGCTCCGACCCGCATCCGTTTCAATACCGCGCTCTACCACGTGCCTACAATTAATTAGAACATAATCAAAGGACTTTCCTCGATGTTTCGGCTCGTACGTTCACAGATGCGTGCATTGACTCGTTAACGTATTCATCCCCAACGTTCAATCTCTTCGCAACGCTTCGCGGCGTCTACCACACGCGCAAATATTTATCCCCTAACCGACAACTTTTACTGCCCCTCTAGAGAATAACAAATTTATCTTTTGCCGCGGGATATTTTCATTCTTTTACATTCAATTTACAATGCTAAGATTTACGCACAACAGGCAGCAGTACACAAGAACCACGAGATCGCATCGGGTAGTTTCGTTGGCTCGGGAACAATCTCGTAATTTTTTTTTTTTTTGCAGCTTCCATAGACGTTATTGTGAAAGAAATTCTTGCGTTGCAAAAAAATTAACGAGTTGTAAAATAAGCTCTCATTTTATGCGTCACAGAAGCTCATTGTTTCTCTAATTGGACTCGTGTAAGAATTCTTAATACAGTTTTTTCAACATAAATAAAATTCTCGGGTAACTTTTTTTTACCAGATTTACTCGGAAATGGCGAGTTTAGTGATAAAGACCGATCCGGAAAAAAAGACGATAGAACGTAAGCGTTGATAGTTCGATCTTTTGTTTCGATCGATTTCAGGGCGAATCATACTTTGACGCTACAATTTAAAAAAAAATTTTAAATAAAAATAAAAGAGCTCTTATTTCCGCATTCACTTTTTATCGAATTCTCGTTTGCTCTCGAAGAGATTGAAAAGAGAGTGAGTACACTGTTACCGTTGATCCCCGAGTTTTCCTCGGGACGAAAAACACTTTCTCGAGTCTCATTAATACTCGATTAAAAAGTTCTCGTTGATATCGAATCCTCGGGGCTAATAGAATGGAACATCCGGTGGATCGTAACGGAGCGAAGAATCTTCTGCCTAAAGGTATACTTATCTCGAGGGCTGGTGCAGCCGCGGCGTAAGCGCGCGCCCATAGTTTCAGCAGTGGCAGCAGCAAATTGTAATTCATCCCGCGGACTTTATTCTCGCTACTTCTGGACTCGGAGCCAACTTAAATTAAAATATCCGAGGCGCATTGCTGGCAGTTACTATCTTTCTCTCTCCCTCTCGGTTTCTCGCGTGCGCCCGAGCATTTTTCAAGATTCATGGAAATATTGTCGGAAGGCGAACAGCAGCAAAAGCACAAGCTGAAGAAGAAGGTAGTTTGAGAAGCGGCAGTTCGTTACGCGTTCACGAGGATTCATGAAAAGCAAAGAGAAAGAGAGAAACAGAAAGGGAAGCGAGAGGAAAATCCAAGGAGAACGCCAATGTTTAGAGTGCACGAAGAAGAAACGTTTTCTCGAGGCCAAAAGTTTAATAATTCAGTACGTATAACTATTCTTCGTACGCCTACACGCTGTTACTCTCAACAGTGGAAAGAAATAAAATCTTGAAATATGCCACTTTCTAGAAAATCACTATATCCGGTTACCTTTTTTTTTTTTTCGAAAAAAAAAAAAATAATAATAATAATAGTTTATTGGGAATCGCGACAACTCGTAAATATCGAAGTAAACAGATTAAAGACAATCTCATTATTCAGAAGCTGTTCGCAACTCTGAACCGTATCGAGTTTACGGCGTTTTATCCTAAACAAATATCTTCCCGTATAATAGAAACCACCGAGAGAACTGTACAACATCGTAGAATATGCGTAACGCGAACTCTATCTCTTGTATTATATTAGGTACACGCTAAATTCGTCGAGGAAGTTCACTCTCGTGTTTTGCGTCGTGGCCACTTGCACTACGTGTTATGTAGTCCCCTTAATTGGCACGAAGTTACAAGACAAAGCAGAGGACCGATGTCTGCTAAATTGTAGTAACGCTCTGCCTCCGCTCGGTGAATTTGTGCAGAGCATTGCGGGGCTCTCGTATATCTATCTAACGAGGATGCCAGTTCGATAATATATAGTATGTGTGTACAAGTTTGCTACGGGCGCAGCATGTGCACAGATTGGTATAAGGTACAGAGCAAACCATGAAATTCGAGCGGACGGTTTCAATAGCATGGATGAGGATGTAAGATATAATAACGCGTTTTTTTTCTTTTTTTCTTTGCTTGTTACTCGTTTTGCGAGAGAATATTTCGTTTCCTCCGTTCAATTATAATTATCGAATAACCGCGGAGCGTGTTTGCCTACGCGTAACGAGGTCGTGTACGTGATAATATTGCGGTCCGACCCCTGTTTGGTATGCCGTGAATTTACAATAATATGTTAACAACAAACGAATATCGAACATTTATATAGGGAAATAATATCGCGATTCGTTCCTGTCGATTTCCACGAAAGAGTTATTTGTTCAACAAAACAAATGTTTATGAGATTGTAATCGTGATATAAAAAAAAAGCAATCGTAAAAACAATCGTAAAATTGCTTTTTAATTCCCCGACTGTCCGCCAGAGCAAAAAGACGAGAATTTGCGTTTCACCGTGACCGTGATTCCGTTATACGGTATGTTCTCGAAAACGGCTAAAATGGCTAAACGGGAAAATTTGGGCGCGGTATGGACCGATTTCGAACGGGCCGCGGTTGCGAGTCTTCGGACTAATTTCCCATTTATCCATGTCCGATATTGAAAAAAAAGTTTTCGGGGGTTATTACCAAGTCTTGGTAATCAAGAAGTGAATACGTAATTGTGGCCAACTCTTTCCTTAAATGTTTTATATGGTGATTGCCATTAGACGGTTATTGAAACTTAATGTTTAGTAATAGACTTCGATTGACATAGGTGGTTTACCGAAAATGGAAGTCGCTGCGAATGATCGACCCACCGACAGAAATTTTATAATTGTCGTGTGGTCTTCCTCTGCTGCCTGCGGATCAGTTTGCCGAGGGTTGTCGAGTTATAACCGCACTTGCCGATCCACAAGCTGTCGAACCCCACGAGGCCCTTAATGCATTCACGCACTATCTGCGACAGCGATCGGTACCCCTCGCAATGGGTTCGTACACGGAACGCCGATACGGACGAACAACGTTGCGCAAGCTTTTAACGGCCACTCGACGAAGAAAATGGGAGGAGTCCATCCGAGAGTTTAGGTTTTCTAAGGTATGCTTATTCCCTTATGCTCAACCTAGAATTCCGTTTCTATACATAGGATATGAAGCATATGGCATCAACATTAATGTGATTGCAGAAAAAGTGAAGAAAACTATCGGCAATGAGTTGATGAAGTTCAACCGATGGCGAACGACGGGGCAAACGAGACAAAAGCCCCAACACAAATCGTGGGTGAGGATCGACGAAAAGCTGGCAGAAAACCAGCGATTACTGAGGACGGGACGGTGAATCTCAGTCATATTGTATAATTACATGGTGGCGTAAATTGTGCATGAAATCACAAAATATGGTGGAAAAGAAATCCAGTATACATTTATCATTTTATAACAGATACGACGTAGAAGCGTTTTTGCGAGCGGCAACCACGCCATATCAACGGCTGGATTTGCATCACGCGGCCCGAATGCTTGGAGCTGGTAAGTTTTAACATATATATAACATTGAAAATGTTCACGATACAACATTGTACATTCGACCATTCGCCCATTCATTAACCATTCGTTAAAATGGTTGAAAACGCAATGCGAGCACGTGAAGCGCGCGTGCCACAATAACCTGTTCATCTTCAATAAGAACTTATCTTTTTTCAGATGGGGAAGTGCAACACGAGCTACTCGTACCTCAGCATATGCTTAATCCGCAAGATGTGTTCCCAGATAAACACGGATCAACTGAGCAATCCGCATCAGGCAATTCTAGAAAAAGCCCGTATATATAGAAGTCGGTTGTTAATTGCACGTGTTTAACGGTTTTATAGTTAAATATTGTACTCTCGATAGTAACTTTTAATTATGGCTGTATGATGTCTTTATAGACGGCACTGTCCAAGAGGACCAAGTCGTCCGTCGTCGACGGGGACCGAGGTCTCACCTTAATGCACGGAGACGTCAGGTTCAAGTGGGAGATGGTGGTACGAGTATTTTTCCTAACAAAATAACTGTCATTGATAAAAGATGAAATGTAATGATATAAATCGATTCCTTAAAAAATTTCATATGCTGATATTGGCTGCTGTAAACATTTATCATCAAATAGACGAAACAGAACGTGCTGGTAAGTTAATATTTTCAATCGATTCGATATGTATCATATTTATAATAAGACATGTGAGAAACCCATTTCTTAAATTTAAGCCGATTTGGTGGACCATCGAGTCGATCCCCCACCTTCGCTAGGGAACAGCGCCGAACGAGACGAAGGTCAATCAGACAGTGGCGGTAAGCTTTCAAAATTTAAATTCTACATATAAAGAAACGGCCTAATAACTGCAGACGACTTTCTTTTTATTAAAGAAAACCATAAGAATCCGCAATTATCGGCGGATGAGAACCGGACGCAAGAAAGCGACGAGCCTGAAACTGACGGTAAAATATCAGTGAGAAGTCAATACGAACTGCTTTTAACCTTTTACGGGCACTTTCGACGGAGATTATTTTCCATTACTGTTTTCTGTGAATTGGATAAAGACAAATGCTTATAATGTTTACGGTAACAAAGTATCACCGATTTTAAAATATCACGGCGATTATAACCGAAAGTGGAGTAAATATAGTCATTTTTTTCATCGGGAAAGGGATCCGTTGGCCTCGCGCGCTACCCTCCCACGCCGAGGCCGTTCGATAACCTCAAATTCACGGAAATGTAGATTTAGTTAAAATGTGTCTTCTTCAAAAATGATGAATGGAAAAAAAAAATGTCAAAAATGAAAAATTTCCGACTGAAAAAAAGTGCGAAATAACAATTAATTATTCACATGTTCATAGTCGGGAGATTCCCATACTGAATGACGAAGAAATCGCACGACTATGACATGTGAATAATTAATTTGTTATTTCACTCTTTTTTTTAGTCGGGAATTTTTCATTTTTGTAAAAAAAAATTATATTACAATAGGATGTAACACATTTTTTTTTACCCAAATAAAATTTACTGCGTGTGAAGCTGTAAATCATAAGTTCGCTATATATTGCGATTTTGGAAGTGTAATTTAGATATCGTGTGATTGCGGGAAGATCTCATTTGTCAAAATTTAATATCGTGTTACACATGGATAATCTACACGCATGAAGTGATACATTCATGATTGCGATACGATAGCGGGGACTGTCAATAATACAACAGCCATAAAAGCTTTTATCAACTTTCGTTGACGTATAACGTCATCGTACTGTCAATTTGAAACTCCGTTCGATTTGCCTCCATCAGTAACCCATTCGGTCGATTTTCACAGAGCGTTCGAAAAGTCTATTACAATTTTCGCGAAACGTCGTGGAAAGTTCGATGCACCCATTGTACCCATTGTGTGTAGAGATCCAACTGGGAATGCGCGTACCAGCAACCGCGATTTCGACCGAAATTTCATTTGTTCCAATTGTCGACGATACTCTCAACTCTCTCGATGAGAATAGATGCAATTCCGAAATTGCGTCGAGAATATCGCGTTAATTCGAAATGCTTATTATTAGCCATCAACATTGATGAAATTACTGCTGCAATTTTCGTAAAACATCATATACGTCCGCATTCCGATAATTTCGTGATCGATATATGTGCTTTTGTGCCGTCAAAGATATTTATTGCTAAAAAAAAATTCCTCGCATTAATAACGCGTCAGAGTCTCGCCAATTCGTTTTTCCCCGACAGAAAAAGCTATCGCGGATATATGTCCCTATATTCACGTTTGATCCGAAAAAAAAAAAAAAAAATCGGACTGTAGCACGAGCCTAACTCAGGAATCAACGAGTATCCCAGTAGTTTCGCTATATTCGCCATCGGGCACATCTCTCATCCATCTTCTTTTCCCGTTCTTGTGTTTGAACATTCACCGAATCCTCGTGTCCGACGCGATGAATAGCCTTACATAAGCCGACGTGAGCTCACGTTTGATTCGTCGATAACCAATTCGTTCGTGGAAAAACATTCGCGAACGATGGAAGACGAAGGTGGGGGTTAGGTACAGTCGAACACAGAGGATGTAGCCGAAGTGCTGAGTCTATGCTTACTGGCACATCGGGGGGTATTAAAGACGAGAGAAGTACGAGAAACGATGGTAGATAGAAAAATCGAAGAGAACTAATGTCGGCGAGAGGACAGACGAGGATATATACTATACTATAGAAAGAACGAGGTAGAAAAATCCGGTAAGGTTTTCTACGTGCTGTGGCTGAAATTCGATAAAACGGGTCTTACCTAACCCATTGTACGTAGTACGGTATAATGGAGACTTCCCTCTCTCATTCGCTTGCTGCCTCGACGAAGCGTGTAAAAATAAAGTTCAAAGAATAGTCACCAGTCTCGAAGGTAACGAAGTATTTTGTCCGCTACTCTACTCTTCGCATCGCTGGATAACTGATCGATCGCCCGCGATTCATTCTACAATAAACTTCCAAGTATACAGATGCGATTGTACGTGCATATTGACTTCTACAAGTAAACCAACCGATGGTCTCAACAATACACATTACTCCCGGAAAATAGCATAACAACATATAGCGTATATAGCATATGTGGCAGCGTATCGGATTGAAACAATAAAAAAAGTTGTTTCGGAAAAGAAAAAATGCCTGAAAAGTTGTTTGTTTCAAAAAAAAAAAAAAAATTTCCTGAAAAGTTTATTTACAAAAAAAAAATGTCGAATTGCGAAGAAAGTCTCCGTCGCAGTTGTGGAATACGAATGCAAGAATTCAACAGGCGTTTCCGCGACGAGCACTGATCGGTTAACTTTACGACAATATCGAACGAACAACACTTCTTTTCAATCGACAGCTAAGAGAAAACACCTATAATTATGACTGCCATCGATTAATCGAAGTGATTCCAGCAATTTTTCTCTCCAAGGTATAAGACAAAGATCGAAAAAATACGATGTCTCGATAATTGATATTGCGTGAATAATGCTTCGTCATTTAATTGTCCGCGGATACGGATAATACTTCGAGAACAATAAGTAGAACGTGTCGCGATAGGTTTAAAATCAGAGGCTGAGCACCAGGTGTGTAACGAATCGTGTCTCTTGGTAAACGCAATTTCGTATTCCGCACTGATTTCCCTTGTGGGTGATGAGCAATAAAGAATGCATCAGTCACGAACGTTAAGACTCGCTTCGTGCCATTGTTAATACTCGGGCGTATCTACCGCCACATTACCCGAGCAATAGACTCGTGCTTTTCGTATACAATACGTGTATATATCCATATATATGTATATCTATAACTAACTGCACGCTATTATGAAGCCTCGTCGTTCTCTCATCTGCGGCTTCACCGGCAGCGAGATTGTTAGCACCACATAATACGTATATATCAGTTATGATTTTAATAAAGTACTCTCCGCGTCTACGTGTACTCGGAGCGTTGCTAATTGAAAAGGGATGTCCCAAAAGCGGCGCTGGCGCATCTTTCCTCG
Source organism: Cryptus viduatorius (assembly GCA_964006125.1). NCBI lineage: Eukaryota > Metazoa > Arthropoda > Insecta > Hymenoptera > Ichneumonidae > Cryptus > Cryptus viduatorius. Next base: position 2,198,469 of record OZ023223.1, on the reverse strand, counting down.
AAAGAGAGCGCGAGAGAGCCTCCGCAAGCTTCCGGCGGGATCTCGAAGCTAAAAGCGCGTTTGCAAACACGCGTTCTCTCGATGCAACCAACCGGTTTCATCCTTGCACGTTCCTCGTAAAGCTCGGCGAAGAGATTTTAATCAACCTCTCGAAACTTTGAGCAAATGATCTCTCAGTATATTAATCAACGTCGGAGATAAATTGCGGCAGTTAAACTTCACTCTTACGGCTTGAATTGCATCGTAATGCAGATGCATGAGTTTCGTTTCGCGTAGTCGTGGGAGAGGTATATTGTCGAGAGTGACGATCGTGTCCGGTGACGGAGATCGGGAGAAAACGTTTTCACGAGGTTGCGATTGCTTACGGCAAAGAGGAAAGAGGAAAGTTCAATTCATTGGATAGTGAGAATTTACGTTGAAACTGTGTCTGTGAGAAAATCAGTTCAGCGAACGATCGGTCTCGGGTTGCCAACATTTACTAAGACATTTCAGTGTTGTACACGTGCGTGGGTCGTCGATGTATGTAGTTCACGGCAGTACACCAGTGCCGATAGGATACGAGATTCACTCTCCATCGTCCGACGTCTTACTACGGGTAAAACCAAGTCGTCGCGGCGGCGGCGACGCTTAAACTACGACACTGTTGTAACGGTATACCAGTTTCGCAACGATACTATCGACGAGCTTACCGTTCACAGTATGCATACACGCGTATACAGGGTACATGCCAGTAGGAAAACGAAGAAACGTGAGTTCCTCCGCGAATCGGTTCCTCTCCGTATTATTTGCAATCCAATATACAACGATCTACCAACCTCGGTACGTTTCAATTTCCTCTCGATCCGGCAACCATCGTCTTTCAGGTCGCACTGTAGCCGCTGATGTTTTCTATCGCTCCAAGAATGCTATCCTCGTGCCGCGGAAGACTCGAATACGATTCTCACGATCGATGCTCACATCCACGACGACGATAAACTGCGCGAGAGAGAATGCGAAACGGCGAGAAATGGATAATCTGAGATCCGAAGAAATTACGAGACGTTCGCGAGAGGGTCGATTTTTTATTGGATGTAATTTTAAGTTTTTGTATCAAATTTTCTCATTGGGAAAAGATAATCCATACTAAATTTCTGAGGTTTCTGAGGTTTTATCGATCGCAATATAACTTCATCTACGGAAATCTCCATTAATCAAGTTTAGCAGTATCCGTAAAGCCTCTGCCACGGCACATGGGGTGTCTTCCTGGAAGAATCTCATGGCGCCCGGTACTCCCTTAGTAATTAGAAATGTTCTATTAAAAGTTTCGGATACGAATTTTCTTTGTAAATGAAACCGAAGCTCGCAACGTCGGAATGCAATATCGAGATGATGCGATATTCGATACAGCATCCTAAAAGTTGCCGATTTTAACGAACTTGTAATTTGTATCCGGGTCGCTATTTGAGGAACGAAAATTCGCGTTTAGTTCGTCGCAACACTTCCGATTCCTGGAGATTTTTTTTCCATAACCATTCAGCTTTCTGGACGCAGATATCTTATATTTTTTTCCCCGCAGTATTTTTTTTTTTTTTTTTTCATGTTTGTTCAGACTTTCTTGTTTACAATGCCCACTTCTCATCAATATAAACCCGAAATATCGAACGATAAAAAACTGTTTGAAACAATATGAAAAATATCCTCAGCGTGCCGTCACGTGAGACGGTAACTTAGCGAAGTATACTCCACCATTTCCGTCTCGAAACGGATGTCCTTGACCATGTCGCCAGAGCCGAGTAGGAAACTATTACGTACACGAGATCGTCGTTTTCATCCTTTGCTCCTTGTCGTCATTCCAGTCGTTTTACCTCTCGAACCATTTTCTTCCTCGTCGGTGTATTTTACGGTTGTACTGTTTTCCAGCGCGATCGGCGCCGTTGCTTCTAGACCTACGAGCGACTGCTATATAGTTTCGCGACTTTACCCCCCCCCCCCCCTCCCCTCCTTCTATAGACGAGAGAATTTCTCGAATGCACGTTGAAATCCTTTTTCTCTGCTGCACACTGAACTGTAAGCGCGCAAACAGGCAAAGACTGTACGTAATACCAGATCCCCCCTTCGATGTATATAACTGCTACAAAACTCCCCCAAAGGGAAAAAGCTCGTGGTTCATTGTTTCCCGATTGCCTCCGCCGTTTTGCTCGTGTACCTTTTCCTGCGTATAACATAGTATATACCTACTACTACTACTACTGCTACAGCAACTATAGTTCTACGCTACGCTGATCGCTTGTGCTTGCTGCTCGTTCGTCTGCCTCTCTGCCGTTATACGCCCCTCGTTGATATGGTTCGAGAGAAAAAGAAGTCCGTAGCGTCGATTGATGAGAGGAGTCCGCGGGGCCACATTGGTCGCGGCACCGCACGGAATCGATGAACCGAATCGTTTTGTTACGTCGATCAGCATCATACTCCGTTGGTCTCGTGATGAAGGGTCGGTTACCGCAACACACCGGCCAGTCCCAACTGGCCAAAACGATGATGAATCGCACGGTCTCTGTTGGTGCTAACTAAACAGAATTTCGACTCTCCCTCCCCCTTTGCCTCCGTTCTATCAGAGCCCATCTCCTGGTATGGTATTATTAGGTAACCTGATATTCTCGCGGTGTTCTGACAAGTTCAGTACATAATAGTATGAAAAATGATAGACTCGTTTCTTTTTTTTTTTCGTATAAAAACGATGGGTGAGGTTTCTGTGTGATTTTTTTTGGCGTACATGACGCGGTCCAACAGGTTGATCAATTGATCGAAATGATAAAAGTTTCGATTTTATCGACGATGGTTTCCGTTCGGAAGGGTAGCACGCCATCAACAATCGGTACGTTTCGTGTCAATAGACTGCAATGTGCGCGTAGGTACCCCGAAAATCGCGTTAATCAATGATTATTATTATTATTATATTATTGCTACGTATGAATGGAAATGAAGTGAAACAATGGACACGTTCACGCTTTTGCGATTGTGCGCCGTACCGAAACTATTCGTCGATTCACAATGTTACAATTAACTCACATATACCATCGCGCCATCCAATCGTATCGCGTTGCGATAGGTTCGCACTCTATAGGCGCACAACTACTGACGCTATTACGTGTTTTCCAAGCAGAGATCTCCGCCGGTACACTGTACTTTATGTATACCGTAGATGCGAACAAATGCGCGACTAGAGTTGAGCCAACATTCATTGATTGCTAATGGCGCGAGCAAATAAAATAGGGTGAATATAAAGTACGATGGGTTATAGGCGGCGCCCAAACCGCTCCCAACGAACGGCGATCCTTCTCACCAAAAGCTCTGCCGATGACGGAGTAGACGGATTAAAGCATTGTCGTGATTTATCATACGGTTTTGGCACGAAATATCCTATGCCATTATTAACTCTATGGCTTTCACAAATTATCCATCGTTACTCTTGTTCACCGCTAACGAAAATTTTACGCAGTCAAAATAATTTTGAAGATTAATTTTGCGGTCATTACGAAGGTAATCTAAACAAATTTCGATATTTTCGGAATTAAAGAAAGATTACCCGCAACTCGATTTTTAAATCTGTGAGGTTGAATTTGATAGAAATGAGGATTCGATTAAAAATTACACTTTTCATTTGAATTGATATCCAGGTGCGCCATTTTTTTTTTTTTTTTTATAAAAAAATGTTGGAAATCATCCTATGAATGGAAAAATCATAAAAGAAACATTCAATACATCGGAAATCTGAAAAGAAAATTTCAATTATCACGAAATATCCTAAGTCATTATTAACTCTATGGCATTCACAAATTATCCATCGTTACTCTTGTTCACCGCTAACGAAAATTTCACGCAGTCAAAATAATTTTGGCGATTAATTTTCCGGTCATTACGAATGTAATCTTGAAATTTCAAATTTCGAAATTTTCGGAATTAAAGAAAATTGACCCGCGACTCAATTTTTAAATCTGCGCGGTTGTACACTTTTTCAATTCAATTCATATCCGAGTACGCCATTTTTTTCGTGAATAAATATACATTGGTTTTCATCCTATGAGTGAAAAAGTCATAAAGGAAACATTCAATAGATCGGAAATCTAAAAAGAAAATTTTAATTATCAACTATCTCGAGACACGGTATCGCAGGAGAATTACCGAGTGCCATTTTGATATATTTGTTTAAAAATAATGAAAATATGAAATAAAAGCGTCTTATTGTTAAATGTCAAGCGACACGAGATTATTGTTATTATTATCGTCATTACGGAGATGTGATAAGCTCCGCGCTCATCGCGTCTGTTGTGAGCGAAATAATAAAAGTGTGAGGAACGACTATGGAGATATCTCGCTGGTAGACGTAGCTTAGCTCGGTAGTACCTCCAACATCCCACGGGAAAGATGGAACAAGATGAATATAGCATTGCCAGAAGGTGTAGCGAAGGCTTCGTTGGTTGTACGCATTTCGCCTCGTTTTCTTTATGACCGACTCCCGCTCTGTAATTCCCTTATCGCCGAGCTTATTTGTCGAAGTTGTATCGGTATTCTCGGCTATCGTAACTCTCCGCCTAGAAGCGTCGAGGCGAAACTCGCTGCTGCGATTTCACGCTCTCGGCCGATTCTTCAGTTGAAAACATTTCAGCAGCTCGGGAGATTCTCGTGAGGATTACATCTCCTTCGTCTAGCACTTCGCGTCCCACCGCGTATTTTAATTTCTCTAAAACAAATGTACATCGAGTTTCGCTCGGTAATTCAACGCTGAGCAATTGTACGAAAAACGATACGGACGAAGCGCGAAGAATATTCATTTGCGAGAAATTCGTTGTATTTCGTATCCTCTGTAGACGATGGAACGCGCCGACCGTAAATAATACACGTAATCATCTTCTTTTTCAGTTTTGTTCATTTTTTTTCCTTTTTTAATACCAACCCTTGCGGTTGCCGTCGTTAATGCCACTGTGCTTGGGTCGTTGTGTGATTTTACCCTCTTTCGTTCCCCCAAATTTCATAATCGCCTCTCTCAACGTGCGGTGGCGCCCGAAGCTCGTTGAATATTTTACGGGGCAAACTAGCCGGGATAGGGCAGCTATATACCGCTTGCACTGACCCACTTGCGTCAGGTGCACTCGATACGTTTTGCGCGGAAGTTAAAAATGTGGCTGGCGAATGGTTGAACTACAAACGCAACCGCACACCAGACCTCACCTACTCTTTCATCATACACCGTGGGGCATACTCTTTATTCGTGTCACAACAAAAATTTCCCTCTTGTAACGCGATTTTATTTTTATACATATTTTTTTTTTTTTTTTTCACGTTTAACGTTATCGGTTTTTGATGCTCCCGATGCGGTGATGCCGAATTGAATCGCTCGCGAAGATCAGACGTCCGTTGCCTTATGAAATTAAATAAAAAATAGGAAAATAAAAAGCTGTCCTTAATTTGCGGAAAATTTGTATGTTGTTGAAGAGATTCTTGTTAGCCGTCTGAGAAAGATTTTTTATTTTAATTTCTTAACGAGCTCAGTTCACACGTGGAAATGTCCGTATTCCATAGTTGAAGGCTTTCTCGAGTCGGCGCTGTATTCGCGCAGCGCATCTCGTACTCGCTTTGAACGAGCTTCGGTGAAACGAGCTTCGACGATGAATGCAGTGATAGAAGCACCGAGCTCTCTTGTTGAACTTGCTTATGACCTCTACGAGCGAGCAGAAAGGAATAATGAAGCCACAAGAGCGTATTGAATTTTTATGTTCGCAAGCAAGGATGCGCTTTTAATTTAACTTACTGCAGTGAAAAGAAGTGTAAGGAAAGCCTTGAAGGCATCTCGGAGATTGCGAAGAGAAACGCAGCCGCATTGACGCGCTTGGGCTCTCGCTTTTTCGCTTTTGTACAAATTAAAATGTTTTTTTTTTTTTTTTAATTTCATCATACATTTATGAACATAACGTGTAGTTACGCACTGCGGTCAGATATCATCAATGACGCGCGATTTATTTTATTGAAGTTAAAGCGCGCGGAAAAATCAAAGCCCTCTTTGTCTCTCTTCAAACACTTGTTTTCTGTGGTTTGTGTTGGATATAACGAGTTTTGTTGACATTTTGACAAAATTGAGATCCACTTTAGAGTTACCAGAGCCGTACATCGATATGAAAAATGTAAAATACAATACAACGTTATACTTACACATTTACAAACGCGATATCATATGTGTAAATTTTCGGTTGTTTGGAAATGTTCCATTCAAGTGCCTTGATGAAAATGAAGTATACTGAGATATATATACAAAATATCGAATTTTTTGCTGCACGGTATATAATTTATATATATTTTTTTTAACATCGACATTTATATATATCTGACATAACGATATCATATCCGAAAGCGGACGAAAGCATTTAGCAATAATTGATAAGCAGTACAGAAAATAATTGTGACCTTTTAAAAGATACGAGATATCTACAGAAAGCTTGAAATGTCAAGTTTTTTGCTTCCCACTAACCGTTCAGTAAGTAAATTATTAATTTGATGATAAGGCAGCATATTTGGGTGACATATTTCGACAGTTGACGGACATTTTCGTTGTACAAATAATTTTTTGTATGTTGCAATGTTACATACATTTCCCAACGTCGCAAAATCGATGTATGCGTAAAAGCGAATTTACGTATATTCTTATCGTGCGCCACTTTTTCCGCCTCGCAAGCGCTTAGTTCACCGACTTACATGGTAAAACCATAGAGTGCCGACCCCACGATGTTTTATGAGACGGCAGATAACGAACAAATGAAGTGGTAATGAGACAAGTAAAGGGATACAGTACAAGCTCTGTATTCTTAAAGAGAGCAGAAAGGTTCGCAATTTCGAAAAATAGAATATTTTTTTTGCATACAGTCCACGCTCCGTATTCTTAACTGCTTCCTTATTTTAACTCGTTACCATGGTAACGAATTCTCTTAACTGTATTTCCCCTCAGCCCCTTTTCCCTACTCCAAAGGGGGGGGGGGGGGGGGGGGGGGGGGGGGGGGGGGGGGGGAACCCTGCGCGCATACCCCTCGGTATCCCTACTCGCAGCAACTGACCGGAAGTCGGGATGATAGGGGAAATACAGAATATAGAATACAGAAATACAGAATACAGGACCCCACTGATCGGGGAGGGAGGGAAGAGGAGGGGGTGGGGGGTGGGGAGGACGAACTCAGGGGAAATACAGTTAAGGGAAATCGTTGCCACGGACGGTTAAATTAAGAGAAGTTAAGAATACGGAGCTTTGGACTGTAGTGATTTTATCTTTAGTGAGAGAAGAAAGCCTTTAAAAATAACATAAACCACTATTCCAGAATTAAAAAAGCTATTTATAAAAAGCATCATGACATTCAATAAGCGGAAAGCAGAGTGTTCATAAATAAATTTAATTTATTAGGATATCGGTTGTCGTATTTGCATAGCATCAAGTTAAAAAATTCGCAGCGAAGTGGCATTAATTAAATCCAATATCCAAAGTTAGAACAGATATCCAGCATCCTGCAGAAGTTGCATATTATTGATAGAGTTTTGTTGCTTGTTCTCGCCGCCACAGTCGGATGATTGACGGGTGGAGAAATAATATTCAAGTATCCCAGATCCGCTTTCGCGGAGATATGACAGTGAGTAAGAGGCAAAGAGCGTGCAATGTTGAAATTCATTCTACTATTCCAGTCCGGCGCACTCCTCGTTGAACTGAATAATATTCTATTTGATTCTGTGACGCTAAAACTCTTGTGGAGACTGAAGCGAACACGCGTGCACAGTGGTAGTGGTAGACGAAAGAAGCCGTGACAACGCGTCGCAGCAGCGTAGCTTTAGTTCGAAATGAGTAATGAAATAATTCGGGTAACCCCCAGAGTCCCAGAAGCAGCTACAAGCTGAGCTAAAAGTCCGCGGGCTCCATACAGGCCTTTCCCGTCGAGGTCTCAGTGGAGGCCGTGATGAGGGTTTCAGAAGGCAACGAATTGGAAAGACGAAATACCGAGTTTCCCTTTCTCTCTTTCAACTTCTCTGTTGCCTCTGCTCGCAATAGGGTTGAGTTGAATTCACCAAGTACAGAGAGACCGTTTCGTCTTTGACGTATTTGCAACGTTATCCCCTTCTCCAAACGAATCCCATCTTCTCTCTTCTCTTTATACCTCTGTCCCTTCTGTACAACTTCCATGCCAGTTGACCGTTCTTTCAATTAGCGATTAAATAAAACCCGTGGATGCATTTTAAAAGAATGAAAAGAAAAGCATTCACGTAGCATTTTCAGGCTGAATTTATCTTCATTAACAATTACTGCTCATCAAACGGCCAGCTCGACGCAATTCGTCGGAGATTTCGTACAAAAATGTTCCGTCAGAGCGATTTTTAACTATTCAGAAAAACAATGACCGGTAATACGATTTGCCGGATGTTACCCGAATAAAACGAACAAAATCCGGCGAAGAGGGGTTGCGTAGCGGATTAAGGATCGCGCGAGGTCATGGAGTCAACTGATGAAGATACCAGGCGCATGTCAAAGCCGAGAGTGCGATACCTCTCACTGCGAGATGGACTGTTACACACAATAACCGCGTGTCCAGAGAACTTTATTGTATGCTATAACCAATCAATAGCAGGTGCGGTGTTAGCCATCATACAAATGTATACGATACAGAATGCGCGTCAATCAATAAAAGCCGCTTAATGAAATACAACCGGTAGCGGATCAGCGCCACAGTTGAAGCATCATACAGTTACTAAGGTTCTATAACTATATCTCCACCCTGTATAGATAGTGAAGCGGAAAGGTAAGTGGGCATCCCCTCGGTTGAGCATCAATATGGCAAAGTGATGCCCAGCCACGGAGATAATTAAGGGCGAACTTCGTTTAAACGATCGTTAGCGCAGACGTTAAAATCGTTATACATTCCCCTGCAGACAATATGGTTGACTGGGCTAAGCTCAATCCCCTACCCCTTCGCAGTACACCGCACCTTTCCGTCCTTCTCACTTCCGCCATCGGACCGGGTCGTACCTTAAAGTACCCATTCGCTGATGGTCTTGCCGCTTAGTATAGACATCGCGAAGGTGGTTGGCACCATCCCCTTGTTTGTCTATATATATATCTCTTGGTTTCACAGTGTTCCTGGTTATAGTATAGTAATACCGTGGTTGATGACCAAACGTCGCTGTACAACCTGCCATTATATCGTACATAGGTCGTTTTCACAGCCTCAATGTCCGACCAAACTGTGCCGTTGATTAAAGACGAGCACGCGGCTAGCTAAAGCGTTGTGCTCACGAGAGTTTTAAGATACCATTCCGTAAACAGGTACATTACATTTCTTTATTTACCAAGTTTGAAGCCTACTTTGGCCATTTTTGATGTCAGCTTTTGGACCGGAAATAACAATTCTACGTTCAAGTTGAAGGTGCCATTTTTTCGAAGTTCTTCAATGAAGACATGTTGCGCATGTGTTCTTCTGGGTGCGATAAGGTTGATTATCGGGGTGGGTTCGATGCAGATTTAGATGAACTATTGAATATTCATCTTCCGGAACGCGTCTCATGAGGTACCAACCTAACGGTGTATCTTGGTAAGACGAATTCCTACGCTTGCGCAGTGTTCTCAATTTGATTTCCTACGCGAATCTAAACATACCTTCCTACTGACCGCGCTTCATCCGACCTTCGTGCAACCTTCACCTCCAATTCCGGAAATACCCGCCGACTCAGACGTCGGCGGAGTTCATGATGCGTCTGGATACATAAACGTCGGAATAGATTGATCGAAAGGTAGAATCGAGGATCCGAGGCTAAGAGCATCGGGCGAAAACAATTCAATTCGGACTGAACGGCGTGGGGCTTTTCCCTTCGGTTCTTGTTTCCTCAAACAATTACTTTTCTCTTGCGTCGAGCGTGATTCTCCCCGAATGAAGACCGCTTCGCCGCCTTTAGGAGCGTCGAGTGTATGATGCGTAGAACGTACGTGTGGCTCCATCACAAACTTACGACCTGTTCTTTCTCTCATTCTGAAAAAAAAAGCTATTCCAGCTCCTCCCATCAGTCGCCGGTGCCAAGATTGCGATGTTTCGCGAGACAGCGTGTCGGAACTCTGTCCCTCGTATACATTCTCCCCGAAGATTTTACATCCGTACATCCAACGGAGGCTATGGAAACTGACGCTTCCGTTTATATCGTTCGCTCTATCCGCCTTTATGAGGTTATTCAACTTCGGCGTTACAAACCCTTTTCAAGAACGTTCACGTCACAGTGAAGTAATATGCCCCATCAGGAATACATTTTGCATGCGAAACCAATGCCTGAATACCCACAGCCCGCGGCTTATTTCGATCATACAAAATGGACAAATTCGTTACCATCGGTAAGTCCGTGACAAATATATTCCATTTGCAGAAAATTATCCATCGTCACCATATATACGACTGAATAGTCGCGTCGCCCACTAAAATTACGAATTACATAGCGCACGTGCGCATCGAAAGATTAAAACGTCACTGTTGGATCAGAGAGTATCTTTGTGGATGACGCAAAATCGATTTACTACTCCCATGTGATAAAGATCTGGTATGCAATACGAGATGGATTTCCATTATAGCTAAACGTATACAACGTCACGAACGCGTCGTGCGTGACCCGCGTTACCAAAATCTTGCGCTCCACCCCCTGATCCACGATCCCGAGTGCAGTAAATGGAAATTAAAAAAAAAAAAGGAAGTAAAAAATCAATTCTAGAAATGCCATTCGATATCGAAGTTCAGTGGCACTTTCGATATCACCGCTCGGTACATTCGTCACGATAGCAGGAAACGCCGTCAAGCGACAAAGTATCCATCGTGTACATCGTATACCGGTCACAACGGTAAACTTTATCTATAACCACCATTCGCCGAGGGGGATTGGATGTTCGCTCGACGTGTGATGCGTGTTGGTCCAACTCCCGCTGACGCAAAGAAACACGAAGTTGCACGTAGTTTTTTGCGATATAGTGCAGCAGAACATCCCTCGAGGAAACGGCGACGTGAAATAACAAGGAATAATCATTTTCTCTGTTATTTTTTAACGTTTCGTGGCCAAAAAATGTACCTATGTTTTAAACCTTTTCTCCGAAAAAATCTTCGAAAAACATTTTTCTACTATTCGAAATGACATAATATGATGCGCCACCTGAAGCAATGAATTTACTATATCTGTCGGCATTGCATGGAACGTGTCCGATGTTTGCTCATCAATCGTAATCACGTTTTGGTAGCTGCCGGCATAATTACATCGTACATTTGCAAAAATGGCACTCGACCGCATAGCAAATACATGGTGGATACGCGTTCAACTATACAATATACCCGTAAGCCACTTAATCTGGTTGCTGATTAACGAAATTACAAACGATATACCAGATGATTGGCTGGTTCTACTAATCGATATAGGAAGCAAGAGATGTATATAGCGAGTGTGGGTTTGGAGTGCACTGCATCGTGATAGGAGTACCGTCGAAACTTTGGCTAGGGGTTTTCATTAAGTCCCATTTTAGCTCATATAGGAGAGTAGAGTAGCAGTGAGTGTTGTGCAGTAGCGGCCCCTGAGGCTTTCACTATTCCAGTTGGTATCCCACCCACTTTACCCACCCTGGATTATCATAAATCAATATTACCATCCGTGCATCGTATTATGTTTAGCGATACGTTATATCCGGATATCGCATTACCACAAACAGAAAGCCGTAGCAACATCTCGCGCTGCTGCGCGCCTCTGTCCACATCGCGGCGGCAGCGGCAGCAGCAGCAGCAGCCGCATCCTATGACAGTTTTACGAAAATTTAGCGTTTCTCATCCCGCAGCAAACGAGATGGATTAGGGTTTATCAACAGCATGTTGTTAGATTTTCCGATCGTACCAAACGCGCGAACTTCACAAACTTTCATACGAAATGGTTACAGTTTCGTTGCATCTGTGAAATCGATGTATTCGCGTGTCCAATCGGAGTTCCACTTGAAATATAACTACGATAGGTCGGGAATCGTATTCCTGGCATCACCAACCACCAACGACATGCGGGATACATAGTTATTGTTCTCTTCTACACTCTTTCCATCCGTTTCTCAACTAACTCTCCTTCTACATCGAAATTTCGCACGAAGTTTCTGTCTATCGTGCGGTGCAATGTCCGCTTTGCGCTGATTCGAGATTGGGAATAATTGCCAATTTAAATGCGTTTCACTTCCGGTTTTTATGCGTTATGAGAAATGGTATCAGTCGTAAATGATATATCGCTGAGTGACAAATTTCCGAGAATTTTTGAGTCGATTCGCTTTTGTTTCGATCGTTTCTTCAGCTCTGTAGGCTCAATCCTTCATTACCTACAGAGTACGAAAATATCAAATTTTGCGGAAATGAAATTTAATAAAGTCGACCGAGAATTTTTTTTTGTTTTCTTGCAAAGATTTCATACACAAGATTAAAATCTTAGGGTACAATCTGAATATGAAAAAAAAAAAATCAAGAATCATTGCGTCGTATCTCTCACATACAGGATATCGTTTCCTTTAATAAAGGTGAAAAGTAGTCACCGGCGCGTCGCCCGTTCCGTTCTGCGGCCAGTGTCAACACCAGTATTTGTCGAGTAGTGATCAAAGCTTCTTCCCTTCCCACGTCTAAGGGAAGATATAATGGGCATAGAGAAAGGAGAGAATAGTGAGATCGCGGTAAGGGAACAGTTTGCAAACCCTTCAACTCCAAATGGAACTCTACTCGACGTCTCATGGTTCGATGTTCGCAGTGAACTCAAAAACGATTGTTGTTTCGATTTTCTGTCGCCTGCAATGGGGTGTATCATAATCGAAGATATAATAATAGCGAACTAAAAAAAAATGATTTTTTTCAACTTTTTCCGATTCTTGAAATTTTAGTTTTCTCGAATTTCATCATCGGTTTTTATTTTCGATTAACAGTAAAAAGAAAAAGCGTTTGGGGATCTTGAAGCGGGTTGTTGTAGAGGGTAGTTCTGTATGTATGAACGCTATATATAGTATGAATTTAGTTGCGCAGCTTATCACGAATCTGCAGTGGCTTTACTTCCCTTCGCGGTCGCGGCGGCTCAGCCGCGATAAGCCAATACACTGGGGAGTGACACTGAATTGCTTAATCTGAGTACTCTCGACCGAGATAATTCCAGGTGTCTCTCTCACCCTCTTCCAACCACTCCGCTATTCCTACTCGAAACAGACGACGACGGCGGACGCCTTCAAGCGCTCGTAAGAACGTCGGGAGCGAAAAACCGTGAAGAATAACCCTTTGAGGAATTATTGAAGACATTAGTCGCGCTCGGGTTGTCGCCTTGAATTAACACATCACCCCATAGCTTCGGAAGAAATTAAAAAGATTTTTTGAAACACGAAGTCGTAATGGAATCTGCCAAAATGTTAAAAGTTCGCTTAACTCTTATCTACGGATCCAATTTTTCCCATTCTCCGCACTCGCGAGCGAAAAAATTTAAATCCACGAAATCGTCTTTCGTACGAAAAAAAAAAAAAAAAAAAAAAAAAAAATCGGCATGACTCTGGTTACGGGGGAACATTGATCGAGCGATTCTGCGAACAGGTGATCCATTCTGATTGACGTATATAGAGAGTCATCGCCTCATCGATCGATATATCGCGAGTCAAATATTTGTCATTGCGCTCGTTAAACTGCGTATTGTATCGTCGGCAATTACGTCTCCGCGTTTTCGAACTTTCGAACAGATTCGACACAGCTGCGTAAAGTTAGTAGCTGTTTCTCTCCTCGTTGTTTCAATACGAAAAATTAATTTTGACTCCGATCGTCCCCATGACTTTTTACAGTCATGTTCCGCAGTTATATCTAAATTGGGAATCGGATATATGGCCGTAAAATTTGTGTGCAAAAGCTTCGATCCGCGTATTACCTGGAAGCTTCGAAAGCGCCGGTGGAAGCGACGTGAATGAGCCGAACGTTGGTTTTCCCCCCCACTTTTGCCATCGACCGGTGTGCACTCACGGCACACTTCATGCATACATTCCTCGATTGTACTACCGGCTATCCTAAATCGCGCACTCTATCTGTGTTAAAATGAATAAAGGACTTTATCCGCTCGCGGACCTCGCTCTTTCCCCTCTCAAATTCGCGATATTCTATTTACCCGAAACTCCATTGCCCGGCGACACAGACAAATATTGCGCTCATTAAAGCTCCATCCTCCCCCCGAAGCCGGTACACAACTGGCGTATTATATCCCAGAAGCAAATGTACCATTGAGTGCGTTACAATAGTAAATCGGTTGCGATAAACATTTCATTATATGAATGAGTTGACCTCACACGTTATACGCGATTTGCTTCGAAAGCTCCAATTGGATTTTCCATCTACAAAACGTTTCGAAGTTAACCGATACAGGCCGTGTTATCGGCCACCTATAAACATCATCAATTTCTTACGCTGCAATTCACTTTGACCATTCCGAGCGCTGCCCACTGATTTTGACGGCACACATTCGAAATACATGAATGTAAAATTTAATCCACGCGCGGGAACTTACGCGAGTTAATATTACTCCACAAATCCCCCTGAGGGTTACGCCATCGAACGCCGCCATATTGAAATTACGTGTTTTCGCCGCGAATATTATAGCTCGGGGTCTTTTTTCGCGAATTGTTAACATTCGTCGCGCATTTGTTTATTTTGAATATTCCGTAATTCCGGCGTAATTCCGGAGCTCAGTGATACAAATAAATTTGTATCTTTAGTAAAAACAATGATATTGATAACTAGCGGAGTATTGTGTAACTAAAAAACGCGCGAAAGTTTATCGATTTTAGTCAGAAAACACGAGACCGGTGTACCTAACTTCTGAAGCCTTTAATTTCCATGCTCTTTGCTTCGTGAGCACAGAGGTTCGGCAAACACGCGGCAATCGCCGTGAAGAATCAATTTCGCTATAAACTCCGAAAATATTCAATTTTCGCAGTATTGTCTAATGGCAAATAGAGAAGTGCAGAAATGTTCGTGATTTTTTTACGTTAACGGCGGAACAAGAACATTTCCGATCATATCGACAGCGCGTAAAAAAATCCGACGAATTCGTTTTTGACACGCGGCGAGTTGTTTTATTCGGATCGCGAATCTAACGAAAATGGCGCTTCGAAAGCTCAGCCATATTTGAGCATCTGGTCGGAGATTGAAGATAAAAAAAACTGAAATCAATTGGCAAAAATAAGAGTCACACCAGGTATGTTCGCCGGGGGGTACTTTTTTTGATAGCGATTGAGCGTATTTTTACGACAGATCGTAGAGTCGGTAGGTGCGATAAAGTATGCAACGTCGTCGAACTATCCGTGCAGAGTATAGCTGCGGTAAACTTTATTCGCTCTCGGGATAGCGCGACAAGGTTCGGGAGTTGGGTCATACGCGCTGGCATTGGTCGAACCTCCACTACGAGGAAGCAATAGCTTTTCCGGGATTCGAAAGAGCGAAGGGGGAAAGGGGTTTATATGGCGGGTAGAAGAGAATGGGTAGAGAACACTAAGAGAGAGAGAGAGAGAGAGAGAGAGAGAGAAAGGCGAGAGAGAGAGAGAGAAAGAAAGGCGAGAGAGAGAGAGAGAGAGAAAGGCGAGAGAGAGAGTAAGAAAGGTCTTAGCTATATACGAACAACGTATTCGGACAGATAGGCGAGCCATTACAGGGGTCACTATCGCAGGAACTCCGTGTCCCCGCGGCCTGCGCAGTATGTCGCGTTTTACCAGAAAACTATCTTACGACTGGGCAGAGCTTCTGTGGTCCTTTACGGCTTACGGATCAGCCGTTCGCGAATTCCAGCTTGTCTTCTACCATTACCTACTGCGCTATCCGCTAGCTGCAGAGATTCTCGTCAAGTGCTTCCATCCTCCGCACAAACCTACCGAAGAGACTACAGAGAACGAAGAAGGGAAACAATTGAAAATCAACGAAGCGTTTTCGGGGTCTCTTCAGATAAATGTCCGATTTCCCACATTGTTCACGGTACGAGAGAGGTAAAGCCCAATAGGAGTCGTGATTCAATGATACAAAAGCTATGATCAAATCGGGATAATCATATGTATCTTATCGGTTTCCACATCTTGAGCAATACATTTTTCCGATTTTTTTTTTTTTTTTTTCGTCGTCGATTGGGGTTTACTTTCGGTTTATATTGCGATATATTCAACGATCTTTAAATTGGTAGTTTGCCGGTTTCGGTTGAATTATCCAAACCAGAAGACACCCCCATCCCTGCAGTAACTCACAAACCACCCGAATTATCCCGTTCACGGTACCGTCGGGAAAATTGTTAGGTTCGCTGAAATTATGCATACAACTCCGCGAGAGAGGGGTTTGACGAGCGCCCCAACGGTAGACTGCTTCTATGCTGGCTGCAGGGATGCTCCTCGCCGGATTCTTCCCTCGAGAGAAAGCGCGACCCGAAGTCTGCGGAAGCAAAGTGGGAGACTTCAGCTTCAGCGACATTGTTGATTCTGGTGAGGCTAAGGGTCGCATAACTGAGTATTCGAATCAGACCGTGGAAATGCGCATTTGAAAATGTCGGCGGTAGAAAGTATAAAGGCACAGAGACGCCGAATGAATTGTGTATCGACTGTTGCCCGTGCATTACGGGAGGACGGCGCAGAGGCATTTTGTTCGCTCTTTGTGTTGCACAGCGCGGTAAATTGTCTCGCTAAACTTGAGGGTGAAAAATTGTCTCCATAAAACATATCGCCGTTTCACGGTGAAAATAAAACGTTAGAATTTTCATCGTCCTTGGCGAACGTCGCGAATAAACTTGACGTAAAGGTACTTGTAAATTCTTCGGGTATTCCGACATCGACGAGGATCGATAAGTGGCAACGAAGAATAAGAGCTCCGGCAACGGCGACGAAAAGTGTCATTTTCATCGACCTCTCGACGTCTCTAACACTTTTATAGCAACTTAGGATTAAACTTCTACGAGACCGTCTTATGAATATCAAAAGAATATTCCGGAGCCATTTACGAAGTTACATCTGACACTCGCTTCGCCGAGTTTGCCACGAGACACGATTGAATTTGCAAATTAATCGGTTATCTCCTCTGTATTATACATATATTACTGCGGTTACACACTGAACATACTTCACCCCCTTCTCGCGCTCATCCGACTCGTCGGTTCTACCAAAGCTCGATAAAGTTTATCAGCTTACATAATACCAATTCAACTTTGAACGTGAAATATTGCGCGAATTTCATGAACAAACCTCTCCCTACAAGTGTTACCCGCAGCACTGTTCTCATTAGTGAAACTACAGTGCGATTAAAAAGCTCTTCAAAAGCTGCTTGCGAAACGATTTAAATGATAAAAAAAAATGGGTGCTCCTTAATACGTAATTTGAATGCACGGAGATAAAAGAAAAAATTGTATAAAGACCCGAAGAATAGCTAATAAATCGGAGATTCAATGAAATATTTTATTGCAATTGAAATACCTTTAACGTAAATTTTTTTTATTTTTTCATCCCCTTTTTCGAATCGTACCGCAAGAGATTCATTTGCCGCGAGTTGAAGGAAAGAATTGAATAGCGGAAATGGCGCCGAGGCAAATTAGAGAGTCGTTGAAGCGTAATATAAGGGTTGTAAGGATTTCAAGGGGTGGGGGATGGGGAGAGGAAACTCTCGGGGGGAATGCGGGCGAGGGGTTGGTAGAACGGAGAGCCGTAGCGAAGCTTCGCAATAATTGATTAGAGTAACGACGTTCGACGGGAAACAGTGGCTGCTGGGTGAACGGCGAACGCCTCCCCCCTCCCTCCCGGTTGAGTCAGACTTTGGCTTCTGCCCGAGACTACGTGACTTCCATTGTTCAGCTTCATTTTGTGTTTCTCTCGGCTCTTGCCTCCCAAACTTGCCACCCCCTGCGTCGGTCCCTCGGCACAACGAAACTGGGATAGCGCCG
This sequence comes from Cryptus viduatorius, assembly GCA_964006125.1. Taxonomy (NCBI): domain Eukaryota; kingdom Metazoa; phylum Arthropoda; class Insecta; order Hymenoptera; family Ichneumonidae; genus Cryptus; species Cryptus viduatorius. The sequence goes on along the minus strand of OZ023223.1, from coordinate 2,180,505 downwards.
CGCGAGGAACGCGTTACGAAGGTTAGTCTCTCTATCGCTATACCCAACCACGTTTTCTTCCCTCGCGCCACTCAGTTACACCTTGTTTATCTTTGAGTTCCCGACGGTAAATCATCGAATATGCAACAACCGGAGTGGCTGTCTTCTCGGTATCCGATACCCTATTCTATACTGTATCATGGGCCTGAAACGCTTTAAGCTTTAACTAACCAAATTCTATTTTCGCGACGTAGTTCGACAGAATTCGGCGAGACTCCTGAATTTTTAATCGCGTTCGAAATTACGCGGCCAGTAATCCAATAAATTTTCGAATTTTTTTTTTTTTTTATCGCAGCTTTTTTTTTTTTTATTACGAAACTCGAAAAAAATTTCAATTTTTCCTTCGCTTTAATTTTGCATTTGAGTACAAATTTATCGAAAGACATAATTCGTATGGTATTTTAAGCAATCGTTTATTTTTCGCTACCCGCCGTTACCATTTTGTATTAAGCTCGAGGCGAAACTCGCTTCATTATGCCGCAGAGGAGTCAAGAGATTACGTATAGAGAGACAGAGACACAGCCGGGATCTGGTAATTGCGACTGCTGGCTTAAAATTCGTAACGAGATCAAATCTCGGCCAGAGTTTGAAACGCTTCTAGTGTGTACTATCCGAATACATAGGAAAGCACCAGTTTGCAACGTTGTAGCTGCACAGCTTTGCGAATCATCACCGACTCACAGTTTCGGTCTCTGTATACGCGTCGCAGTAGTACGCGACATTCGAGTCGGTGATTTCTACTCGTTAATGTTCAAGTAGGGACAGCGAGGAACCTCTAGCGAGAGGAACCACTCGGCTCTGCGATGCTGTGACGGCTTCTAGAATCATCCGAACGTAATACACACGTAAATGTGTCTCGTGCGCAACACGAATGGCGTATCTTCAATGTTTCAAACCGCGCAATTCGGCATTCTGATATTAATTTTGCGATGTATTGCGAAGATTATACGAAAAATTTTGTTATAAAATAAAAAATAACGGGTCACGTGACAATTTGAAAAATAATTATTATCGACATCGGTAGACGTTATTAATTTAATAAAAATTCATTTTTTTGACTGACATACGTTTTTAAAATTTTAAATGACGTAAAATTTTCAATTAATTCGAAAACGATGTTTGAAATTCGTTCCGAATCGTTATACACGTACATCGCTCATACATGAGCAAAAAAGATGGTTGGAACTTCGATGATATCGATGCGATATAGCCGCGAAGAATCATAAACGAGTAGGAGTGGAAGAGGAAGAAGAAGGTTGCTGTGCTCTCCATTAAATAATTCATGGTGGAGTTGGTACGAAATTGCGAGACGGGGGAATCGGATCTTCGACGCAATGCATCGAAAGTGTATACTCCGAAGGTTCTATTTCCGGCTCGTTTTCTCTCTCTTCGTCGCTCCCGCGGCTGGAGGCTCGTAAAAAGACTTGGATGACCCGCAGTTCGCATCTTCTACTTTCATTTCAAAGTACGTATATATGCACTTCGGAATTTCATAAAACTCTAATCCATCCTTAGAATGAATTTCTCGTCTTTTTTCCGCAACGCAAGTTCGATGAAAATTGTAGCTTATTTTCTCGTACGCGAAGTATTGCGTGTGCATGTAAATTTATCGGTGTCGCGTATCGGAATAGACACCGTTGGAATGTATTGGTTTATAAAAGAAAGTCGAGAAATTCAGTAGGGAACGTCGGTATACGTGCGTACAATACCGTGGAAAATCCCGTCACATTCGTTTGTCGGATGCAAAGGTAACGATAATAAATTGCGCGTCGTTTCTTCGGTCTCTATTTTGCTCAGTCCCTCTCTCTCTCTCTCTTTCTCTCTTTCTCTTTTTGCAGTAATGGAAATTGGAGTACACGAGGGGAATTGAAACATTGAAATGCACGTACGTATGACTTATGACACGTTGATATTGTTTTCATTTAAATGGCAAGGAAACTCAATTCTGAAATGAATGTTGTACACGCGGTACATTTGTTGGCCATCTCGGAATCTTTGGCCTCTGGTAATATTCTGACTTTCGTTAATGGGAATGAAAAATTATCGAAAGGCCTCGAAATTTTTTTTTAATTTCACGAATACAATATTGCAATGTCTGGTAAATGGTAAATTAATGCTTTTGTAGCATAACTTTCGATCACAAATTTTGACCTTTTTTTGTGACGTTATTTTCTTTTCGATAATCTTAGGTTTTTACATGGAAAGACGTCACAGAGAAAATTTCAGAAACGTCCTAAAAAAATCGTAATTCGCACTGCGATGTCATATTCGCCGGAAAATTGAAATGTTTACCGAAAGTGACGTCACACGAATGGTTAAAAAAAAATGTCCGTAAAGAAATGAATATTTTTTGTGACGTAACCTCTGCATTAGGTTTTCGAAATTTTTTCGATTTTTTGAAAAAGATACCGTGAAGCTGCCATTTTTAAACCGGACGCGATGTTATTAAAAAATCGCAGGAATGGCACTGTTAATTATGATAAATTGGAAAATGCCACGATGTCTACGATGTTCCCTGCGTTAGCCTTCTTTTCAACAGCCGATCGCGGTACCATTTTCACTGTAACCATTTTTTGCGTTCGATTGAACCATTTTTGGCACAAGTTGTACGACAAGTGCTCATCAATATCTAATAAATCGATAATAATTGAAAATATTGACCTCAATCGATCGAATTATGAAACGATAATGGCACATTTCTTCGTAATGAACGTTGAACCCGCAATTGAACATTATAACCTGATAAATTCCAACCTTAATGAAGTGCATCTGCGTTCACCGAAAACCCGTTTGGGACAGAAACCGCGTGAAATTGTGTATTCGAAATCACCGGAGAATCGAGATGCTAATTTGCCAAGTACCTCGAGTGCCTATACGCGCATAGAGAGAATTCTCGAATGCGGCGATAATGTTATATATATTTATATCACAGCGTTCTGTACATCGCCGTATGGTTTACCAGTGATCCCTTATTATCGACATGAAACTATTGCATTTTCGCAGTTAGTCTCGCAATGTATATATTTCGTGTAATTACGAAAGTTATAACCCAACAAGCTGTGTGCGTCTATCGCGCGGTAGTTTGTTATAACTACTGTAATTTCGTATTATAGCATTTCCGGACGATGTTTCGTCGCAATCGTATTCCGTCGGGAAGCGGAATTTGTCCTTTACTCGCCGCTGTGCGTCCTTCATCTCGATCTCTCGACTGCGCGGACTCGTCGAGTGGCACGAAATTCGTTCCGCACTTAACATACAACGAAAGCGTCAAAACTAACGCTGTACCTTTCCTTAACACATTACGAATTTCCCCGAGCGTACAGTCGAAACTTTCTATCGCGGAGTACAAGGTAAACAGCTTCGTATGTGTATGCATTTTACTGCGCCGCCGTTGGACTCGATTGCTGTGTATACATATACATTCTTTTTTTTTCTTCTTCTTTTCACTCTTATATCGAGCTTTTCGTTCGTACTTCTCGCTCTATCGTTATCGGGCACCAGACGCGTTTACGAGTCTGTCGACGTTATAAAACGCTTCACCACTTTCGCCGTCATCCTTCTTTCGTCTCCTTTCCGCACATCATTTTCTCCGTTCCGCGTACCTTCTGCCATTTTCTCTCAATGCTCTTTTTCCTCACCGCTGGTCTTTACACGTGTCTGGCCACTCGGCGATTTTTATGCTCTCGGGCATTCGTTTATATACACCACTGTAATAGTACCGTCCACTAACACTGCTTTCCGGATATCGACGTGTACTTGACGTACCAAGACGTCGTTGTGATCGCCTTCCAAAACATCAACCCTCGATGCAACCCCCGGGTACTGCGCCATTTACTTCTCTTTTATCCCGCGACGTACGTTAAACTTTTTATTTTGCCTCTCAAAACCTCCCTCCACCCCCACCCCCACCCACCCTCTTCTTCCCTCTTCCCTTCAACCCCCCGTAGTGTTTTACTCGGTACTAAAGAGATTTCAAAAACGTGGTTTTCTTTTTCTTCGTTCGTCTCCGTTCGAGTCTCCGGCGCAGCGTCTCGAGTATGTTCTCTCCCTCGTCCCTTTGATCTCGTTTTGTCCCGCAAAAGGTTCCTACGCGAAACTTTTGTATTTAAGAGTCTACCGGGATACTTTGTAAAGCAAAGCCAAGGGTGCGGTCGAGCGTTTCTCGAACGGTCTTGGAAAATCCACGTTGTTACATTTACGTTTATATCGCGACCCGGATTCGCCGTCGTCGCATCGCGCAACGGATAGAAAAATGCGATGCAACACGGGGCGGAGGATGCATCGCAGATAACTCGAGCGAACCATGAGTCTCGTCGTACAACGGGATGAAGAAAGAAATTTAATCGGCTCTCTCGAGATTTACGCTCCGAGCGACGCCCGTACCCTCTCGAGAAATACAGTTTTCTTAATAAACGAAAGAAGAGAATTGTCCGACATTTCATCCCTTATTCTTACAGCGAAGCATTCTCATCGCTATTGTTATTCGCTGTTTCCGTGCAGTTGGTTATTCAACAATGCAAAAAATTAATATGAATTACGTCGTCTATATTCGTTCGTGTTTTCCCGCGTGACGCGCACGTTGCTCTGCAACCCCCGGCTATATGAATTCGCGAATTTTATCGTCGAACACGATAACACGATAATTAGCATCGCTTGAAGAGAGAAACGCGCATGGAATTCCACGCAGCAATTAACTGTATTTAATTAACCAAACGGTCAAAAGAAACTTTTATACGTATTTCGGAAACGTTTAAATGTGAAATACTGTTAGACTGCCAATTGTAGGCTCATTGAGGGTTTCAATGGCTATTTTTCAACATTATATTGCGGACCATTGCCGCGATGTTATTTTAAATACAATCGACAAATGGACTCGTGATTTTTGTCTAAAGATTCGTTCTATCAGATTACATTTCCCATCGCGCGTCTTACACTCCGAAACTCCACTTTCGTTCCCATTGTACTTCAGCTATACCTATATAAGATTCTTTTTTATCCTTCGTACATCGACGACTCCCTCGGGTATATCGGAGCGCTGCTAGGTACACCTTTATACACTATACTTTGCTATCGAGAACGTAGGTATACACCTGCATCCGAGTGGAAACCTCAGCAATATGCTTTCCAGAGAATCCACTCCCTTCGATATCAAAACCACACTCAGGGGATTCGCGATCCTTCCGTTCGTTCAGAGTCCAGTGTTTGATTCCGCAAACTTAAGAAAAAAAAAAAAAAAAAAAAAAAAATATGCTCCGAGTTCATTACATATTGACCCGTTATCCTTTGCCGAACACTGCACTTCTACGTTGTCGCGAAGTATTTTTATTCCGGTCTATTGACTCGGCGACGATATTTACCCTATGTACGACATTATTTACCCGTATTTCAATGTGGAACTCGAGAAAACAACATAAATTATGTTTACGCAAAGGGTGAAATACGACAGAAAAAAATATATATATAAACAATAAAAATAAACACGAATAAACGTTACATCGACGTCTATAACGATTTCCCGTCGTTTTTCTTGCTGTGTATATACTTTTTTCGTTGCATCCCCTTCGACAAGTGCATACGTAGGTGCGTAAGATGAAAGATGCGTCCATTCACGGAACGGTACGTACTTCAACGCTTTGCCCTCGCAGTACGTCCTCTTGTCCCTCGCTGAGCGGCGTTCCTTTCTTTCTCTCTTTCCTGTACTTCAGCTTCTATACTTTTCTGGTTTATACCCTTTTATGCTGCTACTACTTCCACTACTTCTTCTTCTTCTTCGTATTCTTTCTTGTCCTCGTCCTCTTCGTCGTCTTTCGTAAGAACTCTTGTACTGCTTCACCCGTACGAAGCCGTAATTCAATGTCTTGCCACGAAGAAGGATTTACTCTCTTTTCTCCCCTTCCTTCTCGTTTTCCTTTCTTCCCGCGCACTCTCACCCTGTTCTTCTATATAGCAACTAATGCATTTGTTTCTGCAACGTGGCGTATGTTTTTTCGCTGCCGGCCGAAAGCGTGATGTCTGTAAGTTTGGCGCGCTGTTATGCTCCGCGGAAAAGTTTCGTGTAAAAAAAAAAAAAAAAAAAAAAAAAAAGATCACATATCGCCCGGAGCCGATCCTATTTACCGGGTTGGACAAGACTTTCTTACTCGCCCCGAGGGCGCTCGTGGCCTATGAATAACATGAATTACCGGCCCGATAAAGGTTTGCGCGGGAAGATAAATTTTACCGTAACACAATGCACCTTTATATTATCTTTCTGTGTTTATAGCGAACAAAAGTAGGTTAAGGTACGCGAAGCTGTGTTACCGAGGTAACAATAGTGAATAAATAATGTAGAAAAAACTAAAATTATTTTCGCTGCGAGTGAAATACACACAATAGTCAGACGTGCGCAGGCGCGTAATACGAGGAACGCGAGTTCTCCGCGAAACACCTCACTTCGTCAAACAGTGCGTACCTACCTACGGATCCCGAATATTTCGTTATCCTCGTACTTCTCACTCCTCCTCCTCCCCCCCCCCCCCCCGTCCTCCTCTCTCTTGTTCGAAATATATCCTTGAGAGGGTTGACGCATGAAGCAACACAACGGGAAATAATGCAAGTGCGGAGTAAAGCGAACACAGAGGAGAAACCGCGAGCGCGTTTATTCATGCGCAACTTTGGAATGAGGTGGGAAATGAATTATTACACAAGTTCAACGTTGTGAACACGACCGCGAAAACGCGCTCATGCTAGCAAACACGCATTAATTATGTTGCAAGCCTTCGGCGATGATTCCTAATCTTTGTGATTAAGTAGTTGGATTTGCGGTTGTACCGCACGGTATGCAACCCGAGAATATATGCTTCTTCAGATTATTTCGTCTTGTAAATTACATTTTTACCGAGTTTGATCCGAAAAAACAGAACGCATTCGAACGTGAAAGAAACTCGGATATCATGAAATGAAAAAAAAACAAAAAAATCAAAACCAAAGTTTCGAGTGAAATTTTTTTTGTACATCATAAAAATTTGTGGATTTTGAGAATTTTAATAAATCGGGAAAAATCTGCTTTAGCGATTTGTATTTTTTAGTTTATATGAACAGTAATTCTCTATAGATATAGAAATACAATCGACGCCGACAATAGATCGCGATAATACATCGCTTCGGTAAAACTTTTAACCCTTTGTATTTTTAATGTTTTTTGTCCAATTAACGTACAACGAACATTATTAAGTTACATGATGGTATCCTATTTAATAGGTACATGGGATGCGTTCCTTTAATGAAGAGCCATTAGCACTACACGAAATCAAAATTCGTACTTAACACAGTTGCGGGATAAAACGATGCGCTAACGAAGCGTTAACCCTCTTTCGTGGCTTTTAAAAAATCGAAGACCTCTCCACGATTTACAAGGTTAAGAAAAAACATTCGAAAGATATCTTCATTAACACGCATTTCGCGACGCATCTCGCGATAATATGCTTCGTTAAACTAATTGACGCGAAAGCGCTGTCGCGCATTCGGGCGCAATGAGCTTTGGGATTTAGCACACTGATGTGCCCATCGTTGCACCACTATATTATGCTTATAACATACCACGCGCAAGCCTACAATGCTCTAGAACCAGTCTGATTTGATTGACTGAGTACCATTATGTATACCGAGAGAACCAAAGTTTGTACGTCTCCAGGGTGGGCCGCCGTTCGCATTGTTTTCCAAGTTGAGACTTGGCTTCTAGCCATCAATATTAATAATGCAGATGTTCCAGACAGCTCGGTCCAACTATAGCGAAGGTATTACCGTATATCCCGACCGCAAATCCTCGTTCAGCTACTTCAAGAAAAGTAATGAACCATTTTCTTCTACCTCTTTCGTACAACAAAACGCGCTGATAAAAAAAATCCCCATAAATTGATTCAACACTCGTACTTCATACTTCATATTTTACATCTTTTCGCATCATTAGGAAACGCGTCGAGAGAAAGCATTTACGAAACTTCGTGACAATTCTGTCGTCGAAATAATAGGGACGTTAAATTATCGAGGTAAGCGCTCATTATACCGCGAATGGCCCTTTAAATGCGCGTACGGTTTACTGTTTGGCGCGTTCCCAACTTGACATATGCGGTCTCTTCGACTGACCACCGTGTCCGCTACCACCTAAATTACATCGCCAACCAATCGTGACAAATGTCAATACACTTACGTATTGACTCCGATGTAATTCTCCACTTCTGCATTGATTGCAAATTCAACAAATTTCTATTCAAAATTCGGCACGATAGACGCGGATTTTACGATTTTTCTTTTTTTTTTCATTTGCTTTAAACAATGTGGTAATTCATGCAAATACTCGAGTCTTATTCTATTTTTATTTGGAATTCACGGACGCGAGGCTTTCGAGAGAATTGCGTGTATTCTGCCCTCTTGTTTTTCCAAAGCCATTGCGAAATTGTCCTCGTCCGGTCGGAAATCGAATTTGCGAGACTCTCTCTCTGCGGGATGGAATTCGATTGCTGTGCCGACTTCCCGGGACCCGGAGAACAATAACCCATCACGATGAATTTGCATAACGCATATATGCATTTCAGCTGAATCAAACAATCGCGGGTCAGTACAGGACAGTCTATAGGAACACTCGTGATTGGGTGATTTGCTTATAGACGCCGTTGTGTCTTGGGCCTTATGCTAATCTGTTTGCGTCATCACTGGCGGTAACCCTGCCCACCATATGCGTATACGAGATCAGTTAATCGACGAACACGATGAAATCGCGGAAAATCAATGTTCTAACGAATAACGTGGCAAAAACTGCCAAAGGAAGAATAAAGATTGAGAAATGATCGAAGTGTTGGAAGTTTCGGGGGATATAGAGCGTGAGAAGGGTTGCAGATTTTTTCGGGGTCGCGAAGCATGTAACTTGCGCCATCTGGCGCTACACATTGTTCATTTCACCGAGATATTTCGAGATAAACTGATTTGGAAAGAATTCTGACTGATCCGCCTTCGAATTTTCACGACGAAGATTACTACTTTACCGACGGTCGATTTATACAATTGACAATATATTAACTGTTTTCAAGAACCGAAATATCGATAAGTTACCTTCAATCGGCAATAATAAGAGTCTAATCTTTTTTTTTTATTGATAGCAATTGCGTACAGCTATTGATGTTGTTTCACATACAAGAAATACAATTGAAAATAATTTTTTTTTAATTCTTTATTAATATAACATTACATCGATGATACAATCCCTACAATATTTTAAGAGTAAAAAAGTCGAAATAATTTTATTTTTGACTTTTAAAAATGGAGTACTATGTCTGTTTTTCGATATTATTTTATCACAAATTTCATAATCGATTTTTTTTTTTTTTACAAACTCTTACCAGACGCTATATCTAGATTCCCATAACAACATAGTGCTTTTTTATTCCCGATTTATTATTGCGGCGAATGCACATCAGGCAACTTGTCGTATTGTCAATTCTCCGATCCTCTAACCTCAAAAGCGGCTTTTGTTAGATGTCAAAACAAATACATTCCGTACGATAGTTTATTACGTTTATTAATAATTAAAAAAACATTCATCATGAGTGGCCTGAGACCCGCGAGACTGATTGAAACTTCGTGTCAAATCAATGAGAATCTAACTGCACCGTTCACAGCAGTAGATACGAAGTCGTCAACTTGTTTTCTTCGAATGACGGTAAGATTACGAATAAATTTCAATTAATCAAAATTCGATTCGATACTATTTCTTCGTAAGGATTTATTTACAATTTTTTATTTTCGACAAATTTGCTTTTTTTTCGAATGTAATGTCGAATATTTTCGTGTTTACGTATTTTTACTCCATAAAAAAAATATTGACGGAGTCTCTCGAGATATCGAAGTATCGTAGGTAGTGGTATGAGTCGTGTTGTCGTATTACACGAGTGAAAAAAAAATTCAATAGATATACCCGAAGCACGACAATTCGTACGTTCTGAATTGATGTAAGTAAAGGAAACAGGTCGTCAGAATTATTCAACACGGTAATCGAACATAATAATGAATTATTTATTGATAACGTCGAGTTAACATGCTAAATATGTACATAAAATACATTGTTACAATTTGCAACTTTAATTATGGCACTGGATTGAAGATTTCCACATTTATTAATGGCGAGTCTTCCACGTGATTTATGAAAAAAAAAAAAAAAAAATACCCGATCACGTCGTCAATGAGTTATTTAACAACGAATTTTTGCGTGTCACGCTACAATTATATAAAAATTATTTACGAATTTCGTTCGAAAATTCTTACGCTAATTTCATCGCGATCTTTCTAAATTTCGTTTTATTTTCCCTTTCGACTTTTTGGCTCTTGTTAAGAGATCGACGGTCCTCCATCCTCGTATTTGGTATCGTTTCGTTTCTCATGAAATACGCGTTGGTAGTGTTATCGATTTGTAAGCCGTACGCTTTCTTGAAGTTGAATAACCAGTGGTGACTCGCGTCGAATTTGAAGCTCGGTCCGTACAGTTCTCTCGCAACTTGAACCGCAAAATTTCGAATAACACCCGCGGTGACGCGTTGCGACTGCGCGCGCGCCTCGGCGAACCGCTCGTAGGTTTTCGCGTGTATTCTCCAATATTTGTCGCGTATTGTTCCACCGTTGTCGATTTGCCTTTCCCATATTTTCAGCTGATCCATATTCTTCAATAGGAACGAACCTTTCTCTCGCAATTTCTTTAGACTCCACGTAGGATGAGCTTTCGCGAGAGCAACAACTTTCATTTTTATCTCCAACGGAACACCGCATCTCTGAGAACCGGGTGGCAGTCCTGATTTTTGTTGTTCCGAAATATCGCCAGTATCGTCGTTGCCGGTGAGCGACACGGGCGAAGGAGGCAATTGTTTGTCGTCAAAGTCATTTGTGTCAATTTTCGATGCTAAACGGTTAGATGGCGAAAAAAAATCTTTGATCGTTTTTCCCCGCGGTGTTCCGACACACGTGCGATCCAAACGTGACGGTCGATCGGTCGAAGGTGTTGATGAATTTTCGGTGTTTTTCGCTGGTCTTTCGTACGACGGTGACGATGGAGGTGACGTCATCGATGTTGTTTCATCCGTCGCGAGCGAATAGGCGTGAATGCGAATATCGCTGAATTCGTTGAAATAATCCTGCGGTTCGAGTTTTATTTGCCGTTCTTGGAGATCATTCGATAAATTCTCATCTTCCGTTTCGACGTCCATCTGCACATCGACGCTTATTATTCTCTCGAACATTTCGTGTCCCATTAGCGTTGCGTCGTCGGAGATTACTTCGCTTCGATGATTCGTTAGTCGATCGGTTTTGCGCAGAAGGACCATACAGTAATGCACAGCGTCCGTAAAAATCTGTTTGCTCTTCGCTCGACTGTCTCTCGAACGTATCACCTCACAGGCATTTTCACAATTATCGAAAGCGTCCGGTTGTTCCGATAAAATTTGCAATACTTCCGATATTTTTGGAGCACAAAGAGACGACATGATGATCGGGAATTCTTCACCGTGACTGACTACTGTATGATATCGACTCCCAACTTATATACTATTACAGAATAAATGAGAGGCTTTCACGGTTCGCTGCCCGGTTGCCGTGATTTTCGGGTTCCCCTTCCCCTTCCAATGGTGAAGACACAGAGGGACCGTTCAGGTATAAACCATTCGATCCCTCTGTGACTTTAAAGAATTTGTGACATTGCCGATATATTCGGGTAAAAAAAAAGGGCAATAAAAGGTTTTTGGAAAAATCGCAGGTATACGGAATAAAATTTTCGGGATTTGACAAAATTTTGATGGGTTCGAAATTTCAAAGGGTGCAAAGGTGCAATAAATATCGGATTACTTCGGTGAATTTTTATGAGTTTCCGATCGACACTACGTTTTACCGATGAGGCTAAGTTTTTTTTTTTTTTTTTTTTTTCAGATCGAGGAACCCCCGTCGATCGACGGCGAGGAGCCTAAACGAAGAAACATCACTATGGATCTTCCGCCGGCGACTTTAAATACCCTTGTCGACGATCTTACAAAAATTCGGGAACAATTAGCGAACGTAGCGAGAAAGTGAACGGTAATCGTTACAATAAAACGCCACTGTGCTCCGTATATTTGTGTTTAAAGCAAAAGATTAAAACATCGGTCGATAATCGGTCGATAATCGTAAAATCGGTTACTCGCAGAGAGGGAATCGTTGTTATAGAGAATGCGGTTAATAAAGTACAATGCCATTAAAAAATCTGACGACTCATTTATTATATCAATATTCACCCTTCGGACGATTATTTAACTTTAATAATTTGATCATAAAAAGGTTATCTTCATATCGCTGGAGCCCGCGTCGATCGAAAGCAAGCAGACCAAAAAAACGAAGATAAGTATTATCCTCCTATTATTTTTTCTACGAGTTTGTCGAGAACCAAAAAAAAAAAAATTAATGTAAAAATGTAATAAAAATATTTTGATTGCAAAAAAAATAATAAAAAAAAATTAAAGAAAATACGTGATTTTTACAAGTTACCATTTTTTTCCCTCCCCCACCCCACCCCCTCACCACCTCCCTTCCGTGACGATCGAAGGTTCGATTGGTTCGAAAAATACAGATCATACACCTTTACACTTATAATTTCAGCAATAACAATTTTATTGTACGTAAGTTGCAAAATTAAATGAATAATGACAGTGGTACATGGCGTATTGGACGGAAGGGCCCAAAACACTTCGCATTATATAGGTGAGAAAAAATTAGGATAAAGTTATTTCGTCGTGGTGCGATTGCGTCAAGTAATAAGTTCGTTGCAAACAAACGAGACTGAAGTTATACACGATAAAGGAAATTCGAACAAACCGTTGTTATAAAAAATCTATTGAAGCATTGTCCAGTAATACCAGACAAACAGTTCGATACGCTCCTACTTATTAATTTTATATTACAATAATTAACATCGTCACATACAGACTTATACACTAACGATATGACTACAGCTCCAAACCAGCAGAGCGTTATCGATGAGAATGAGAATTTCCATCCACGTGAAGTCCACGATTGAAAAATTGATATGCCAATTTATTTATAAAACATTACAAATCATTAATGCTGATGCAGCAATTGTTTCTTTTTTTCCGTTTCTTAGTTTTTTTTGCTCGTTTATTCATTGTTTTTTTTTTTTTTGTGATTGCAGAAGAACTTATTTTCGTAGAATTTTTTTTTCTCTCGTTTATCTTTCTCTCTCTCTTTCTGTGTTATACTCTCGTGTCTCAGCTTCCAATTTTATTTTCCAGTAGTTAATCGACGCGAGCTGCGCGAACGAAACGCGGTGGCGCTGGCGCTTCGAAAACTTTGACACGATACAATTGCTTTTTTTGTGCAATGTTGTGACGATTAACGAAAATTATTATTTGTTTTTTTTTTTTTGTTATTGAAACCATTTTTTTTTTTTTTTTTTTGACAATATTGCTCGCGTTACGTTGTTAGAGTACCTATTACATATTGTCCTCGTATTGTGTGAGATTCGATTTACGATGCCCGATTGGAATTGACCTTGAAAAATTGTGAAAGATACGCACATTGCAGCCTGCGCACGAGGTCTTCGCGTCCGGTACAATTAGTCTTCACGTATATATGTATAATATGTATATTAACGGATTTAATTTTTATTTTTTTTTATCATTTCATACACGTCGAGCGAGTGGGCTCTTCACGTCAGATTGGCTTTGTCTTTAATGGTGGTTTTTTTTTTTTTTTTTTTTTTTTTTTCGTTAAAAAATATGTATATACAATAAACAATAAATGAACGAATATGTGACATTCATGCTTCCGAATAATATCCATACGATGTCGATTAACCCGTCAGACAATTAGTAAATACCGAAATATATATCTGCTCGCCAGCAAAAATACACCGAGGATAGAACAGTATTAGAGAAAAAAAAAAAAAAAAGAAAAAAAATGTTAAAAATATGAGAAAAAATAAAAAATGATAAGGACAATAACGGAAAAAAATTAAAACCAGATAAACGTTCGACATAAGTTCGCTTAATAAATATCGTGTATTCGCACAATATATGTTCGTGTTTTACAATGAGAATGATTAAAAATTATTATCGCAATAACCGAGGCGGTTCGGAGTGGTCGTTTCGGTCAGTTCGATTTGACAAATTGTTATAATCCTCCCCATTTCTGTACAAATATGTTATTTTTTTTTATGTCCTTCAATAGTCGTTGACAAGCGTAACGGCGATGTATAATAATATAATAAAATCTGTTCGACCACGAAAGTGTTTGGCGCAAACTTGGCGCGGATTGCCACTTCGATTGTACGAAGGCGTTTTTTTTTGTTATTTTTTTTTGTATGTTTGTTAATGTTTTTTTTTTTTCTTTTATAGGGAACCGTTGAAGTATACAATTATGAATTATTGACCGATCGATTAATTAATCAGTTACGTTTATCAGCTTAGACAGGTGGAGCGCTTGGTAAAGGCTATCTATGCGGGGGGCAGGGGGGGGGGGGGGACGTAGTTTTTTTTTTTTTGCCACAAACAAGGAATGTCGTCATACATTATATCAACATTTAATAAAATATCTGAAACATTAACGAATAGACTATATGATTACCATACGACTGCCTTAAGGTATAGCTAATCAATAATTAGTAATGACTTTAACTGATATCTTCAATAATAATAGATAGTAGTTTTTCATTTTTTTTCCTTCTCTCCGAATTAGTGGTGTTTTTTTTTTCTTTTTTTCTTTTAGTTAAATGATAAATATGCATGTCTCATATGTATGCAATTATTATTAATATTAATTCATTTTTTTTTTTTTAATAACATATAGTCAATTTTTTTTACGTTTAATTTTTTTCATCATTTTTCTTTTTTAGGAGTATTATTGGTGTTGGTATTATTGGAAATGCTCGATGCCGCCTTAAAACTCTCAGCAGCTATACATCGTATCATACGTTCGCGTATTCGACATGCACACACTTTCTCTCTTTTGTCGTTCTCTCGCTTGTTTCTTGCGCTCTTTTTTGTTTTTTTTTTTTTTTTGTTTTGTTTACTTTCAACGTCAAACGGGCTCCCATTTACTACATTAGAGCGTTTTTAGTCGTTAACTATATGCAATTACGCGTTTTTAAACCTAACACGAGGGTATGTCCCAACAGCTCTGTTATCCTTTATTTATTTTTATTTTTTAAATTTTTATTAAATATGTACAGCGTCATTAGCCTCGAAACTAAAGCGGAATGAACTTCGTTTAACCAGCATATCGATCGTGAACTTCACTTCCCAATCGATACTGATAGATGGATTTGTAAACATTTTTTCCTTTTTTTTTTTTTTTTGTTATTTAATCGTGAATTCCATTCGCTTATTTTCGCTAGTCGATCGGAATCATCCCCCCCACCCTGTTAAATCTCACTTTTCCCATTATTGTATATAATAATAATGAATCGGCACTAAGCCGGACGAAGACTAATACAATATAATAAAAAGGGATATTTCGGAGTTTACATTCTTCAGCCTCGAAAAAAGCGGACATTCTAAACAGCGTCCAACATATTAAGATAATCAAAGGTTTTTTGCAACGAACTCCCACCAGTAGCCGATATATGCGATAGATAAATTATTTGATGCTTGATCTGTCTCATACGATGAAAATTGTCTTCTACGCTCGCGCTCACTTTTTCTTTCTCACTATGCTCTATTTTTATGTGTACAGCTTGAAATTTCGACGTCGGCGTGACTCTCGTGTCGGCAAACGATTTTTTTCTTTTTTTTTTTTTATTCCACTTATCAATATTATTTTTCTATTTTCGAATACTGACAGGACATGCCCACGTACGAGGTACTCATGACGGGGAAATAATTACCTATATGAACTTCGTAACTAGTAGTAATGTTATCCTCGTTTTTTTTTTTAGGTATATTTATTTTTATTTTATCTGCTGTCTTTTTTTCTTCATTATAATGTACTTTAATCGCTATGTCTCGCATAAAATATGCACGAATTTGCATTATTTTTATTTTTATTTTATTTTTTTTTTTTCTTCGACGTTACAACCAAATAACCTATATCATCGTATAAATAAATTCATCGATATATCGTTGCCCTGAGTGCCTTGGTACCCGGCTTACGAAGGAAACCTTTTCTCCACGTTGATCGATCTCGTTCGACTCGACCGACGTTGTGTTTTTTTTTTTTTTCTCTTTTTTTTAAACACGTTTTATTGTTATGACTGCGTTGACGAACGTGTAACGAAATTTCAGTTTCTTTCTTCCCCACTTTTCTCCATTACTCTTTATGCTCTGGTTTTACTTTTTTTTTTGCTTTCCGACAGCCCATAGTGACGCTAGACCCACGTGAATAAGACACTTATCGAGACATAAGGTGTAGCTGGTTTTTTTTTTTTTTTTAAAGAAATACATTTTTATGGAGACTTTTACATTTGATTGCGCGAAGTGTCGAGATTGTATTCAGCAGATTTTTTTTTTTTTTTTACAATAAGATGATTTTTTTCACAAAGCTCGAATTTTTTTTATAGAGTTTTAATTAATGTCTTGAAGAGGGCCGCGTCGTAAACAGGAAGCAGCAAACACGTCACTAATGCAAGGCTTTTGTCATTTCTTTTTTTTTTTGCTGTTTTTGCTTTACAATTTCCCGCCTGAATCGACAATTTTCGAATTCGGAGGAAGTCCGGATAGGAAGACCAGGCTCGAGATAATGGAACGATGTTATCGTGTAGTTATCAATGTTTTTTATTTGTTTTTAATTTTTTTTTTTTTTTACGATCTTCGAAATTTCGTATTAAAACTTATCGCGGAGTTTGATGAATCGATCGGATCGTTATAACGTTAATATACTTCGCAGTCGTAAGACCAAGTTGGAGGCAATTGTTATTCGATTCGGGGGATTGTTTATTGTAGTTTATTTTGTTTGTTTTGTTTTGTTTATATTTGGAAATTCGGCAGAATATAAATTTTGTTAAAATCGTCAACGAATCGATCGTCCGGTGGGGGGGGTGAAGGTGGTTGAGGATTATGGGTGGTTTGCCCGCGTTTAGAGTAGTATTCAAATATGGATAATCAGGTATTTACAAAGCATTATTTTTCATTGCCACCGGAGGATGAAGAAGAAGTCTGTGTGTAGAGCATTGATGTTCTTAAAAAATTAGCCTTTTTACATATAGATTATTTGTTTCGGGCGAAAAAATAGAGCTATGTTTATTAATCGTATTTCCCATTCACTATGATGAGCGCGATGCTTAATGTAGATTTCCTTTTTTTTTGTTTTTTTTTTTTTTTTTTTCTTTAATTATTTGTATAATACGGACCAGGTGGCGCTTAGCATAACCCGGGGCAACTCGGCAGGATGTTTTTCTGAGCTATAGTACCGTTATGAGTTTCCTTTTTTTTTTTTTTTCTTCCTCTTTATTATTCTTTATAATAGTAGGTATTTTGAAGTTGTCTAAAATGCGTACAAACGGAGATGCGGAATCATATAATGTATTGTAGGAGTCACTGAGACGCTGATCTCACTTTCTCTCAATCGCTCCCTCTCTTACTCGCTCTTTCACTCTCACTTTGTTGCACTCCTCTCGCGACTATTTCGTAGTGTTTTATTTTTTTTTATTTTCTTTTCTTCTTCTTTTTTTTTGTTTGTTTTTCTTCCTCGATTACTCGATTATCTAATTACCGTTACCTAATTACGACGTTATCTCGGAGAAATTTTGAGAATGATTATGCAAAGCCAATATAATATAATATTATTTGTTTTTTTGGTTGTTTGTTTTTGTGTTTTTTACCTTTTTTTCGTTTTTGTTTTTATTTAGTTTGAAGCTTCACACAGCCAAAAAATGAAAAGCACTTAAAACAGTGCTCAACACTATATAAATAAGTTCCTCGATTAATTAATTAATTAATTAATGAAACGGATTCCGATTGGCTGGATTAGCGCGGGAGAACCACAGCCGCGTGCAGCCCTTCGTACAAATTCACTTTTAATGTTTTTTTGGTTTCTGTTGTTGGTTAATTTTTTTTATTTTTTTTTTCTCATCTTCTCACTTCGTCATCGTTAAGCCTACTGAGTAGCTTAGTTGTAGTCAAAGTCATTCATGTACATAGTAACAGTAGTTCCCTTTTACTCTCGTAATGAATGATTTTTCTTTTTTTTGTTTTTTCTTTTTTAAATTTCTTTTATTCAGTGTGAGCGGTATTTAACGTTTATCAATCTTCACCATCGACGTACGTTATCGTCGTAATTATATACACATACATTTATCTATATTTACTTCATTTTTTTTTTACTTATAATTTATAAGTAATACTTATCATTCAATGTGGCTGAACGTATTGAAAACTTCAATAATAACAAACGTTAATTGTTGTTGTTCTTCTTCTCACCCTCTTTCTTTTTCTTTTTTTTCTTTTTTTCCTCGTATTTTGTTTGTCTCTTTCCTTTCTCACTTCGTTTTTATATAATTACATTAATTCAATGTTAATGTCGATCGTAATATCTAAATATATCACTTGAAAGCGGTCAGCTCGATCCACGAGCGGTCGCATACACGTTGTTTAATGTCAATCAATTACATACCCCTCGTGTCTCGTGAGGGTGCGATTGTAACATCCCCTATTACCGATTCGCATTTTTACAGCCGAATATTGCTCTACGACTGATGCTTTTTTTTTTTTTATTGAAACTCCAGTCATCCGTTTATTATTATTTCACGAGCGAGAAAACGTTTTATTACTCCACGTTACAGCGAGCGCGTGGCGACAGACTCGATTGATAAAAAGCGATTCATTATTATAGTGTAAGAAATCTTTGTATGTGTCGTGTGTTTTACTCGGATAATAATTATAGTTCACTCGAATTTTTTTTTTTTTTTTTTAATCTTTACGATACTTTCGCTATACCCCAGGCAGACGGTGGCTTACATAGTTGAAACGAACTGATAAAAATACGGTCACGCATCGCAATAAGGGATGTGCAAGAGCACCGGCACTATTTTTTTTTTTTTACTTTTTTTTTGCTTTTAATTCTCGTATTCCCTACGTCAGCCTGATTAGCCTAATCCATCATAGGTCTCGACGGTAATATTTGTTGGTAATTAGTACGTTAGAAACAGATTTGTTTTTTTTTTTTTTTTAATTCTTCTCTACTTATAACAGCAGCTTTCGCGTCGTAGCAAAATTATTTTATATTCCGGAATGCATACTGGTTTCCTTCTCTCTCTCTCTCTCTTTCCACTCGTTTCCTCTCTCACTTGTATTCTTCGTGTCGGTATTTATTTTTTTTTCTTTGGTTTCGACATCGTTTTCTCCATCAACCGTCCGTCGTTGAATTTTCTCGAGAGAAAATTCACGCGTACGCGCGTGTCGATATACCAGGTGGAGAGAGGCTGAGATTGATCGATTTTTTTTTCGTCTGAAATTGTTTTTTTTTTTCTTTCGATCGCAGTTGACTTTTTTTTACATTGGAGTTCGAGATTATTTTTTTGGTTACGTTCGATCATCTCAATCTCCAATCGGTATATCGTCCGCTAATCGTTCCCATAGTCGAAGGCGAAGAGTATTGTTTATTGTAAACGTGTTCGCGTGTTGTTATATATGTTTGTGTTTGCGCGCGTGTGTGTGTATGTGTGTGTCGAGTAAATTTGCCTGCTCCAGTGTGTACGAAACTATACATATATCAATTACATATATATATCGGACAAACGGATGTGGGCGTTCGCGTATCTGGGATTTTTATGTCAATAATACAGTAAAAGTATGGAAGTCCAATGATTCAGTGGGGATCCGTCGAGCAGTGTATTTGTAGCGTCTTTTGTTTCTTTTTTATTTTTATTATTTCGTTTTTTTTTTTTTTTTCAAGAACAAAAACCATTTCATTTTTCACGAGACTTCGTAATCGGATTTTGTGTTATTTTTTTTATTTTTTTTTCAACGAGTTTCAGTGAATTCTGCAGTCGCGTTATCGATTCGAACCAACAGTCTTGAAGGACGAAAAATTATCGACGGACGAATAGCATTGATCCCGATATTTCGGAACGAATAAATCTTTCGGACTTAAAACTCTCGTCGAGCCAAAAATTCAATAATAAAATTATTGGTATCGTTTTTTTTTTTTTATTCATAAATTAACAATCATACTGATTGGACTCGTCAAGCTGATCGATAACGCCTCGCAGTTATTCGGTTTTACATTTTTTTTTTTTATTTTTTCTTGTACTCTTCGATCGTTCGCGTAATAGACTGTAATTCACCGTGACCAACCGTGACGTTTGATAAAAATTGTAAGTGCACCATGACAATTGCCTGCAATAATAATGTCTTTCGTGCATCGGGACTATAACGAGGAAACGATAAAATCAATTTTACTAAAAGATCTATGAAAAAAGAAGGTAAATAAAAGAGACAATGAACGGTGTTCTACGTCTATAGCAGATACGCTTCATTTCGTTAGATACAGCTGATTTCCCTCGCAAACCCATGGCAAATTTGAATTTTCTTTGATGTATTTAAACACGATAATTAAGGGTAGCGTCCGAACCTCGCTACCTCGCTATTATTATTTCTTTTTTTTCCTCTTGTGTACACTAACAGCTACACTGTCTAGCAGAGTAGTTTTTGGTATTTATAATTTACCATAGGTTTTTTTTTTTTTTTTTAGTAAGTTACAGTAGTAGTAGTAGCAGTAGTAGTAGTAGTAATAGTAGTTAGTAGTAGTAGTAGAGTAGTAGCGGTAGTAGTAGTAAATTTATCATTTTTTTTGTTATTTATAGAATATGACGTTTTTTTTGTTCTCAATTAGCTATGCTGGTAGTTGACGCATTGTTTTTTTTTGTTTATTTAATTCTTCTCACTAAATCAGCGAGGCGAGAGATTCAAGTATCGTAATTAGAAGCGTGTAACTTAAATCTCCTTATGTGTGTTTTTCCTTCTTTCTTTCTTTTTTTTTCTTTCGTTATTATCACTTTCTCTAATGTCGTTAATTAAATTAACTTTGTTTCATTTGTTTCTTGATTTTTGCTGTTGCTGCTTTTAACTATTTAAAAAGATGAATGTCCTTCGGTTGAACGCACTTCTAAGATTAACAAGCAAGTAACCACCCTTCTCGTTACGTACTCTTTAACTTTATCGCA
Source organism: Cryptus viduatorius (assembly GCA_964006125.1). NCBI lineage: Eukaryota > Metazoa > Arthropoda > Insecta > Hymenoptera > Ichneumonidae > Cryptus > Cryptus viduatorius. The sequence goes on along the minus strand of OZ023223.1, from coordinate 2,159,306 downwards.
ATGTCAGGCTTCGTCTTTAATTTTTTTTTTCTTTTTTTTTCTTTTAGCGTGGAGTGAGAGCTTTCGTGTGTCTGTGTGTCTCTGTATGTGTATTATCGTCGTTTTGGATCCGATACGTTTTTTGTTTGTGCCTTTCGATTAGTCGAATGAAGTTACGATCGTCAGCAAAAGAAATAATTATATTGTGCAGTAGTTACTACACTATCTAACTGACAACTGTCTCTCAATCTTACGTCTTCCTTCTTTTTTTAATTTTTTTTTATCTAACTACCGGTTTACCGAATAAAACTATCTTAGACGCGGGTGTAAATGGCAATCAGGAGTAATTGTAAAAATTTTTTATGAACGAGCTGCCAAAAACACACGCAACGCATCTCTCATTCAACCCATCGATTTAATCGTCACGTTTTGTCTCGTGTTACAAATTATTTTCACGATCGAAATTTTAAATGTGCGACTTACTTTTAATCTCCGACTTAGCTGAGCACTATCGACGGCTCCTACGGATTTTTCGTTTAGATTAGATTTATTCTTTCGTTTCTTCAATATCGGAAAAAGATTTATCTCGCGTATCGTTCTCTCGCTTAGTATTTTAACGCCCTTTGCTTCATTGGTTTTCATTTTCTTTCTTTTGTCGTTTATAATCATCGATAACGTATTGTAATTCTTAATCGTTTAAAGTGATCATTTTGATTGAAAAATAAACTACAATCGATAACAATAATAATGACAATAATAATAGTAATTAACGAGAACGATAGCAACCGCAAGGATCAATGGTTAATGCCAATAATAGTCCTTTATGATCGTTTCTTAAGTTTTATTTTTGTTTTAGTTTCTTTTTCTTCGTTTTCTTTACGTCCGAATCTTCTAATAAATCTTCTAGCCTATCTAAGGCTACGATGCAGGTCGACAACTAAGGCGATCTAACGTACACCTAGGAGTTCATTCGCGATACTCTCTTTTGCCGGACTTCTTTTTTTCCTTTTTTTTCTTGATATAAATAACTTTTACTCGTCTCGAGGCTGAGCAGCGGATTTGTCGTTACATGTGAGGGGCGCGAGATAAAAGGGACGGTAGGATGGCTCTAAGATATATCGGTCAATCACTTTCGCTCATCACTTGGTGTAAATTTCTTAAATTCATGCCGATACCCCAAAAAAATCGAACTCCCACCTAATTATCCTCTAATTCTGTTTCTAGCATCCGTTTTCATTCGGAAAACTTCTCTCGGACACCGCCACTTTGTCCAATCATTTTAAACTACACTCTAAATCCGAGTATGTAATCTCGTAATACCGATTTCGCCGATTCAACGCTCACGCCGATCATCTTCGATACAAACGGAACGAAAAAACAAAAAAAAAATTAATATTACAACCGTTGACTAGAAATTCACTAAACTATGTACAATGAAAATAATTTTTCCTATACGATCATAAAGTATATCTTAAAAAAATGTCCATCGAAGATCGATGATAAAATTAAATATTTCAACGCTATGATTACATTAAGACTACTGAACTAGCGATAATTTTTGTTTTTTTCTTTTTTTTTTTACTTTATCCACTCTCCCTTTCGCTTTAGATATCTCGTCAACTTTTACATATCGGATACGTAATTTCGGGAATTGGCGTTTAAATTATTCCACAAACAACACGAGCCTTTAGACCTCTTAACCAAGCGGCGGTCAATGGAGGGACATTTATAATGTTATTTTTTTTTTTTCCTTTTTTTCTTTTTTTTTTCAATTCATCGGTGGTTAATCCATAATCGAGGGTACTGTATGCGTAATGTATCGTTGAGTATGTTTGCGATGTGTGTGTTTTTGTGTAAATGTGTTGGTATTTTTTTTTATCTCAGGGTTGTTGCGTGTGCCTAAGGTAAGGGGAGGCAGTCACCAGCAGAGCTGGAAGGAGAAAAGCATACTGTACACGTACAATAAGTAACGTACGATAGAGTTACTATTACTGGTTAATAAGAGTTATTTAGTTGTTTTCCTTTTGTTTTTTTTGTTTCTTTACGTTTTTTTTAGTAAAATTAGACGTTAGCTGGTACATGGAATCGGCAGGAAGGATTGGCTGCGCGTCGCGTTTCAATTCCAGGCATCCCTGTGAACCCTTGCGTCGGCGAAACTTTACGAAAAATCATTGTGCACAATCGGCTAAAAATAATAATCGACATCGACGAAACTTCGATTGTTCGTCGTCGGTGTCGATTACTACTTTTACTGGGATTTCTTTTTTATATTTCGACAATTACAGCGAAGATTTTCCGTCAGTCCCGTTACTCTTCACCTCTCGACTTCGAAATTGTTCTTCCGGTTTTTTTTTCTTTTTTTTTCGATCTTTTATTCGATTCAATCCGTATGATAATCGCGCGTAAAGACGAGACAGCCAGACTCCTCGTCGAAGTCTACTCAAAGCTTCGAATCGACTCTGCAAGCTTCGATGTGCAAGAAAAAAAAACGACCCCCTGTACCAACTTTAAACTTGAGTCTGAACATTAACGACGACGAATGGACAATTCGGCGCAATCGGTTAGCCGGCCAAATGTTATCATAAAAAATTATGTTTCGCAAAGCGTACAATATTAGTCGTAACTTTTCCAATCGGTTTATCCCAAAAAACGTACTTTGTCCTATGAAATAAGAAACGCGAGAGCTTTGTTTAGTTTTATTACTTTTTTTTTTCTTCTTTTCTTCGTTTGAATTATAATTATAGTATTCAATGTATACTTGAAATATCACGGGGAGTTCTTTGGACGAATTACGTGTTCCGCAGTGGCAAAATTTTTTTTTCTCGAAACTCGCGTCTGAATCGATCCCTCCCCTCACTTTACCCCGATTACCGTAGTGTCTTTTTTTCCTTTTATTTTTTTTTTGTTTCTTTTTTTCGATGGACAAAAAAAACCCGTGAGATGTACGAACGCGAGGGGACACCGGGATGCGGGGATGGAGGAGATGGGACGGTTTACGCCGCCCGTACACGCGATAGCGACTAGATGACTTCGAAATCTTTCTTTTTTTTTTCGTTTTTTCTCTTACGCTTTCAACATTCTCGTTATTTAAACCTTTTCACAGTCAATAGAAAAAAAATCTCGAATTTCCATATCATTCTCTCGGCACAAAAAAAAATCTCGAATGCAAATAAATTTGAGTGTTTTTTTTTCACAGTCCCAGAAAATATGACAATCTTAGAGAACTTCTGTTACTCATAAGACAAATTAAACAAATTACAATTGATAAACACTTTTTCCCCAGTAACGATCGAAGGTTTAAAGTATCACATTCCCCATCCGCATTCTAATCGTTTTTTTCTTTCTGTCTCAGTGTTTCCTGTTCTCTCTTTTTTTTTTTTTGAATCCGTATATCCGAAATGAGTTTGTGTACCGCGTGTACGTGCGTACTTTGCGTTGCTTTCGACTAACAATTCTCTCACCTCACTGAGTTTTCGAAATACCGATGCAAATGAACCGCGCGGGAGGGTAAAAGTCGGTTACCGGGGTGGTTACGGCGGGGGGTCGGATCGACGTGCTGCTTTCGTGCCGACGTCGAGCTCTACTCCCCTCACTAGCGTACACACGTTAAGACGGCTGTGCTTTCTCGATGCCGAAATTAACTACTTCGATTTCGTTTTAATTTTTTGTTTCTATGTCGAAAGTGCGCGAGACTACGATCTTTGTTTTGTTTTTTTTGTTTGTTCGTTATTTTTTTTCTCTCTTTTCTCATTCTCGTTTTACATTATAGTAATAAATAATAATTTAGCATTTAGTATAATCCTCGAGCCCCCCACTCAGGAGCGGCCGCGTTTTTTTTTTTTCTTTTTTTTTTCGTTTCCGAACGTGCGCGTACCTATCCGCACAATATTCGCAATTATATACACTCACACGTACGCGCACGTGCGGTTACTTCATATATGTATATATACATATATTCATATACATGTACGACTTAATGCGACATTTAAGACGCGCCGGATGGCGTCTATATCTTCGTAAAAACGACTCGTTTAAAAAACTTTTTTTTCTGCTCTTCATCCGCTCACTTTTTTATCTCTCCTCCTCATTGTTTCGTCTTCTTTGCTTATCGGTTTGATCGTTTTTTGTCTGTTGTTTTCTTTGTTTATGTTGTTCACCGCCGCAAAAGACGCCGCCCGTGATCCTATGTAGTCTTTTTTTTTCGATTTCTTACAATTTTCTTATCGACCGCTCACCGCGAAAGTTATTTTATTTTTTTTACCCTCCCTTCTCTGGCATTGTTTTTTTAGTTTTCGTTAACTCTCTCGTATCGTCTTACGTAATCGATTAATTATTAGTTACAATAATTAGTATTATCTGGTATGATCCCCGCGGCCCGCCGGAGCTCCCCCTCCACCCTTCCTGACATTCACTTTTTTTTTTACCTCTCGAGCCTTCCTTCCTCTCCCTTCTCCCATTCTCTGTTCTGTACTTTTCGGTACTTTGGTTATTTGTATTTTTTTTTTGTTTGTTCGTTTTATATACTCTCTTTTTTTAAATTCTCTTTCTCTCTCTCTCACACACACACAGACGCGCTCTCACTCTCACTGTTTCGTCGACGGGAGAACGGCGCTACGGAGATGCGATTTGAACACTGGAGTCGGTGGTGTGGGGCGCGAGTAGCGGCATTTATATATCTTTTTGTATACTCGTATGTACTCATAGATTCCCTATGTCCGGGGTGCGCGCAGAGTACCAAAAAGAGTCCACTCTTCGTACGAAAAAAGGATCGCGACGTTGCGCGAAACGTATTGTGTTTTTTTTTTTCTTTTTTTTTTTCGTTTTGTTCCTTCCGCTTCGTCGACATGTTTGGTTTGCCTTTGAACTTCGATAATTTCTTTCTTGGACTCGTACTGTCGAGTCTGTCGCGCTTATTTTTTACCCCTATTATTTCGTATTCGTTGGCGCAATGGGGCACGAGTGCGGACCCCTCGCACACGCTGACGGACAGACGGGATTTCTTTTTTTTTTTCTTTTATTCTTCTCCTTTTTTTCTTCTTATTTCCTCTTCTTTTAGTTACGCGAAGCTGCCGCCGTACTCTAGTTCCGTTGTTGGATCGGTTTTTTTGTTGTTCATTGCTTGTTTGAAGCTTGCAAAACGCGGAGCAGGACACCTACGCGAGATTATAACGCAGGTAACCGCTGCTGATGCTCTTCAACAATATGCCCAGCACTGGCCGCCACGCTGCCACCGTCTCCTTTACTGCAATTTCAAATTGAATGTTACATTTTTCCTTACCAATTTTTGTTACTACTGTTCGCTTTAAAGGGAGAGATACCTTATCGGCTTAAAAACAATCAAATACTTCGCAAGAGAGTAGCAAATTCAGGAGAGTTATCTTTTCGAAGAAACAAATTCTGTACAGAAAAATAAAATACCACCGCTATTTTAAACGATAAATTTTCCAAAAATTACGGTGTAATAGCTAAAAGTTATAACAAAAAATCCCCAAAGTTTCAAAAATGTTTAAGAAATATTTCCACTTAAAAAAAATTCACGAAAATCCGCAATTTTTTCCTCGTCTCAAGGTATCTCCCGTCTTAAGAATTAAATGTAATGACTTAAAAACTGTAAAATTTCTTTACACTAATTCATTCTATAGAAAAAAAACATCGAAAGTCAGACTTCGAAAATACACAACCTTAACCTTCGATATCGGCATTAAATAGAATTTGAGTTCATAGCAATTATAACTGACGTTTCCAGTATTTTCACCAATCGTTTTCAAAATCACACTAATGTAATTAAACTATTCTAAAGCGTCTAAAATCAATCATTATTGACGTTTGATCGTCATGCGAGTTGTTTATTCATTCGTTAAGCGAAACGCATTTGATTACTGTTTTGACTGATGCCAAATTCATTATCGAAGTCGTCAATTAGTTTTGTTAATGGGATTGATAGCTGTCGTAACTCTTGCAATTTCGATTGAAAACGATTAATTGTTGGGCGTTGGGAGTCCTCACCTAGTAGTCAGACGTCAGTCTCAATGCTCACGCTGGCCGGGTTGATGTTGTTGTTGTGACGGGGATTGCTGTTGGGCTTTTTAGTAACCTCTTGTTGGGTCAACAGTATACCCTCCCCGAGCTCAACTATGTCTGACGACGACTCCGATAGTGAGCTCTTCTTCATGTGTTGACCTGTCACAGATATATTTATTACAATTCTGCATTTTATCCACATAACTATCTACTCTATTCAACTATGGGATTCTATTACGGGAATCATTTGGAATTTATGCATTTTTTGCATTAACCATATTGTCCGTTGATACCTGAAGACTTTTGGTCAAAATTCGGCTTCATGTAAATCGAATGTTATTCATTGGTTCCTTTGCACACACACATCTTTTTTTTTCACCTTCGCATTCATTAGACTCTTTTAAGTAAATTCCGAGAAAGATGATAGCTAAAAAAATGATTTTTTTTCGGTTCCAGAATTTTTTTCGTCGTAAGAAATAGAAAGTTTCGAGGAGAATAAGCGTTGGATGAACGCCTTACAGGATCTGTTTTGTAACGTGGGTCATTCTTTCCATAGGATAAAAACGTACATCCGGTTGATATAAGTTCGCTCCTTACATCCTTACTGATCGGGTTGATCAGTATAAAGAGTTATTTTCACATAAAGAGTTTAATTCTTTGGCAATTCGCGCAGATATCTTTCTCTGTTTCTACTTGACTTTAGAACTCGCTGAGACCTTCGTTGATCCACTTACAGCCATTAAATATACTTGTCTCAGCGTAACGTTACAAGCAACGACAAGGCGAGAGAGAGTTAGAGATTGTGTAATGGAAAAGTTGTAAGAAATACGGGTTGGGAGACGCGCTTGTAACATGATACGGGTACAAGGTGACGAATCAAGTAGCACCTTGTCTCCTGTGGCTTCGTAAGTAAAAGGATTATCGAACGCAAAGCTCTTTCGTGTCATCTCAATGTGCCGCCACCGCAGCATCGGAATGGCCTCACAACAGCAGTTTTAAGCGCGTCGTCTTTATCGACAATTATCATTCGAAGGGGTCAAAGATTTAAAATTAATCATTTCTTTTATTTTCTTTTTGGTTTTCTTCGTTGTTTTAACGACTCAATTGTTTTCTCTAACGCTTCGAATACTCGCGAGTCTATTCGAAGACCCACCCGTTTGTATTTCCCTTCTCTGTAATCACAGACATTCCTCATGTCACGTTCGTTTCGTATTCACGGTTGTTTTAACCGATTCGCGTGTCGCGATAAACCGTTAAATGTACCTATGCCGTGCGATGATAAAGAAATGATAACAAGCCACGCGCTAAGCTTACGACCCCCGACTTAGCATTAATCACCCGCTGTGAGAACTGCCGCTCGGACTCTAAGGCAACAATAGCTCCGAAGGAACTGACCAAATCGCGACCTTAGCCGAGTGGCATTTCTCGAAAGCTTCTCGCCTCTCAAAGCCAAATCGTTTTCAACCACTTTCGCGGAGCTTTGCAAGTGTCGAAGTACACTTTTTCTCACTTCCTCGCAAAAAAAAAAAAAAAACGTATGCAGTAATGAATTTTTTTTTCTCTCATTAATTCAAAACTTCGGTACATAATCTCCTTTAAGCTCTGGAAATATCTTTAGCGAATCAACACTATAATTGCTTTCGTCGATATATTCGATAGTTCGATAAGTTTTATCGATCGGAAGACAATTCGATAGCATCTTCGACAGGTGAACATTTACTGACAAAATTTCGTTTTTTTTTTGTTATTCTTCGTTTGGTAACGTACCTATAGTGCCAGGGAGATACGGACAGCTGGTAACGTGATTGAAGTTCTGCGACTGCATCTCTTCCTGGTCAGTCTCACGGTGATAGAAGTAATTGAAGTTGGAGACGATAACTGGTACGGGTAGGGCGATCGTCAGTACACCAGCAATCGCGCAAAGCGAACCAACGATCTTTCCCCAGACTCCCACGGGCCTGAAACACACGAAAACATTTCGACACATTCAGTAATAACAATGTTTAACGCATTTTTAAATAATATTTTTTTCTTTTTTTTTTTTTGTGCGAGGTGTGGTGTCTATTTTTGTGTGCCGTGTCGAGTGTCGCTCTACTTGCGGGAGGCTCATCTGCGATTTATTACACATATATTACTAGTGTTTAATAATAGCTGCTTTCGGCTAATTCGTGAGCTGTCTAATTGTTTACTAATTTTTTTTTTTTTTTACTATTTTCTATGTAACAATATATAGGCTGGCTGACTCGAGACTCGCAAAAAACAGGCTTGGTCTCTGCTCGATTTATCGTGATGATCCATCGGATTCGACATCCTCGCGTCGTCGGAGGCAGTCCCAGTATCTACACGTCATACTTTCCAACATTTCTTTTAATGGGAACAATTGTTACAATTTTCCATCGTAATTAACTACTAACCAATGTCACCTTCGTTCTTTTTTTTTTTTTTTACATTTTTGGTTTTACATCTTACGACACACAATCGTAAACGGTGCTGCCTCTAACTTCGTCACGAAAAAATCGCGTCAAGTGCGAATTCTGCGTTACTTATATACGTGCGACTGCAAATTAAACGTGTTTTCTTTTTTTTTCTGTTTTCTTTCGTCTTACTTTCGTAGTAATCTATAACAATGTTTCTGTGGCGGATATAAATATGCTAATCCACGATTGATGATTCGATCGGCACTCAAATCATTCAGCTACGCGTTTGGCATCATATTTTTAATTTTTTAATTTTTTTTATTATCGGTTTTGTAGGCTTTTCTCAGGCGAACAAAATGATATCGTAACTCGTGTAAGTAAGTAGTTTAGTAGTAGTAGTGGTAGCAGTAGTAATAGTAGTTAATGGTAAACGTGGTTGCATGGAACATTCCTTGTGGGTGTTGGTCGAATACGGACGGAAGCCATCGGTCCGCCAACCACTGATCAATTTTTTTTTTGTATCTTTTTTTCTCGTTTTTTTTTTTTTTTTTTTTTTTTTTTAATGTTATATATTCGTGTGTAACATGAAAACAGTGATAATATTCAAATAGCATGCCCTCTCTCAGCATTCCGGGTTATCGAACTTGAGGCGCATGCATTAAAGTGGTGAGGCTGTGTCCACTCTGGCACTCTAAAGCGGTACCTCGGAAAATTCTTTGTTAGATCGAGACATACGGATTGCGGATTATATTGTTATTAATTAATTATTGTTTTAATAAACAACCGCCTGCTGTCTCGTTTTCGATCAATCACGTGCGCAACTTCTGGGACAATTAATATACATTTTGTCCTCGTCGCTCTACTAATTCATTTATTATTTCTTTTTTTTATCGTTTTAATTCACCGATAGCTCGAGAATTCGAGGCCCGAAAACTCGTGTGTTGAAGAAGAAATATCGAAGTCGTAGAATTTTTTAAAATTTCATTTTTCGTTATAAAAAAGGCATTTTCGTTATCGCATATCAGCGTTTCGATGAAATTTCAATGATTTTATTGTTATTCTTATTTACTTCGTTCGGTCTTCGATATCCCGATCACCACACTAAGTTTCTATATCGTCGTAACAATGACGTTGGACGTTTTTTTTTCCTCGAATTAACCATAAACGGTATTACGAGTCAAATCGTTTGGATGCGCCGTAACGACGAATCTCGTCCTCGTGGAGCTTGGCTTAATGACGTGTTTTTTTTTTGATAAAAATCGTGTCCACCGCATTAGGTGTCGACACTTGTGCAAATATTTATCGCGAGGCACTTACAGTCCAAATTAAACAATTACTCCTCGAAACGTTTCGTCGCAAACGCGAGGAACAAAGAATTTTCCCCGAATGAAACGTAAACTTTTTTTTTTTTTTTGGTCGGGCAGCTAATAAAAGTGAACCGCTTCGTTCCCCCAAAAAATGTTATGTCTCTACGAAAAAATAATTTTTTTTTTTTTTCCACAGTATAACAAATTTTTGTTCGTATGCAAAGAATCGTCGTAATTTAAACCAAAAATTGTTGAAACTCGTGTTGATTTTAAGATCAATTGGATAGTTTGAGAATATATGGTAAAATTTTGTCTCCGTATCGTAAAGTAGTGAATCAAATATTGAAAAAATTTTGATGATTTTTCATCGATAATGGAAAAAAAGGGCTCATTACGAAACGTTGCACTTTAAGGGATGCCCGACGCGCAACAATGTTCGCATGGTGAATGAACGTATGGGTCATCTATAATAATAATAATAATAATAATGAGAATAATAAAGATAGAAAAAAAAAAAAAGAATTGATAATTAAATTGATCCTAACAAGAAAAAGGTCGAAGCGGTAGTCAGTAGAATGATAGTGACGTGTCATAAAAATCATAATCGGTACGCAAATTGTTCTACAATATCGGCAGGAAATTTCTAGCGTGGAGCTCAATGCAATTTTTTTTTTATTAACGAAAAACGTTCGGAAAACTGCCAAATTGAATCGCGTGTCGCAGTGTGATAAAATGAGTGACGAAATAAAAAAAAAATGATTTCGTCGAAGCTTTCAAAAGTTAATTGACATTAACCCTTAGAAACACGAAACTCGTTTAAAGTTGTATTCGGCACAATATGACTTTAAGCGATTTGCATGTGACTCGAGTCTGAAAAAAAAATCTGAAAAACGCACGAGCAATATAATTCAACTTTGAATTTATTTCGTCAAATTTTAACAGATTTGTTTGACGAAACGTTGTTGCGTGAGATTCGTATTCGGTCGCACGTGCCGAGTACGTCTGTTTACGAATACCACGTAATGAGGCTGACGCTGCCGCGTTTGTGATGAAAAAATAACGTGTCCTTAATGCAGAAAACATTGATAGCGATGCATTTCATCAAAGGGTAGCGTAATTCGTGTTCAATCTTCGAAAAGCTATTGATTTCATGCAATTTTTCGTTAATTTTAAGCCGTAACCCGATTTGAATTTATGATGGATCATTGTTCACTTTGAAAGACGATTCTGATACGAGTGAATAATTTTGTCATCAATTTTCTCAGTCGGTAAAGACATTCAACTAGTTACTTTCAATGCTTTTCTTTCTAAAATAACGTCTATTTTGAAGCAACTAACATTATTAAAAAAAAATGTATATATATGTTGCCATTAAATTCATAGAGCGTCTTTCAAAAAACGAACCAAGCCATTGCACACGAAAATCGGATAAGCTGATTTTCGTTTTAAAAAAAAGGCGCTAACATTGCCGCAAACTATGCTACCCTTTGACAAACTTACCGTCGCCGATCATATCGTAACATTAAGAACGCACAATTTATTCCAAACGCAGTGGTCACTAATATCGATTGCATTTTGAAAGCTCGTGGAAAGCATTTTTCTTTTAGTGTCATAACCCATTCTTCGGCACTGCGCCAGCCGCGGTTTCTCAATAAATGCGAAGTAAGTAAAAAAGAAAAAAAAATAGAACCCAAAACTCAAAGTAAAACGATCAAAACTTGTCAAAGATCGCGCTGTTATAAATAAAAAAGAATAAAAAAAATATTGGCGGAGCACAAAAAAAAGAAAAATAATTAATCAATAAGTCTGATCTGAGGTCGTGATGCGAGTAATAGAGTAGTTAATCCAACCAACCATTTAGTGAACCATACAAACGAACAACTCAATAGGAGCATACTGTGGCATTAACTAAAATGTTAATGAAAGTGAGTACATCATACGTCATGTCACCATAGCCCACGGTCGTCATCGTGACAACGGCCCACCAGAACGCGTCCGGAATGGACTTGAAGAACGAATTCTCGGAGCCGGCCTCCGCGAAGTAAACCGCCGATGAGAATAGCACCACACCTGCAAGACAACGGAAAAAACGCGTTCAGACATATCATTTCTTGGATTGTACCTCATGTCCCCGTAGCCCACGGTCGTCATTGTGACCACCGCCCACCAGAACGCGTCCGGTATAGACTTGAAGAAGCTCTCCTGCGATCCGGCTTCCGCGAAGTAGACCACCGAGCTGAACAGGATAACCCCTGAAACACGACCTCGCCACTACTATCTTTGCCACAATGGACACTTTTGTTGTTGTTGTTTTAACCTTTTTCGGCTTAAACGGACAATATCCGATCGGCCGATTCCAATAGCCTCGATGACTCAATGCCTCTTCTACCGAAATGATAGCTTTCGTCACAATCATTCGTAGCATTTTTTCGGTTCTTTGAAAAAAATAATCGGCGCAGATTAACCGTCTATCGTGATGAGCTTTTTACCTCACCGTATCGACGTCCTGACGAATAGACACTATCGAGCGATATAACTACTTATGAATTCAAAATTAAGCTTCGATACAAATTAGTAGTAACAAAAGAGTGAACGAAAGTGCCAAAAGCTATGAAATAGTTCTCAGTGATCTCAAAAGAGTTCTTTTAAGAATCAGATATACCTGAACTTGTTTCACCCCCGTTGTAGTCTATATGCCTCCCCTACTATGTTCTAATAACTATTAGCTTCACATTAGAGGGTTAATCTGGCATTTGTTTTGATTTTTTTAACCGCTTATTGGATTTTTGAAATTATTTTCTCGCTGCAGTTAAGGTAGTTAACGGGCATTGTGCCATTTTACCTTAACCCAATAATTTGTTCGGCTGGCTATTTTAATATCTATATCATTAATAAGATTCTACATTGATAAATGACGTAAAAATCGATGCTTTACCACACCGTTTTCGAGATATTTAGGCTGAAGGTTTGGATGTTTTACACAGGACATATAGGCAGACGTGCAAGTTTCTGTGAACAATAGAAATTCATCGATCGAATATGAATCCCTCAATGCAGGTGGAAAGAAGCAAAAATTGCCTATACAATAACATATACCAGACCAAGTCTCACATTTCCGTTTTTCCTTTTTTTCTCTTTTTCTTTTTTTTTTTTACCGACTCCATATTTTAACCAGTTACCATGGACCATTCAATTGACACGTATTAACCACGCTCACCGGCTCGCATGCATTTAGCAAGGAGATAGTCAAGATGTGTGCAATGTCCTTCGGTTTTTGATTTTCTGGTTAACGTGTGGAGACGGACGTTGTGACTTTCCGCATCAATTACAGAAAGATTTTAATCTTTCGGCGCCTATCTCTCTCTATCTTCACCGGCTGCCCTTTTTGATATCATGACCTCTCTTCCTCGAATACCAACGTAAACCAATGCCAATTCCGTGGTGTCTCTCCGATAATAATTCAAAACCAAATCGCGTAACAGACAATTTTTTTCGCAACGATATTTGTCGTTTCCACGAAAAAAAAAGCACAATAATGTCTTCAAAACGATTGTTTCGAATAATAATCGGAGAGAATAATTCATCGTCGTGGATTGTGTATGAAGGAGTTGGCACTGGTCAAGAACTTCGTCAAGTGAGGTGTTCTCGTTTTGTAAAAAATCAATTTTCTCTCCTTAATATATCAAATTTATTGCAAAAAAAGCCGATGGAAAATAAAAAAATTAAACGTTATTTCAATGGATTAACAAATACGTTTACCGATTCAAGCAAATTTTACGGCAATTAAGAAAAAACCAATATAAAACGCAAGCCAATTGACGCGGCAACAGTCGCAAAACACCGTAAGTGAACAATTAAAATATTTGCAATCGACAAACAATAAAATCAATTAATCGTTCATTTTTTTTCTCTCTTTCATCGCGATAAAAAGCGTGGATAACATTATTATAAATTTTTTTTTTGTTTACAAAGAAAAAAGCACTCGCGGCGGTGCATAGACAGAATAATAAATAATTAATAAAAATACGCGTTTACGAAACATTTACGTAGACGTACCCGAACGAAGAGTGAAGTGATTAGTGTTCGAGAAGAAGTAAAAGACTTACCGATGAAGAGGAAAAAGATGAGCAGGCCGAGCTCTCGCATGGAGGCCTTTAAAGTTCGTCCAAGTATTTGGAGGCCTTTACTGTGCCTGGACAACTTAAATATTCGGAACACCCTGACCAGTCTGATGACCCTTAGTATCGCAAGGGACATTGCCTGGTTAGTGCTCTTGTCCTGCGGGCTGACCGGAGCCTTCGGCAGGTCTAGTTGATTATCCTTTCCGGCAATCACCGTGCCTAATGTGATGAAGTACGGAATGATCGCGATGATGTCGATGAAGTTCATAAGGTCACGGAAGAAATTTAGCTTATTTGGGCAGGCGAGGAAGCGCACCGATAACTCGAACGTGAACCAGATGATACAAATAGTCTCTATTAGGAAGAACGGGTCCGTTATATCCGGCACTTCATCCTCTTCTATCTTCGTGCCGTTCGTCGTAGTGTTGAACACTTTGTAATGCTTGAACTCGGGCAGAGTCTCCAGACAGAATATCACGATTGAGAGTAGGATCACGAATACGGAGATGATCGCGACGACTCTCGCGCCTTGCGAACTCTCCGGATACTCGAATAGTAGCCACACTTTCCTTTGGAGCTCATGCGATGGCAGCGGTTTTTCTTCCTCCTTGATAAATCCTTCGTCCTCCCTGAATAGAAAATTCAAATACTGCTTTACAAATATTCTTACCTATCCTCGTTCGATTCCACGGACACTCGGTTTTCAACACGCATTTAGATGCGGATACTCTCATTGTAGTGACAACAGATTGACGAACAACATCGAGTTAAGAAAAAAAAAAAGTTAAAAAAAAAAGACGAATGACCACACAACGTTAGCCAGGTAAAGACCGTTTACCTGAACTTGTTGGTGGCCAGCTCCCCCAACTCGTAAAACTTGATCTCCTCAGAGAAGACATCAAGCGGTACGTTGACGGGACGACGGAGCCGGCCACCGCTCTGATAATAGTAAAGTATCGCATCGAAGGAGGGCCGATTCCTATCGAAGAAATATTCGTTGCGTAACGGATCGAAGTATCGAATCCGCCTTGCCGGATCGCCGAGTAGCGTGTCCGGAAACTGGTTCAACGTACGCAGCTGTGTCTCAAACCGTAACCCGCTCACCTGCAAAACGACATTGATAACATTAGATTACATCCACTGTTGTATCACGAATTCAGCGCGATTCGTCTAGAAATTAAGATCAAACAATACGAAACTCTTTTAAATCGAAGAACAAAGTATCTCCAAAGTTCTGAAGATATATATCAGCATCAATCCCTAACCCATCAAATCAGGCAGTTAGAAATTCGTTTTAACGATTTCATCCTATTGCCACCAAGAATCAGACGATAGAGATAAAAATGGCGCACATGATCCTCGTCTCATCAGTATCAATGCCCATTTCTGTCCTTTCGAAACGCTACTTGATTCAATTTTAACAGCAATAGCATCCAATCGTTAATACCGCAATGTCGCTCCGATTTTGCATGATCAATGATTCTTCGGACACACATTGTTAAAACGCTTAAAACGATTTCATATTAGACGATCTTACGCTAACTGCATCACGGTAGCAGATTCTGTGAAAGCCTCTGGCGATACACAACTATGCTTGGCGGTAAATCTGCACAGAGATTTTCGGAATTAGATCGATCCACTTGGGCCAATTAGGTGCTCGAGGTATTAAGTAGTCAAAGTTGGTTAATGTAAATTACTGTCTTCCGCGCGGCCTAATTCGAATATCCTGGGTCTGGGGGAGGGCTTCCAAGAGAGAATAAGGGAAGAGACGAAACGAGGAATAATAAGAAAAAAAATAATTACAAAAAAGAAAAAGAAGAAGAAGAAGTTGAAGAAGATAAAGAAGGAAACAAGACAACATCGTCAACCGGCCACTGTAATTGGCGCAATGCGGTCGTGCCTCGGCTGAGGACGGATAATCCCCTTTCGCACGATACGACCTTGCAACTATATTCCACTCCAGATTCCAAGATGAACTTGGACACCGGCCAAATGATGTGTCTAGGTCACTTCTCTCTCTCCCTGTGTCTTCGGATAATCTTGTACCGCTGAAGTTCCAAGTTCC
This sequence comes from Cryptus viduatorius, assembly GCA_964006125.1. NCBI lineage: Eukaryota > Metazoa > Arthropoda > Insecta > Hymenoptera > Ichneumonidae > Cryptus > Cryptus viduatorius. Next base: position 2,143,396 of record OZ023223.1, on the reverse strand, counting down.
GAGAGACAAGATATCGCATATTCTAAATATAGTCAAGTTCACCGTTCGAAAAAAAAAAGATTCTTTTTACACAATCGTAAAATGTATATATATTTCGAAGTTTTTTTTTTTTTATATAAACTCTATCGAGTCTCTAGGTCTTTCTATTTTGTATATAAAAAACATATTTCGCTCGAGCTTACCGCTACCGCTTCCAGCAGATAAAACTTCTTCCATCGCAAACTTTTTCCACTCTGCAATAATACTTGAGGAGAGAGAAGAAAAAAAAAGCGGCCCTATCCGGTCAATAATATTTAAACTTCCGCCGGTTGACGTACGGGCAAAAGTTTCGTTTGGAATTCGTCACGCGATCCTCGATAGGCTCCCGTGCCATATAACTCTTGGTGTCGCCCGTTGAATAAAAGAATAAACAAAGGATTAAGCCTTCGAGAGTATCAATACGATGCGTCTTCGTCGTATGTGTAATTTTGATTGAATTAGAATAATACGTGACTACATTAAGTCTCTCGAACGGAGAGTTAGTTTTGGTACATTTGCAGGAATACTTGCGAATTAGCTTTTGGCTTTTGAATAAATTTTTTATCATTAGGTTAAGTACTTTTAATCTGACTAAACTAATCTCATCTACTCGACCTACGAGAACTGGTAACTCTACTCAAGCGTTTTTTTTTTTATTTTTAATTTTGACTAATGTAAATCTAACTATAAATGAGTGTAGTCGTGAATGAGGAATTTTTTTGGTTTTTTAAAAGACATTCTTACGTTGATGGTGACTCTTCCACAGAAACCATGATCGTGTGGTATCGGCTCGAAGTGTGTGACGCCTGTGTATTGGGTGTGAGTGTTTGGCCCTTCCTCGTCCTGGCTGCTGAGCTTCGGCAGCGATCTGTAAAACACGACGAAATTTTTAATTCATACAAAATTAAAAAAAAAAAATGCTATATACATAAAAAATATATTTAAATGGATTTGTGACGATTTTCGTCGCTTATGGTTAATGTTTCATCGAAATAACCGATGTAACTAACACAGGAAAATATACCGCCGTCCGCATCAGCATATATATATAACATCAGCGTAAGCACGTTCACGACATTCGCCAGAAGCGGTTCAACTTTTAACGTGATACCAGCAGGCACTCTGACCCACTTTTCAAAGAGTTAACTAGCCATTAAATGTATGGCACTCTGATAATTATAACGCGTTGATAACTTCGATAAAGTTTTTTGTACGATGAAAAATCGATGGAACTCTGCAAATGCTGTTAACAACGATGAGACCTCCCGGAGGATTCAACATTTGTAACGACGACAGGTGCGAACATTGCCGCATGTAGCGATGCATCAAATGCGACAAACATGAATGCGCATAAAAAGTTTTGCACATAAAATGTCGTTTAAAAAGATTATGTAATGTTGCGCAATTCTTTATATAATGGGGTAGCAATTTGTTAGGGAGTTTATTATCGTAATAATTCGATCTTTAGATCGAAAATTACCAATGGGATTCCAATACGAACGTAATAATATGTTTTTTTACTGAACTGCAACTTTTCTACGAAATATTCAAAAATTTCGGTTGATACAGTTTGAAAAAAAAATAATTTGAAGTTTCCTCGGAGTATCTCGCGAGTGGCTTGAATTTTCGACGGAGCATAAAGAAATGCGAGAATCGCAGTTTGTTTCTACAGTCCTCGTATATTCGACTGCCAACGCGTTCTGCGTATCCGCAATGACGCCGAAAATAGCTTAAAGCTTTTACCGAAAATAACTTACGCAGCTTAGTTTTCTGATAGGAAATCTGTATTTCGGAAGTCACGTGCGCCCGCGTGGTCAGCCCAACAACTCGTTCTCGCCGGTAGATCGAGTCGACCGCAAACTACTGCCGGGTCATTTATGTTTCGTTGATGATACGGAGGAAGCATTGTAACTCAAATAAAGATGATAAGTTACCGATATCTCGCATAAACAACGAATGAAAATAGAAAAAAAATAAAGCATCACGATTTCTCGTCCGAAGATTATTTTTTTTTTTACGAAACTAATTGTTTTCGTAGTCATAAGTTTCGTAGTAATTCTTTAAAAGCCGATTGCACGCGACGAAGTTTAAATTTCGTAAAATTTCTTGTAAAAAGAAGCGATAATATCGGTTGATAAAAATTGTAAATCATGAAGAACGGTGAAGAGTAATTTTTATTCCATTACCAACGACATCAATGATGAATTTCTATCGCAAAATTATAATGAGGCGCTGTAATAAATTCCCTTAAATAGATCGACGCGACGTCGATATAGATGCTTTTAGCATCGACACTATTATCGGTTCCAAAAAATAAAAAAAATAAAAAATGAAGTACGTTTGAAATAGCATCCATGACACGGCAATGATTCGAGGCGAGTGTAAAAATGCGTGAGGAAATTCAACCTGTCATCGGCTGTCGATACTCACTATCGGAGAGACGGGAGAGCGCGCATGGTCAGCGCACGTAACGTCGACTACAGTGGGGTTCGATCACGACGATGATTCTGCCGGAAAATATGATGGACGGAAATTTGAAATTCCCGTTTATTTTTTCAAATTTTCATGCCGATTCAACGAGTTGAGCAAAAAAAAAAGCCGGCAAAAAAAAAAAATTTAAACACATATCTCAAGTACGTCAACTACAGGTTTTAGTGCTGATCGCCGATAGCAACTAATTGCGTAATTGAAGTATGTAACCGAATATACATCGTTCCACGGCAATAACAACATTGAGTACCGCGTCTGGGCTGTTGTTAAGTTTCCCATTGCCGGGAATGAGCTCACAGCATCTCTGATAACAGTATCGTTTACAGATGGCGCTGTAATGATTATTAGAAACCCTGAGCGTCAATTAGCTTCGTTAGCGTAAAGTATTCCCGCGGCAATACAATAGTGAAATGTAAATAGTTCGAGAGTCGCTTTGGACCGCAGAGTGGATGCTGGGAAATGCGCTCTTTGGCGCCACCGTCGTTATTTCTATTTCGTTATTAGATTCGTCTACTTGAAATCATTATTTTCATCTCAAGTTCGCCGGAACCTTTCAGCTTAATTGTCTTCACATGCGGATTGTAAAGTTAATTTTTAAAATATCGCATCCGCTCTCCAGACCGGGAAAACCCCGAAGTTTCAACGGCCGGAGATGACTTCTGGCATCGCGAGAGTCCCCTGAATTATTCCTTTGATACGGAAAAGTCATAATTGGACCGTCGAACTCGCGTCTACCGCGAAATTATACGAAAATGTTGCCGGCTATTTAATAACGTTATTGAAAGTTATTGCAGCGTCTGGTTCGAAGATTGAACGTTTTCCTTTGACGGGACCGATGCCTTTGAAGATAAACGAGAGCGGTCCGCTTGCACATTTAGCACATTGGAAGTGAAGCGAGAAAAATGCACGAATTTTATCGGACTTCCCTTCGGTTCCCCTGAGGCTCAGTTGGCAACATGGAGAGAAGCATTTAAGAGTGGTGTATAACAAACGGAAAAGATTGCCAACGCTCTCGCACACTCGCCGACACCGCTCTCTACCGCTATTCTCATCGTACACTTTGACTTTTCTTGAGTTATCCCCTCCCTCCGCTCACAGACTTCGGGCTACTCGAGTGTTGAAAATGTTCTTTTCTTCCTTTATAAACCACACAAACAGAAAACTCCGGCGAACCAATTGACCCACTGAGCTTTGAATGTACCCGGCAGTGTGTTCGTTACTCATTAAAGTAAGAAAAAAAAACTACTTTTCGATGTCAAATGTTTATCTCCGGGTTTCTCTGTTCTTTTGACTTCCGTTTCATCAAATATGGTAGCAATACGCGAATTTCATTGGTCGTCACTTCGCACATGTTATTTCGTAATGCTAGGATCGCTCTTACAATATTTTGGGACCTCTGACCAATGGCCATCGACCGGAGCCCTTCAGCCGGTGCTTTTTTGAGTCTTCGCGTACATTTGTTAATTGTCGGCAGAGAAAGAGATTGATGAAAAATATGCGGGCGTTAAACTAAATTTTGGAAGTGAGCAAAACCAGAGAAATCATGCGCATGCGGTTCTAGCGGGTTGCTGAATGTGGCATAGCGCCGAAATGATCTCTAAGTCCGCGCGGGCGAATGACCTCCTAAGCTATTCGTTGCGTTCTAAAATCGCGGTATCTCCGGAGGCTTCGTATAAAAAAATTATTAAAGGATTGTGTAGAAGATTATTAAGGTGTCGGAGTTTAGTTAATTTTCGTAGCGCAGTTGTTTCCGCGGTCGCAAAATGTATTTTAAACTTTAAATTAAGTTCGGCACGACTCCGTGTCGCACGTTACCCGCGCGCTATCATTACTGCGCCACGATCGATTTAATAAAATTTACTTAAATTTTTTTTTTTAATTTTTATTATTTTTCGAATAAACTACGTTGCGCAGAATCGGTGAAAAGCGGAAACGGAGATTTCGACAAAACAAATAAGCCATCGAAAGTCGCATATGACTTATTTTCCGACTGCCAATTTTTGAGTAAATGTGTTTCAAACGTTTAGTTCGAAACCGTGAGGCGGTTTCTCTCTGTACCCTCGCGTTTCGCGGGCCATTGAGGTTCTCGCAAGCTGTACAACATTAAGTGGTAATAACGTTAGCGTGATCAAAAGCCGAGTGAGCGGAGACCGTAAGGTACCGTCGGTTTGAAAATACAAGCTGCGATTAAATGCACAAACTCTCGCGGGCGATATGTTTCACGAACTCTTTAATGAGCCACGACAAGGCTTGCCTCACCTCCCCTCCCTTCCCGGCCGTTAATATAGTGTATAAACTAAATCCACGGACGCAGGTTTACGCTATGATGTAACGGTATGCGACCGTCTCGTAAAACCATTCATCGAGGTTATAAATCCGCTCTCGATTCTCCGCACGATGTTTGCCAGCTGCCAAAACAAATTGTGGAGAAAAAGCTATAAGATCTTTATGACTTGTACTCGAACCGGCCTCGTGTCTGCTACTTTTTCCCTCTGACCGCATAACCACCCCGCATTACGGTGCTACAAATAACAAGCGTAACGTCGAAGCTTCAGAAGTTTCGCGAGTTTCGCTTGACCATCCATGAAATTGAATTGAATTTGAGAGAAAAACTTTTCTCTCTCTACAGTTGTAACTGCATGGAGGGTTGGTATAGATTCGGGGGATGTTACAATCGAACAAGCGGATAAGTTCAAGCGGTGAGCTCCGTTGGATATCGCCTGACATTGAGAAGTGTATCACGGCTTTCTCCTAATTTCCCTGCCTAATTTATCGAGCGGATGCCAAAAAGTTGGATGTGTAGGGACCTGGCACCGTTCTAAATTCCTACACGAAGCCCCGCCGTTCAATAAAATGGAATATCAAACAATGCTCTCGTGATATGCTAATATCCGGTTGAAGTCGCATACTTATTCGTACAGACTGTAGGATAGCGGAGAGCGGCATACAACGTACGAATATATGTATGAGTTTTGTATAGTGGGGCAAGTACGTTCGAAGCTTGAACGACCTCTATTTCACGAGGAATAAGTTTTCACGGTTGTATAAGTCAGCGAGGGAGAGTTATGTACGTGTATTTGATCGTTCGGCTATGATGGTCGCAGCGGAATATGGCACTGCGTCTTCAATGCAGCTTTCCTCTCTCTACCTTCACATTTCTGTGAGGAAACGTTTGTGGCTTGTAAATTCGGTAAGGCGAGGTCCCACCGGTGCTACTTCAACCCCTACCGAGTCTAGGCGACATAGAGAGAGGACTTTACTTCGTGTCTTGGAAGCGTATATACCCGGCGTCAAACTACTGGTAGGCGTCTATACGGGGGTGTTTCGAGTTCATCACTAATTCAGAGCCTCGTCAACGGGTCTAGTGCCCTCCGTTGCGGGGAGTCTCCTCTTTCACCTATCCAGTGGCTGGTTGGGTTGATGCCTAGGGTTGTACTTGCTCTCCTCGGCAACCGCGCCTGACCGACCTTCTTCCACTCATCGTTGTACCCGACTCGAGTCAGCCGGGCTGAGCTATCTATGGCTCCACTCAAAAGGGCCCTCTTACCCCCTTACGCTCTCACCCTCATCGTCACTTCAACTCACTCTCTATCTCTCTATCTATTCGACTTTCTCTCTCCCGTTTTCCATTTAACCGGCGTCTACTTACCAACCGAACAAAGAAGGGAAAAGAGAATCCGCAGTGTACGGCCCTCCCGTCGCTTCTCAACGAGGCGTTTAATGCGAGTGGGCCATCCGCATCTTCCTCTTCCACACTCTCCCTGACGCTTTCGATCTACCATTTTCCTTACCCCCTTACCGCCTTGCTTCTTGCACTACTACACCTATTTCACCCTCAACCCTCATCCAAACCCCGTATCGGGTATAGACGTATCGAGAGCCGAGACGGTTCATTAGCATCGATGTACATCCGGAGGATTAGGGAGGAATGACGACGCCGGGCGGACCTCTACTTAGGAAACTTGCTGGCCTCCGGGAGAATTAATGACGATGGAGAAAGAAGAAAAAAGACCCCCTGACGCGCGAGTTTTACACACGGTAAACCTACTCCAAACCATCACCCTAATCTCGAGGGCCACTACTTGTTCCTAATAAGTTAAAGCTGAAGCATCGCATTGTTTCCGACATTTTTCTTTTTTTTTTTTGAGGTTGCAAGGGTTTTTGTTTTGTTTCTTTGTCTTTGTGGAAACGGAAGAATGAATCATTGCTATTTACGATTGTAATTTATGTTTCTGGGTCAACAGTGCCTCCCGCGTATCGACTTATCGAATCGCAAAGTGGTTTGTTAGTACTCCCGAATATTTGGTGGAATAGGGAAAATAGAATGCGATTAGAGCGTCGCAACAATTTTATGATTTCTCGGTGAATTTATGGCATGAAAAAAAAAGTCCGATTCGACTCGGATTTTTTTTTAAATGTCGCGAAATGTCCCGAACTTCGTAATTTTAGATGGCGTTTCTCTCAAATGTGCTAAAACTCGATAGCAAATTGTTTCCAGAATTTTAGTAAATTTTTAATCTTACAACAGCCTTTTGGAAATACAGAAGAATTATTCTGATTGCCGTTCCGACTTTCGCGTTGGAATCAATGAATTAATAAATATTCTACTCAGCTTTATCCGGACTCAATGTCCAGACGGTTAATTAAGCTGAAACGAGAGGTACTGCACACGTCGGGCGTCAAAACGTCAGTCAATACGAGAACGAGGCAGCAGAACCGGGAGAAAAAAAAGTAACACGCCTGTGACTCGACTGTATACAGGAGGAGTCTCGTCGTTCTGAGCCTCGCAACTCGATCTGTCAATATCGTTATGAAAGCAGCACTTGCGTGGCGAGCCGGGACTTTAATCAACTTTTGCACGGTTCAGAATTATTATTATTATTTTTTTTTTTCGTTACATTTGAAAACGCCGTTCCGCGCAATCATCCACGTTGCATTTCGGATCATTACTTTTTTATATGAATTTTCTTTGGCACTCGAAGAATACCGAGAGTACGGAATACTGAAGAATTTTCTAACATTCCTGTACGGAAGATTCGTGTAGCGATTCTTCTGTTTCCCAACAAAAATGCCGGATGATACAAAGGAGTGAACAAAAAAAAAAAAGATTCACCTCCCGTGTTGTCCGAAATTCTAGAAACTCGACAGTGAAGAAGGAGAAACAGTGTCTGTGTGCGTGTGTGTGTGTGTTCGTCAGAAAGCGAGGGTGAAAAGAGAACGTTCGCGGAAAGGGTGAGCGACCCAGTACGACCCACCCTTAGTCAACAACCCTCTACGTTAGTTTGGCGCATACTGCGAGAGCATTCCGGAAGTGTATTCAGCTGCCTCACATGTGCCAAGGCTCAACTGATTCCTGTACTTTACACGTCATGAGAATTCGTATAAGCGAAAAAAAAAAAAGAAAAAGCCGACTTTCACATACTCCAACTTAATGAAAAAAAAAAAAAAAAAAAAAAAAAAAACGAGATTTCCGAAGGGAAGTATTAAACGTGGAAGGAAACGTTACTTTAACTGTCAAAGCTATTCAGGTGCAGACTGAATGAAATAGTCTTTGAATCGATACCCAATGCGCTCGATTGAAAATCAATAAATTCCGAGCAAGAAATATATTTTGTATAATATCTGCGGATGAATATCTCTATGTATATATATATATATATATATATGCCGAAAAGATTGTTTCACTGGGAATTTCGGGAGCCCCGATAAAATACAGATATAATAAAAAATAGAAAAGCTGCAGAGCGAGTACCTAGGGAACTGCGGCACTACGGCATTGGCTACATGCCATGATCGCCCGCAACCCCCTCGTCGTAGTTTCGCTACCTCGCTCGTTCGGTTTCTACCGCGAGACGCGCTGCTGTCCTACTGCCCTTCTCACCCTCTTTCTATCTTTCTCGCTCCTCTGACCAACCACTTCCACCTTTCCTCCTATCCTGCACCCTCGGCACCCTATCTCGTCGCGTCTTCTCTCTCACGTTTCTTTCATCCTTCTCTTATATGACTTGCATGTACGTCACGTGGCCTTCTTCTGTCATCCTGTATCTCACCATCTCTCTATAAGGTATTCCCGGCCACTCTTCGGGCTCATTTTCTTCTTTTTTTTTTTTTTATTACCAGCATCAAACGGCTACTTTAGCGTTCAAACTCGAGGACCGCATACAGAGTTAAAAGCCTCGTTCGCTGTATAGAGTTTGGATTTGAAAATAAAAAAAAACTTAAAGAGGAAGAAGAACCTCGAGTCAAATTATACTTTCGAAGAATCTTTGAAAAAAATTTTGATCTGACGATAAAAAAAAAAAAAAACTTCTACTTCCGGTTCTTTATTTATGAGCGACCTTGTTCCATACCTACGTCGCTGATACTTGAAGAAAAAAAAAAAAAACTGTGTCGCCCGAGACGCGCGACTCGACGAATATTCTATCTGTGATTAACGCAACTCAATTATTTCGCGAGGTACGAGACTATTTGCAATAATCTCGATTTACCATATTTTCACGATGCTTTTTTTTTTCGCGATTCCCATCCCATCCGTCTTCTTTTATTCTTCGTGTTCAAGTTTTATTTATGCATGACCCAAACAAGCGGAGACTCTACTGGAGCGGATGGAAAGTGGGCCTGACGTGTACTGCCGTTACTACTGCCACGGTTTGTGCTCCGACTTTGCCGCACTGCAGCGCGCCGCCCGGCCGCCTCGTGTATGTTTCTCGTCGTTCAACCAACCGTGGCAAAAGCACTAGAAGCACCGGCAACGTGACGTACACTCTGCACTCCACCACTTCCGGAAATAGGGACGTTTAAATAATACAAAACTTGGTGAAAAAAGCACGAAGTTACTCGAAATGCAACCCTAGCGTACACGAGTGCGGACTCGCGTGAAGTTTTTTTTTTTTTTTTTTACGCATGATAATTTCAACGTATCTGCAAATTGATAATTATCCTTCGTAAAATGTCCGTACATGACGCGCGTCTTCTACTTACGATAATCACCTTTGGCATCAGGGATTTGTCGCAATGCCGATCCGCAATGCGATATGAAATAGGTGAGCACACGGAATAGCCACTGATGCCCTGCAGCACACATACACATATGGCCACTCAAACTTCATTCGTGTACAACGATATACACGGCGAACACTGATATTCACGAATACAGCAAAACCCCCTGCGCCCGTATACACATTATCTAAATCAACGTTCGTGCAGATTACACGTGCCCACTTTGCTTCCGTGCCTCGAGAGCTTCTCCTAATTGCACGTATTCACTTTATTAGTTTCCTCGCCGGTTCTTCGAAGCTTTCGTCTGTATTTTTTTTTTTTTTTTCGTCTTTCACTAGTGTCTGACTAGAGCCGGGCGTTACCACTCAATTCTTTCCCTGCCGTCCCAATTCTATTTCTGCAATTGACTGGCGTCATTCCCGCGTCAATTAACCTGACTAATTGTCCGTTACGTCAGACGTCCTCGTGGCCGTCGAGCGCACAGCACGTGTGTCTCCAGTTGTTGTTATTTTTATTAAAATTTTTAACGGTAACGAATTCGCGTGAAACTCTCGAGGAAACGCTTTACAACGTTTAATGGTAATGGCCTTTGCCATAAAGTGTGTAATGCTCGAAATCTTGTACCCGCTACTATATTTAACTAAGCGCCTCTAGTGGTTCCCGCACGAGCGCACGTATGAAGCACATTTTAGAGGATTTCGGCATATATACGAGGATACGCGGCGGGGATGCCGAACGTGAATTTTAACGGTACACGTTGAAGCAGCGGTTGCTCTCGCTTTTTCACTTCGACTGGCTATCTTTCGCTTCGTTCGATATAAATATTGATTCGACGGTAGGATTGAAGTACACCTGGCGGCTACGTATGTGCATCACGCGAATCGTATATCATACGTGTCTATGTGTCGTATACAAAGCCGTTTCATTGCTCCAATTGAAACTCCCACGCGAAAAAGTTCTCTTGATATCGCGATACGAGCCGATGAAAAAAAAAAAAAAAAAAAGGGTCGAAATTAAACGGTGCTATTTTTACAAACGCTGTCTCGACGAGAGATTATGCCTGAGGAATGAATATTCGAGTTCTATAATTGAACGCTGCGAGGGTATATATTCTTCACGTTCGTACACATCAACAGACTCCCACGAGATTCAAACTTGTTCGTCACGATCGGAATGTGCATTTGAGAAATATACTCTTCGATCTCTGCGTACACTCTGCGAATAAACGCACACATTCACTCCCACAAGTGTACACGACACTCGAATGATAATTGTTGCCACGTGCACATGTAATGAGTATCCCCGACGATTTTAGCTCTTGAAAAGGAGAGAAAAATTTCCATTATTCCCGCAGGAATTACGAGATCAATTTATTAGAGTACACCTCAGTCTTTATCGAGGATGATGCTGCAATCGAGCTATTTGTGTTCCGCGAGATTGTGCAATTGGAATAAAATCATTTACGAGGGATTGAAGATAGATGCGATTGAATGATGCCGTAGGAAATAATTCGATATATCCCGAAAATCGATTGATGACCGGTGACGCACCGGCACGTTTCGTGAAACGTGATATAGCGGGGTAAAACGCAGAGAGGGGAGATGTGCACAGTGGAAGAGGAAGTTCGTGGTTTCGGGCGTATCCGATCGGGCTTATTCGTGGCGCGTTGCAGCATCCAACGAACACCACCAGGTGTGTACCTGTGCCACTGGCGTCCGCCATATCTTCGATTCGAATGAATATATTTTACACGAGAGAAGGATAATTGCGATAAAAAGAAAAATTCAAAAGCCCTATCCATCGACGAGTACCAAAAATTATTTTCTCGCGATCGAAGATGTTATCCATTTTTTAACACTTAAAAAAAAAAAAAAACTTCGAATCACAAAATTTCACCCGAATTGCGTCAATTTCCGAAGTTTTTTTTTTTTTTTTTAGTAGATTAATATTGTCTTTCAATGAATAAAACCGCACGATCTTTCACAGTGGAAAAAATTGAATTGAATAGTATGTTGTTATATCGACGTACCCGGCACTCCCCTCCTTGTCTTTCATCCTCCTTCTCGTAATGCTTTACGCGAAATCGGACGGTGAGCTCGCGAGCGGTATCTCACCTCGACGTCGTCACCATTCGAGCTCTGTGTGTGTGTATCGTTGACGCACGATAGAGAGCGAAAGAGGGTAGTTTTCTTTCAGGGATGAAAGAATAAAAAGTTCCTCGAAACAGTAGGCCTCGAGCCAAGAAGACATTTGCCAAGAGGGATGTTACCGGTATGTACATACGTATCAGTTGGCCGGACAGCCCTGGACTATCTCAACGACTGTCGGATTAGCTCGCGTTCGACTACCCTCGTGCATCGGCGAGTATCGGCGATAAAAAAAAATTATTTAAACTTGCGTCAAAAAAAAAAAAAAAAAAATCCATATCAAACACCGCATTTCCCGATTTTGAAAACCCCCATTATAACATCGATTTATAATTAAAAAAAAAAAAAAAATTATTAGATTTAACGGTTTCGGAGTTTAAAAAATGTTATCAATCTTAACAAACATCGTTTCGATTCGTTATCGAATGCTTGTACTCAAGACTGTAGTGTATGAGGGATGTTTTGTGTATACCTCGTGTCGCCTTCCTCCGCACCATTCCGGTGGGGGCGTAGGTCCTGCCTCGGTTTGAGGACAGGGGTCAGCCCCCATTTCTCGATGAACTCGATGCGGGAAATCTTGGCGCTTCGCGGCGGTTACGAGAGGGGGCGGCTCCCCCTCCCGAGCCCCATGCCCCCGAGCGCCGCTCCCCCGCAAGCCTCTGCAATCCCGCGCTGACACCCGCAGCAGCCCACAGCCACCAAAATGGCTGCTTCTTCCCGGCCCTACGTCGGTAAATCACGGCAGGAACTTTCTATTAACGACAATGATGACAACGACGAGAACGACGACGCGGGCAACGTTAACGCACAGCTTAAAGACGACATGAGCCACGAACTAAATTTCCTTCGCACTTTTATTTATTTCGTATTATCTTCACGATCGAAATCACTATCATCTGCGACCACCACTAGTACGACATCACCATCAACACTTTTTTTTTATTCTCACGTATAACAGGTGCAAATATATTCTATTACATCGATCTCTGTGAGATATTTTTATACATATATTAAATACTAAAAAAAAAAAAAAATAATAAAAAAATAAAACGAAGAAAAAAGTCTCTAAGTGCAGATCACGAAACAAGAGTCCTCATCGTCCTTCGAAGGACCAAAGAGTATTCAACGAGTAGACAGTACGAACGATATAGTCAGACGCGCAGGAGTAGCCGCGCGAGCGCGAACCTTTCACGTTTGTAATATACGAGACGGAGCCGAATGCTTTGGGCTCTTTATACTACGATATAGTAAACCGTAACGGGCAGCACTACGTAGCTATGGAGAAAAAAAAACGATCAAACCGGTCATCGCACTTGTTTTCCCATGCATCCCATTTTTCTCGTGTTCATTTTTATATGTATTCTCTTCCTTTCTCTTTGCGCGCGTGTGTATTTTTTTTTTTTTTTTTTTTCGATATATATTTTTTTTCTCCAAGTTGCGTTGTTGCGTCTCCGCCCTTAGGAGCTCAATGCAACGCGCAACACATCGCGCGTGTATTTTTCATTTTTTTTTATTTATTTTTATTATTTTCAACTGCGTTGCGTGTAGCGTAGCGAACGCGAGAGTGTCGCGTTCTCCTTCGTGTCCCGGTAAAGAACGGAGCGTTGCATCCTCGAGGGTAGCGTACGCGAATTATGGATCGCGCTCTACCCGTGGATACACGTAGAGTCTGGCGATTATATACTACGCCGTTTGAGAGCTTTTCTACACGTTTCTGAACGCTCTATTACGTATCGTTCGATGACTCGAAAATTGTTCCTCCCCTCTCTTGTCCATAAAATCGACAACACTCATCGACACCACGAGTTTCCGACACAAAAGTGTGGGGGAAGTAGTGAGAAAAAAATAAAATAAATGAGCTTTATAACGTCGAAGCGTACACACCCCGTGTGCACGCAACTGTCGCCGATGCGAGTTGAAGCTTTTCAGGTTCGCGAGGACGCGCCTCGCGCGCGCTCTCTGCCACCAGTTCACTCTCTCGAGTTATGTATCTGATTCTGTCTGTCTATGTGTCCGTTCTCTTCTCGCTACTACCACTAGCACCCACTGTACCGCTGCTGCACGAACCGACGACACGCCGACACCCACGGCCTAGGAGTGTCCATCGCTAGAGAGCTTTCTCTCACTCCCTCTTCTCTCTTTCCACTTCCAACTCTCCCCTCTCTCTCTGTCTCTCACCGCCTCTTCTTCTTCCACAGGCAATATATACTTCGTATTCGTTTCTTTTATCCACGAATTCACGATTTCGCAATGAAAATCCCCAAACGGCTCAAGCGCGGCTCACTGGATCTCAGTTTGCTGATGTCTGCTCACAGCCAACCTTTTCCCCTGATCGCTACGATCTCTTGTCCAATCTGTTATGTCTTCTGTTTTTTTCTCCGTATTTTTTTGTCCTATTGTATCCGATATTCCTAATGTTCCTCGAGCCGAAATATCACTGTCAAGCGTTGAGAAATCACCACTTTCGTATTAATCGAGCGATAGTTTGAGTCGTCGGAAAGAAGATCCTCGAGGATAAGAAGAGGAAACACAAAACACAACCGCCGTCTAGTCTCGGTACCAGCAGCGGTGGCAGCAGCACCAGTAGCGCCAGCAGCAGCAGCAGGAGCTACCGGAACGGTGGTAGCACCTATCTCACTCCGATCCCACGATCTATCCTATCTATCCTTTCTCTCGCTCTCTTCACTCCTTTTTTTCTCCGCCCCCCGCTCGCCTACCCCCTCTTTCGTTATCTCGCTTTATCCCGACACGTTGCTCGCGCACTTCTCTCGCTTCGTTTCTCACCGTAGTGTTTCTGTACTCGAGCTTCGTTTTCTGTTTTTTTTTTTTTTCTTTACTCCTGGGTCTCACGACGATAAAAGTATGAAGCCTCCTCGTTCATTCTTATTCTTCACGCGTACAGAGTCGAGCTCTTCTTTTCCCCACTTCCACTTATCTTACACTTCTTCGCCTCTTTTTTCGTTTTTTTTCCGTATTACTTTTTTTTTATCGCCGTTTCACGGTTACCCCGACCTGAACAGTTTCGCTTTACGGCTTCTATTCTTCGTCTACGTTCCTGTGTGACTCTCACCGTCCGGGATACGTTTGACGCGCACACGCACGATCGTGTCGTTCACTCTATCTCGATAATGAACGAGATGGGAAACACACAGAGAAACAACAACGTCGAATGAGAGTCAGTAGTCAACAGTTTGATAGCCGAGAGAGCCCCGGTATGTTGCTCTTGCCCTCTTTATTTAACACACGACGACGACGACGACACACACCGCCGAGAACACACAGCGACGAGGTGTAAGCTCTAAGCTTCTTCGGGAGAGAGCTTGCAAGGCTGCGGTAGCGGTGCGCTGGCCGCCTGCGTGCCTGCCTGCCTTGCCTGTCAGGCCTGAGCTGCGCGCGCCCCCCACCTGCTTTCGCGTCGCTGCTGCGTCGCTACATCCCTTCTCTCTCTCTATATATCTGTCTATCTGTCTTTCTCTCTTATTTCCAACGTTCCCACACACAGCCGCAAGCTCTGCTCGCTTTCTCTCTCTCTCTCCCTCTCTCTCTCTCTCTGTCGCTCTCTCGTCTCACTCGAAAGCCCGAGCGCGCTACCTCTCTGTCGGCCTTTCGCTTTTGCACGCGCTACACCCCCCTCCCGTTCCCCTCTTCTTGCCGTCCTCCCTCGTCTGCCCACTGGCCGTTTCTACTAGCAAACTCTACCTCGCTCTTATTACTCTTCGACGCCTGTATATGTATATATATATCTATCTTTCGTTCTCTGTCGCTTTCAAAGCTTTACCTCCCCCGCCTGTTTTCTTTTTTATCTTTCTCTCCCATCTACTGGTTTTGACTATACCCACCATGTGTCTTCTCGCTTCTTTTCCTCTCTCTCTCATTCGCGACCGATTGTCATCCTTTTCCTTTTCTCGTCGCAAGCTCACTTGTGCCTTACTCGCCATCCGAGACTTTTGTGTGTACGTACATCACCAATACCAAATCGTACACACGGGAAAAGCTCTCGTGGGCAATCCCCCACCCCTCGTCGACGTACACCACGCCACCGCCGCCGCTTGGCCCGAGAGGCGAAGCAACACATCGTGAAAGCTCGACGAGCGACGAGCCCGCTTCGGTTATCGTCGGCGCCCAATGACGTGACACTCGATGGGTCGGGCCCCGCGATGTGTTTTTTTTTTTTTTTTCAGTTTTTACGTTATGCAACAGCGCACATGGTTTTTTGTCACATGACAAAAATTGATTTTTTCTCGATGTGCTATACAAAAATTAGAAATGCAATTTTTATTTTTTAATTTCATCATCGTTGAGCGACGATTGTCGAACGCTTCGCGTCAATTTGGTCTTCCGAAAGGCCGCCAGGATGTTATGCTTCTGTTTTGCCGGTCCTGACGACCTCGACGACGTTTCATAAGCCGGCAATCCCCTCGATACTCTCGAGGTCCTTGTTATGTAAGACATTACGATAGAAATAGTGAGCAGGTATTTGCCGTATGGATTTTAATCGGTACGGATATCCTGAATAACCAATACGTGTAATTCTATAAAATAAAATGTTTCGTTGATTGGCCATTTTTTCGGAATATTATCCTTTTTGGTGAATAAGGGATGAAGATTTTCACAAATCTTGTAAAACAACTGAAGCAATTTGAAGTCAAATTAAATAAATTTAAGATGTTACTTCCGGCTATAAGAGCGGTGGAAAACGTATCCGGGTCCATTGCAGGATAACGATCACCCCTGCGGTTTCTCTTACACGTTAGGACCGCAGAAAAGCAATTACGTTACAAAGGTGTGGGTCTGTGTGTGTGTGAGCGTATTCAACATCCGCAGTAACGTTACGAAGAATTTTCGTCGCAGAGAGCGAGAGAGGACACGGGCGTTGCGCCCGCGCTCGAGTGTCAATGCGGTTGAAGACGCAGGGCCTCGGGAAGCTGGTCTACAAGCATGACTCGGAGCGAAGTTGCACACGAGGTCGTGAATTTTCGTGGGTATTCGGCCATGCGCTAGCACACCGGTGGGTAACTCTCTCTCTCTCTCGCTCTCACCTCGGCTCCTGCGACAATATCCGAGTACCGAGTACCACCGAGTCTTCTACCTCGGCAAACGACGGGGATGAAGAGGACCGGAGGCTCCGAGAATTGCGGGGGTTGGGGGGGTTGGACTTGGCTAAAATCGAGGAATCGTCTGAAGATGGAGGTGGAGGCGTGAGAAGGAAAGGTTGAAGATGCGGCGAGTCTCTAACAGAATCTTGAAAACATCGTGCGGTAACGTCGGCACTGAATCTACATCGCTGATTAGTACAACAATAAAAAGAGGAAGGAATGATTCAAGGGGGTAGTAATCCCTTTCCTGAGTACTATTGTAAGGGAACCAAGGCATCCCGATTGTACGTATGGAGCTTTGCCTTCATACCGCCTGCTCCCTTCTTTACGCTACTCCAGCGATTCTCTTGTTCTCGGCATCAAGGGTGATAATCACCGGGCCAGTACGCCCGGATGAAAAAAAAGTAGCCGTGTGTACACCTGTGTGGCACTGTTGCGAATATACCTGGCGAATAAGCGCAACACAATGGGAACACACATCGGTATGCTGCCCCCCCGGAGTCAGTGCATGCAGTGACGGCATTGATCCCGACGAGCAGGGGCGAGAATACGGGTGTAGGTATACGTCGGGGCTGGCCAAGCGAGAAGAGACTCGGGGAACAACAGAAGGGCCAGAGAACACCGGAGAACGAGGGAGGAAGACCAAGAGAGTGAGAGATACACAGAGAAGGCAAAGCCAGACTCAACGTTGAGCGAGATAGATAGGGCAGGAGAGAAAAGTGGAAGGTGAGGGAGAGAAGAGGGTGCCAGTGCGCAGGGTGGACGAAGAGACAAGGCCGTGGCGCTGATGCTCATCTTTCTCTCTCTCGCGCGCACCAATTTCTCTCTCGGTCTCTCCTTCGCAAACGACGCGCAATCAATACACCCCTCTCTCCACGGCTCCTCACCCACCCATCCAGCTTGACTCGAAGCACCCGTGTACCTCCACCACTCCCCGCGACTGATCCTGGCCCGCTATACCGAGACCTCCCACGCTACGGGCATCACTTGCCCTCACTCTTTCTTTTACCTCAACTGTGTATATGTCTATGTATAGGTAGGTAGGTGTGTGTGTGTGCGGTTCTACTCTTTACAGCGCCACTCACTCCTCCGCTCTTTACCTGCAAATGTCTACTGCTCGCTACCTCGCTATCTTCTTGCGTACATTACCTTCTACCTATCCATCTCTACTTAAGATTTTCTATCTATCCGAAGCTTGATACAGGTACAACCGGTGTAACTATTTATGGACGTACGAGACAGACGTAGGATGGAGAGGCACGCTACTCTTCCCTATCGCTATCATTGCCTCTATCCGTCTATCGTAATCCAAGCACCTACTCTAATCGCAATTCACTCCGTCTGAACCATATCGCAGATTAAGTCAGCTGATCCTGTGAGGGACACCACAAGAATTTCCGGCGCGTCACAGAAGCACCCGTGTAAACGTCAAGGTCTGTGAACGCATTTCGTTGCTGCACGCGCGCCGCGCATGTCGGAAGCGTCCTGTACCGGTTCTTGCATCACTCATAGCGTTGCGGATCTACAACCAGGTAGAGGGTAGGTAGGCGCGCGCCACCGGAGTTTTGAGTAGTGCAGACTGGCACTGTAGCAGCAGCAGCGGCAGTTTGTAGGACAGAAACGGCGTGTAAAGCTTGCGCGTTCTCCTGCGCCAGTGGATACGGTTATGCTATGGCATGGCGTGTGCTCCGTAGAAGGGAGCCATACCTATGCCTCTATCTCCTTTCATAGTCGCTACGATCCGTCCAACTGGCGATATCGACATCGCCAGTGGTCACGGACCACGCGGTCAGACGCCTGACTACTATACATGGCTTACATTTCTCCGTTGTACACCCTCGTCAACGGAGTACCTGTATTTCCACGCTGTGGGACACATAGCGATAGGCCTCATTGTTTGATGCTCACCCACTGTCGTACTCTACTTTCTACTCGAGGGAATCATTTTTTTTTTCTTTTTTTCTCCGATATTATTGGTAAAATCGAATGTGAATGAAATGTATTTATGTTTGCAGGCGATTGTGTGTATAATTAGGGTCGTTGGATTATACGAAAGCGGGAAAAGGGGGGATTATATGTGGTGGTATCGGAGAAATTTCAATTGAAATGGGTGCCTCGTTGCGGAGAGTTGACCCTATTCATAGCGAGGGGCGGTCGGTCGTATATACCGGAGGGTACATGAGTATCCTATTGAGTATCCGCTCGGTTTGACTACGGGACTATGGGCACCAATCGAAATCGATTATTAAGGCCACGGGGGTAGGAGAGGAACGGCCATACGATAATACTAGCCTCGTCGAGCAACCAATACACCGCGATAAGTTTCCACCGCCGGGCTTTTACGAGACGGTCGTATACTATATACAACGAAAAATTCCGGTAGACGTGATTTCTGATAAGAAAAGCACAATAGGCGCGGAGCGGTGAGAGACGGAGGGGGAGGGAGGGATGCAGGAGGGACACAGCCGGGTGGATAGCCCCGCGACGTATTAAACCGATAAAAGTGCGGAGGGGGATATGGCAATATCGTCAAATAAATTACATCATCGGAAGAGGAAGAACGATATATTGGAGTTTCACAGTGACGGTCGGAAGGTTTTAGAGTTTTTCCCGCAGTAAGCACATTTTTTTTTTCTCTCCTCGGTAAGAATGATGTCGACTTGAGAAATCGCCGACGGGGAGATCTGGCGATTTAATTGAAAATAAAATAGCTGCGCGGCCGACGGGGCGGAAAGACTTTGGGAACAAGAAAATTGCTTTTTATATTCTCTGACTACCGTTTATTAAAAATTCATAATGCCGGAAATCCACGATTGAACGAATTGCAGCGTAATCGGTGAGGAATTTTTTAAGTAAACATCCGTCAGTGGGACACGAGAGACTCGAGGAACGTAAGAGGGAGTTAGGAATTCTTATCTTTCTTTCTATCTTCGTGTCTTTCACAAATAATACGATCGAAGTTCGAGCGCCTCTGTGTAGTCCAATAAATATCGGTGAATTTGGGACACCGGAATTCAGTCCGCAACGCGACGTGGAAGTAAGCCAACAAAGCGTTTCTCTCCCGTCTGCAGCTATCCGGCCATTCGAAATAATACTTTGGACGATTTCCATCCCCAAGGTTGTGTCCCACCCTATTTTTTTTTTTTTTTTTTTTTTTTTTACATAACGCTAACATAGAGAATTTTAATACGGGGAACATGTGCATCTTGATATCTTGAGTGCAGTGCCGATGGGAATTTTACGATGAAATTTTATGTTCTTTCTGCATAATTGAATAAAATTCTCGTCACTCCTATTTTATTCCGTGAGCCCCGAAAAAAAAATGGAGGAAAAATAGATTTTGTTGGGCAATCGATGTTCGGCTAAAGGTCAATGTACCCCGATCTCTCCGAAACCCGGAAGGCACAACACTCGAGCCGAAGCGAGCCGCGTTAAGCCACAGGCGACAAAGCATCTCCGACGAGAAGTGCTTGGCTTCGAAAACTCTTTTAGCGAAGACAATGCGCCGCGGGGCTTAACGGAAGTGGACGGATGCTCGGGGGATGTCTCGGTGGATATGTTTCCTACTCGATGATTGATCTTAAACCCGACGGGGTGGTGACGGGATTCTTGACGGGAGAGAGAGGAGAGCCTAGAAGTGACAACATTCGGGCCGAACGAAGATTAAAGGCCAAAGGGCCTCGAGTCCTCTTAAAACACATCGACGCTGATGTCGCGCCACGCCTACACGCGGCGGCTCAACAGCTTCACCGATAACTTCGCGCACGCAATCGACGGACTACATAACCCACACATCGCCTCGGAACCCTGACTGCGCAATACCATTTGGCGTTCTAATTGATGATATTTTTTTATTTTCTATTCAACTGTGCAATATTGCAGTGGTTTCAATCGATTTCGCCTCGAATGCAATTAACTATAGTTAAACCCACGTGTTCTGAATAGCAAACTCCGCTCTCGTTGCTACCCCCACTCCTCGTTCACGATGCTTCTGTGTACTACCTGTGTATTGTGGAGATTGAAGGGTTCGCGCATTTGGGGCAATCGTACATCAAAGCACGAATTCGAATATACCAGACGAGGCGCGTGATTACAACTTTCAATTCGGGACATCTAACCTCAAATGTTTCTATGCAATTTTAATTCTAATTATTTAAGGTCAATACGGCTAACTGCGCCACTCGGGGCAATTGTAATCGCGATGTTTTTTTCCTAAACGAAAAATTTTTTACACTCTTTTTTTTTTTGGCGGTATATTTAAAAATTTACGATCGATTAACCTAAAAAATTAAAAAAAAAAAATTATTTCGTTTTTCGCTTAAAAAACATCGCTTCACTAGCGATTTTTTTTTATTTTCGCATTTTCGGAATAAAAACGATTCTCGATTAAAAAAAAATTAATTTTCATTTGCCGTTTGGTTAACAAGTATCTTACGAAATCTTTCAACATTTTCGAGCTGTCGATATCGTTGAGCAATTTTCCGATGTAACTGAAGTTTCAACTGAGAAAACAGCGCTGACGTAAGTTAAACTATGGATTCTTGATAGAGAAAACGGGGGGGAGGGACTGAGAATTCATTGACGAACCGTAGCACAGTTTCTGCCGATCAATTATCGCTTCGACAGTTTAACCGTAGCGTCAATTCGTCTCGCTCTCACGCGAATCCCCTTCGAATAATAGCCTCTCCATCTATCCCATACCAGAACCCGACGAGGCAACATCTTGCGGTGGTTGTCGGTGTCTATGCGATCAATCAGCATCGACTGACCCATTTGCAAACTCGATAGACCGTACCCGCGGACTCGCTTTTCATCTCTCTCCCTCTATCTGTGTTCGCTTCGATTCTGGTTGACAAGTACGATTCAATCGTCCTGAATGAAATTACGCCTCGTTGTCGAAGAAATTATGACACTATGTCGAAATCACGGGAACGTAATTATTTTTTTTTTTATTTTATTTTCGATATTTCCGAGTCTTGAGGAATTCGATTCGATTTATTGACTTTAACGTCATCGAAACTGATAATAAAGTCAATTAGAACGAAAAAAAAAAAAAAAAGAAATCGGCAAAACTGTTTTATCTCGGGAGCTTCGGAATAATCGGGAAAAAAAAAAAGATGCAGTGAAAAAAATGTATGTTGACGAGTGATAATCGTTGCGTTCGACCGATTTGCCGTATTTGTTTTCTCGACTCAATATGGGCTTATCGTCGAGACGAGAATTTCCAATGGGGCGAAGAGCATGTGCGCGGGGATGAGTGTGCAACGGCGTTGTGCGGATTCGAGAGAACGAACGAACGACTGCGGTAGCCTCGGTTGCGAGAATGAAGGTAGAGGAGAAAGGAGGATGGGGAGTCGTTGGTTCACGCGAAAAAACGCTCGTGTGCGCTATGGTGTGTGCGTCATGTCGGGGGTCCATTCACCGGCTTCGAGGTACGAAGGTGGAGCAGAACAAGTTACAGCCGTGGCTAGGCGACCCAATGTAGGTCACCTCGCTGCCGCTGCTTCTCCGCATAGAAGCGCTTCGATGGGGTGGCAAACGCTTCCCGTGAATGCGGCCATCTCTCGTACATCAATGAAATAACCAGAACGCTCTCTGGCGGAAAACCACCGTTACAAACCCCATGGCAACTTTATTCGGGCCACTGGCACCGCTGGCCTTGAGCGAACCCTCTCCGAATTGGAGCGGATGAAAAAAAAAAAAAAAAAAAAAAGAAAACATCGAAGTATTGAGAGGAAATATGATAAAAATTTATATGGAATGCAAGGTCCAATCGATATCCACTAATCTTCCCAAAATTCCTAAAGATACGATATTTAGACCAGTGAAAATTAATTTCAAATCGATTTAATTTTAACGAGAGTTCAATTTAAACAAAGCAGATATTACGCTTTTTTCGATCGATTGTCTGATTTTTTTTTTTTTTTTTCGATAATTCAACTTATTTTACTCAATGATATTAATGCTCTATTCTCCGAAAGCGAACAACAGAACCTATAATTGTTACGCGACGAAACCTTCGAAATATTTAACGTTCGAAATGTCGAACGAGATTAAATCTTTAACATCGATGCTTCGTACATATTAGATAAGAAAAACTGTAGAACACGAATCGATCGATGATAAAAAAGGAAAGGGCGCAGAAAAGTTTTATTTCGGCATCGAACGAAGTAGTAGACATAAGCCACTTCGCAACGGTAAACACAGAGGGAGATTATTTATAATAATTCGGTCACTGCCACCGAGGCTCGTCGAGAGGCGGCTCGCGTTGCTCTTCGCCTCTATCCTCCCCTCCCTTTCGTCGCTCGCCCTGTCCTCGCCGCATCGTGCTAACGATCAGCGTGTGACGTCAAACGAACGGGAAGAGAACAGAGACAAGAGAGAGAGTTCAACGATGGACTGTTCCGACAGCGTGATGTTGGCACAAGGGAACATTTGCACACTACTCTGTCGGAAGAGCGAGAGAGTTTCTACGATTGAGGTGGCGCACGCCTCGGGCTCTAACCGGAAATCGTCCGCATCGAATCGTAAAGATTGACACTGCTCTTATTCGCCACCGGCAATCGAGACCCTGCCACATGTTTCAACTCGAATAATAAATTGATCCATCGATCATCGGCCGAAGTGCTTTTTTTTTCGTCTATATTTAACGATTCCTCGTATATTAATAGCACTTTACACCCCGGGCTACGCACCCCTCTCGTCTATTTCTCTCTCGGCGTTTCGTTATTCCACGTTTGCTTGTTCTCTCTCCAACAATAACGCCTTATGATAGACTTGATCAAATAAACGTAGAAAGTACCGAGAGAGATAGAGGAGCGAACTGACCAAACACTCGACGATTATAGTACGAACTTTGTTTGCACAGCCGCGTGTTTAAGCGAGAGAAAGCCCTCGCCGTTAGTATCGAGAACACTTGTCGCAAGTAGTCGCATCTCGTGCGTCAGGGCTTCTTAGAAAGTAGTCGCAGCCCGATACTCGTCAGACGGTGTTCTGCAGACTATCTTAGAGTTTGTTAATGTTTAGACTGGCTGTGCAGCCAAAATATATCGCTATTCGTATACATATGTATGTAAAAGACAGTGATTCATCGGAATATCCCTCTACCATACTGTACTTCGTTTAGTGGATCAAATTCGTCATAATTCCTTATAAATTCGGAATAATTTGATTTTACGCCATTTTATCGAAACAAATAGAATTTTGTCTAAAAAAAATTGAATACGAGTTTATCGCGTGTGGAATTACGAAAACGTCGTTCCGAACCTCAGATCGGAAATGTCGGGTTACAAAAAAATTGGACAACGGCAGACAGCGAACTCTGTCTTCAAAACTGGAATGCATATTTGTGATCGATTTTCCAACGGAGCAAAACGTCCCTTTTCGGAGGTAACACACTCCGGGTTTGCAGAAACTCACGGAATGTTACCTTCCGGTAGAGCGCGTAGAGCTTTTCAAGCTCCACGGAGTACCGCCCTCGCAATGTTTCAATGAGATTTGGCGAGATGGCGTTAGCGTGCTATGCTCGACGACGGTTATCGACGTCATTGCACCAAATACACAACGTTCGTCTGACCGTAGCCCCTCCACTACTACTTCCTGTGTCATGACACGCACGCGTCCATTAGACACACTCGCTACGCTCGCTATACCCGGAACCTCAAAACGTGCGCCTTTATTCATGACAATAAATTCAACCATTACCCTCAATGCCATCTGGCATTACACTGCATACACGTTGGACGCGTTGAACGAATCAACGCCGTGACTATTCACGCTTTACGGTGGCATTCACAGCGCCTATCGTCATGAATTTCTGTTGCTTATTTTATTCCGCAACGAATTCGAACGCGCGAGGTATCATTTCTATAGGGATTTTGAAAGGCAACAACGACGAAACGTTAATAAATTTTTATTGCGGACAATGAGAGTCGACACTTTATCTGAGTTAATAATAGACGCAATGAAAGTCGGAACCGACTTTTTGTCGCCATATTTAAGTACTGCAGAAACGTGAAAATCGGTCACTTTTATGTTTGACGTGTATTTAACGTTAAATGCCATTAAACTCGAGGTATATACCAGCAGAAAAATAGACGCGAAAGAAGTACAACGGGGTGCGCATAGAGAATTCAAATGTCGACACGTGCGCAAGAATTTACGGCCACGTAACGCTGATCGAGTGTCCAACAGGGGTTGGCTGCATTAAAAGTGCAAATTAATTTTACGTCTCGACTGCGAAATATAGTGGATGCTGCTGCTGCGCAACGTCTATGGAATATACAATGTTATATTTATAGTCTCTAAGGTTCAAGCACTCCGATTACGCTGCGCTCTCATTACCTATTTAATGAAGAGAATCTCAGAAAAAGATGAGACACATCAAAGAGTACGATGGTTTCTTATTCAACGAGATGAAAACAACGTGCGAGGAAATAATGGGTAAAACAAAGCAGCAAATGACTGCTGCAACGTTAGATTCGGAAAAATAAAAAAAAAAAAAAAATTGAAAAAAAAAGTTAGTCAAAAAGATTTGTATCAATTTTGTTTATTGGAAAACCAATCACTTTTATTCATTGATTAAAAAAAAATTGGAGAAAAAATTGATTTTGCGGGATTTTTTTTTTTTTTTTTTTTTTCGTGAATCGTCTATAGATATATCAAGAAGAAGACGGGGTTCTGCGCTCGAAGATTGGGGCAAAAATATTATTCGACTGACTCAATGGTGAAATATTGGCTCTCTCGGTGAGTTCGCAACACTTCAAATCCCTCACGGCTTTCGGATCGGCTTCGTTCCGCGCTAAATCCGGAATGAAGCAACGGTTCGTACCGAGCCTTCGATCCGACTCTTGCGCTATTCGGAGGGCAATAATTCACGGTTCAGTCGTTTAATGGTCTCGAATACACTCTGTCGGAGAGAGAGAGAGACACTCGACTCCCCTTATTTCTGGCTTCATCAACCACGAATCTCGTTATGGAATGACAAATATTTTAATGTCAATCGAATGAGAGTCGACGCGCAATAAAGCAGCGTCTATCCTACGAATTCGAATAGAGAAAGCAATTTTTCACTACCCGTTAGAAAAAAAAGTGCTCATTTTTTTTTTTTTTTTTTTTTTTACACGTAATTTGAAATGATGCATTTGATAAAATTATTCTCTGTAACAATAATAACATAAAATATCGATCTTCGTAAATTTTTGTTCCAATGGTTCGAAATTTCGATTAGTTCAATGAACGGCTCGTGGGCACGAGGTCAATAAATTAATCGCTCGTTCAATTCGAGTGCATTATAAATGCTCTGAATAATTGAATTTTTTTTTTTTTTTTTTCAAAAAATGAATGATCATTAAATTGGAGCGAAACTAATTGATATAAAATACAAATATATAGACTTCGAATGCTCCGTATATCAATTGGAAAATTTAGCACCGATAGAGCACAAAAAAGAAAACAATTTAATTGGCACCTCGTTGCTCGTCGAGAACTCCTTCACTTTCCAATTAACAGTCGCCACGATGAGTTTCTTTGAGGAGCGAGCGAAGGCTAAGCGTCGACAAGTGCCTTGAAGTTTTTTTCCGAGAATTCGCAATCAATCCGCCAGTTTTCGAGGTGAAATGATTTTTTTTTATTCGAAGCATCGTATGACCAATAAGGTCGTCATAATCGAGTATCTCCTCGTAATTGAAGGGTTTAAAAAAGTTCACGAGTTCCTGTTCTATAATTCATATTTTAAGGGAATAACTAAACTTCCGACCAAAAGCGGAAAGTTCGGTGTTTAATTGCCTATAATTCAAAGGAACATCGGAGAAAATAATGCAGATATATATATAGATGAGATAAGCCCGATCGATACCTCCGTAATGCCCAATTCGTGAAAATTCATTGACTAATTTAATAACCGGATATGCACCCCGAGCATTTGATGCTCGATAATCATAATCAAAGATACTCAATGCCGAGGTACTTGAAACTCGATCGCTTCTTCTCGAACTTCATGGTTTCGACCACATCGATATTGCACCTCGAGAGCTTCTTCTCTCGTAAACTTCGAGATGTGCCCTCGGCAACTGGGACCATTCCCTCTATTAGCTTTCGTGAAATTACAAATTGAAAGGTCGCAGTTGGGTGCAACATATATATATACGTGTACTCGTGTGTATAAATTACGAGAAAGCGCCCGCGTGTCCTCGAGTTACATCGTAAATTCCGTCTTTCCGAGAATGAAAAGGGGACGTCACCGCGCTTTCCGCAGTGGCGACATCGATCCGGACAGCTCTCGGACGGGATCTCTACTTTTGTTCCTCGATTCAATCGAGCAGCGAGCTCTGACTCTCGTCTCTTATTATTCTCTTTCTCTCTTTCTCTATTATGACAGATTCACTGTGCAGACAAAAGGGATAGAGGAAAACAGGAAAAAAAAAAAAAAAAAAAAATTTGCGAAAAATGAACAAAAAAAAAAAAGCGATGCAGGAATGTACCAAACGACTGGGATTGCCATTAAACTGTCGAGAAAATGAAGGAGGAAGTAGAAAAAAAGGGATGTGAGGTGAAAAAAAAAACGCGGCTCGAGGGCTTTAAGCAGAGTTCGCGGAAAATGTCGTGGGTCGATTTTTTCCTAGTCAGTCACCCGAGTCAGCGAAGTCTTCAGCGCGAGACCCCGTTGGACATTCGCTATGGCACACACTCACACGCGTACCCAGTGGATGGATAATGCCGCGGAATATACCCCTGTGTGTTCCACCCCGTTGCCGATGGTGGCGATTCGTAATCCCGCGCGTCATGTGCGTACTACAGTGGCAAATTGCAAAGCTACGCCCTCGTTTGCAGCCGCATACACGCTGACATCTGACTATGTACAGCCAGTGCACAGGCCAGTACGGTGTCCCGTCATCGGCAACAGCCACTCCCGCTGCGCTGCGACAGTCTATATCGCCATGTAGGTTACACGCGCTAACCCCAACCCCTCCTTGTCGCGCGTACTCGCGTTATTATTTATTGGGAAATATTATCGCCCTAATACCACCGGCTGCGTGCGACAGAGAGGTAGAGAAATCTCCCAATACCCTCCCCCGTCCCCCCTCTCCCACCGCGCTGTTGTGGCATTGGCAAAATTCCGCCATATAGTGAATATAGTACACGATATTACGGATACTAAGCGGTAACGGTTCAAATACACGATAGATATATTTTGAAGATGGTATTGATTTCGCGAAGCTTTCAGCCAGAGTTAGAGTGGAAAATGCTTTCAACGAATGCACCGGGTGATTTCGTGCTGTGAAACTATTTTCGCGCTATTTCATGAATGACGATTTTTTTTTTTTCGTAAAAAAGTATGTGACATGCAATTGCTTTCATTTTTATGAAGGGTTTCGAGGGAAATCCGTCGATTCGTCAACTTTTTTTTAATGAATTTGGGATCAAACAGAACGGCCTGCAAATGTTAACCGGAGTGGTTCACACTTCGCGAGATTTAACTGTGAAAGGCGATCTTTTGAAAATTGTCAAAATTCGAAGCATTTCATAATGTTGCAAAGAGATCGAAAATCGTACATTATGACACAAGTGCGTAAAATCGTATTTTTCGCGCACGTTTCGCATACGATATTTTTTTGTATAGTATGCGTAAAAGTCGTGCGTGAAAATTTATTTTACGCATCAAAAACAGTGCGTGAAAATCCATTTTACGCATCAAAAACAGTGCGTGAAAATCCATTTACGCATCAAAAACAGTGCGTAAAAATTCATTTTACGCATCAAAAACAGTGCGTAAAATCGAATTTTACGCATAGTACATCAGAAAAACAATTATAGTGTTGTTTTTGGCGAATAAAAAAATATATCGTATCGTTCTCGTAGATGAGAGAAGAAACTAATGTATGGATGCTTTCGGTACTTAAGTCCGAGAATTCGGTTTTCATTATTTAAATGGCACACCGAATCGTCGTTGGGCAGGTCGACAGTTACCGAAGTTGTCGTGTTTTCTTAATTATCCGGACTCCGCCGAGAATGTTGTTTCCCGAGTAATACTGTCGGCAATTATCGAATTACGAGGACCTGAATAAATAATGAGAAAGGCGTGAAATATCCTCGGCTCGGGACATTGGGTCCTGTAGTTTAAGTTGTCTAAACAAATTGCAGAGGTAATTTGAAACGTGTGGTCCACGATTCTCGGACGGGTATTTGTCTCCGAGCATCTGCTTGCATAATACGTACGCTATGTACCACCGTATGGATATGTATATTACCTTCCCGTATTGTAATACATATCTAAACCGAAATCGTGCTAAATTGTGTTTGCTGGCGCCTTCGCCTGTGGTTAACCATATGTTACGTTGCTACGTGGATAACGGAGCATTGGGTCGAGAAATCCGCGAGCGCGTTGAAGTACAGTAAGCATATATTATCTATGACTGTAGTGGAAAACGAGGAAACTCTTCGTTTCGTAAAAAAAAAAAAAAAAAAATTTCAAAGGCTTCTACACGAGGCGACGGCTCGGCGATGACCTTACTTTGTCCACTGCACATTTCAGCGTAAAGTCTTTCTATGTCCCTCCCTCTCTCTCTCTCTCTCTCTCTCTCTGTCTTTGTTCCCCGTATGGATTTCATGAAAATATTTTATTACACTCTTAAATATGTTTTTCCTTTAAGTTCCTTCAACTGCCGCGAATGTCAATACATCAGAGTTAAAATTGGCACGTCGAAACTATTTATGCTTTCCTTTGCGCGATACGCGTGTACATAAACGTCGAAAAAGTATTATTGGCTCTGTTCGCGTATCTATGTTCGCGTTATGTGTGGCATCGTGCCATTCGCATCGGAATGCCTCCGCGATAGAAGAAAAACTATTACGGCTCCGTAACACGATACAGATTCGCGACGATAATGTATCCCATTCCGTGTATCTCTCGCGTGTGCAGTTATTTTGTATGGTTCTGGTGGCAGTTATGGTTTCACCGTGTCCCAGTTGCGCTTTTGTAAACTTTGAAGTAAAAAAAAAAAAAAAAAAAAAAAAAAAAAAATACGAGAATTTATGTTTAATACATCGCGTTTAAATAATTTACGATTTTCGTCGATTTCACCACAAGAACTGATGTCTTAAATGCAACGTAAACGAAATTTTACGCGGTGATATAAGCAATTACGGTTTCGTACCGAGAAATACAATTTTACGAGGAAGTTTCGCATCGCAGACTTAGCCCAGTTTCGAATCGTTTTGGTTTCGCCTAAATCTCTTCCAGACGCATTAACGACTTATCCCGTGGAGAATATACGTCAGAGTGAAGAGACACATCGGTGTCGGGGATGGCGATAACCAAAGTTTCTGGATACCATGCCAAGAAACGTTGTATTACTCATCCGCGCGTTCTTCTTCCCAAAACTCACACCAAACTCATTTCCACCCCCTCGGCGGCACCCCCACCCCCTCCTGTAGATATCAAGTTTAAGGGAAGGGGAGGGGATGTTGAGTTTACCACGACGTATATTCAAATTTCTAATTCAAAATACCAGTATGCATCCAAGTCCTACGCGAAGAAATGCGCCGCAATGGAAAAAAGAAAATAGATCGAAGCTCCACGCAACGAAAATTTAATTTTTCGAACGACAACTTAAACATTGTCGAATGAAAGTCCTCAACAATCATTAATTGGTTCTACAGACTTGTTAGTTCCGCAGTTGAGGACATACTGGTAGAAAAAAAATGAAGATCGTGCCACGAGTGTGCAATCAACGGGTTAACAAAGTGCAAAAATCGCTCGAGCGCAGCGAAAGCAACGTTTGTACCTTATTGAGAGAAAGGCAAAAATGGCTATAATCCTCCCCTTAATAACGGTACATCACAGGGCGAAACGGTACTCAACATTCTACATAATAAAAATCGTTTGACCTCGAAAGAGCGCCTTCGATGTTTCGTCGTTCGCGACAACAAGCGAAACTTGGAAAAGCAGCGGAAGGTCGATAGTACAGTTGCGTTTCCGTTGGAAAATTAATTAAAATAAGTTACCGCGCGTTTCGTCTTTCCTAAACGAGAACCGTAACCGTGTCGTTAATTGACTAAATTGCGCGTAGCCCCGCCGGTGAAACACCCGTAACAAATTGCGGCGAAGTTATGGTATTTCAAAGCTCGCGAAGCATAACACTCGCCAATTTTCCGAAGCGTATGTAACTTATGATTTTAATGTTATAGCCGAACGACTAACGTCGCCGGTATAACTACTGTCCGTATTTCTTTGCGCCGACGTTGTCGGCGAAACCTCTCGCACACGAGACCCAATCGGCGTCAAATAATGAACATGATTCCTATGAATAGCGTTCTATTACCGTATGATAACCAGCAGCACCAGTATGCTTCTGCTGCATCGATAGTTCATTGTGAGGACACATAGTTCCCGCGCCACAACGGTTCCGAAGGACGGTCCGGCGGCTACCGGGGTCGGTATCAGCAACCGATACCAACAGAGCTCCGATATCGGAAATCAATTAAACGAGCGTGGAATACCTTGCCGTTGGCATTCAAAACTGCGGTACAATACTGCACATTCACGATTGCTCCTAATCTCGCATTGGCTTTCACGATTCACGAGACTGATCTCCTTCCAGAAAATCCAAAAAATCATTGCCACACTCCATCAAATGGGCACAGAGGCATTTATAGATATATGAACTGTCTGTCGTATAGCGCGTTCCGCATAGTTCTATTTCGCGATAACCGACCGCCCTGTCATTGGCCAGAATCGATTTTTCTCTCAATACCGTAAATTCGAAAAATTCGAAAAAAAAAAAAAAAAAAAATTGAAAATATCGCCGAGGATCGTTGAGCGACTTATTGACGTTGAAAAATTGAAATGGCACGTGTATGTTTCGGGTTTCGGAGGAAAAACCCAAACTCTGTAGTGAGGGATGTTTTTTTTTTTTTTTTTTTTTTTTTTTTTTTTTTTTTTTTTGTAACCGCGCGATGTTGCATGAAATTTGTATGAGGCAATTACATATAAATATACAAATTTGAATAAAGATTGCATTGCCTGAAACTTTTTTCGCGAGATTGCTGGTACGAGCTTCGTGAATATTTTTCCCTCTATTCTAATGGCGAGGGTAGGAGAAAAGCTCGGTGCATCCACTTTGTCATCGATACAGAACAAGCACAATATTTCCAAGCCGAGAGTGGCGTCGATGTTTCTATAATGTGCTTTCATTTTTTTTTTTTTTTTCTATACACACATCGCAAGCTTCATTGATTTTCGCGGTAAAAATTCTTTTGCAGAAATCTCGTCGAATTAGAAAAGCTTTATTGACCGGAAGATCTGTACTCTCATTCACCAAGAATCTTCTATTTTGATAATAACAACGTAATTATAGCCAATTGATTATTATTTATGATATAAATTCATTAAAATGTTAGCTTCGCAACGAAAGCGTATCGAACTTTTTATTTTAACAACAATATCATTATCGCCGCTTGAACATTGTTTACGTGAATGAATGCATAACATTTTTTATTTTGCATACGAAACGCATCGATCTGAAAGCCAAAAGAGCTGATATCGTCCGCTCATCTGAGCTTTTCGTTCAGTTTATCGAAAGTATTATATATTTTAGAAATTAATTCGGTTGACCGAACACTCCGTGATCGATAGACTGATGCAGCGCAGCGAAATATGCACGTAAAAATTAATAATTGCGCATAGAAGAAGCTTTTTTTATGCCTATCCGACGATTTCGTTCAAAGGTACGAGTTAATGCATGAGGCGACTGTACAAACGATGAGCGTGTCCCTTTATAAATAAATAACTAGACACTCGCTTGTGAAACCTCGTAACTAGACGATAACCTCGCGGACGTGCATGTTGGCGACTATTTTAAATTACTTTGTTGTTCGATTGGTCTCTGGATATAGCTATGCAGATCGTAGCCGAAGATTCCGTCAATACATTCGCCGAATCATTATAGATCGTAATTTTTTTTTTTTTTCCGCGACTTTTTCCGATTTCAAAATCGATTTTCATAAAAATCGTACGAACTTTGCGATAGACTCGTAAAAGTATATCGACTAATAAATGGATGTCGAGGTCAAGAATTAAATAGTGAATTCTTCGTTCCAACTTTTTCATTCGACTTGACTCGATGTTTCGCGTCTCCTTAAAATTCAACATACATACGTCGCGGCGCATTCAATGCCACGCGATGATAGGCAGTTTTACGTGACTATCTTGATATCTCGTTGGATTATACGTTTTATGGAATTACGCGGAGATAATAGGTGTATATAATGACTACACGATTATCAACAATCGTACGGAAATATCAGAAAATGTGTTATTATTTCGCCACTAACTTTTGACGCGCTAATATGGGGTCTGATAAGCTACCGGATGCGTATATGTTGCCAACTCTTTTCTTTGTTTGTTTGTTCTTTACGTTGTGTAGCGTTTCGTTTGTCTTTTACTTAACGATTACGATAAAACTTTTTAATCGCATATGAGAAATGCGCTATAAGAGTTTAAAAAACAGAGGAGCGATGGATTGCCTACGATGATGCAGTTGCAGCCGCAGCAGCGCACAAATTTTTCTCATTTCATTTGTACCGCTAGTTGTTTGTACACTTGTTGGCGGACTCGTTGAAGAACGTGTAGCTTCGCAAGCTTCACAAATTCCAACCGTTGGAGAAATATCGTCGGCACTCACAGGAATATGAGAGCAGACAAAACCATTTTTATTCTACGAGTGTATATCAAAGCAATCACTGCTACGACACGATGTTTAATAAGAACACGTGTCACGAACAGTGACATACGCGCGGCATTTTTTTTTCATCAAGAGACTCGGAAATTCAGATCCAATTTACGCCCCAAACATAGTCTAACGTTCAATATGAAAAAAAAAAAAAAAAAAAAAAAATACTCATACTTTGGTACATTTTTAAAAATCTAATTTGTACATAGACTCGATGTTTTTCAGCACTTTTGGGACACTACGATTGTGTTTCTCACCCTACGATTTTTTATTTTCAGGGTTGAGAAATATATCAGTAAATTTTTTGCTGCGCCGACAATTTAAAATTGATTAAAAAATAATTCTATCGTTCTTTTACGGACGGAAAAAAAATTAATTTTCCTTCGACTCTAATTTCAACATTTTTTCGTATTACAAAGTTCGATAGATTTTATCGTCGCCGACGCAACCGCTTTTCTCCGGGGATTAATCTAAATCGTATTCCATTCGGAAACTTCGATGAGACTTTGAGGATCTCAAGGTCTCGTGTTTCGTCCATATAATTACATTTCTAATTACGTAATTTTCAGAATGAGACATTTTCGAAGGCGGAATATTTTATTTTTCGAAATAAATTTGAAAAAAAATAAAAAATAAAAAAATGTTCGCAGTTGTTTGAAAACTCACGCATGATGCCGATGTTCGGAGAACCTGCTGTGACGGTCGTCTGAAAATCCATAAATGCCCGCTACTGCGGCCATACCTTGAACCGAATTCACTAGAGAGTCATAGTTCGCAGAGCGAAGTTACTCTCGCCCTCTCTCTCTCTCTCTCCTTCTATTTATGCAGCAAAATTCTAGTAGTCGTAGAATACACGTAACCACCCGGAATCTCATTGCACTCCACGAGAACACCTGTTTCTCTCAAACAACTTCCGGCACTAAACATTCCCGAAGTTTTCCAATTTAGGAACTTGAATAATTTTTTTTTCATTGTTTTCAACGTCGCGCACTATTTGAATCGATGATGGGATTAAAATATCTGATGAAATATCGTGTCACTGATCGTTATGCGGAAACAGCGTCACTTTGGCTCCGAGGATTTTCGGGACCGCATTTCCGTGCGCAACACTAAAGCTTCTCTATAACCCACAGATTAATTGCCGCGTTTCGCCGAACCACCGGAACATCTCTCCGCAGCGGTTAGCGACGCCCCTTGCGTATTCTCGATCATCTAATTTTATCGACAACCAAATAGTACGGATGAGCTCTTGCGGATTTACGGTTTTCCGAACATACGATCGATATACGATATAGCGGGAGACTCGAAGTAGACAAAGCGCTTTATTTAGTGCGACTGCTCGCGAATTCCACGAATCTCGAGTACGTTAAGTGATTGCAGGTTCATTTTTGACGCAGTCTATTATCACTACCGCGAGTTTCTCTCATTTTCAGTACTGTAAAAAAAAAAAAAAAAAAAAACATATATATTTTAACCTCGAATCCGCACGCGATAAGCAAAGTAAACGGTAAACTAGAACAACGACTTACTGGAACTTCCAACAAGATTGTGCCACGTGGAAAAAAAAAATTGTCATACGAGACATAAGAGTTCGCAATTTCAAAGATATGAATAAAGACACCGTAAACTTTATGCCATTTTAAAACGCGTTTCCTTCGTCGTTTGTATCAAAAATAGAAAAAATCGTAATTCTCCGATTTACGATTGAAAAACTTCCGCCCCGATATCCATGACAAATCAATTTCCGGTCGAAGCCACACAAAGAAATGGCAACAAAATACCTCGAAATTGATATTACATTATTTCCGGGCAAAGAAATGTGATTCGTGTGCCTTTAGGCTTTTGTCGATTTTCGCCGACTCCCGCTATATATCTATTCATTGATAGGATCAGCACGCGCTCGCGGCCTTTGTTGGATCACCGTTGCACACGTATTGCCGAATACTCCGAAAGAGACAGGGAGAGCGTGTAATAGAAATCGTAAACGCGCATCGTCGCACAGAGAGAATCGCGAGTGGAGACCAAACCGCGTGTGTCTCCCGTTTCGCATGTTCAACGAACAAAGCAGTGACCGAGACCTGGCAAGCTTGACCACTTTTTAGCACGTGCGCACATCGAGCACTAATCCATGCACGGTATACGTCGAAATAACGGAACAGGACGCAGTCTCATGTAGATATAGCCGGCAGGGTGCAAGTCTCGAGCCGTTGCGCGGCATTATACTATCCTATCGTGTGTGAGCGCTCGTCGTCTACATAGAATGTCGTTCAGCCGTAGAATTTTGCAGCTTAACCGCAATTTCCACGTAAGCTCGTGCGCTAACTTCGATCGACACGCCTCTAACCGTTCGAACTATACTACTCGCTCTCCTGCTGTCCCTCTCTCTCCCTTTCTCTCTCTCTCTGTCTCCCTTTCTCTCTCTCTCTGTCTCCCTTTCTCTCTCTCTCTCTTCCACGATATACACAGCAAATGCAACGTCAGTGTAACACATATTGCCGATAGAATGATAGACTTGTATCGCACGATACCTATAGAACGAAAATTGCTGTATAGCGCAACGTTCGTTAGAGTCACGAGACTATCGAAGGAAATGTTCCGAGAAAAGTCGACTGTACGGCAAATCGAAAATAGTTAATTCTATTGCGCTTGAACTTATCGAAGTGTTAGTCAGCGGAAAAACGAAGGGTGAGAAAAAAACACGGATAAGAAATTGCCGCTGTAATGATGTAAATCGTTGAAAGCTTCCCTGGCGTTTCGTAAATCTATGATCAAATGACCAACTATCGTGCTACCCGAGGGGGCTTTTCATACGTAAGGCTGCATGCCACCTTCGATCGCCATTGCAGCTAACCAGACCTCTACTGTGTGTCCGCGTAGTCGGCTATGTATTAAGGGGATCGGCTCCGCGATGATAAAAAAAAAAAAAAAAAATGACCGGATAATTAATATTTGACTGTATCGGGTAAAAATTTAGAAAACCTTTAGAAAAATCGATTTAAATTTTGAAAATTATTTTGGTAGTATTTCGCTTCGCGAAATTTGGGATTCCACCGCTGCAATGTGCGATGCACCGGATGACTTCACGGGCTTTGATTAGCTTTCTAAAACGCGGCTTTACCGGACGAAAATATGAGAATTCCGTGTAGCATAGGAGATCCGTTTCGCATATCCGAGTCGGAAGTGAAATTTATGCTCGTGAATTTACCGCCAGGCTATCCGTTTCATTTGGTTTAACTTTTACGCAAAATCTTCGTCTCTGTGTAACGCATCTCTTTTTTTTTTTTTTATTATTATTTTTCTAAAATTCTGAATGCTATTAAAGATTATTACGAAAAAATAAGCATGAAAAACAAATTAGAAAAACTTTCCGCCGCCACGGGGCTACCTGATTAAAAACAATTTTTTTTAGCGGATAATCCTTTTCCACTCGAACCGCCCGCGATTTACCAATCTCGTAGTTCACGACTTTTTTTTTTTTTTTTTTTCACAAGAAGGGTAGTTTTCTCGAGTTTACTTCGGCAACTCCGAAAAACGGCTGTTACGCGAACAAGACGATAAAAAAAAAAATTGAAAGAGGGAGAGAAAAAAAAAACATGAGAAGGAAGTTGGAAAAGTCGGCAGAATACACGAGGGATACTTTAGATAGGCCTCGTTGGCGGGGCCATTCCAAGAGCAAGAATATCGCACGACTCTCGAGGTAATACCTTCGGGGATTTCCCGGAACTCAAAGGAACGCGAGGCAGGCAGGCAGAGCATAGTTGAAAGAGACTGGAAAGCGTATGGGGCCCGAGAGTCGGAACTGTACGAGATATTTATGAGGTGTATTAGCGACTCCCGGTTGCAGTGGATATCGCGAGTGGATATCGGTTATTCGGTACGTGCGAAACCTACTAGACAGGGGATGCGCCACGTTATACGAAGTACAACAATTTCTCGGACCGTCAATTTTTTTTCATTTTTTTATCTTTCTCCCCACCACTCAAGTCACAGCTGTTTCCGGTTTCGAAAAATATTTTATCCATTGTACAAACTCACGATATATTTACGTTGCACTGACAAATTTAATAACCGACGATTTCGATGGTTCTGTTTGAACGAAATTTTACGTTTCACACTCGCGTAAATATAATTAAATTTAGTCGAGCATAGTATTTTTTTTTTCACACATAAAAAAAAAAAAAACCGCGGGAATTTCATACACTTCGAGGATCGTTGAATTTTTCGTTGCACCACAAAAATAACGAGGATACAAAAAAAAAATGGTTCATTAAGTCGAAAAAAAGAAAAAAAAAAAAAATCTCATGAAATAATAATTGTTACTTCGAAGATTGTGAATTAATTAGGTTACACAAAAACATCGAATACAGTCCCGACGATTGTCACAATTATCGATTAATTAAGCCGTACTGTGTATTTTCTCCGATGCTCACCCTCTCTCAATGCATCGTCGTAGTGAACAGCACACACGGACACTCGCACACGATGTGTAGAAGTTGAGTACAGTAATAATGAAGGTGTCACCGGTTTGCCCTCGCGTATTCGCGGTGGGGGCACTTCACGTCGAATATAACGAAGCGGCAAAATATAATTAAGTCATAATTGCATTAACGAATGAGTGTGTAACTGCACTCGCGGCAATGAATCGTCGAGTTGGAATTTTAAATCGTTCGTTATCGGTGTCATAGTGGATAATTAATAACATAGAGTCAAAGTCGTTAGTTGAATAACGAGAAAAAGATCGAGAGAATTTCGTATCTCGTGATAAAAAAGAGTTTGAAGAATATAACGGAGAGTAAGATAGCAGATAGATTAAGTGATCTCGAGGCTCAGTTAACGTCGGCGTCGTGCGTTGTCGACGTAGTCGTTGGAAGCTTTTCCACACCGCTTGACGCTGCTCTCGAGAGGAAAGTGCGAGTAGAAGAAGAAGAAGAAGCTGCGCTGCAGCAGCGAGCTGACGATAGGCGGCACAAGAGAGTAAGTGAACGAGCCGGCGAGCTTTTCAGTGAGCTTGCGAGAACGAACGAGCGTCCGACCGCGCGCGACCGCCCGACCGGCCGTGCAGAGGCAGCGTGGGCTCTCTGCTGCTCGAGGAGGCCTTGGCTGCTGGGGGCGCGTGCCATCCTTTCACCCCCATACCCACCACTTTTCCACCCCCTTTACTCTCCGACTCGCCGTGTATTACGTTATATATACACACATTCTAGGCACTGCTGGAACGGCGCGACGAGGCGGCGTGGCGCGCTTACCCACCGCTTCGCGTTTTCCTCTCTCTCCTTCTCTTTTAACCACTTCCATTCCTCCTTCCCCATCGTCGCAACGACGGCTCGATATTCTTTCTTTACCCCGTTGGATATACCGCATGTATGTGTGTAACCGTTGGACAAACGTATGGCTCGAACCCGCCACTCCAGCAACGACGACGAGCAGTCTACTGCTGGATGGCCAACTCCACTCGAATGAGGAGGTACAACCGCACACAACGCACACATACACTCCGCTGTACAGTGTGTCGCAAAACACAAACATAGAAGCTATACGAGGTATAAAACTTCCCAAAAGCGCTTTTTTATTTTCTACTAGAATTCGTGTCGTAAAAGGGTTTCCCTGTGACAAACGCTGTCGGGTGTTAAAACACGAAGATTCGGAGCTCGAAATTTCTGTTTCCTTCGCGCTGCTGCACTCGTACAGTCGTATCTGGTTGATTCAACAAAATTTTCTTAAATCCAGTAAAATTTTATCGTCTCAACGGCCTTCCGGACCATTTGATAGACTCCAGCGAGTGAACCATATTCACGTGACTTTAATACATTTTCGATTTTCGATCTATGAGTCTCGGGACTCAAAACTCGTAAGATTTAAATTTTCCGAAAAAAAAAAAAAAAAAAAAAAAAAAAAAAAAAAAAAAAAAAAAAAAAAAAATTATAAACTTTCGCATGTTCCTTGAAAATTGAACAATTCCGTCGGCTAAAATGCTCCGGGATACGTATAGTTGACAGTGGAATAGAATTTCCACTGTTATTCCTGAGATCATTTGTAGCGCGGCCTCTAATAGAGTAGATTGCAGGGTGCAACACCATCTCTATTTCTCATTCTCTTTGCATTCCTCTCGGCCTCGAATTCTCATTTATCCATCAGGTTCTTTCTCTGAAACCCCCGCGTTAACGTTGTTGCCCGCTCTGTATCCCACGCACGACTCTCGCGATACAGCGAGCAGCTCAACTGCGACAAGCAGTAAGCTTGACAATACCCGTTATTTATGCACGATGGCATAATGGGCGCGACGGTACCATTGGATTCTCGGTCTAGCGGACGACCTGCTTGAATATTCGTGCGAACTGATGTTACCAGTGGTCCAGTCAGTTGGACCAACCAGCTGTGTAATAGTGCCTCACGTAGCGCTGCACTTCGAAGCGCCGTAACTCTCGAGGCGTTCAATCGGAAGATCCGATTACGAATTTTGACTAATAATTCGTTATTCTCATCGGATTTCGGTCCACGTGTCGCAAACGTGTAAAATACACACAGCCGGCTGTGCTTTATCTACGTGTTTGTCCCCTTGACTTCGATCACATGTAATCGATATATACGGTCGCGATATTTTCGGCATCGTAACAGAACCGACACCGGCCCCAAATTATTCGATGAATAAAAAATGTATATCTATACTATGATATTGATAAGATTCCTCTGTCTACGCGAGCTGTAACCGGTGCATCGAAAAAAGTCTGTCGCTTCGATCGAAGAAGCTCCGTGTCACGCTTAATAAAAATAATAATAATATCGCCATTTTATTAGTCCTCCGGTAACAATATCCTGGAATCTTATTTTATCGAATGTAAATCTTATCGAGTGGATGTCGATAATAAAAAAAAAAAAATAATGAATAGGGGAAATTCGTCATTTAAATTAAATGATATTTAACTGGCAAAATGAGGGTTAATAACAATTGTTAATAGTTATTAAATTTTTTTCGGCTCGTAATATCGAAATATATTTTCAGCCGTATCCTCTACATTTGGCACCCCTTTAAATAACCCCTTTTTTGTGTCGTTGGGCCAACTAATCGTTAGCTTTGCCAACTCATCAATTTTTTAAGTGGCGGCAAAATGAAGCATTCGTGAGCGTTTTTCTCATTTTAATTTTTTATTTAAAATTTGATTAAATTTCTCTTTTTAACCCTTTAGTTTTTCTTATTTCTTGTAAAAAGTAATCAATTAGTACGCGGAATGGCGTGGAAGAATGTATCTTGAAGTACGAAGACTGAGGGGAGAGGCGGGGCGTTTCAAGGCGATTCGGAGCCACTCTTTCCGTACCTGATACTCATGAGCCCTCCATGTTCACGTGTCTTGTCGTGACACGCGAGATCCACTTGGGCAGCAAAAGCGGCAAGTACCGCACAGCGGTAGACTGTGGCCGTGGCGCATCCCAACCACGTAAGCACTAAGACCTCTCACGAGAGAGCCAACGAGGAATCTCGGGGGTGGAAAATTTTATCGGAAGATGTTAGGCTCGGGTCACTGGTTGTCGGTGTCGACCGTGCGCTTAGAGGCCTCTCGACCTCTCCCCCGAGTCATTGTGTATATATATATATATATATGTGTTTAACTGTGTTTGTGTGTGAGTTACTCTCAACCCCACACACCGATTCACCGTAATAAATGCCCGCACGATAATTTCAGCACAGTACGACCGACGTACCGGAAGTAATAGGGTAAGACTGCGGCTCAGACGTTATATATTCGAACGTCTTACGCCACGCGAGAGAGCAAATTTCCTTCGATCGATCAATCCCCCATTTTTTTTATCTATGACGCGAAGGAATCGTATCAAATCGAAGAATCGATCTTTTTATCAATTTTTTTTTTTTTTTTTTTTTTTTTTTCGGGTATTGTATGTAATCAGAAGTAAAAAAAAAATCAGTGGGATGGAAATTACGGCAACGACTGTATTGTAACCGCACGAACAATTTCTAATGGAAAGGGGAACGCTGCTGTGGTGTGCAGAGTTAGATACTTCCGACGTAGGTATGTGGGCAGAGGTTTTCTCCCGTTCTCGCGATATCTCTATTTTTCGGTTATCCACCGACAATTCCGGTATTGGATCGAGCGTAAAATTGAAGCAGCATATGGTCGGTTCGGCGAAATACGAGCGATATTTTTCGTCGTTCGCTCTACGACTGCTGCTGCTTCCACCACAACTAACTAGTAGTCGAGTAGAGAAGTATTCAACGAACGCGTTACCTTCTTTTAAACGCGTATTTGTCATGTCAAACGGGAGTGAAAAAGAGTAATACGAAAAGTTAGTTCAACGCCGACGTTATGTTAGCTGCAACAATATTTGTCTGTTTATCTACACGGCTTCCGGTTGAATCTGCAAGCATCGAAAAACCGATGGATTTTTTTTATTTTGGCGTTCATGGATCCGCGGTCTTCGATGTTTTCGTATTATTTAACCAAAAATTTAGCAATAAAATTCAAAATTTTTTTCGACTTTATTAAATAATACTTCGCGACTATATCAACAAATATACATGAGATAGAAATTTTCGGTGAATATCGTGTATACTTCGTGTGAAAAAGTTTCGACGATATCGCTGTGTAATTCACGATGTATGCTTTTTTTCTTCAAGTGTCGAAGAAAACTTTGTTCGTACACTCGGAAAAGGCGGGGGGTACAAACATCGAGAAGTTTCAACTTTTGCGAAGAGTACACGTGGAAAATTTTTTTTCTATGGTACGATGCATTGGTTGTAAGGCAGGAGAGAACCTCGAAAGTTTTACGTTTGCGAATATTCTACTTGGCATGTCAGCCAACGTTTCTCACCTCTCTTCTTGTCGTACGTACAAAGCGCGAACATCGGACTCTCCGCTATCGGAGTCGCTGTGCGATAATGTGAAACGAACGGACGGATGGGGTGGCGAGAGTGAAGAGGCAAAAAACGCTCGCGGAGATAGTGAAGAGAAGGGCAGTACGATGTGCCAAGAACGTTTTATAAATTTAATTTGAATCGTTCATAGGTATACCACAGTCTTGGCAGACTTCGCCAGGTTATAGCCTCCGTCTTTTTTTTCATCGTTTTTTTTTTTTTTTTTTTTTTTTTTTTTTCAATTCACTTGCCTACCCCTACTCTTCCGACGCTCGGCCATCAGCCTATATTCTCTTCTAGCGCCTCAAGAGAGTCCCTACGGCGTTTTTATTCTTCTCCTCGTTGAGCAGTTCGATTTCTCGTGTAAAACTGCAGTGGGGTAGGTCCGGGTCATGCGCAGACATACGGGCGATAGAAGAGCCGCGAGCTAACAGCTGGAAATAACTCCGAAACCTCACAGTTGAAAAAGTTGATGGTAGGCGAAAGAGAGAGAGAGAGATTTTGGCGTTTACCATGGAGCCTCGAAATATAGTGGTTATTTAATTAAAGCCCCAATGAGTCAGGCGATAATTAGATCGTCATGTTACCCGGTATACCGAGAACACAGCATAGCGATCTATTTTGCAACGTCCCAACGATTCAAAACTGTAGACTTCTATTATTGAATTTTTCTTTATTCATAGTTCCACGTAATAATGGGTCTTTTTTTTTTTATTTTTAAAATGACCATTGTAGGGCAGGACAGAGCTTTTTTTTTTCGCTATTTCGAGCTTAAAACGCAAATGAAGAAAATTTTAACTTCGAATTAATTAATTCGCAGCCTTGAGACGAAAGTCACTTGATACTGCAGTTCGATCGAATCATTTACTTCGATTTTCAGAAACTACTACTCGTTTAGTATTTTACGGCTAGCGAGTCATTGCACACTCAATTTTTTCGACTAAGCAGTACGAAAATTGGATAAATTTCATTTTGTAGCGTTTGGATTTGATTTTTGTTTTTTTTTTTTTTTTTTTTCAACTTCGACGTTGTCGCCGATAATGTTTCGTTTTATTCCTGCATCGAGTACACGTTCTCTCGAGGGACAACGGATTCGTTATGTCGGGAATCGCGAGTTCGAAATATCTGCAAATGCTCGAGAGCACGAAGCAACGATAGACTGACGTACACGTACGTCCTTCGGGAACTTCATCCGGTACTTTTCATACCGGGGATAAACAAAAAGGGAAAAAAATGGAAAAAAAATTAGAGATTGATTTCGCTGACGGAATGAAGATAGTCCGTGCGTGGCAAGTTAGGATCGGGAGAAAGTATCACGTATATTGGCTTCATGGTTCGCCATATCGGGGGTTTTTGCTCCCGT
The DNA here is from genome assembly GCA_964006125.1 of Cryptus viduatorius. NCBI lineage: Eukaryota > Metazoa > Arthropoda > Insecta > Hymenoptera > Ichneumonidae > Cryptus > Cryptus viduatorius. The sequence continues at coordinate 2,099,687 of OZ023223.1, read as the reverse complement.
CCCTCGTTATATCCATTTCCCGGAGACCCGTTGCGGCGACACTTCCCCAGGGTCTACTCCATATCCTGCATTTTATATCCCGATCGAAAAAATCCGTAAAAAAAAAAAAACAAAAAAAAAAAAAAAAAAAAATTCACGCGATGGGTGTGAGTAATATTCGGGAGAGGCGCGTTATCGTAAGAAAAACATCTTGGGCGAGAAGCATAAATGCAAAAAAAAAAATGGATGATAAAAAAGTTCAAGTTGAGTAACCAACAAAGTATCAAGTTTTACCGTAGAAAATGATCTTTACGTTGAAAATTGATGCCAGTTATAAACCCGCTTCAACGGGCGAGAGTTTGATGGTCTTCGATTAAAAGTTTGGTTGTGGAGAAAACGACCGTCGTAAGCTCTACGGTGAGATTTACACTTGCGCTTCCCTCATTGAAAAATCATCCTTATTTGTGGAGAATGCGGTTTCTCTAGTCGGATGGTAACATTTATCAACTTGGTAAAACTAATGTGCCAAAAAAAAAAAAAAAAAAAAATATCGTCGGTGTGCCGAGGAGTATGGTGGCAAATTGGGTTGTTGCGGCAATTAATTATATCTATTACGGAGCCTGCGCCCGAAAAAAAAAAAAAAAAAAATCAGCGCCCGTATGTGCCGAGCAATTAACAAAATGATTGCGGAAAGTGAGAGAAATTCAGGAAAAGGAACGAAAATACCTCATCCACTCAAGTAAATCTCAATTAAACGAGGAAGGGAACGGGCGCCAAAAAAGGGTTACATTTACGATATCAAGTATCCAAAGAACCACTGTTTGCCTTTTGTTTCTTCGTCTTCTTCATCGTTGTTAAATTGAGATCCGGTTGGATACTCCAGCGCCCTGAAGTACACGTGGGACTGTTAGTTTCATGTGTGAGTATTTGACGAAAAAAAGAAATCTCCACGTGCACACAGAGCAGAGCAGAGCTATGTACGGTAATTATACACGGAGATGGGTGGTCGCTGGGTCGTGAGCGGAAGAAATAAAAAAGAAAAAAAAAAAAAAGCCTGAAACGCGCCAGCGGGAGACGGATAAAGGAAGGAAGAAGAACGAGAGTAAGAGCGGTGGAAGAAAATACCAGCGAGCAAACCGGCGACACCTTGCAGCTCTCCGCCTCTATGCGCCTACATCCGCAGTTTTCGCTGCTCTCTGAGAGCTCCGAGCGCGTCGAAATTCTCGCACTGCGCGACGACTGTCTGCGTGATACTATTACATTAAAGTTCAAAACCAGCGAGCGTCGTGCGGACTCTATGCCATTCATGAGTTATTCATTGTTGTATCTCGCCAACGTTCCTGTTCCGCTTGTTAAAGTTGCCATTTTTTTTTTCGCCATACCATTTTTTTTTGCTGACGTCTTATTGTTAATTATATATTAATTATATATATATACAAAAAAAATGGAGAATAAAAATAGACATCAACGATTTCAGCATTCATTTTACGAAACGAAAAAAAAAAAAAAAAACCTCGGGAATTCATTTTTTTTCGGCATAATGAAGTTAATTCTCTCCCCATTTTTTTTTAGAACAATAAAAATAATTAGACAAATTTTTTTTTTCAACCCTCTATGGTTTTTCAACCCTCGATGGTTTGTCTACTCAGCATTTGGTTGAACTTGACGATATTGTATTCCGTATTGGTGACAGTGGAAACGACAACCACAGCCTCGACTGCAGCGCACCGAGGGGGTTGTATTAATAAATTAGAAACGTATATCCCACCGTTGTGCTGCAGCGTGGCCTCGTTTTCTACCCTCAGACTCTACAACCCGAGTAACATCCCGAGCATCCAGAGTTCTCTCGGCTTCTCCGCATCTCAGCATAATCACCGACAACCGTCAAACTCTCTCTCTCTCTGTGCTCTCTGCTCCTTTTTCGGTCGAAAGGAAGGGTTACCCAGCGTGACGGTGTCGCCCAGCCGCGCGGATAAAGTTGCGTATCTGATACGAAATTCGATATTCGAATTTTCTCCTTTAACCCCGACAAACCCCGGAGCCACATTGCTCTTCTATCCCCATATTCGACGAAATGAAATAACAAATGACCCTTTCGCGTTATTAAATTCGAAAAATTAATTCAATCCTTTCGTAGAAACGTAAATTACATTAAAACACTCCATCACGCCTTGTACTCCACGGCGTGGTGCAGCAGCTACTGGCAATTGTAATTCAATCAACGAAACATCCGCGATTCCGGAACAAATTAGCCGCGTTTAACTCATCGATTTTACATCAGTAATGTCTGACCCACTTTTCTTCACTCACGAATTTCCTTTCGCGATGTACTTTTCCCTTTGTCTCTTTATTGTCGAACTGATAAATTTCGGCGTCAACGAGAAAGCAATATTAATTCCGATGTCGCTACGCGCGTACATCGAGCAGAAAGTGTACTTATAGTTTACGAAGGGATAGTTAGAGATATATGGCGACATTAATAATTAATTAATGTTACCAAATCGCAGTTGAGTCGAAGAGTAGTTGAGCGGAAATTTTGATAAGAAAAACTAAACATTCCATCCCTCCGATGCAACTGATAAATCTTTTTCTCAGTGTAAATGTGAATCGCGTAGATAAGAAATTTGATTTGTCACGATTCGCATAATCGTCTTGTAGATCACGTGTTTCGGGATCATAATTACGTGGGAATAAAACGAAAGTTGTCGTAATTTCCGGCAGTGTAAATATTTTTCACGGTAGCGTCGATAAACCGACCATTTTAACGAAAAAAAAATGGTTGCTGATTGTATCTCGAAGTTTTTCGGAAGTAGCGTTGAGCTCGTAAAACGGTGCCATTGCCTTATCCGATTGGATGTTGACGTAAGTTTTTCTACGTTCTTATCTCATTCCAAGCGGAGAGCAAAGCTTTTGTATTCATATAAAGGTTGTCAAGTCGTTTAATATCCAATAAAAACTCTCTAGAAAAATCGACTTACTTATTTTCCGTCTAATGCTTTCGTAAATAGTATCCATAAGTTCATCGGATTTCGCAGGGCGTATAGTTTTACTTACAAACGAATTCTCCTTCAAGAAAAAGAAAAAAAAAAGAAGAAAAAGAAAGTTACCATATCCAGTATGTTGAATAAAAGGATAAACATGGCATTAGGCTTATCGTACTTTTCTTAAGCTTCCCTCATAGTCTTCGTTTCGTTATTTTTTTCTCTCCCTCGTAATTTGCCATCCATTCACTTCCCTGGCTAAGTGGACTGTGGAGTTAAAGTGCTTAGACGAGAGAGAGGATCGTTCGCTTGGGAGCGAAGGGTAAAACCGCTGAGATCGCCGAGAGGTAAATATATAGAGAGGCCTTTTCTCTCACTCCGGAACAGAGGGGGTTGAGTCGTATACTCGCTACTTAATCTACTTTGTATGTATGTGTTTGTGGGTGTGTCGGATTGAGAGAGAAAAAAAAGCTTTTCGTTGAACGCGGCACGGCGTCTCTCTCTCTCTCTCTCTCTCTCTCTCTCTCTCTGTTTCGCTCAGGTACGTTGAATTGCTTCCTAATTGAGGCTCAACAGTTGAACGCGCGATGTGTATGGGCGCCTGTGGAAATCGTCTTGCTTTGCGAGAGCGCCCTCCCGACTCTCGACTTGTCCCATTCTGTTCTGTAGGCCAACGATGACCGGGCAAAACCACAAACACCAGAACCGACTTCAGTAAAGCACCAACATAGCTTAACCCCTATCGAAGGTTCCCAGACATTTCGCTTAGCAACCGAAGCTATCGCAGTGGAGACAAATGTTGAGTGACAAAATCTTGGAAGGAAGAGCTCTCGAGGAAAGATCTACGGCGAAGGCGGATTAAATCTACGATTCAAACGTCAGGGCTTTGGCGAGTACTCTTCGTTGAGCGCCCTAAATTCGTCAGTCTGCGCTTCTATGCGAAGAAGAGCCTTGCAGAGAGAACACCAACATTTCAATCGAGGAGAGGGACGTTGATGAATAATAGAATGAACGGTACAGTCGGTGGCCGCGTTAGTCAGAGAGAATAAATACAGTCATTGGCCCACCTGTATCCCTTATATAGATCGCAGTTGGATGCCTTAGGGCGGCATCGGGAAGCTGACCCTGTTGCGATAGATAGATAGATATCGATCGAAACCCAACCGTCTCGTAGCCGCACTGGTATGCCAACTACATACTCTCTATCCCTATCACTTCCTCCCCTCTATCACCATATACGAAACCACCGCTTGTAATCCGCCGTTCTGTCCCTCGATCTATCCCTATCGGTGTATACCGAAACGCCGAGCAACGCTCAACGTGGCTCACCTATACCGTACCGCTAGACCACTGTCTCTCTCTCTCGCTCTCTCTCTCCCTCAGTACCTCCCTCAGTACCTCCCTCGACTTCGTCGAATCCCCGGATTTAACGATATTGCACGATCCTATCGTTGCGCGATCGACGATATTTATGCAGCGCACTTTTGCCGAAGGCCAAAAGAGGATCCGAGAATATCGGACCTTCGACATGCTTTGGATTTTTCGAAGCTTTTAAGGATTTGCTTGAAGCCTGACTACACACGGAACTCCGACCACTTACGCTAGAAGCGAAGCCTTGAATCTTATTTGCTCAGGACTCGGTCGGCACTTGCATTTTTTATTTGGCGCGGTGTGCAGTAATGTTTTTCGTTACGGTTACTATTGAGAAATGAACTGATGATGCGAAGAACTCGGTTGCGATAACAACGTGGTTTGTATAATAACGTTTGTCGAAGAGAAAGGTGAATTAAATTTCCGTTACTGACCCCTATTACAGATCGGATTCTGGTCGCTTTAAAAGAACGATGAAAATTTTTTCTGGTGGCAGCTGTGATTGAATTAAAATTCTATTGCCACTAATGAATATTAATGAACATTGAACGGCTGGTTTGAGCCGAAAATAATATTTTTAAAAACTTCTGACGCGAGCTTTCGTATCAAATATTGACGCGAACTAATCGATGGATGAATGATCATCGGGAAAAATACATTAGATATAATCCCGAAAAAACGTATGACGAACATTATTTTAGGGGAATTAGATAAATTTGCGAAAAGTAGCCATTTTCAGTATTTTCAAACAAACGTATCTTCGCTTCGAGAATTGTCCTTTTTGGTCGTTGCAGAGTGATGAAAAACGTGAAAAAAGATAACAAAGGGATATTTAGTTCACTTATTTTAAGATATTTTTACGTGCTGAACACGAATTCAATGTCATTTTAGTCTAAACTGGAGTACAACAAATAGTGCATTACGAATTACGATACTAGTGCGAAAAAACTTTTTCGGACAAGTGTGACGAAAAAATGTTTTTCACAGGAGTATCGTCCAAAATTTTATTTCATGACGTGAGAAAATGGGGTTGTAAGCCCGCGAAGCGAGCGTAAAATGTCGAAGCACGCGATGCGTGCGTAAAATCCCACTTTACGCACGGATTGAAATAATAGTATATTTTACAAAATTCCATTGCACGAGTGCGTAAAGTGCGACTTTACGCACGCCTCACTTCACTGCGCGTGTGTAAAGTCGCATTTTACGCATACAGTGGCATAAAGTCGTTTTTTTTCGTATTCGACGCTATCAAAGATTCTAATGTAAAAACACTTCATACCGACAAGACTCATCAATATTAAAAAAAAAAAAAAAAGTGGTCAACGTAATTTTTTTCCCAGATATGAAATTGTGATGCCAAAAAATAATCGGTTCACATAAAAAAATGATAGTTATAAACCGCCGTTATACGTCAACGGAAGAAAATAAAGATAATCCAAATGAAAACGTTCACAGACTTGGCTCGGAAAATGAAATCTCCTATAACAAGTGCCAAATCTGCCAATAAACAAGGATTGTATTATGTACTGCTGTACAGTATGATAACGGAGGGCTGCAAGTAGTTGGCACTACTATACATATACGAGAACAGCCACCTGAGGTCGTTTGCAGAGATTCGGGGAGAGTATAGGTCTACTCAGCCGCATCACGTAGCTTAGATCATCCCTTACCGCACTAATGTACGTGGGGACTGCAGTGTATAATCGCGGATTTACTTCCGACCAGAGTCAGTAACATGAGGAGGGACTCATGCACAACACTCTCCGAATGATTAATGTCGTTGTAGGGTCAAGGGTGCGTGTGCCAACGTTACCTTCCCCCTGCGGACACACGGCGACCCCTTTCGGCTATGGTACGCTGAAGTTTAGCCACACAGTGAGCTGATGAACAAACACATACTGACTTATCATCGAACGGGTTGCGGCTGCGACAGCTTGAATTAGCATGTTACACGAGATTCCAATTCATCGATGCGTGTATTTCGGTATAACCGAAACTCGGATGAAAATGCAATCCATCGAACCAAATATCATCAAAACCAAAATCGAAAACGATAAAAGGCAAAAGTGAAGAAATGACGTCATGCATTTTTCGATCTCGTAGACGACAGAAAATCGATCTTCTTCAAGATGAAACAATGCAAATACCAAGAGCAAGAAGATTGAACCTTGTTGCGGAAAAATGTGTTCCGCAGAATCCAACAAATTCGATGGCCGCGCGGTGGTGACTGCTGAAAAGTCAAAGGAGATACCGCAAGATTTGCCAAGTGGGGAAGGTGGTGAAAGCCCGTGAGATCCGAGCGAAGTCGACACCTCATCGTCACGAGCGTTTTATTACAAAACTATTTCAGGTCGCAAACGCGAAACGACAGAAGCCGTGAAGCGAGTGGCTGGAGGAACCAGAAGACATTGGTCAGGAGCGAGCGAAGAGAGAGCCGGAGCCAGCGAATGGGTGGAGGGTACCTATACAGCGCATATATGTATAGCTTCTTATCGTGAGAATTCAGGCCGTTGCGTTGAGGAAAATGTGGCGATGCTGTGCGGGCAACAGGCCAGGATCTTCTTCTCCGGTTATATCGTGTAACCTGAGAGAGAGCGAGAGAGAGAAAGAGAGAAAACGGAGTGTGCTGGAGCGCCACAAGGCCATATGGCAGTTAAACGGCTGAAGCGGGAACGTCGCGACTGGTCGCAGAGAGCTACGCTGGCCAAAGAGGAAATCGAATAAATTTATACTCCGTGTATCGAAGACAGGAGGCGAAAGAGGTTGAAGAGTGACGGTAAAACGTGTGGGAGTGCGAGAAACAGGTTGATACGTAGTGTACCCACCGTCAACATCCTCTCTGCACACCCAATGTTTTCGACGCCCCGGGGGGTAGGATCCCCGCTAAAGCATTCACGGAACATTCGACTCGTGTTGAAGACAGATCCGAGTGACATGCATCGATTCGCGATTATATGACCTATTCATGGACCAATATTAGGCAACCGAGACATCTGCCGCATCAGCCGGATTTTGCAGAGAAACTATTTAACTTTAGAAATTTTATTCACATATTTCATTCATTGTTGCATTTCTAAAGCAATAAATCAGCTGATTTTCTGATGGAAAATCATCGCATAGAGGTGTTTACCGACTGTAATCGTCAATTCGAAAGGTCAACGAGGTCGTGTCCGCGGGATGTGGGCAAAGAGGGTGAATATTCTATGTGAATCATTGATGTTTAGTTAACTCTAAAAACTCTGGAAATTCAACCAATAATGGAGATTTTGTGACTTTTCCCACAAAAACTTTGATAGTTTAACTTTCAAAATGGCGTCTGAGAGATGCGTGCAAAAAGGTAAATAGTCTGTGCGAAACATCGATGTATTTGCCGACTCTGGAAACTCCGGAGATTCAGTTAATGATTGTCCACTTTCCGGACGGAAACTTCGATAGAAATGTTGACGGAGTTCGAACGGTAAATACATGTGTAAAGTATTCATGCAAAGAACTTATTTTCGGTATAGTGCGTTCAAAAAGGTACAATCAAATGGAGAATCCTTTGGTTCAATGCCAAAGCCGCTGCGCGTACTCATTGTCGTTCTCGAGCCCTCGTACTCTATTTAATCCCAGATGAATTGGTCAGTGGCTTTTCTTGCCAACAAAGAGCTTGAAGAGTCAACTGTACCCTCACCAAATAAACTGAGTGCATAGCCCACCCACGCGCATGCGCAAACGGTGAACTTACATTCGTTTACGCATCCTGAAGGGCATCAATTCGATTAAAGGAAATCCCGAAATTTACGAGCGATGTTAGAACTGGAAAATATTTTTTAAAAATCGTTCGCATTCTCTCCCGAATAATGCAATTATTGATTTTTTCGATGACTCTTTTATCGAATGAAATTCCGTGAAATTTAAATGCTGAAAAATTCAGCTTTTTCAACATTTAATTAAGTCTCGAAAAATAACTGTTTCGCCCGCGATACCGCTGAAGAAGTGGACCAAGATAAAGAAGAAAATCCTAAAGATAAGAAACTACGTGGAGAGAGTAAGATAAAGATAAATAACGTTCAGAGAACGAAGAAGCGTGTTTTCCCGAGAAGCCTTTTAACCCCGAGTGCGTTGACGTTACGTAAAGAATCCTGAAGTTCCGCGACCGAGAGTTAAAACGACAATCTCGGAGCCACGGCGGCTTCTCTTGCTGATCTTTGCCTCCAGTTCATTTTTTCTTTAATTCTTCTATTCGTCAACGGAAAATAGATAAATTAAATGTCAAAGCAGTTGCTCTCAGATATTTTTCGTAGCGTGTTTAGCGCAACCAGACGTGGGAGTAGAGTTGCACGACTCGAGAGCGTCCCTCTCTCTTTCTCTCTATTTTAGAGTGATCACGACGAAAATAAATCGAAGGAAGCACGTGTGGATATCGTCGTAGTCGTCTCGTGCGTCACTCGTTATAGGTGCTGTTCCAGCATCCGACCAGACGTTCCTTTGCCTCTCGTTTAGCGGTTAAATAATAAAACAATTGAGGCATTGGCACTCTGCGCCTTTCTTACGATCGTTCCCGACATTTTCGCGAAAAAATTTCGATCTATAGATCGTAATCTTGTGAATTAATTTTTGATATCAGAGAATAAAAAAAATTGAGTTATGCGGATTAAGAGACATCTGATTTAAATGTTCTACGTATCTAATCCTCCGAGCGATTAGGCGACATTAAGAAACTGTTGGAAATTCCGGGAATAGCTTGCACCATCGTCGCGTCTGTTGCCCAACGAGCCGGCAGCTGCTATGCCAATGGTCATTTCTGCCTAATGTCTGAAGGCTCCACGAATGGCGTTCTCTCACCTCTTTTGCCTTAATTTTATTGAAATTAAATTTTCCAACGTTAGGGTGTTGAAATTCCACGTGGAATTACAACGTTCGCTCTGATGCAAATGAGGAAATTTTAATACGACATGATAATTTAATTTGCTTTGGGAGCGCCCGGCAATGGATTCCCAGCGCGCTGTATCTCACCTGCCAACGTGCGCAACACACATTAACGTTTGTGCACGATATACTTTTACATGAAAAAAGAGGAAAACAAACAAAGTTACCGCGCAGAAATGTCTCTGAAAGATCGTTTATTCTGCGCCCATCGTCGCCTCGTACACTTGATGCGCACAATCAACTCGAAGTAAATAAAATCTGAGAGGGTAGATGCGATAACGTTTGTCTAGTAATCCAATCGCTACTGATTTGCATGGCAGTGCTTCGAACTGCAAGCGTTGCAGCTTTGGTTTACCTTACCGAATACATCGGCGCTTTAGTGTAATTCATGTTGATCGCCGATTCAAGGTGTGCGCCGCGCTATATAGAGGTGAGACTGAGCTCTCTCACCGTGTACGAGCATTGTACGAGTCTGTACCCTACCTATCTGTACCCTAAAGCCCACCCTTTCTCTGCATTCTACCTGATAACACGTGCGCACGATATAGTATAATGCTGCTGTGCTGCAGACAGTACAGCATCGGCAGACTATAGCGCATTCTCGCGGCAGAAACTCGGCAACGGCACATAGTGGTCGTCGTCGCGTTCCACGGTAATCGGGTACTAACTAAGCTTTCGGTACCTGTCTCCGATAGAACATGGAGAGTAATATGTGAACGTCGAGACCTCGACGATGATTGGCTTTCATCGTTGGCGTTCACCATTGTACAACAGGCAAATCGTCGACGATGAATTTCCAATGAATTTCTTCAAATTTAACATCCCAATGTTACGGAACAATTAGTGTGAAATAAATTTCGTAACACAAACGAATATTCCTGATTAACTGAGCCGAATGTCCGCGCGGCGAATTCACATTGAAAGCCGTGAAATCGGTAATAATTACTCGGATTAAAAGTAATTAATGAATAATTTAACGATTAGTTTCATATTTCAAACATTCGATAAACGAAATGCGTTCGATTCTCGCGGCACCTGTGATTGGACGTCAGTTATAATTACAATTAAAATCGCAGAATGATGACGAATGATGACATCATTATTCGAATGAAAATTTCGGTATTTGGACAATTCTCGATGGTGAATGACTATCATCCATATATATTCGATACTGTAATTGCGATTTTAATTCACAATGTTTGTAAGAGCTTTTGACAAAACCAATATCACGTGACGCGAATCAATGTGCATTTCCATAAACGCATCAACAGCTCTTTCTCTCTTTTTCGACGAGGTGAGGATACCTTTTGGGAGCGACGAGATTTATCGACCAACATCGTATGAATTACTGTGACGGTGTTGGTAGAACTTTAATCTCGAATCCACGATTCTGTAGAGACTTCTATTTCTCAACGTTATTTCATCTCGAACGAGACAAGTCGGTGTGTTTATCTATAAATAGATCGAAAACTCGTGGTTAACGTATTTAGACGCGGCCTTGTCAATGTCACGAGAAATTTGAGAATCGAGGGCGTCTTCAAGATCGTATCAGACGCATTGACGCGAGAATCTGTGGTCCAGAAAAATATCGAAATAATCGAAATCTCGAATAAGCAAAAATCGCCATTTTTGTTTTTAAATTACTTGCATACTTTCGCGTCGCGTTTACTTTCGGAAAATCGAAATGCCGGGTTACGCGAAGAAAGTTCGGGCAAACAAGATCGTTTTTTCGTATCGTTGTTGAACGAAATATTGAATGGATGCATACACACTTACGAGAATCGATTCTCAGTGGGCGAGGAGATTTATCGATGCGACGTTTAAGTCCGACGGGGCGGGAGGGGGGAAAACAAACTCGTTAGGTTCGATTGCGCGGTGTTCCGTGTATATGGAACATATAATGCATTATATACACATATATATATCCTTATATACATATTGTACATGGTAACTATATATTTTAAAGTATATAGTACTTCGATATGAACGAAGAGGCTATCCGCGTCTCCCGAACACTTGCGACAACTATATGAAACTACATACACCTCGAGAGCTCTAACCCCTTCCAATTACGCGAGAGTGGCCGCGAATGCTTTAGTTGATGGAGCATGTTGTACAATGCACCGTTCTCCACAGGCTTCCACGGTACATATATATTCACGCAGAGCGGACAGTAGGGCGCTCCGACGAATCCAACAGAAACACGAAAAAGAAGAGAAAAAAAAAGGAAAAAAAAAAAACGAGTTGACGCGCTTCCACAATCGGTAGTTTGCGAGAACAATGAGCGGCTCCTATAGTCACCATTGTAGTATAAGCACTCGGATATAATGCTTTGGAAGGCGGGCAAGAGAACTGGGCGCGACTGGCTGGGCCTGTAAACGCGCGGGTGTTACCCAAACGGAAAAAGGAGACCGTTTCATCTCTCGCAATATCGAGAAACAGTTCTTGCCATATTGTTCCTTTTATTCGCTTCAGCTTCTTTTTGTTTTTCTTATAAATATATATATATATATCTCGATTTCTTTCGCCAATTTCGCTCGCGGAGGGTTGTTGATTTTTTTTTTTTTCGCTTTTTTGTTTGTCTATTAGCGACGATCAAATGTATCGACACACGAGTGCTTCTGCCAATTCAAGCATACAAAACTTTTTTTTTTTTCCGTTTCGCATTTTCTCATTTTGCGAATTTTCGACCGGAAATGGTAGAGAAGTGGGCGAAACGATTTTACATTTTACGCGACGATTAAAGCGACGTAGTCATAAATGACTATAGGAACGAGAAACGAGAAGAGGAGAAGAGGATCCTATGGAATTTTCGTTGTACGTGCGAAAACATTGGAGCCTCGTTAGTCCGTCAGGATCCGCTTCCGCATTTCCATCGGCGGCGATCACACGAAAGAGGGTGTCCATGAGAGGAAGAGAGAGAGACTGAGAGAAAGAGAGAAAGAGAGAAAGAGATCGAGAGAGCGAGAGAGCGAGAGAGCGAGAGAGAGAGACCGAGGAGAGTGAGGAGAGATAGAGTGAGAGTGGGCGGTTCACCGGGCGCGATTACGTAATCAATAGATCCCAACCCCGTCGACGACGCTCGCGTGGCGTTCGTCGGCTACGAGCCATCGATAACTTCTCCGGCAATTTTTTAATTATCCTCTCACGGCCTCTGCTCTCTGCTCTCTCTCTGGCTCGACAATTTTATTCCTTTTTACGTCGCATTTATCGATTACTTAATGAATTTATACGATAATTCAACGTTAACCGAGACTCTTGTTTCGCAGCGGATGAGTTTCGGGGCGGAATCTGAGAGTTTGTTATTATGCGAGACGGTAAAAACGTGAACACGTGATACTAAATGATTTTTGGCAGCGGAGTGTCGATATCGTCTCCTGAAGAATTTTATAATAATCATAAAAATAATAATAATAAACGATAAACCTGTGAAAAAGATATAAAAGATAATAGACATTCGGGGGGAGGGGGTCGTTTTTAGCGCGAGGTTAAGGTCTCGTAACGCGAATATGCGCGCGGAAGGTGTACAAGGGGAGAGAAAAATCAATTCTCGACACTGAGCCTTCCTCAACGTAAGGTGACAGCTGGGAGGTCAGCGAGAGGGTAAGAAACAGAGAGGGAAGTGGATAGAAGGGAAGATGGTTGCGCGTACGTACGTAGACAATTTTTTTTTTCTGTCTTTTCTTCGCACTTATGTAGCAATCGTGAAGAAAAAAAAGCCCTCGAAGGTGTCGATGCAGCATTAAGCCATCGATGACGAGCAGATAGGGGCTTTGAAACCCCTGTAGCTTGTCAATCTACAAGGTCGCGCCGATGCCTACGATCGTGAACAATGTATATATAACAACATGCGACAGGGCGACGCATGCGGTCCCTCCGAACAAAAACTCCTCGAAGAGATAACGCACGTGAGGTGTATATACGCGGCTCTGGGTCACGAGAGCATCGTAAAGCAACGAAGAATTTCAGGTCACGCACCTTTACGTACGACCTTATTGTAGATTTTTTTTTAATTAATAAAAAAAATAATGATATATACCGTAATCTTCGTAAATTCATCTTTGATAAAATTTTTTTTATTTTTTTATTCTTAATTTTCTAAACTTATCGTGAAAAATGTATAAAACGTCTGATGGTCTATTCTACTTTCGATGTATAATACGAGATCAACATTTACGATTGATTTTTTGCATCACTTACCGATATATCGACATTTTCTTTCTCGTTTGATCGGTAAGACAATTGTTTTTTGAAACTTTGACTTACACTAAATTAATTCCGGAGGGCCATGAACACTCGTTCATCTGTCGACCGTCTTGGCACTAAAATTTCATAACCGGTAATAGAGTCGTTATAGTTCAATCGAAGAACCACAAGGTACATAATGACACGTCCCGGTCGAGTTGAGCCTCGTGGAGAGTATCACCGACAAGGAACACGACCATTCACGCAATAATCCCCCCGAATCCTATAACACGTTACAGAGCACCCTGACAGTTGCAAGAGCCATTTAAAAAAAAAAAAAAAAAAAAAAAAAAAAGATCGGTTCTTCAGCTCCCATTGCTAGATAAAATGATATGGCATTGGATGGAAGCAGCGAATTGGAGTATTCGCGCATCAGAGACATCGATATGTACGTATATATATGTATACATCAACTATACATCGAGCTTTTGTTGGTCACTATCCGTACATATAGAGGAATATAAAAAAAAAAAAAAGGGGAGAGAAAAAAATCGAAAATAGGTGCATACAGATTCCAGATACAGTACAAGAGGGATAAAATGAGAGGATGCCAGAAAACGTTAGCCTGCAGGCAAAACGTGTGACCGGGTCACTCGAATGGACACTGTACCTATGTGTGTAGCTGCATGTGGGGAACATACAGGAAGCGTGTCGGCATCATGCACGTGGCGTTGATCGCCCTACACACGCACGGTATCCGATGTATTGTTATTATTTTTTTTTTTTTCTGGTCAAACGCACTTGAACTTGATAAATTAATTTTCACATAAAACATGTCACGATAATGAAGTGAATACACAAGTCGAATTTCGGAGAAAAAAAAAATCCCATAAATCACTCGGTAGGCCTTTTGATTTCCGGTTGCGTTTTTTTTTTTTTTTTTTTTTTTTTTTTCATACCGGAAATGCATAATTGACGGTATAAAAAAATGTCGAAGGTGAATACGAGAGTTTCGACTGCACCGCAATTAATCGTCGAAATGCGGAGAGCAGTCTCCGCGATTGTATGCCTACAATTATGTATGTCGATGGCACGCAGTAGGTACACAATAGTTTGGCATAGCTTTTGCAACAGACCTTGGCAGATGCGTGAGGGAAGCGGAGGCTTGGGTCTCGTGCTATATCTCGAGAGAGAGTGAGCGTAGGTATCATTCTTTCACGCAGACAAATTCACAACAGAAATACGAGCGCAGCGCACGCACATCGAACAGACGCAAAGCTTTACAACCACAGCAAGTAGTTACGGCACGAGCATAGAGCAAAACACGCGCACGCATACAAGACGCACACGCACAGCCATCTATATGTATCCACATTCACACAGATGCAGCCACTGTCAGCGAAGGATGCACATCAAGCGCGTCGCGGGGCTCTTATTGTTATTATTATTATAATAATAATTATTATTCGTACAGGAGAAACTCGCGGGAATAGCATTTGCGAGCCGTAGAGAGAAGTAGCGAGGATGACGATGAACGATGTGGACTCACCCGCCGGCAACCAGGATCATCTGCATGTTGCATGGGGGCGGCTGCTCTTGGTGCTTCGCTCTCGCTTTACTGTCAAAAAAACGCGCTTGGCGCTATCCCTCACCTCACGCCACTTGTATCCTCTCACTTTCCTTCACCTTTTTATTTTCTCACTCTCAATCACTCGCTCTTCGCACCTTCTATCCCTTTTTTTTTTCTTTTCCTCGAGATTCCTTCGCGATCTTTTATTCGTAACGCTCTTGGCACACGATGGACGGTTTTTTCTCTTATTCGTCACCGGCGACGAATAGCAATTAACGAGACGAGAAAGATACGACGGAAGAACAGTGCCAATTCGGAATTGAGAAGACGAAGACGACCACCGGGATGCTTGTGTTTACGTATTCGTAACGAGCGCTTAAGCAGTCGCGTTATACTGTAACTTTTTGTGTGCTTTGGTTTCTTTTTAATTTCGTATTGCCAGGAGAAAAGCTCGATCGTTCGGAAATTTTTTTTGTTTTTTTTTTTTTTGGTTTTTATTTATTCTTCGAGAGAAAAAAAATAGTTGCTGGAGGACGGAGTGAATGAGGACAGTAGAGACGGTAATTGCGTCCTGGACGTGTAGTAGAGAACGGGCTGTGTTGAGCCGTGTCGACTGGCTTGACTGCAGGCTGGACTCGACCAGGCAACGAGGAAACACGAACCGTGGGGCTGCTGCTACCTCGGGCCACGCTTAGCCCTGGCCGAGTACGCGGCTCCTACTGCTTCCTTCCTTCTCGGCATTAATCCCCCAAACCGCGGCTGAACGAGAAAACGGAACTGAAGGGACAAGTGTGAGATATAGGCGGGAGGGTCACACCGTCAACAGCAACCAGCGGGCTATACACCACCAGACAGCGTTTCGTGTGGCAGCACCGAACAATGAATGGGACAGGAAGAGTGAATGAGCGACAGAATGAGAGAATGAAAGATAAATAGAGAATAGAGGTCGAAGTATAGAAGAAGAAGAAGAAGAAGAAGGAGGAGGAGGAGGAGGAGAAGAAGAAGAAGGAAGAGCGTTGCCGTATTTTGCTGTTGTTGAATTCGTTGATCGACCCTGGGTACCGTACACTTACTGTCACCCACCGTGGCGTACGGTTAACCGGGTCACCACACTGTCACTGTCATCATCCACGATCGATTCTCGACATTTTCGATTATGACGATCCCGAGGATTGCAGATCCGTTTGTTTACGTTGGCAAATATGATAAAGCTGACGATGATGCTTGTCGTCGTCGTCGTTGCTGTTGTTGTTCTCGTGATCGTTACAACTGTTGACGCTATTGTTGGTACCGTTTGAAGTATCGATGTTTTCCTTCGTGTCAACGAGAACAACGATGACGTTGGTAGTCGCGTTGATGGTGCTGTCGCTGCCGCTGCCGTTTTTTCGGCCGCTGGACAGCGGACAGCCCGTTCTCGTCAACCCCGTGGTGAATTGCGTGGTGTGGTGGCCGCGTTAACGCGCCAGCACAGTTTTACGAATGTTATGTATATATATACATATACATATATGTAGTATATACAAGACGCTAACGCGCGCGGCTACACGACGACGACGACGACGACGACTGCTAAAACCAGCTGACCGAGAAATCACTCGAGTGGTCCACGAGAGAGGATAGAGAACGAGCAGAGTTTAACGGAACGAATGAACGGCCGATGAAACGAGAAAACGAACACGCAGACTATCGTTAAACCCGTGTGAGTCTCGTGAAACGTGTGTCCGTCTTGTCCTTCTCTCTCTCTCTGTCTTTTTCTTTTTTCTCCCGAGTTCCGAGGCCCGTGAACGACCTGGCGTTGATTTCGGCGGTAACACGACTGCTTCTGGGAGGATTCTCCGGTAGCTTTACGTCCCGTACGCACGCTCCCACACAGTACCACGATTTTCGTCACACATATGATTTTATATATGTATATATGTAACACAGACACGCTCGCACATAGACACGTATACACTCAAGCCATCCAGCTGCTGATGGTGCTGCCTGATGCTCACAACGATACACGACGAGGTTCCAGTGTGCATGCACCGAACGCCGCGGAGGACGAACGGGGGTTGGAGGGTGAAGAAAAAACCGAGTCAGTGAGTCAGCGAGGAGGTTTGAGTGAATCGGCGAACGAGACGACACAGAGGTGGGGACGGAGAGAGTTAACCGAGGGGGTTGCAGAGAAAGGAACGAAAAAAAAAATAGATGGATAAGTGGTGACACGAGGAAGACACACACTGGTTATAGGGTGTTGGATTGTGAAGATAGTAAGAAGGAAGGAAACGAAAAGTGTGCACGAGACTGAGGAGGAAAAAAAAGAAGATTGCTGGATAGAGGTGTGTGTATGTATCCGCGGAACGTGATGAGGAAGAAGCGAGTCAAGCTTCAGAAACCACCACTGACACGGTCTATAACGACGATGACGACGACGACGACGACGACGGCGACGACAACGGTACAGACAGATATATATGCAGAAGGTGGGCTGATTACGATAGTTGAGAGAGGAGCCCGCGCACCCCGTTACACCGTTACAACACCGGCGATAACGGAAAGCTCGCGGTAGTGAGCGGCTAGGAGGCCCCTCTAGGCTAAATAGGTTTGTGTCGGGTAGGTTGGACCTGGGATGGTTGGTTGGTAGGTAGTAGAGAATAGCGGCGCCTCGATGCCAGGCGTCGCCGTACAGTTTCGGGATGGCGCCACTCGCGCGGGAAAAGCTCACCGCGCCAGTGACTCAGAGTGGGGGAGAGGGAGCCGAGCTTGCGAAAGCTTCGGCACCGCGGGAATACGGAAGGGGTTTGCGGAGCGAGGGGGTTGGGCGAAAACGACAGAAGGAGAGAGAGAAGCGAATGATATATAACGCGGGAGAGCAAGAGTGAGTTGGATGAGATGCGGGAGAGAGAGTCTCGAACGAGGATGAACGGTGGCGCAACAAGGAGAGAAATAGATAGAGGGAAAGAGATCAGAGAAGTAAAAGCTTGGGAAACGAAGAGAGACGGTATGCGAGAGGGTTACAGGGAGTTAGGGCGGACGAGAGAGAGAGAGAAAGATTACGCGCAGTGGATGAGAGTGGGAGCGAGAGTGAGCGAACGAGGAACCCCGCTATCAGCCGCGTGGGGTTGCCGTCTCTCCACTCTCCAGTCGATATCCACCCCCGACAAGCCATGGCCCTACCCTTACTCAACTCCACGCAACTCGCTGCTCTCACACTTCCTCAACCCGCCCACCCTTACTACACATAGTAGTATATCCCTATTCCTGGGGCGCTTGCTGGTGTGCTACTGGTGCTGCTACCGTGACTATATCCTCGAACACTTCGGGACCCTTTAAAGTCCAAGTATAGCTTTCCTCGACCCTGCTCCTGGGTTACAGAGAGATTCCTCCCTGCAACCTCGAGCTCTCTTCGTCGCCCTCCTTCACTTCGGTCACTCATCGAATTTCTAATAAACGATGAATTTTCACTCGGCGATCAAATCAATTTCTTCGATCTGCTTGACTTACTATCAGTGTCGACCTACTGGCGGCTTATACTATACGCTCGTTTATATGTTCGCTGTTACTATACGTCAATGCGAGACACGTACCGGACGCCTGGCATCTGAGCGTCGACAGTAGAAAACCGCTTGGGCACAACCGACGACAATAGAATGCTAAGCATTACCATGGAAGAAAAGCGCATTTGCATTGTATTCGAGACTTGGGAATAGGATGCAATATCCCTCTCCCAACGATACGCCTGTCGATTTAACTTCTTTTACGCTCCCTATAGACCTATAAGAATTGGGGACATTGGTTTTTACAAAATGTCGATGTTACAAAAGCTCAACTTTTTTATTCTTGTGAATAATAAGAATGACACACAATTCGGAACTTTCGAAGGACGTGAAACAAGTCAGTCGCTGTACTTAATGGAAGTTTCATAGATGCATTTCCTTTAATGGTATGTGAACTTAGGGTGTATAATCCCCCTCCCCGCCCCTTAACTCGTAACTATTACTTGGTTTAGACCTCAATTCTCGTTTTGGGTCAATTAGATCGCTAAAATGTTGAAATAAAAGGCAAAAAAACAAAAAAAAAAGTGAAACAAAAATGGAGTCGGGATGTATCCGTCATCTTAATACTGTTTGTTTATTCCGGGCGGCCAATTTCTAGGGGCCGCGAGCAGGAGTGACGTCGCCGCAAACCGCTGCCGAAAGTACTACCTTACATGCGGCTTGTACGCTTGCCAAAAATAAAATCGCCACGGGGTTGCCTGAAAGCTTGGTACTCTCCTCTCCGTTACCTCCCCCTCCCAACAAAGGCGAATCTCCTTTTTGTCAGTCGCATACATATATATGTATATAGATATATGTACAGCTGTAGCCTAAGGAAGAAGCGGAAAGGAACTCTGCAGGATTGTCAAGGAACGACACAGCGGGGATCGCAGAGCCATTTGTTCCAATCTATGGTTCCTCGGTGGATCCGTTGCTCGTGACTACCGAGCATAGAGATAAAATGAAGAAAGCCATTGCGGTCAACGGCTGAAATTCTATCGAAAATCGGGGGGCGAAGTTTTTCGGAAATAAAAAAAAGATTCAATATCCCCTCACGCGTGATCCTTATTATCTCTCATAACTCACGACCGAAAATCCGATTCTAGAGATACGTGATAAAGATTTATGCGATAGTAAAATTCTCGAGAGTTATTTAAATTGTAAAAATGACTATTCCTCGTCTATCATATTTCAAGTCGGATCCTTGCAGACCACGTGCATTTTTCACTGTCGCGTACTATATGCTTTAAGTTTTTCTATTTTCAGATAAATCATTTCAATTTTCAAACACATTTGCAGCGGAGACTACGCTTTTGTAAGAAACGATCGTGTTATAGAACAGTGATGCGCGCGCATTTATTTGGCATTATTTTTTCGTAACTTTACTTATTTTTGTAGATTACCGTAACACGCGAAATAATTTTTTTTTTTATTTAAGAAAAAAAAAAATAGTCGTATATGTTGGCAAAAATCTTTATAAAATTTTTCACACAACTTCCGTTTGATATGCTTCGATGCCGAAAATAATTGGCATCTATTGTTAAAAAAAAATGGAAAAAAAATCTCCCTCTTCGGATCACTGATCCCGAATAAACAAATATCTTCAGTAATTAAAAAAATGATTAATTTCGGGACAATCTGTGCGATACAAATCGCGAACGATTTACGCTCGGCTCGTCCTTTTAATCGTGACTCGTGTACCTGATCCTTCGGACAATATGGTCCCTCACTATCGCGCAGTGTACAATAAGCAACCGTGTGACCAGCCGCGTTCATGCATAGGCAGCTGAGAGAGCTGATGTATCCCTTCATGAATCGGTTGCCGGCAAAAGCGAGAGAGACATAGATGGCCCATTGGAGCGCATCAACACGAAAAGCTTCATACGCGTGGACACCTCTCGCACACGTGTGTACAGGTGTGCGTGGAGATAAAAGCGATAACCCTGTTGTACTATTTTAATCAATGGGACACGCGTAGAGACTCATTCGAAAAAGGGATTCGTAGTCCATTGGCTTAACCGCAAGCTATTCCGGTAACCCCTACCGTTCCACTATCATACATCACGATCACTACCTGTTGTCACATCGACCCATCAATTCGAAACAAACAGCCGATGTGATTCGAAGTTGCATCGGAGCCAAAATAACCGACGAGCGGAGCCTCGGAATAAGGGAAGAAGTTCCCTATTTCTCAAGTGTATACATCGCGTATGTTCTTTTGTTTGCCAACGTAGTAAAGAGTCCACTTAATTGAGGCGAGACATTGATTCGACGACAATCTGGCGCCGGAAAACGGTACGACGCTATTTTCGAATTATCGTGACATCATACGTATTTCCTTTTGTTTACACTCCGAAAGACCTCGAAATGGTGACAACGAAGATATTTTCAGTGATGGTCGACAAAGAAGAAAATCGATGCTTATTAGGTCACCGCGATGGACGGCTGTTTTTCGTCTCAACGATTCGTTCCTCGAATTGATAAATTTATTGTTTCTCAATGCGGTAGACGAAGAATAGTTTTAATGAAAAGAATTTTTATATACGCCACTATCATCGACCACAGACCTCTTTCTTATTCATTAAAATATAAATTGATATACCAATAGTAATTTCGTTGAAACAATAATAATAACATATATAGGCCACGAAGTTCCGACCTAACTATACACGTCTCCTTCAATTTCCTGTCACCGAAACAATCAAGTGTTTCGATTTCCTGATCGATATACCTCCTTTGACCGGAGTCCGAGAGCTCCGACAGTTTATATTTTAATTGGACAGTGGCAGAACGAATTCTATTGGATTTTATGTCAGCTTCGCTCACTTCAAATAATCGCGTTCCCAATCTATCTCATATCGAGATGATATTTTTTCGATATAACTCATGATATTTCGGTCGATAAATAGGCGAAAAGTACACGGAAAAAAAAAAAAAAAAAAAAAAAGTTTCGTCAAACAGCCGATAGAGTGCATTGAAAAACAGCCAAAATAGTACTATCCTCATTTTTTTTTCCTCTACTCGAAACCCTTGCAGTTGAATTCACTGGCGGAATTTTCACGAAATCGGGTGTCAACGATATAAAAAAAAAAAAAAAAAAAAAAAAAAAAAACAGCCGTGACGAGCGAAGAGAGGATTGAAACGGGGATAGAGCAAAATAACGATAGCTGTATAGGCAGAGAGAGGGTTGGAGAGATGGAATCGGCGTTTTCTCGTCCAGAAACAAGAGAGCTTGGATATGCTAGAAATGGCCTGTCCATGCATGCGCTTGCCAGTCCCAAATCCACTATCAATGGCGCTTAGCGTGACGACCACAGCGCCAGTGGCCGTGCCAGAGAGAGATAACGATGGCCTAATTACGTGTTCTTCCATCCAACGTCGGTAACTACGACTGACGCTATTGTTTCTCCCGCAGTTTTCGCGGGCCATTTACTCATGTAGATATAGATATATAGGGTTTGTCTTCTCCCCGAAAGACTTGTATGACGCATCGGAACAACCAAAAGCTCGAATGCAATTCTAAAAACACACTGAGAAAAGGAACGCGGAATATACGATCCAATACATGGCGCCACGGGCGGCGAGATCGTGAAAGTATTACGGGAAAAGAGAAAATACGTAAAAGTTTTAAAGCGGAAACTGGTAAAAGAGAAAATGGATTCCAGCATCGAGATAATAAGAAGAAGTATGCAAGATATGCGACGTTAAACCGGAGACTCTTAGTCATCTTAAGAATGAATACTCGGAAACGTCGAGTTCGGTTTTTGAAAGGAATTCTTAGCGAAACAGGACAAAGATAAATGGGGTTTAGAGTTTACAGGTATTCTGTACAGACAACAAAACATGGCTTTGCGGTGTAAGTAGTCCCAAAGAGTAGAGAAGACGGCATCGTAGGAAAAATTAAATTACGGTAATTTATAATGGCGGCAACCAGAAAAAAAATCTCACGGCTACTGATTGATGCAAAGCTTAAAATCAATAAAAATAAAAAAAAACACGATTTTTAAAAAAATTTCTCGAAGGGTAGTTAACTACGGAACTCTAACCTCGGGAATAGCGGCTTCAAAGAAAAAAAAATCTGTGCTCGTAAAATGAAACCTGAAAAGCCTTTTTTTTTTCATCGTTTAGAAATAAGAAACGATTATGCCGGAGAGTACGCGGATAGTGTTGAGGGCGCGGAATATCGCGGTTGAGATCGATGATAATGGGGCAAAGCGGGAAGGGTAATTGCTCGCGAAGCTCAGCAACGAGAGTCGCGAGGGGCACCTCGAGGTTTGAGGTTGCCGAGTTAATAGCAGTGACTTGAACGCACGTATACTGTTAATGCATAGAGTTTAGAGTACCGGGGTGTCAGTGGTACGAGTGCGTTTGCCAGGTGAGAGTCATACAGGACGGATGCGAGGCGTTCCAAAGTGCTAAGGATAGGTGGGTACAAGGTACGAGAGGTAGAGAGCTCAGTCATTCCCGAACATCGCGTGGATTCAACGAAGCATAGTATAGAAGCACAGAGAGAAGACAGATACCAGTAAACTACCGTCTGTCGGTGGATAGAATATACATATATATATGGATACGTGGAGCTCGCAACTAGCGCTATAGCTGCAGCAACCATTGCCGCCGCCCTTCCTGGCTTCCACGACCATGACCCAAAAACTGCACCCTCTCCGTAACCGGCTATGAATTTCTGTCGAGAGCTAATATCCTTAGCTGAACTGGCGAAATCGTGGCAACTTTTTAAGAGGCCAAGAGCGCCGTAGAAGCGAATGAGAGTTACGAAGAAAGTAGGATAGACGGATTGAGATAATGTGCCCACTGTGCATATTCGCGAGCGAAAACGAAATTGGAACAAAACCTATTTTCCGTACTCAACTTTGATTTCGTTTTAAGGAAGTCACGAAAAAAAAAAAAAAATGTTATCAAAGCCTTCGCGCTCTGCTTTAATGCTTAAATTGTCAGTTACACGGAATAGTTTCATGGGCAATTATGGTCCTCGTGTCTATCGCGCATCGGGAGATATAATCTCGAGTCAATTGGAAGCTGGCATACCGAAGCTTCGATGTAATTACTCCGAAGACCGTCCCGTCTTGGGATGCTCATGGTTGTTGGCGGTTTCCAAGCGGAATGAAATCATTTGATATCGATTTATCGATTCGCATTGGGTATATAACTACTGAAGCGAACAGGATACAATAGCATCAATATCGTTCGGCGAAGGACAATAATGTAACGTTCTCATTGTTGCATTTGTTCGTCGCGGGCAATACGATGGACACGGGATATTCGATGAGATTTCGAAATCGAATGTCCGATCTGTCGCCGATTGCAGTGCGGGCAGATTTGTGTCAACGTTGTCAGAGGACTCTGTGAAATTCTATGAAATCGATGATATTTCATCTCGTTTAGGTTGCCGAACGTTCGGTGGAGGAGATAAGATCGTAAATTGCAATTTTCAAATATTTATTAAAGATCTTTCATTGCGACATCGATTCGCGTTTCGTTTTTATAAACATTTCTTTATATGTTGCGTAATAAAATGGATAAATGATTAGACGGCTATTGTAGAGATTATACATTTCTATGCTCGTCGATCGCGACAGTTTAGTAGTAACAGCAGTTACTACACGGACGACACCTATCTATAGCAAGTGCGATTATTAAGAGGTTCGATCGCGAGTATAAGGCAGTGCGGTAAGAAGCCTTACAATGCGGATCGGAGATCGCCAAGGCTTGGATAGTCTATCAAGAAATACCGGCTATTTTCAGCTCGACTACCTAACTTACTTAGGGTATACTCCTTGTTTAAATCCTCGAGCGTTAAGTATCGTTCGGGGTTCGTAAATCACCGTTAAAATCCAATTTCATTTAAGCGATCCTCGGCCCCCACGTCGACGGACTGCCGTTCGAGCAAAGTGGAATGTCTGAGCTTCGCGGAAGCTTACTACTTGCATCTACCACCGGTGACAGCGTCACTGTATTACTCTCGTACCTCCCAACGCGTACCTCTTCGTTCAATACACATTATACATTGTCTTGTTGAGACCAACTAAGTGCAAACTCCGCGCATTTATTCATTATCATTAGGAAACTGAGTGACGAAGTACGCCTCGGTAACGAAAATAATTACGAATTGAGGTCGAAAGTCTCGCCGCCAATGGCAACTCGTATTTCGTTCTCTGGTTCTCGCGATGTATTATTTCCCTTTATTTTTTTTTTTTTTTTTTTTTTCGCTTCGTAAATACGTTGAGAGATTACCTTGATGCTAATTTAATTGAATAAAGACAATTCAACTGTGTGTACAGCTACGTCGCGAGTAAGTGAAGCTGATTGTAAATATTTTCGCTCGGATCCTTTGTCAGAACGGCGCAAGAACGTGTTATATGGTATATTTTAACAGAGAGGGCTCTCGGAAAGACAGCTGCTCGACAGTGTCGCCGCTGGCGTTCATGATATTGTACCATATTCGCGATGTATAACGAAGTTACCTGCATGTCTCACAGAATGGTGATAGCTTCGTATATATCATTCAAGGAGCGCAACCTTCTGACACAAATGAAACGTCAACGTTGGGATGAGCAATTTTACGTGTGTGAGGCGCGCATTCTGATTCAATCACGAATTTGCATACAAATATCATACCCCTTGTTTATCCACAGTGATAATTTAATCGGCGCTTGTTTTCCCCAATTCGACTGAATTAATTGCGGGCTTTCGATAAATCGTATTTTTTAAAATGCCTTAAAGCAAAATACAATTTTTATCAAAATTAACATTTTCGGGGAAAAAAAATACATCGAAAAAAAAAAATTATTATTACGAAGCTAATTAGTTTCAAACGTTTCAAAGAACGTAATAAACATTTTTATCGAGCGATAAATAATTCGATAAAATCGTAAAGAATTTCCTTTAAATCGTTGCTACACGTTCGCTTACATCCTGCAATAAAATACCGCCAAGGTTGCAATATCCGCCATCATAATTCTCGCGAATGCATTCGCGTATCGTGGTGTATTAGTTTAGAAATAAGAAGAGATAAAAAAAAAGGGGAAGAAAGGCGTTGTATCCATAACGTGTTGGAGTCGAATGGATAGCGTGGAGAAAAGTTGTTTCGTAAATCACGTGTCTGAAGAGGATACGGAGGGTGAGTGAAATTGCCCTTATCCGGTCGGGCCGACTGGGTCCAGAGCGGCTGATAGGGGGAGCGCGCGCTTGCGGTCCGATTTTATCAGCTCGCGGAAACTTTGACTCGTTCCTCATCGTCGCAGTGCCGTACGGCAGTCAATTCGAAATGCCGAAAATCGAAACAAACGACAAAGCCAGATTTCGGGGGGAGAAAGCAACGCGGATGAACGAGGGCATTCGAGCGGCAAGCGTGAAGATGGAAAGGCCTATCGCGAAAGGTTTCCATTGCGGCATAGCCGAAATTTCTGGGTCGCTTTGACGAGGGAAATCGAAGAAGGACGAGGAGGCCACAGGACGAGGTATGCTGGTAGCAAGTAAAGGATATATTTCGAGGCATCGCGCGAATTACCAGGAAGCGGCAGCAGCAGCCGGAGGACTGCCGAACGTGTCGTGAATTCTCCACTGTCTCAACGACTCGCCGCGCTCGAGCGACACCGCAGAGATAGCCTACATCGATATTCTCTCACCAAAGTTAGCCAGACGGTGCAAACTCCAATCCAAGTTCGATATTGCCCAAGGGTTTGATACACGGCTGAGAGAAGACGAAAAAAAAAAAAAAAAATTCCTATTCCTATCCATCGCTATCCCGGTGATCTCCATTGACTATGCAGCCTCGTGGAATATAACTTTATTGTGACGTATACTAATGCCTCGTGTACTATGCAAATCGTGGTGTATGCTTCCGGAGTTTCAAGCTTAAGGGACGGGGATCGATTAGCCCAAGTGAATTCATAGCCGTTACCAATAAGACGAGCAGCTCATCGAGAACTAAGAGACACACGTTCCATTGTCCGATTACGCGGATAGTGCTGAATTTCAAAGACGATAGCGAACTATGCATCTGTTCATCCAATGTTTTCATTGCATTATCTCGTAAAAATAAAATATGCATTTTTTCAAGTCACCGCAAGCAAACATTGTCAAGCGATTATTCAAATGTACTTTTTATCGTATGACGACAATTGTTTTTGTCTCCACGATTTTTCTCTTTTTCCGTTGACCTAAATTAGTCACATAGTCATTAAGCGATTGCGTAACGAGAAACTCTGCTTTTTCGTTATATTTTAACGATTTTAAGTATTTTTCGAGTAGCTATATGTGTCCTTTTGGATTATTCGGCAAGAATGAAAAAAAAATTTGACATAACCTGAAAATTTAATTGAATTCGCGAGAAAGCGAAGAATTCCCGAGTCAGTTTCAGTCATATGTAACTATTAGGACAGTCGAGAGGTTCGTTCGAAGTTTCGAGAGTTGTGCATCGCAGAGTATACGACCCGTAGGTAGTTGTACTCAGAGTGACAACCGCAACGCAGGATGTGCATCACCGCGCGCACGTAACATAGAATAGCGCACGGCAGTATAGAATCCGTGTCCTGGCATCCTGGCCAACGATGCAGTGACTCTCAGACATATGTACGCCGGTAGCATAGAATGGCCCAGTTTTACGATCATCGAGATCCTCGCGTCACGACCTACTTCGAGAAGAAGTTGATGAGCTGAGGAACGTGCGCCACCACTAATGTTTAATCTCCAACCCTTACTTCGGTTATTCTTTGATATCATTATCACGACGAACTCTACGATCCGCTACGAGTTTTTTTATTTTTCGAAAACGCTATAAATAAACAATAATCCATTTTTTTTTACGACGGTGTGGTATATTCGATCAAAGGTTTTATCGATCCGCTATTTTTTATAATTAATGAAGAAATTTTTTTTCATTTTTATACCCTATGCAGTCGGTACGTAACCCCATTACAAGATATGCTTTGCGTCAGTGCAGCTGTTAACGTCACGAACCGAGGTCAAGGCTGGCAAGGTTGAGAATCTCTGCCACCGTGGGGGTAGTGAGGGGCGGAGGAGGGGGTGAGCTTTGTTTAGCGGTACACATTGTCCTCTCGCGCCATCTGGTATGACTTCCGCGAAACTAAAAGGGGGCTGGGGGCTCGTTGGTTCACCCGCGAGAGCGCTACATTCTTCGGCTCTCTTCGGAATGAAACTTTGTACCATCAGGCTACTACTTTACCAACTTGCCTGCGGGGGACTTCTACCCCTATGATAGTTTCCGAATAAGCCTTCGATAACGCTTTACCTCGAGTGGCTAATGTATATTTTCACTGGATACTCGAGCCGAACACTCCGAACGTATGGGTTAAATGTACGAACGACGCCCTTCGACCTCCAATAACGCTCTCAACTTCTTGGCATCGGTTCATCCACCATCTCGAAACCAACCCACTCCCTTTAATCTCTGCCGCAAATCTCTTGTTACCTCTTTCATAGAGTATCCGAAGGACCCGCAAAGAATAAGATCAATGTGAGGATTGAAGTATCAAAATAGATAAATCCTCTCATCGTGTTTAGACTTTGTTGGCTTTTCTTTTCTTCCTGTTCTTCTACTTTAAGATAAAACATCTCTCGTGCATTTCCCCACCTGTGTTATTGATCTATGTACAGTCGCAGCTCCCGCGAGTTAAGGCCGCTGGATCAATGATTCGTGATTCGTCTACTTTGGGCTTCGGAAGCTTTTTTTTTTTTTTTTACGATACATCCGGAATCTATTTCATGCAGATGGGAACCTCTTAAAGATAATGAGTAAGCAATTAGCCTAATGCAATAATGCGAGAACTGAATGTATAATTGCTATTAAGTCTGTGGGACTGTAAGGCATCACCGCTTTTTTCGTCTCTGGTATGGACAGTGACCACCCTGTCCCGGAAGGATCACCCATGCTATGTATAATTTGGTGATCCACTTCAACATCCTCTCCAAGCCCTTCTCCACTCCGCCGGATTAGGAGCTGCCAAGCAACACCACGTTAAAACGTTTTAAACTTCGATTTCTTTTGCAGGACAAACACACTCTCATCTACGGATCTATCGCCAGAAGGTCGCGTCACTCACCCTCGCGTATCAAGGATTATCCAAACGTTGAAGTGAAAACTGTTTTCAAAGGTAGGAAAAGAAGTAGGAAGAAAAATCTTTCAAGTATCGCGAAACTTTCCCTTTTTCTATGAGATAAAACAGAACGGAAGGTTAGAAAAAGTTTGCTACCCCTCAAAGACTTCATATACGTTGTACTCAATTATCCCGACACGCTTATAGTTTTAAGAGCTTTCCTTATCGATAGCCGCGTACAGAGTATATATATATATATGTCTTTTTTTTTTTTGTTTCGCTCCCGAAGAGTTCGAAACTCGGAAATTGAGTTCATCGGGAAAGATTGAATTTGATCGCGTAACGGGGATTATATATAACTTGAGTCGAGAAATTTGATACTGTGCCGCGACCTCCAGGCGACACGGATTATACGTACATCACCCTCAGGCCACTATCAACTACGTCATTACAATTAATCGTGAGCCACTTATCCCACAAATTTGGCGTGTTGCGCTCAGCAGCTCCCGACCTCCGTCCGGCTACATACCTTCTGTCTAAAATCAAGCGTACGTTACGTAACCACGTAAAACTTGTTAACCCTTCAATAACGCTAATCGTTAGTTAAGCATTCAACTATCGAATTGTAGAAAGTATCGATTATTTTTTTGTTATCAAGAAAAAATCAATAACAAAACAGTCCAACATTCACAGAGATCTTTCCTTGATACGTCTGCTCTTCAACATCTACAATCGCACACGGAAAAAGTATGTATATTCGTTTCAGAAGT
This sequence comes from Cryptus viduatorius, assembly GCA_964006125.1. Lineage (NCBI taxonomy): Eukaryota > Metazoa > Arthropoda > Insecta > Hymenoptera > Ichneumonidae > Cryptus > Cryptus viduatorius. The sequence continues at coordinate 2,070,326 of OZ023223.1, read as the reverse complement.
GCGTTATTCGTTCATCGGTACGCAATCTAACTATTGCCGAGTTGGTGCCTTATTACCGATATCATACGATATTTTTGACTCCTTTACGATATCGTTGGCCCAATTATTGATTATTCAACGAAACAGTACATTTTTTTTTTTTTTTATAATGAGTCCTTACTAATTTTTCGTGTATTAATTACGAGAAGTGCGTAGAAGCAATTATAGACGTAGACGTAGCTCTAGGGCCCGAGGGGTCTACGTATGAAATAAAAAACACATAACTAATCGTAATATCGCTGATAAAAAATTCATTAATAAAGTGAAATCTGCGATCAAGTCTCGTTTCAGGAAAAATAATTTATTAGAAAAGCGTCGAATAATATATGAGGTTAAAAGGTTTCAGAAAAGTTCACGTGATGCAGGTCACCGGGAGATCTGACCTTAGCGATACGCTTCAGGATCCATTCCAAACCTCTGACATATCGGTTTTCCTTGTATTTTAGATATAGCGTGCCGAATTGTACACAACCAAAGCTCCGTAAACCCACCAACCTGGCAAATCGATTACTAATATAACGGCTGATAGACAGTTTGCTAAAAGAAAAAAAAAAAAAAAAAAAATCGCTCGATTCTCATGAAAGTTGAATGCTCCTCTGCCCTGCAACGAAGCGATCGCAGATTTCTGTTATCAACAAAAATTTTTTTGGTTTTTCGAAAACTTACATGAAAACGTAGGTAATGAAGACGATCGTGAGAAGGATAGCGTACGGTATGCAAATGTCGCAAAGACCCAAAAACTTGAGTGCTACGTTTACGGCTATAAATAGAATCACTGAATCCAAAAATGTACCACCAAAACCCATATCACTTGTTCACAAACGGATCTCGCGGTCACAAACGATTACACTGATAGAAAACATCCACATTATTCCCCGCGCTGTCTAAACACCTTTACTCACGAGACTTCCTAACTGATATCGAGACCTTGTCATCGGCCAACTGACCAGTGTCAACGTTTTGTGCCATACACGCGCGACTAATAACATTGGATGGTCAGTAGCGTGACAGTTTAAGGGCGTGCGAAACCGTAACTCTATCGTCGATGTATATCGCCAGGAAAGTCTTTTCAAACCAATATATACGCGAGAACTGTTGTCGAATAATTCACTAAAAAATCGATGGATTACGTATAAATTTGATGAATTTGAAGCACGCGACGATTTAAATGTTGAATAATGGATTTGGGTATTTATAACTTATATTCCCGACAACGCGAATAAAAAAAATCCCAATAACATGCAACGCGACCGTACGAAATTTCGCAATCAAATACGAGCGCTGAGAACCCGAAGCAAAATTTAACCCTACGGGCAAATGGGACTTGTTAACTTTTGATTAATAATCTGAAACAATGCGAATACACGTAAAGCTCTAACGACGGAAACTGTACGGTGATAAAGTTTGTACAGGGGTACCGATGTTTGAACAATACGTTACTGGCTGAGAGGCAATGTGTACGTTTACAACGCTAAGGAACTTGACGGGTTTCCCAAAGCTCGTAACCAATGAGAAGGTACATCGTGTTGAAAGAAGGGGTCCCCTTCGAGGGGGTTGGAATAAGCTTGTAAGAAATATGATTGTGCAATACCACAACCAGTTCTCCTTGCTGACCATACGCTATGTCCACATACCGCATATACCGATATTGAGTCGTTTTAAAAACCAAGTTGATTTATTCAATTTTAGACATAAGAGGATCTGCTGATGGGTTTAATCTTTTGAAGCTCATGTTGTAACGTATAAATGGCTCCATAAAAAATCGGCAATTTTTTTTTATTGCATACCCACTGATCAAACGATATAAAGATCGCTTTTGGTTCATTTATATTGAGATCATCGTTTTGGAAACTAAGTGATCAACGAAAAAGTAACAGCGGTGTCTTTTTGATTTTATTGATGTTTAATACTCTGCTATAAAACCGAAAACACTGTCGTAACCGATCATATATACTATACCACAACTAGTTCTCCTTACTGACCATACGCTATGTCCACATACCGCATATACCGATATTGAGTCGTTTTAACAACCAAGTTGATTTATTCAATTTTAGACATAAGAGGATCTGCTGATGGGTTTAATCTTTTGAAGCTCATGTTGTAACTTATAAATGGCTCCATAAAAAATCGGCAATTTTTTTTTATTGCATACCCACTGATCAAACGATATAAAGATCGCTTTTGATTCATTTATATTGAGATCATCGTTTTGGAAACTAAGCGATCAACGAAAAAGTAACAGCGGTGTCTTTTTGATTCTATTGATGTTTAATGCTCTGCTATAAAACCGGAAACATTGCCGTAACCTATTATTGATCTTCAATCTTTGCTTCATGGAATAAAAAAAAGATTCTCGTCTGATCTTTTCCGACTACTTGAACGGCCACCGGAGAGGCGGCCAAGTGTCCAGAGCTATATAAAACGATTTCCTTTCAGCAAACTAACGGCAGGAAGTGCTAATGGAGTTACAACCCTTCAAATGGAATATCTAATTTCATTCGCATTGACAATTAATTCCACTCGAGTGGCCAACTCGAGTACTAAGGTGGAGAAAAGAGCACCTGTACCGTCCCCATGGGATTTAATTTAAGCCCCGACGTTCGTGCATTTGAAGATACGAGAAAGATACGAGGGATCCGCGAACTAATGACAATGGAAATTAAATTGAGGGTCATACATAATAAAGATAGCGTTGATACATTTTTTCTCTATTGAATATCGATCGTACAACACGCTACGACCTACAGAGAGAAAATAAAACTCCGATTTTTTTTATTTCGCGATGTTGCCGATACGTTGCCGATTTTTTGGGTTTTTTTAAACTTCGACAAATTTGCATGAAAATATGGCAACAGGAGTTTTATGGATAACAAAATGCATTCGCGACAAAGTGATGCCCACGAGGGAGTGAAAGGGCTTCTGCTGATGGATCCATACCTATGCAAATTTGTGGCCAAATCTATCTTTTACAATACGGAGAAGCGGCGAGAATCGCTGATGGACACAAAGCGGAAGGAGAGTTCCATTTAACGTCCATTTCCAGGTCGTGAGCGACGAGCAAAGCTTTCCATTGTCACTTCAACCCACGTTCAATGCGGTTTGGAACAGAATTTAATCAACCCCGTTACTCTACCCTTGTAGCGTTGGATCGCACAAAAGAAGTATCGATGTTCACTATTCCGGATCGCGACTATTGGATTTGGTTAAATAAATTGACGGAAGATTTTTCTTCTTGGAAATGAGAGTAATGTTTCGCATTTCCTCCACAATCATTTCACCCTTAAATTACCGGAAACAAAAAATTCAATTTTCGAACGCTTATTCGTTTTCTCAACGCGAAAACTCGTCCTAAATCGGATATTTCGGATTCACATAGACGATTTCTCCGAAACGCTGAAACGTTGATTTTTTTTTCTCCGAACCGATCAATGGTAAACTATTCGAACAACGGAGGGATTATTAATATCTGAAACTCACTCACTTCCAATGAAACTAACTCTGCCCCACCAAACCCTTTATTCCAATTCGCTGAACCTTAATTAAATTTCTCTATTCTCTCGTAGGCTATATTTCGATAGACGTTTGCATACTCCCGGAAGCGTGTAATTCACGGGCAATTCCGGAAGCAAGCCGTCCGGGTTCGTTTGATTTGCAACTTGACTCGCGTTTACGGTGGATACGTTTGTATACCGCGAGCGTTCCTAGAATTCTATACTTCCGACTAGATTCGCGGTCAGTAGCTCAAGGCGTCGCGTCTCTTTAACGCAATCTTTTTCAGGCATAAACACCCTTACGAGTTGCAGATACTGCATAAAAAATTGCTGTTGTAACAGTCGTATCATTTATTTTCAGGCCTCTCGTATACGAAAGTAGCGTAAAAAAAATCGTAATAAAATTCGAGAAAATCGTAACCCGCATAGATAACGAAAATGCCGTTATAGATTTCCGAATTCGAAAAAACGGAATTATTTTTCACCATATTTATGTATTGTCTGTTTAAAAAAAAGTCACATTAAAATATTATTCGAAGTATTTAAAAAATGCAAAATCCAATTTCATTCCAAGCAAAATCGATCAGCACTTCGACGAGACATCGAAGATCGATTTTTAAAGGCACATAATGTAAACAAAAGGTAAATTATAAAAAAAGAACATCAGGAATCGATGACTTGAGAGGCTGATGGTCGCAAACTCGAAGAAGCTCGATCATTCGTAGTTAAGCGTTGAGCTATAGTGCACATCGGTGGACATCGAGAGGGAAAGGGGTTTGAAGCAGTGACGCAATATTATTTCTTTTTTTTTATTCATTAATTTTGTTATTATTTTTTTTTTTTTTCATTATTATTATTATTATTTGTTTTAACATCGCAGTGACTTCATCGGGCAGCTGGTACCGGCAGACAAACTGGTCAAGCGGTCCAACATCAAACATCGCAAGCGTGTATTGGACGTGCCTGTGCTCTTGGATGTGTCGGGTACAGAGGTCAGGGAGGTCTGTGTGCCCAGCCTCGAAGGTCACGGTGGGAACATACAAAGCCTCTGTGAACATTTGTGCATTCGCCAATGAGTAAAGCCTCGTGTATCTAATAAAATTGTCGTTTCTTTTTTTTTGTTGTATTTTTTTTTTTTTATTGCGGTACTGGAATCGGGAACAGAAGTTCAGAGTCTTCGATTCGTCCAAATCAGTTTGATTTTAAGGACCGCAAAATCAGCACGAAATCTGGTGCTTGTGATTTTCTCGATCTTTTTTTCTTCAGACATTGAATTCTAATACAACTGTTGCTTTCCGTAAAAAAAAAAAAAAAAAAAAAATTGCATCCGCGAAGCCGTGAACTCGTTTCCAAGCCATTCCCGCCAAAGTGTATTCACGTGTGCGCGTGTTTCAAACACAGAGTAGGAATGAACTCGTCAAAGAGAAATTCCGAAGTGTATGGAAAGCGCTCTTTGACGAGTTTTTGGTTGATCATTTAGCGTATCATTCGGACTCACCGCTGTCGCGTCTTGACGCGACGATAGCGGCGGAAGTCGTTGTTTGACGAGTCGTTGGGGTCGAAGCCCCGACGATGCTTCGGCGGTGATGACATAGCGGTCGTCTTGGCGCTTCCGTCAGCGGCGATGACCTTAGCGTGATTACCGTTGCTGTTGGTATTATTGTGATTGGTGATGTTATTGTTGTTGTTGTTGTTGTTATTATTGTTATTGTTGTTTATGCTGTCGAGATTGTATGTCTCGTTGAATGGGCTGTTATGTATGTGAAGTATGCCGAGCGGCGGTGGCGAAGGTAGAATTATAGTCCCAGGTGGTGAATGATGATTGTTAGGCTGGTAACAGCGGCAAGCGGCAGCGGGTGGCTCGCCGATAACGAGGACGTGTTCCCCGTGACCGACGTGGTGTGGCACCGCGTTCAGCTTGTGCCTCGTAGCCCGCTCGGCGCCTGGCCCACCCATTCAACTCGATGATTGACGCCCGTTGACTCCACTTCTGTCCTATCTGATCAATTCACCAAAAGTTCTATCTTTACCAAATCGACCAAATTCTCTTCGCATCAACACTACGAAGCTTAATGACATAGCGAGGCTACTCCCCGGCAACACGTCAAAACGACGAGGACCAATCACTATAGGAACGTGGACAACACTTCAACGAAACTTCCTCTCGCACCGGCTATCATCCGTTCACACCCAAGCATGCATTCTCACCTTGGATTTCTCGCACCCTGATAATGCACCCTTGAACGTCACACATCCTTATTACCCCCGTAACCTTATCCATCTCTCACTTTCACTTCCTCTATACTTTTCGAGGGTTTTTTCAGACCGATACATCGAACATTCATCCAACGTATCGAATTCCGGGTTTTCACTTGTTTCGTTTTTTTTTTTTTTTTTTTTTCTACCGACAAACATGCAATCCGTCTACACGCTTCCGCTTTCTCTTCTCATGACCCATGCTATACACTATTGAATTTTCCACATACGAACACACCCTGACACACCTGAGCTTACCGGCCTATTTCCGTTCAATTAGTCACCTCCCCGTCGTACCCACTGTCTCACGTGATTTCCGCTAAAACCCTCCGACGCCCCCATGATTGCCGCAAAGTTTATATTTCACGAGGATAAGCGCAACAACGTGCTCGGCGACAGATTCGGCGCGCACACGTTGCCCCAAACCTTGTCTTACTACTTGCATCCCACTTTAGCAGCCGCGCCGATTCGCGCTTTCAACTATCCAACCCCACGAGAAACAATCCCTCTCTCACTACCAAAGTCGCGATTTGCCGAGAGAAGGAGATGGAATTTCATCGAGTTCCGAGATTTTCCGTACGGTGGCGATACTGAAGTTTGTGCAAAAGGGCGCTGTGCTCGGTAGCCCGCCGGCCGGCTGGTCGATACGACCAGACCGTATATGAAAGCACAGTGTCGCCTAGTCGGCACGCTAACCCCGATTAGGATACTATACTCACCCCGCGTGTATGATCTACATTTCTCTACCGAATGGCCTGATTTCAATAGACGTTAATTTTCCAACCTGCATATAAAAGCTTCGACACGATCGCGAATCTCGATAACTCACTCGCTACCCCGACAAACATTTTTTATTTTTTTTTTTTTTCGAAGATCTTTAAGCTTTTTCTCTCGACAATCGAAAACCGCGTTTTATCAGCGAAGAAATTTTACCGAAAATAAAATTTGCAAAAATAAGCGACGGACAATTTTTTGAAATTGATCCTCGTAGCAAAATTTCGTCGTACGAAATTTTACAAAACTGCGCGCACACGACACGTTTAATTGAATACCGCACTTAAATGTCGTGTTGTCGTTACTCTCTGAATACATATCGCGAACACGAAAAAAATAAAAAATTTTAATAACTCCGTTTGCGTGTCGAATGCGTATTTAAAACCGCATAAAATCCGAGTTTGAACCGGCGAATGTTAAAACGTTTCAAGGTCTCAGAATTCGCGATCTACCACGCGAACACGCGGAACCCCCGTCATCGGTAAAGCTGCAGAACAAAAGTTTGAAGAACAGTGGAGCACAATGGATACCTCATTCAGCCAGTTACGAGAGTAACATACATGCTTTCTAAAACTTCCACACCGCACTACGACAGCTCATCGATCATGAATCATTGACGAAAAACAAATGCTTGAAAATACTTTTTCTTTTATCATTTTGTTTTACTATATCTTATGGGTTTCCCTCCGTCGTGTATCTTCCCGATCCGTAATATCCTTTGTTCCTCGGTTGGCGTAGTTGAAATTTGTAAAATCCAGAGATGAGTTTCGAAGTCCTGCAAATTTAGACTTCGTTGGTATTGGTGAAAAGATCAGAAGCGGGTGGTATTCGTCAGTAGGTCGTTTCCGTTTCTGCGAACCGACCGCGCGAGATAATATCTCCTGGAGACGCCGAAGATATCACTGACGATTCCGGAAAGATCCTACAGATGTCGTCTTGTCAATAAGCCGGTTGGTTGTGGGTCGCGAGTTTGGTAATCGGTGCACGTTAGGGTAGATCGCGGATAGAAAGTTGCCCAAGGTCTCCGTTACGGAATGCTTAAGCTTCGAACCAAATTGATGCGATAAGTTTACTTTTTCGTTGTTGGAGAAATGTGTCTGCTGACGTGAATCGGATGACGGCGTAGGAATGACTGACTGAGGGAACTGAGTACATCCCCCCCGACTTATGGCAAACCGGTAGGCGGGTTCTTTGCTGCTTGCGATTCCCTCGGTTGGCCTCCCTGTTGGGGTACAGAGTTAACCCAAGCCTAGGCTACCGGTACCTCCTGGCCTCTCGATTTTCTTTCTTCCTTTCTCCTCTACGCAACCACCGTCGAGTACCAACGGGTTTGCTCTCTCTAGCTTGCTCTCTTTTCCAAAGCCCCTCTTGCCCGACCCCCCATTCTCGTCGCTCTTGCCTTAGGTCTACTCTCTCTCTCGCTCGAGGCTTTTCCTCGCGTGTATTCGTGTCGTGATCCGGTTCTCTTCCGTGGCTGGTCTCCCGGTACTCTATAGTAACCGTACACAACCTCGAGAGTCCGTATTGCCATGTGCGCAACGAGCTTGGGGCGTTACCTGTTAACGTTAACCATTCGTTGTGTTCGTACGCGATGGCGTGCACGATGCAAAGCAGGCTAAGAATGGGAGGGCGGACGGCAGTCAGGCGGTGACGCCAGTGTGTGGGTTCAGTCGGCGACCCTAGCCAACTTGGTACATATTCCGCAGCCGTGTCGACCCACTGACTGACTTAAACTATCTGCATAGATATTGACGAAGGGCGAACGAGATATAGAGTTGCTGTATCAATAAAAATGAACAAAGAAACACCGAACGCAGTACTACTGTGTTAGCCGAGGTCATACACCGACAAGATGACGTACAGCTATCACCGATACTTTTATTATTATCATATATACTGTTGACGTTGCACTATTTTCTTCCAACCAATGTTAGGGTAAAGAGGCGAGTTGATGATCCATCGCTTATTATGCTTTACATTCGTTGCTATCGTTTCCTTACAGCGGGCAAAGGATACATTGGTGATCAATAACAGGTTCATCTATAGTACGCAGTAGTAAAACCCCTTACATTGTCAGACTGATAGCATTCCTTACTTTACGGGAAACTAATGGGAAGATTTACATACTGTTTGATTCATTGCCGAGTTTACATCAACAGCTGATGAGATTAAGTTATATCGGTGTGTTTCATGCGTTTTTTTTTTTTTTCTTGTCAATAGCGTACTGAGCTTTTTTTTAACAAACTAACATTCGCGATCAGATAATTAAGTGTGTCCATCGATTGCCGGTGCAACGTGTAGGAAAACACAAGGGAATACGCGAGAACCCGCGCCTCATAGAAAATGAATTAGAAATGTGTACGTACCCCGCTAATTTAGTGTAACACAGCGAAACACGCATGCATGCATTATACGTACGCGTTCTCATTCGCGTTCCCGTCCGCCAACTCGCAACGCACACTGTACAATCCCGCGCGATTACCTGCAGGCAATATTCGAACTCGTGACCCAGGTCAACGATATGTGGAACTCTAACAAGCCTCTCCCTGTTACTACTGTTAGTCCTTCTCTATGTATGTTCAACGTAAACCCAGCCATCCACTTCTATTTTCGAATTCGCGCGTTCTACCGAAATAATCATAATAGAGGTATTCCTGGCGACAATTGGATGCGAGTTTGCCGTGTAATTATTCGGCAAATCCATACATGCGAATCCTATTGTTTCGACGCTATGTAAAAAGACGACAAAGCACAAGTTTCAGCAAGAAAAAAGCTTGCGGAACTCAGGTCGAGGGATTCGAACATTCCGTGGAAATTACATCGATTTTTTTTTTTTTCGTCGAGTATTGACGAACTTTTTTTTTAACCCTCTACCGTCGCTGTAAAGTTCGACGGAACAATCGAAATCGGTATTTATACGCCAACGTTAAGGCAAAGTCGATATAACTGCCTTCTGGGTAATTTACAGAAACAAAGAAAGAACGTTTATGTAGACATTGTATATTACATATATACTCGGGAGTATAGTAAACGGTAATGCACCCTTCTCCCCCCCCCCCCCACCCCTCCGTCTCGTTACAGCAGAACAGGTATAATATGCACGAGCAGAGGTAATAATTCATAGCGACGAATCGGATTACTCGGCGATTGACTAATTTATGGACCGACGATAAATCGTTTGTTTTAATGCTCGAGTACGATGTACGCGCTAATAAGGAGAGTGAAACTTTCATAGTTGCGCGTAGAACAATGGAACGATGTAGAAGATCGTGTAACAAACTTTGGGTAGTTGAAATATTGCAACAATGTTGCGGTCTTGAGAGACTGCGCTGCGGAGCAGAAGATCGATATAAAAAATAAAAACGACACACCCTCCTTCTGCACTACATTATGCGACCTATATGATTTTCTGATAATCATAAATGACGTAGTCGGAGAAAAAAGTAGATGTGATTAGTGACCGGAAGTTTGCTGAGTTTTTTTTCTTCGTTTTTCGTACCCCGGGAAATTATAGCCGCCTATTTATCGTCCGTACCGAAACGTCGGACTATTCGATTTGATTGTAGATAAGTAGGAAATGCGTACCGCGAAAGATTATTCGCAGTAGATGACTGCAATGTAAGGGTTAACGGGGGTTATCCACCGCTGCTATATCCTTCGGATATTGTCTGCAACTCGGTCACAGATATGCACCTATGTAAAGCGCATATTATCTACGCTCGGAAAGTAGTTGCGTCGGGAGTGCCATATCTTTCGGTTACCAGCCGAAGATCCGCGCACCCGGAGCACTGTTATCTCTCGGGGGTTGCAGCGAGAGGCTTGAAACACGCTGCAAACTCTAGAGAATCCTTGGAATTGGTGGTATCTATTCTACCCTCGTTCACCCGAGCTCTACCCTAAAAGCTCGAAGCTTCGGAAGATTCCAACGGCGCGTCGCTAGATGGCACAGTTTACCAACCCCCACGAGAATACAATTGCTTTTAATCCACGTATATACCTATATCGCTAAAGCTTTCTCGACGATAAGACAAGCTTCGGAAGGATAAAATCATAAATAACGCTGATAACAAGAATTTAATACCATAAATCAGTTAAACTTTTTTCTAAAAAAAAAAAAAAACACTGTTAAGAGTATTTGATTCGTAACTCCGTTTCAACTGGATAAATCGTATCTTATCGCATCGAGTAAGAAATCTGTTGGGTACCGTGTTATTTTATACAATATTTCAATTTTTTTTTTTTCAATTTTTCAATTTTTTTTTAATATTTCATATTTTATTTCTTATTTATTATTTCTCTTGTCTGTCGAAAAAAATTGCTGAAAAATGTTAGTTTCGTCGAGTATAACACATAATCAGTTACGAAGTTTTCAGTTCACAATTTATTCATTACCTGCTCGTACCTTCGGATGCTTCCGCCGGAGGGTACCGATCTCTTAGCCCCGACAAACGCGCTTCTCATTCCCGCATGCATACTGAACAGTAGCGTTGCGCGAGTTCACCGGCGTAAATCATAAATATCCAATGTGCGTTTGCTAAATTACCGCTATACCGTTGCTAGCGACGAATAACACGACCGAAGCTATTTCAAAGCTCATTCTCCGCTACGGCTAGACATTCTCCGGGATTCCGCAACACTGTTCGACACTGACACCCACGCATCGCGAATTTAAAATATACCACACACTCTCGAGTAACACATTCGCGATGCAAAGTGCAATATAAAAAAAAAACGCGAAAACCAAAAAATCTACGAATACATGAAAAAATGATTATGTTTCGCGACGTATTTTACTCAACACACATTTTTCTCGAGATTACTTTATAATTGGATGTTTTCCGCGAGTTAATGACGTCTATACACAAATTTATTTATTTTTGTTTATTTTTTTCCGACCGAGAGATAGTTCCGGCAATGAAAACGAGCGGAAAAATAAAAGACACTCCAACACTATCGCATTTACAGTTTGTAGATGAAAAGTCTCTTCATCGCGTATCATTCATCGTGGGAAAGAAAAAAAAAAAGTTACGGAGCCTCGTAAGTGACTCGGATGAAATATGGACCCGCGAAGATACTCGATGTCGGTAGCGACTTTGATGCTCGCGAATAGAGTTTTAACGAAAATAAATGCAGATCAGTGAACGAGAGAGCGGAGCAAACGCGAGAATGCGTACGCGGTTCAGTCGCGAACGTCGCAATTTTCGACTGAAACGAACTAAAAAAACGACAACAACTGCCCACGAAGTCGGCTGCTGGCGTCTAACGCCACGAGACCAGATGTTGTAATATCTTTTATCTATATACATAGTTCCACAACATTTTTAGCGTAGACGCCTCAATTTTCCGAATGTCCCTGTGGTTTCGAAAAAAAAAAAAAAGATCGATTTTTTTTTTTTTTTTCGTTTCGTAATGCCAGTCTATTATTCCGCTGTTAACCAACTAATGAGACACTCAGGAGTGATCGATCTATTCGACCTCTCGATCCGAAGAGGAAAGGAGATCAATCCATGGAAGAGTCGTCGTTTGTAGTGGGCGCATCGGCACAGTCGGCATACCAGCCTCGTGAATTATTTCGGCTCACGGTTAACGGGGGAAGAGTGTATTTTGGATACAGCGAGGTAATAGGCGGCCTGGGAATACAGAGAAGTGAGACTGACACTGTTGGTCGTTCGACGATGGGGACAGGTCGCCCGCGCGAACGAGCCATTCAGGCTGTTAAATAGAAGCTATTGCATCGGATGCCGTCATTCTCGTCGCGTTCTTTCGGTTCCCCGGTGTCCATTGCAACCCGACGAATTCACCAGCTTTGCAAATATAGAAAGTTAATTTTCTGCATAAAAGCATTGATAGAAGAAATACGCGAGTCGCAAGCTATTCGCGGAGCAATTTAAACTTTTTTCATCTCCTCGAGTCGCGCGAAAGATATGTTATTTTTTTACGCGGTGTTAAAAATTGCCGGATTAAAAGAGCGACAGAATAGCCGGAACTGTGGACCATTGGGATGAACCGTACAGCGCTCTGGTCGTTGTACGAGAAAATAGCGTTATTGGTCTTCTGTGTTTGCACGTGGATACTTTGGCGCTCTAGTGTCACATTGACGATCCGAGTAAACATCGAGAAACGCTCGAGAGTAACACGAGTTCTCTCTGTTATTTCTGCCTCTCGTCGTTGACTCTTTGTTTGAAAAATCGTCGTAGTGTTGTGTCTCTGGCTTCGTTGAGTTTTACGACTGAATATAGGACAATGCGCAAGAGCCACCGGCTGCTGTCCTTCTTGCAAGCGAGTTCTGCTCTAATAAAAAGAACAAACTCCCGATGCGCTAAACTTTTTTTCACGTTACTCTTCGCGAGAGCTATAGAGTCGAGTGTAGAGGATGAGAGAAAACTCGGTGGAACGGATCGATTTTCGATATTTAAAGATACCGAATTGGCGGCAGATTATTTCACACAGTACGGGCGCTAACGCTCGAGATTATTCTCACAAAGTTCTATTGGCAGAGAATCGATAGGTTATTCATGGCGTTTCCTGTTCGGGCTATTCGTATAACACTGCGGTGGGTTCCTTGAAATATCGCTATGGAGGATACTCCTTTATTCGCGATAAAAACGTTTTTAGAATACCAGAAAAGATCGTTCACTATTATAGTGAAATTTGTGAGTTCTCGAGAATCCCAAGAGATCGAAGCGAAGAGCTAATTGCGCAGTTATAATGTATTGAAGCAATCGTTTTTCGTTTCTCTTTTCATTTTTGATAAAAAAAAAGACTTTTTTTTGGCAATTTCGTGGCGAAGTATTACTTGAGAGCAAAATGACGTGAAAGGGTTAATAATTGTTTCAATCTTCCCGCAATAATAGTTAGACGTGGCGGATTATCGTATTACTGAAACTTTATTCTATATATTGAAGAACAGAAGACTGTAATTGAGTTAATTACTTCATCTTGATAAACGGCAACTACAAAGGAAGTGAAAGGTGCGGCCTGAGTGCTGCGGAACCCCAACCTTCCCTCGAGTCACTTTAGACCCGTTTAATATTCTTTGGCGCACATCCAATGCAGCCAACGGTCATATAATTCTATCGATTAAGCTGCACTGATAACTTCAGTTGGCGTCAGTGACGAAACTATATCATTATTTCAATCTACCAGTGGCCTATCAGCGTACATTCGACAATGTATTCAACGCTGATATCGAACGAAAATATTTTTTTATTTCTTTCTGACGCGATTTTGAGGTTAAAAAAAGTTTCGCATTGCATATAAACAGTATATTACGATACGAGTGCGCAAAAACTTTTTCTGACGAGTATGACTTTGCAGGACGAACGAAAGGCGAGTGTTGTAATTACACGAGTTGAGAAAAAGTTTCTCGCACGAGTTCCATAAAAAGTTTTATCGCACGAGTGCGTAAAGTGCGACTTTACGCACGGGCAGCGAAGCAAAGCGTGCGAAAAGTCGCACTTTACGCACGCAGTGGCATAAAGAATGTTTAATTGAGTTTCAAAACCGTTTTATCGATTCATTACACTGCTTTTCCGAAAGAAATAGAGTATATATCAGAATCTATAAAAAAAACATATCTTTATATATATCAACAGTATAGTGCGACCCTTATTCGCTAAATCAAGAAAATTGAATGAAATACGTCAGAAGTTTCAATGGAACAATAATGTTTTTTAGTTCGTCTGATATCTGGAGGTTCGCCAGTGATAAACTGGTTGCCAAGTTCGTGCGTTATGCGTCGCATGAAAGAATATCTGTTTTCCGCGGTTGAACCATCGATCATAATCGAGATGGAGTGCTTGTTATGGGAACGTATCAAACTGCGATCACTCAAGATTCGACGGTATCAGTTGCTCCAGTTTCGAGTCGAAAACCATTACGGCATCACACTACGTAAGGGTAATTGTAATACGATACTGTTGGATTGTATTGAGCAGTCTGAGTGCCTTGCGCGAGGTCCACTCTAGAGGATCAACACGGAATTTATGGTAGTCCTCTGTAAGCTTTGTTAAACAGAAGCAACGGGGTTCAACTATTCGCGTGCCTTGATCTACCTGAGCTCTGGAGTCTCTCCTATTGTACGCGTTAATTCTGCGGTGTATACACAAGAGCACTGGCAATTGTAACACATCCTACTCACCTATTCTCAAACAGCTAACATCTAAAGCTTCGAGCTAATCATCGAAATAAACATTTGTATGACTTACCAAATTACGATATTTCGCCCTTATATTTTGGGTTGAACTATCCTGATCACACTTACCTGAAACACACAAATGTAACACACGCTATTGGTCATCGATTTCCTTCCGTCTTATCGTCCAATTATTAGAGTTATCGGCGTTACCATTAACTAACTATAACTAACGCAACCGCAATTTTGTACCAGAGTTACGGGTGGATACTTCCGGAAAGGAAGGTAGTGCTTAGCTTGCTGATAAAGCAGTCGGCACTTTGCTTGATACAGTTAGTGAAAATTGCGCGGCATCAAAGAGGTATATTCTGAATTACTGAGACTCGATGGATAAAGTCGTCGAGCCATGCCACCGCGACCTTTAAAACTTTCACGGCAAGCAAAATGCCTCGTGAACCACTCACGAATTTCATGTGCCCAGCCAAACCAATCGCCAAGAATTCCCGTGGAAAAACGTGCCTTCGGATTTTTTTTTTTTACGTTCGAAGGAAACCTTTGATAGTTAAGGAAAAGCTCACGTGACCGATACATAGCCCAGCAGTTCAAACGGTGCTAATAAAACCGCTGGAATTTTGCAATAAAAAAACAATAAAACGGAAATGAAACCCAGAAAGGTAGAAGATATCGTTAGATCAATGACTCCACCCGAATTCCGAGTAGCCTCTCGAATTACACATGGAAGATGCGCCTTGTTAGACCCGAGGCTATCGAAAAGAAAAAGTTTCAAGTTCTCGGCGAGGAGAAAACAGAATCATCGGGATGCATCTTTTTCTCGGCTTTCCTGAAAATTCCATGTATCGCTAGACGTACAGGAAGCCGGGAAAACGGGCAAACATCCAAGAATCATTCGCCAAGCAATAAAAGAAAGGAGTTACGTTATTATACCGAACAATATTTCATATTCGGTTCAATACGCGGTTGTCAATACCGCGGAAATAAATCTGCGAATCGGTCCAATCAACGTTATACGGAAAATACATTAAAAAAAAAAAAGAAAGAAGGAATGAAATTGAATTGTGCACCCCTTTCGCCCGGATAAACTTTCATTTCTGCTTTCCGTTCTGCGAGGAAAGCTTAACATGCACCAACCACCTCTCGGCTATGCTGACGGAGAAGATCCGCCATTGTCTGAAGATCAACGTGAGTGGCACTCTTTGTCTTGTCGGGAAAAAAAAAGCAGAAACCAGTGGAAAAAGGCAGGATGAGAAACCTCCTCTTCACACGATTACCCAAGAAAGCTCATCTTATTAGTGTCTGATGGTAATTGATGGTAATTCGAGGACGACTCACCGAGTGCCCTTACCTCCACCATACACTCCATAGGTATAACATACCGGTATGTACGGTTTCTCATCGCACACACAGACGAGAAATTACTACGGCATCGTGGTGTGGAAGTGCTATCACTCCGGACAGTTGGAAGTTGTCACGGTTAATCCCAATTACGTAGTTTGCATTCATTATCCCTTGGAATTTCGCAATTCTCTTCTCGGCTCAAAAATATAGCGTCAGCCTGACTCATCTGCCGTTCCATTTGCCACACGAAGAGGGTTGTAAATGTAAAAAAAAAAAAAAACTTGGCTTTTGCTACCAAGATATCGCGTCATCTTTAAGTAACACTAAATTTGAATTCCATTCATCCCTGAAACGTGTTTCCTGTTTCATCAATTATGTAATCAATACATTTCCGCAGTGGAACAAAGAGCGATAAGAACTCAGACCCACCGCAATATTTCTAGTTCAACGATGTGTAATTCCTGAATAATTTGGTTCCACCCTCGTCGACAAAGGCCAAGTACGCTCGAGTACTTTCAACGAATGGGAAATAGACCGAGAAAAAAAACGTTGATGTCCCACTGTTTCCAGGGAGAGAGAGAAGCAAAGAAGACCCAAGAGCTCTTTGTGCTCTTGGTACCTCATACATATTTTCGTGGGGTCAACATTTTCCGAGTCGTGGTACGCTCCTCCACTGAACAAGTGGTGGACCAACTCATTCTCTCCATCTCCTCGTCGGTCTGCGAGTCTACGTACAGTGTTCACATAGGTGAGTACACTTTCTTTATTTGTCCGTTTCAGCGTATTTGCGTTTATTGCCGGGATGCCCGACTGCAAGTGGATCCCTATAGTGAGTGGCTGAATTCGTATGGCTGCGCGAACACGATCGGTAGGGAATTCAATGAGGTTGATGTAAGGAGGATGGTGTCGGGAATGAAATTCGTATAGATGCTGGTGAAGCAGGTTCTGCCAGTGACGTCGAGCTCTTAGGGGGAAGAACAAGTCAGAACACCAACAGCAGCAACACCAGCAGCAACAACATCAGCAGCACCAGCAAAAGCAGAAGTACGCGGTACCGGCGAGCAGGAGGGTATGTCGCAATGCGTCTTGACGTCACGGACGTGGTTGGTGGAGCTCGTGCGCGGGATGGAAGCAGATTTTGGTGGGGCACGAAAAGGGGACAACGACGGCGACGACGGCGACCGGCTTTGGTACACGGGGCCACCACTGCGCGCCTCCACTTGTCGAGCTCAGAAACTCTTGGTATGTACCGCCGGTCAGAGGTGAGTACAGCGTGCCGTGCGAGGCCAGCGCAGGCCAAATGGTCGCCACGTGCTATTGCTGGATACCGCAAGAATATTCGTGTACCAAATATCGGAATATTGTATCGGCTTCAAGCTATAAATACGCTCGTCGTTGGAATCATTGAAATTTCGGCTATTTGAGGATCGTTTGCTTCATTTGTCCTGAGATTCAATATAGCCAACGAGGCCTTTTGGCTGAAAAGGCTAAAAGCTTTTGCTGGTAATGGATCAGTAGTTAGGTCGGTAATAGATCAGACAAAGTGGACACAGAGTCTGTGTGTAACTCTGCGGTATTGGGATCCAACGCTTCACAGAGACTCAGCTATTGAATTTCGCGGAGCAGCCGGCATCGCGATAGCCTGCTGCTCCGCGTTTGATGAGCGCTTACGAAAGCTCGTGCAGCTTGTACGTGCTTCTACGCGATCCCTCCACCCCTCGAATAGCGCACGCACCCCGGCTACAGCGCCACCGCTCATCCCCTCTCCACTACCAAAGACTACCGGCAATTCCCCTCACCGGTGTATGCATGCAGCCGCATGTGAGGCCAGGTGCACCAGATGGCACCCCCCGCAGTCGGAATAATGTGTCTCGATGCCACTCGCTCGCTTGCCCCCGCTCGCCCGAACGTGACGCCGTGGAAATGTCCAATTAAATTTTCATTTCCTCCTTTTTCCGAAATGTGCCAAAGCTCACGTGTATGATACACTCTACGCTTGTATAATATGACCTCAATCCATATTTTCGACAGGGTGTCAAAATAGACTTAAACATTTCTATGCTTTAATTGTTTACGTTGCACGTGTAGCTTTTGATTTTGATTTTTTTTTATTGAGAGAAAAATTCGATGCACGTTTTGAGGTCCAACGATACCAATGAAAACATTATATATCTGTATCCTACGATATACGAACCAATGTGGGTTTTTTTTTATTGAAGAATCATATTGTTTTTTTTTTTTTTTTACAATCGCTTTCGAACTGTATGACGTTAAACTCCGACGGAAACGGAAAAATTGGGTTTTCGAACGCCAGAGAGTCTATTGAATTTCGTATGGAAAGCAACGGTCCGAAGCTTGATGCGATCGGGATATATACATCCATATATATACGTATACTGTAGGTGGCGATGTTCTCGCAGTTGCCGACAAATTGGCCTTTCAAAGTGACACTCTGAAAATTGAGGTCCGCGGTTTTTCCGTCAATTTATATCTGAGTCACGTTCAATATTCTGTCTCGTCGTAAATTTAATCTACGGATATCCTAATCTAATCTTCACGAAAAAATTTGAACCATTTTTTTTTTCTTCTTTTCCTTTTTTCGAAAATACAAAATCGCTCGCGAAAATTATAAAGCGACGGAAGGGGATGAGAATCTTAATTCATATGCAGCGAGAAAATGTTGGAATAGTACCGTTATAAGAGATCCAAGATTCAAGTGGCCATCGAGGTATACTATATATATCTTTTATTTCATCGCCGCATTTCCCGAGACACCGCCCGAGATATTTTCCAACTTTTGCGGTCTCGAGTTCTTAACTTTTGCCCGACCGCTCCTCCGAAGGGGTAACAATGAGGTGAGGGGGACAAAAAGGACTAACGATCATTATTTTCAAATGAAATACGCTGCGCACAAAGTCCAAAGAAAACTTGTCGCCAAAACTTTATTTCTATCTCTCGTTGTTGCCCTTAGATGACGCGGGTGTCGGCAAACTTTCGATATTTCTATTAAACAGAATCGGAAACAGTTCAATTTGCACATGCAGCGCTCTCATAATTTCCGATTCACACATCGACGCGCGCAACTTCCCGTTTTGAAATTCACCGGAACATCAAAACTGCTCAAGACTTTAATTCCGTTAGCGAAAACGCACTGAACATCCCGCACCAAGACGGTCTCGGGGCATCCAGCTGCGCGTTTCCTTCCCCCTTCGCTGCGCGCAAAACTTTCCTCGTTATTAATATGGATCAAAGTTTTCACTATAATCCAACCGGCATCTTCCGGTACTCTCGAGCCGAAGTGAGATTCCTTCCTCTGTGAGATCCTCCGAAGGACGGAGAGATTTCCCGGGCTTACTTTCTTAAGCTCACCAATATGCATTCGCGTATTTCGGTACTATACCGCGCGGGTATTATATGAGAACGAGAAATCGATTTGCCGGAGCTCTCTTGCAATGCAAGATACCCAAAAAAAAGAAAGTCGCGCGGCCTTGACGCTCGCAATCAAGGTATCTCGTCGAGTTTTGCGATTGAAAAGTTCGAACGAGATTCGAACTCGTGTCGCAAAGTCACGCCTCGCGATGTAACGGAGTTAACATTCATTTTTTTTTTTAAATTCGTTTTTAAATATCGGGATCATAAAAGCCATTGCCGCTTTAACTACTCTCATAATTAATGTTCGCACTTTAATCTACCGAGTCCGCTCTCATTACTCTAATTAATTCGGCACGAAACGAATCTCGAATGTATCCCGCGTTCGTCAACGGTGTGGTTTACCGCGAAAATTAATATCGAAAGTGTGACGAAAATGACGAAATTACCGTCGCTTATGTGTGTCAACTACAATTTCCGTTCTCCGTTACAATGATGACCCAGATTACGGATATATCCCTTTGGGATATTAACTTTACCCTCGAAGACAACGTTTTTATGTCCACAAACGTACGGCGCACGAAGACACAGAGATATCGACGAAAACGTTTGCGCTTCGAATACGAATATCTTTAAATTACGAGATCGCGTTATAAAATCGTCATTCGCAGAAGTTCAACGATGGCGTATAAAAATAGTAACTATGGAATTCATACGGCTCTATTACGTATGTACAAAGTCGATATGCTCGGAATAACATTATGCACGTTCTCCGCGTGCGCGGAACTGTTTCCATCCCGTTTCGTCCCGTGTACTCGAATGAGTTCGCCTTCTTATTTTTCTCTCGTATTATGCAAATTCCCTCGAAAAGATACAAGTGCGGAGGGCGTGTGTGTGTACAGCCGGAAGAGATAAAGAGAGGGTAGTCGGCTCTCCGCGAAAGAACACACATTGGAGAAGCTATTCTTTCATTTCTATGATATTTCGCTCGCGCAGGAAACGCGACGGAGGTGTTATTTCAATTGCGAACATTATAAAGTACACGATTACGCTGCAATTAGTCCGGAAATAAAGCGGCATTACATCGCGAAAGTCCATCATTTTCACCCGGTGGAAAAATTGTGATCCGCGTTATTTCGACTTTCGACCGACCGAAGAAAACAAATGTCGTAATAGCCTTGACCCGCACGATTCAGGAAGAGAGAAATTCACTGAGATCAGAGGGTGCCAGCAATTCCGGTTGTCGCGCATCGATCTTCGTGTCCCATTTGCACCCGACAAATAGCCCGGAGGACAGCTAAACCATAAACGAGAGTCACGACTACGTACGAGATGCCAACTATTTTTCGGACGGAAACTTCTCAATTATAATGTCGCTACGGGAATTTCGGGACCGGGATAACTTTTAATTTACTCGAAATTGCGCGATACGCGTGTTGCACCCCCTCCCCCTCTCGAGATTCGCGCGAAAGTTTTAATCAAAATTTGCCGAGAAGTTCGCGTAAGTATGATTATTCCAGAATAACGAATTACGTTGACGATGTGTTGAACGCGTCTGATCTAACGACTGTCTGTATAATCGCGGCGTCGAATTAGCCGAAGAGAATAAGCCTTTCGCTGCTTCCCCTCGTCGTTTGTGGTGACTCGTTCGCTCGCCGACACAGGGCTCACGACTTGACTTGACTCTCGTGGGGGCTTAGGCGCGCGGCACGAGGACGAGAAACTCCTCTCTTTCCGGCGCTCTTTCTCGTCAACGCGCTGCTCACGAGAGACGCCGAAGCCACAACGCGTCGAAAGCTCACCGAGGCCGATGAAAATAAAAGCCTCCTTTCGTACTCGACGGGCAAGCAGCTCTTGCCTACGCTCGGTCAACGAGTGTGGTATAGATGGCACCACACCCCCTTCTAGCGGTATTGTTTACTTTGTCCCCGACGTTGAGCCGACCGACCCCGACTTTAGAAGGGGCTGTGTCGCGAGGCTCACAGTCACTGCGACTCGACCGGCTTTCTGTCAGCTTTTATTAACCCTCCTTTCACCGAGGAAAAAATACATACACCGGGCTAATGCACAAAAAAATACGAATAAAAAACGTAAATCGCTTTTTCACCCGAATACTCGCCGATTTTTCATTGCTTTTTATAAGATTTTTTATAATACGAAAAAAATCGATTGTTTGAAAGTCTAAAGTGTCGTATGGCGCGGGTACGTGGATAACAACAAACTGTTGATCGATTTTGGTAACCAAAATTCATGGATTAAAGTTCGTGCTTTATCTTTCGCGTAGCGTAGAATTCTTTTTAAAGCCGAGTGCTTTCGCTAATCCTCGCATTATCAACGTGTATACACGCTAATCGGTTTACACAAAGATGAAATAGTTGCTTTTGAGAGTTTCAGACTTGGAAAACAAGTTCTACCGGATACCACGAATAGTAAAACAGCGTCAACTTTTTAATTTCTTTTTCACGGGTAAACTACTTTCGATACATTATGTTGAAAGGCCGCGGGGATTAAAGTATTCAATGGGTTGAAGTATAGGATTCACAAGCGAAGAAGTGAATTACGAATGGACGAGATGTGTCTCATCTTTCGCTGAACGGAAAATCATTAGTGAAGCACCGGCGGCTTTACACGCAATGTGTGTTTATATTCATTTTTTTCCGACATGCAAATCAGTTTCTTGCTTTCTATCAACTGATACTGATGAAAAGTCGCCCTTTATAGAGCTGCGATGCGTTCATCAAACTAAAACGCAAAGCTCTTTTCAATCACAGATCTGTATTTTCTCGTCGTATTTCAGTTTTTCGCTCGTCTATTCGATTTCCATTTCCGTAGCATTTCATCATATTCTTCATTGTCGGCCACATTTCAAATTAGAGAAAATTCGTTCGCGATATACCCTTAAAATAAAGGGATTTTTCGCTCAATTACATTTCTCTGAAATTGTCTTTTATAGAAAAGGAATTCCCGATGAGTGACAATTTTCTGATGGTCTATAGAAACTTTAAATGGGTTCTTCTTGCAATGGTCCCGATCTCTTACAAGGATATCGGTTATTTTCAACAGCGTCTATTGTGTGTTATAATTGAAGGGAGAAAGTTCCACAGCCAATACAATCGGACGAATTTTCATTTGCATATTAATTGCGTTCGTATGTATATAAAGAAAGATATATAGAATGGTAGGAAATTCGTATTAACTTCGATCTCCAATTATTCCTCTCGAGTATCGATTTCTTCGATGATGAATCAGCGAACTAATCGCGAAAGGTAAGTGCCATCGTGTGGTGAGTGTAATAACGGGTGGGAAACCGCTCGATTTTTGTATAGACATCCAAGTAAAGCGATCGAGACGCCGCAGCGACATTCCAAGTACAGCTCTATTGTACCGCCGCGTCATTCATAAAAGAGTTACTGAATGACTCTCCACAGAAGAGGAGAACACTGATAAAAACGTCAATAAACGCCGGTCCCGTTTTCCCTCTGTGTACTTCTTACGCGATGTGTCTCGTGATGCCGCGTTTGTCTGTTCCGCCGACGCTTTTTTTCCTGTGTTTCTAAAACTACCAGTGTTCCAGCTGAACTTTCCAAGCCGCACAAGCGGCTTAAACATTTTCGTAAAACTACAAAGGCTCACAGTCGTAAGGGAAGCCATTTCTCTTTTCACGAATTTAACGAGATCTTCTCAACCGCAGAATCGTTCGTTTGATATAATTGATTAATTGCTTTCGAATCTCTCTTTATTAACTGATTGCAACAAAATTCTTCTCACGTTCGCGAAGCAAGTGCTTGAATTTCCTTGGGGAGTCGTGGCGGAGTTTCAAAAGAGACTTATAAAGCTTCTCGGCAAAGTACCGTCGGAGAGAAAATCCGTTCTACGGTTTTCATAAACCCGCAAACTCGATAGTGGACAGCGTCGCCACTATCTTATAAGAATTTCACTCGACGCTCGGACAACTTTATAACCGCTGCCAAAGGCTACAGTCGCCGACTCTGCTTGCCGTTTATATCCTGTAAGTGATCGTACGTGTGCCTTTGAACGTACGCACACTTGCAAATTACCACTTTGGCACGAGCGCGCAATGCTGCCACAGATTTTTTTATTCTTTCTTAAAAATATATTTCGCGACAGTAGGAGCGTTCTGTTTGGAATACAAATTTACGTATCGGTGTACACATCGCGCCATAGGAGCCTCAAGCGTATTCCCAGACAAGGGTTCTTACTTTCACAGATGCCTTGTGCACGCCTCGCACCATTAGCGCGAGTAAACGAGACCGCCTTTTCCCCGACCATTCGAAGCAGCGGTTACGCTTACTGAATGTGAAATACGAGGTTGGAATTTTGTTCATAGCCGGCAACCGAGAGAAACATAGAGCTCTCACTGTACACGCCTTACAGAAGAAACTGAAAGGGACGTAATGCGTCAGGGGTCGTAAATCATTCCGGCAAGTTCCGTTTATCGTCAATTCTTTTGTTGTTACGATGATAAGGGTCAAACATGATGCGACTAATGAGGCGTCATATTGAAAAAAAAGCCGTAAACCCTCGTCAAACTCGCGTCGATCCGGTAAAATAATGAGCTCCGCGCCATTGTACTTCTCGAAATTATTGATTTCCGTTAATTAAATAAATAATTTTTGAGAATTCATCCATTGAAAAAATGAATACAATTTAATGACTTTCTGGTAATAAATTTGATTTTTAATTCGATCTGTCGGAAATCGTATCAATTTTCTTCAATTTCTTGTATACATTTCGAAAAGTTGTCTGTCTTTCGGTCTGTTTGTCGGTTCCGTCGCGATTACCCACCTCCCCAATTAGCGACATTCCCAGTTATCGGGGGTCCTTCATTATTCCATTTTAAGGACATCCATCCATCCATTTTTGCATCTTCTGCAAACATGGAGTTAGATATCCTTGCGAAAGCACGAAACATCCAAACCACAACAACCTCCTAGTAGAGTCATAAAGACGATCGACAGTGTTATCATACGAGGCGATAGGCAGTTGAGAATGTCGAGAGATTGAATCATCGTAAGGAGAGACGTGTCAAATGGACAATTGCCATAATTCCGCCGCACACCCGTCACCAAATTTGACCAACTCCAATTACGATTTCAGCTGGACCGTTGCCAGAATCTCGAGATAAGTCGTTGAGCGTCCGGAAAGTACGACAAACTAAGGGCGGGAGTGGTATAGAAGAGAGGGAGGGTGAGGAAGGAGAGAGTGAGGGGTGAGGAAGACAGAGCATCGAAGCAAATTGAGGAGTTTGGTGGAGTTGAAGAGAGATAAGAGATCTTTGGCGGAAGGAAGTGACGGACGAAACTAGGAGAGTTTCGAAGACTTGCTGTTAGCAGGAGAACGGCACGAGAGAACTCGAAAGAGGGGGTTGTACAACCGTCTGACCGTAAAACCAACCGTGGAAATCACGGTTAGGTAATACTTGACACCGAGGTGCCGACCGTCGATATTTGCACCTCGAAGCCAAAGCGGTTCATCCAATTATCGGAACCCGTCGCTTTAAGCTCGGCAAGCTTTATTCCAATTTCCGTAATGATATTTTCAAAGACTGAGCTCTACACTTGATGTTTCGCTACTTTGCTGGAGCGATCATAAAGGAAAGATTTATCGCTTTCGGAACTTAATATCATGATTGTTTCCTTCTGCGATTTAATGAACAGCCAACGTACAGAGTGTTTCAGAACGAACGTCGAATCTAATTTTCTATGGTAGCTGCTGGAATGCTGAACAAAGCTTTCGTAGTTTCTTATTTTTTAATAGCAAATTGTTCTAATTATCAGCCTGTATTTTTCACCAACGTGGAAGTTAAAATGTTCCTTTGCTGAACTGTTATATCGCGTGTCGATCATATACAGAATTCGAACTGAATCTGTGGTTAGCTAGTAAATGCCAATTTCGTTTTTTGCTCGATATCTCTATCTTGTGAAAAGTTTGAAATTGTACCAAGATAGACACCCGAGAGTCTTCGTAAACTATTTATGTGTTTGAGGTCAAACGATAATTTTTGGTAGTCCAGTAGAACTGAAGTTTTTGAGATATGCGCCATAACTTCCAACGAGCGTGAAAATTTATGTTCAATAACTCTTACGAGTCTGCGAATTCCGGTACACAACCAAACGTACGGTATATCTATACGGTGGAATGATTTTTCTCTTATTCGTCGGAAATTCGATACTACGACACTCCGAAAGCTGATTTGCGCGTATTTTTCCGTATATAATAATTTCCCAAAATATAAAAAAAACAGATACGCCAAATAATTAAAAATTCTGTTGAGAAAAATTATTTTTAAAAAATAAACAAAACTTTATAGATTAAGTTTAGCAGAAGAAAAATAATTCTGTATGACGAAAACTACTGTTTTTTACTACAAAAAAATTGCTGCAAAAAATTGGCGTTCCGATGCCAGTGTTTTATTCCGACTCTTGTAAACACGGCAACTTTTTACAGCAATTTTTTTTTTCTCTATATTTTGGTAAATTTACTTCTTTTTGCAAAGATAATATTTGTTTGTCGTACTGTTGTTATTGCAGCGTCTCGACGTCGATGTTCCCGGCATCGAGTTACAAAGCGATCCCCGAGTCGCTTTTTCTCGTATCGCGAAGTACTCGAATCGGCACCCATAGATATCGTTTTTTCGCGAGTTTCGCAATTCGTTCCGTAATTTGTCAATTCGCATTTCGTCGTTAGCGAGAATACCTCGCAAACTCGACGCCGGGGATATCAACGTACTCGACGCTCTATCGAGCGAATGATGGTGCGACGTCGAGAGAGAAGTCGAGAGAGAAATCGAGAGACAAGTTATCGATGGTCCATCGGTAGTCGCTGGTTTGTCCCATTGGGTTGGGAATTGTTCTCGGCTCTTCGTCTTTGACTTTCCTGTTCTTTGTCTCGAGACAATTTGACGCTGCGACGAAAGACGAATCATCAATTTCTCCATCTTCCGCAAAGATTCTCACAGATTTGTCGCATATCATCGGCAACGTCTCATCGATGTCTCGAGTAGAACTTCGAATGATACGATCGCCATTGCCGAAATACGGCAAACACCGCCATCTTGTGAAAATGTGTGGTGGTGTTTGCGCGAATTTTTCGGTCTCAATATTTCAGGATCGGCTGAAACAATGCTCAGTTGTAACGAGGCGCCTTCGGAAGATTGACTCCTAATTATATTATAAAAGAGTGAATCAAAATTTGATCAGATGTTTCATTCCTAAGATATATCGGTCGAAAGTTTCAGTTATTGTACATTTCCGGTATATTGGCGTAATGTGCACACGGTAGCGTCGCACCACGTAAAATTCTTCTTTTTAAATACTTTTCTTTAAATACATCGCGACGCTATCGCGTCTCGTGATAATAATAAAAAAAGCATAATACTGCAAGAGCGCACGTGTGACAAATCAATAATTGTCCACCTCCTCGCGCAAAATTCTCGCAGACCTCTCAGGGATTCATGTTTTAAAAAGTTCTCGGAGTTGGTGGCGTCGAGGTAACAACAGCAGCCGCAGCGAGAGAGTTCCGTAGGGATGGAACAATGCTGTTTTCCAACACGAAACTCTAAGTCCATTGAAAGAGGAGAAAAGCTAGAATGCCGGAAACTACAGCAATCCTTCAAATAATATTAAAATAAAAAAAAAAAAACTGGTTTTCTCCCCAGAGATGCCAGTCGATCCATCGCGAATGCTCGTACGGTATGATCGCATTGAACCTCCGAAAATATAAAAATTTATCGACTTAAACTACCGAGAAGTTGCAAGGCGAGGGAATTAATTGGCCGACTAATTAGAGCCGTAATCGATCGCACTGGGTAAAGTTTCACAGAGATAAAAAGTTATATTAACATCTGTACCACATTGGGATTAAAAAAAAAACAGAGTTCGAAGTTTCCGAAACTTTTTTTGAACGGTCCATACCGGAAGTTCGGAGTTTGATGGATGATGCAATAAAATTCAAGACGCATCGTACGTTGGCATGTAACGGATAGATCAGAAAATGTTGCAGGGGGGAAACGGCTATACATATATTTTCGTGTCAACGAGATGGAGTGCGAAATAAAGTTTCCGTCACTAGCGGAAAGTAGAATGTTAATATAAAATATTAACGAGTCGGGTGATCGGGTATCTTAATCGAGAGTGTCGGAGTTGATACTTTTCATATATATTTTTTTTCTTTTTTCACCGTTCTCGTTCGTTAGAGCATGCAATGCAGATTTTCCGATTGAACGAGTTTGTCACAGGCTATCTGCGCCTATACTGTGTCCGCTGTCCGCTTCGTTCGCTCATTCGTTCGTTGGATCGTGATACGTTTGCTTTCTTTCGTTTTTTTTTACAACTACACGCGCACGTTTTATCAGCAGAGGGTTAGGAAGAAGAGAAAGAAAAATCTCCATGTTTGAACAAGAGGAACGTGCCTGGCGATTCCCAGCAGACTGTCATTGTGGTAGGTACGTGATATACCAGTCGCTGCCACTCGGATATCACATTGGTTCGGCAATTACCCCAGGAGATGGGTAAAAAAAGTTACGCTTTTCCACATAAATAAATTGCTTGCGCGCGTCAATATTCTCCTTCTCACGGATCGTCTGTGCTGCTTTTGCCATTCCGTTGATCTCGCGGGAATTTCGTCCGTCGTTAAAAATAATGACGTACATAGAGAGACAGAGGCGATATTTTTGTATTACATAGAATTCACCGCGATCTCGCATTGGATATACTTGCCAGCGGAATTCTAATAGATTACGATCATCCCAGAGGATTAATGGAATCGATAAGAAAAAGTGGGTTTACACCTTCATAACAGGGATCTAGTCAAAGCATCTTTACTGCGAACCGTTGCAATATCCAACATCCGTAAAACTGCCGCTATCACGACTTGCAATAAATTTCCAATCGCTTCAATAAATTCAATTTCTCAGCAAAATTAAGATTAGCAGACCTTCAATAACTGCTACGCGGGTTATTTACAGAAAAATATGATATCAACAGTTACCGCCATTTTTTTTTATAATCAATCAATACTTCGTGTTGATTTCCAGTGCATCAACACTGATCTTAGAATCGATTGATTTACTCTTGAAATTATTTCAATAGCCCTGAAATCATTTCATTCGAAATGACATCAAAGCTTAAGTCAAATATTTGGTTAATTAGAAATAAAATTTAATTGTTTTAACGGAACAATAGATGTAATTCCACAAGCGAGTCGTATTACCACCGAACACTATTTCAGTGATAATCTACACGCAACGCTTCTAAGGAGGAGGAAGTCGCTCCAAGGCACCCTGACAGCACCAGTGATGTTTCCGAATCTCACGTCGAGTTTGCTGCAAGCACCATATCTCACAAGGCGCTTGATTAATGGGACTTGTGCTTAATAGGATTCTAAGACACGTAGGCAACCGGTTTGGATATAGAGAGCGAACAAACCTATATACACGGCCTTTATGAATCAACGGATATACCACTAATAATGTATAGGTTAGGTGCGTATGTGAATTATACGACATTTCTAGTACCGTCGACGCTGCGATAATGGCAGTAACCGTATCTTATCCAAGCGAAGGTGTAAGGTCGCGAGAGGTCAAGGATCTGCTCGACTGAGCGTTGTAATCCTCGCAAATGACTTTGACCATCAGCTGCAAACACCATCCAAAGCTAAGCACAACTCTATCTCTGGATCGTGTTCGTTCCCTCAGGATTTGCTTTTAGCGCAGATCCATCGTTCGTGTCTTGGATGCGTGTTAATGGCAAATAGGCTGATGCGATACCAGTGCTGCTCTCGGCTTGTGACAATTCTCCGCACGTCGATGTCGATGTTGGCGACGACGTACACGCCGTAAGTAGTGATTGCGAGGGTGTTGCGCTGAACCCCAGTGCTCCACACAAACCAACGATAAGTTGTACCCCGGGGAATCCTTAGTGACGCACACACATGCGCAGCATAGTGCTGCGCCGACTATACGCGGTTAAATAACTCAGTGAAAATTACACAGGACGCCCGGGTCGATTATAAACCGAACAAGCATTAAATAGCACCACCGCACGTTCTGGGAATACAAAAGGCCGTCTGGAGATACCATGAGATTCGGAGTAAATAATAGACGATATCAATGCTTAATGGGTTTTATCACTCCGATCAAATAATTGCCATTGTGGGCGCAAACTATCGAAACCCACTTATCAAGATTTTACGGTTGTCACGTATCTTTATTCAGAGATAATGCGCGAAATGCGGCAAAGCTTCCACATTTCGCGATGTCGAACCGACGATATACGTATTTACGTGCGTCACGTAGACATTTTACGATACGATTGGGGTGTAAGCACCTTTCCACTTTACGCTCCCACCCCTCCTCATTTCGACGAAAGATCGACTCGCCGAGGAGTTCATCCACGACGTGCATGCAGCTCGCGAAGAATCGTTCGAATTTATCAAACAGCTCAATTTCTTCCCGGTAAATAAAATCTGATTTTATGGCACGTTTTGCCCGACGAGATTTTTATCTCCATTGTTGCGTTTTTGAGAAACTTAAATTGCGGTGTTTTATCATTTTCGATGAAAAAATCTTCTAAAAATGATTTGATGTTAAGAGAAAATACCGTCTGAACGATTAAACAATCATAATTTGGTGTTTAGTCGACGGTGTTCGGTGTTTGGTCGGAGGTGTTCGGTTCTGTTGAACACCTTTTCTGTTTCGAAAGTACAAACGTCTGTATACATTTTTATCGAATAACTATTAATATCGGGTTAGCAACCATATGATATCGCACGAATAAGAATCATCCTCGTAAAATAAATCACGTTGACGCATGACTCTTGCGTGGGTATCCTTGAGAGCACCCATACCAAAGCCTAGAAAGCACTAGACGAAGGGGCATGTGGCATGGCGCGGACGGGCGCCTACTAACTCAACCGGAACTGTACTACATATATGTGCGGTTAAGCCATAATGGCAACGATCCATGAATCGTAAAGAGATCCGGAATCCTTGAGATTTTGCGCTTTAGAGAAGCTTTAAAAGCTTCTTCTCATGAGTCCCTACGGAGGAATCACGGAAGGTTGGAGCTATAGGTCAATCAGTTAACGGTACGATGGATAAGAAATAATGAATGTTTGTGTAGGTCAACGAAATTGCTTCTGGGGTTGTAATCATGGACGCCCTCGGCAAAGTCCATAATTAGTAGTGATGAATTTCCGGCTCAACAAAGATTTGTGTGTCGCACCTATATAATTTTCGCATACAGTCGAAATTCTCTTAAAGGTGTTCATCAAACTTTTCTTTTCTTAATTAAACAGCTTCCATTCTCGTCAGTTACGCCGATTTCCTGCTCTTAACATGTTCAAAGTTCTACTTCAGCTGTATAAGGATCGTTGAGCAAAAATTCACTTTTTTCGGCACGAGTATCAGAATTCTTCGTATAATTAAATTAAATAGTCCGTTAAAGGGATTTTTACTTTCCCGAAAACTCTGTAAATTTAATCCATTAGTGTTGGAGATTAAAAATTCCAACTAAAATTCACGCAAAGATAATCTTCCCGTCGTGTTACGAAGATCTAAAGCGCATTTTATCAAATCAGTTAACTCGAATTGGACAAGAAATAACGTTTGCACGCCGAGATTGCTCGCGGTAGAGAGGCCTATACTGCACGACACGTTGCTGAAAGCCGCAATTAGCCGCGATGCATTTCGGGCCAACACCTCTCTCGTACCCGCAACTATATTGTTATAGCGTCGCCTCACCTACCATCCACATTTTCCACAATCTCTACCTGCACACCGGGAGTACATAATATATGTTGTACATAGCCAGTGGGGGAGTTGAAGCTACAACGATGAGAGAAGACCTATGTCCGCTCCAAGTACTACCCCTCTCATTGTATTTCGTAGCAAGCGTGGTAACGACCTACTTACCGTTTCCAACATACACATAACGACGAGTTTCCACGTGCGTAAGTATTGGTGCACGTGGCCATGAGAAACATAACAACCTCGTCGTTGCTGTCGTTGTCGTCGCCGTTTCTCGTACTCGTCTAAATAGATGCAACCCCTCCGCTACATTATTCGTACATTTCAAGGGGTAGGCGCAGGTTGAGCGGAGACTCGAGCTACCGACTCCCTGAAAGCTGCGCTATTTTTTCCTCAATCCCTCTACAGTAAGCAGCAAAAGCAACAGCCACGCCAAAAGCAACGATTACTACAGTCCTCCCGTTTGTTTCGCAGGCGTACAAGGCGTATTCTTTTTGTTTTTACGATAACTAGGTCGCTCCAGATTCCTTTTTTTTCACGGTGTGCTTCCACATGATGACGTTTCGAGGCAACTAACACCTCTGGCGTGCATTGCGCAATAATTTTCGGTACAATTTACGAGAACAAAAGAACAACAACAACAAAGAAAAACTAAAGTTGCCGTAACTGCTTTTGTTTTAACGCGTTATGAAGATTGACGACAAAGATATGAAATCCTGTAAGTTTATTCGAAAAGCAAACCCGTGAGAAATGTGTGTATAATGTAGATCAATATTTGAATGTGTGCCGTGACATTGCCCTAACAGGTTGTCGGTGGAACTGTGCCCTGGCGCTCTGATGTCTCGCTCTCGCTTGCCTGCCTGCTGGCAACAAGTGACCTTATGGAACACACGTTCGAGGGCAGGTATTTTCTTTACATCGACAATCTGGATAGATTATATCGTTGACGTCTAACCTCTCAAGTGCCTCATCATCTATGGTTATGAACCGCTCCAGTGCCCTTGCATCGAGATATCAATACATTATTGCAAAACTGTAGAGCGTTTTATCGAATTAGCTTCCCTTCAATAAAGTATAATGCCACATTTCTGTAATTCAAGCGCCAATACTTAAGCCATTTTCGCATTTATGGGTTATACACGTCAATCAAAGCCAATGAAACAGAAGAGGCAGCGGATTTAAGAAATCAATTCCTGGGTCTCGGGATTTTCAGATTTCAGGTCAACAGCACAGGCAACACGCCCGATCGATATACGCGTAGCCATTATCGCGGCAACTAGAGTAGTATATAATTGTCAAATCCCTCCCTAAAGGATATTTCACTTCCGTATGTTGAGGGTAATAATTATAGGTTATGTTTGTTACTGGACTTGGCAATCCCCGGTCGCGTGAATAATGGCCGTATTATCAAGGGTGTTATTATTATACTTATATCGCAAACGACGAATGTTGGGTTGAATATCGAACGGGAAAATGAACGGTACCTCGCTAGATTAACGAGCTCTCAGCTACTGTTTTGATTTTTTTTTCTCTCTTTTCTGGTGGATCCTTTTTGGGCAGATTTCCAACTGGGTGCCGAAAGAAAGTCACTCCACCGTGCCAACGTAATTACTTTACCGTAATTGAAAACAAATCTTTTATTTATTTCGAGCAGAACACATGAAAGATTAAACTAGGATTGAAGCGCCTGCCTACCCTAACTCTAAGGTTAATTAATGTTCGACAAAAGTTTGGACCCCGAGCGGAGATTTCTAGCGTACGACGGGCGAAGGAGGCTCTAGGGACAGGAATGAAAAACCGTGCCGAACCATCGTGAATTAAAATGGTCCTGCTATTTACCGGAGGGTGAGTGGATATTCCTTTAGAAAAAAAGAGCTTCCGAGCAAAGTACAAAGTAGAACTCGGCGAACTTTGAAGACGAATATTTGAAAAACGCTATTTTTTAATGAATTCCGAACGGCCTTGAGGTGCTTAAATTATTATACGATGAATTTTTTCATAATGACGAGAATAAGACATTTAACGAACCTAAATAATTGGGTACTTGGTAAATTAGAAAAAAGACGATAATATATTTTAATGGAAAGCTTCACAGTGGAGAAGTTAACAGTCAGGAAAATGTTGATGCCGTTTTAGAGGGTTAAAGCAATTAAGTTCCTCAAACTGTTTACCGTCTGCTTGGAGGAACGTTTAGTCTTCTCCGTTCAACGGGACTAATCCTTTCTCCAGGGTGACTCTGCGAACCGGATATCCTACGAACGAGCGGTCTAACAGTGGAAACTCTTGGTACTCGCCGACAATGGCGTCGTCGTTTCCACCGACTACAATGGACCGAAAGCTCGGACGTTTCAATTTCCCGTACAAATCGCGTATCTATTGCGACAAATGTAAATATAACCATTTGCGGCTGCGGTATTCGAGCGAATAATTGACACAAATTTTGATAAATACGCGAATGCCTAATGTGTCTAAGAATCGATTCGCCGCCGAGGAAATTGAACCTTTTGTTAGAAAACTACGGCGGGTATTCAGCATTCAATACTCGCGAAAGGTAACAGCTGCGAAAGAGACATTATTTAACCGAAGATAATACATCGAAACAATCAACAGAACCAAATAATTTGATTACTTGTATGAATTGATCAGTAATCACAAATAGATTTTATACATTGTACACATTTGTTATTATTAATCCTCCTGTCGACCTTCGAACATGTATTGCTTCTGGAATTACATGCAAATCCGCTTTTAATTAAATTTTCATCGAATTTATGAAAAATCGGGAGCATTCGCTGAATCAATTATTACCGCGATCAACAGAAAACAACAATAATCTTTTGCCGCATAATGACGCATATTAGCTTAATAATCGTTATAAAGATAACGAATGTTTAGGGACTGATAATAAAAGTCCCATTTCCCTTAATCATCTTTACGTCCGCCTTTCTCTCTTAAAGTTGAGAAAGGGGTGGAAAAAAAAAATTCCGTGGCGAAAAAAGGTCTATAGATAAGTATGATGCGCGTACGGAGATTCGGGAATTTATGAGATGCGGTTTGGCGCGAGCGCGGTGTTGAGCCGACAAGCGTTTTCCCAGAGTTATCTCTCTCGGCAGACTCAAAATTGGCAGAGTTTCAACACACGCCCACCGATGGTAGGCAAGTACATAGATGAGAGACTCGACGACGGACCCGTACGGAAGAGTACACAAACCCTCGCTCTCGGTCTATACACTCCGCTTTCAGTGTATGTATAAACATATATGCATATATATGTATGTATATCCGTGGAGATTCGCACCCGAGTTGGTCCAGCAGTGAAGCTGCGATGACCGCGTCCAACCGTGCGTACACGTTCGGCACACATACGCGAAAACGAATTTTCCCAGCGGCCTATATCTGTCCCTATGCTATGCTGCTCTCTGTATATACGTAACGTATACAGCTAACGAACGAGTTAATTTCCCGCCCACCGACCAAACATTTTATACTGCGAGCGCTGGAACCTCCCAAGTCTCGCTCTTTTCACTCTACTGTCGCTCTTTTAACTTCTCCACTCTATCTCGGTTTTCTCTACCGTCGATTTCATCTCTCTCGTTCACCGACGACGTACGACTCGTTCGTCTCTCTCGTTCTTTCGCCTTTTTTTTTCTTTTTTCTTTTTTTTTTTTTTCTTTTTACCGTATGGCTTTATCGCACTCTAGCCTCGTTCACCCAATGCCCTCCGACCCATCTATCCTTTTACCTCCGTTCAGCTCGACGCTACTCACGTACGTTATATTCGAGAGGGCAAAAAACGTTAACACGCTCACCTTCCGCGCGCTGAGCGCTCTTTCCGGAACGTTAAATTTGGCTCGACGACGAAGACGACTTCATCGAATAAAATCCACCGAATAGAAATAGCATACGTACACTTCCATTATATCTATATAATGCAAGTTTCTTCTATAGAGGGATGAAGAGGGATGAAAAAGTGAGAGATGTGTAGATACGAAGAGGAAAAGCGAAGAGGATAAAGCGCCTTGCGCTCGACCTCAAAATGACGGGACGGAGGATCCACAGGATTTCTTCAATTGTCACGGGGACAGCTATGCGAAATGTACGTGAACCGTGCATTTCCGGTGTCGTATATGTGCGAACTTTGGGTATGAATGTTAAATTTGAACCGCGCGAAACGTTGGATTCATATAGAAAATAAATCGAGCGTATAAATGCAAATGTGTTTGCGTTTTCTTTCGCGTGGGCGATAGATTTGTTTTAACGGCAAAAGTAGAGCTCGTGAGCGCTAAATTTAGTGACAAAGATCGGAGGCGACATACGCTATCGATTCGATTACTGACGATTGAATATCGCGGGGTAACCGACTGAAAACCGCAATTATATATCGACAGGGTGGCAATTTTTTTTTTTTATTTTTTGCAAAAAAATCAACAAAAAAAACTATTGGGTAAATTGTCAATTACAAAATTATTAACAATTTAATGATTAATTTGTATTTTCGGAGGAATTAGTCGTGAAATAAAAAATTATAAACGAATCAGACGTCAATTTTGAAATTTGAGACAAATTTGACGTCAATATTTAATTTTAAAACAAATTGGTCCTATCCAAGCGTTGGATTGTCAATTCACCTGTCGGAGTTCTCAATTTTTGAATATCGGGAAAAAACAAAAATACATAAAAATGTCGACAAAAAATTAGGTTGTCGAATAATTCGTTTTTTTTGGGAATCGATATTAACTTTTTGGCATTATTATTATGCAAAACTCATATTCTTAACACCTTGTATACGAATGAATTTTCTCAGATTTTTAAGTTGTCGGGAAGTAGTCAAAATTTTCTCCAAATCTCATTTTTGGCGTGGAATTTTTTTTTTTTTTTTTTTTTAAGCTTTGTACAAATATCGTAGTTTATTCAAACACAGTTTACACTCGACACTTACAGCCGATGTTACAAGTTGTAATAAGAGCTCATTTCCGTTATCTACTTCCCACGCGCGAGGAAATAGATAAAGATTTATGATAGCATTGATTTAATCATCAGGAGTCGAGAAAGTTTCAGCACCGTTGGGAGTTATGCATTTTTCAATCTTAACACACTGATCCGAGGTGTCGACAAACTTTTGTTGAGCAGATCTGAAAAATACATTTGCCTTCCGTGTCCGAAAGTTTGTTACAACAGCGGGGTTTCCTCCCCCGCTAGCCACTTGTACGAGCGCGGAACTCCGAACAATGCATTGAAAAGTTTAAAATTTTCCCGCGAGTAGCGGCCAGCGGATCCGAAACGAAGGTGCCGAGAGTGCTGGTTGCGGAAAAAGCACGAGATATCTGAATATATGCGCGCCTCGAGAATTCCGGAACACTCGACCCATTCTGACAAACGATCGTTCAAACAATTTCGCAATTGGCGGCAACTCTGCAATTGGCTTTCGACGTTTTCGCAATTTCGATTTTTGTTCCCAGTGAATAAATCGGTTGTATCAAATGTTCATCGTAAACCTTACGCTCCGATCTCACCAAACGGTTTCTCGCAATTTTTTTGATATTTTCCCTCAACTCCGCATCACTGAATGTGTTTTCACGCGGCGATGATACGAGTTGAAATGAATTTTGTTGACACTTTTGAGCGGTAGTCATACACGCAGCCGCATAATTGTATGTACCAATAAACCATGTCGTCGGTATGTACTCCCGGATCGAACGATCAGTTTGACGTCACCGCAAAAGCACGGATGGTCTCCATTCACCGAACTACGTGCCCACTGCGGTCGCGGTCACTTCCGCAGCGTATCGAACTGTCGAAAAGTTTCGTGTTCGAAATCCTCGGGAGTAAAGCCGATTGGAATTACTCCGTGGAATCCGATGCATCGAAACATCAATGATTTACACACCAACGGCACCGATAATGTGGCAAACATTGATTGCCACTTATTACACCATGTCATCGATGACGCGTTGCTATATTATCCCCCTGTCGTTAAATTAATCGACATTACCTTCGTTGCGCATCGCTCTCGTAACTACTCACATTAGTCGCTTCCGCTCATTTGGTTCGATGAATTATGCATTTGATTATACAAATAGATCGAAGCTAACCTCAAAAAAGTTTGTTCTCATTTCCAACCAATCAGCGCGAATGGAATTTTTGATGGACTTCGCGGGAGTTCTTATTTCCCGCGTTTTAGGGTAAATCGTTTGATTCGATTCTCGTATAAGAAAACTCTTAATCTTCGCGACTGAAGGAAGGAAAACCGTGGATGTCAAGAATGATGGTAAAGGGAGAAATGCCAAGCGAAAACGTGAGTTGGCCGAGAGAGGTTGGCAGCAACATGTGGCACATTATACTACGAACCCTCTTCGAATGCCCGTGGCGTCGTCGCCTTCGTCGTCAGCTCGCCAAACCCTACCGCCTCCTGCCACGGCTTCCGCATCAGCTACGCTCGACCGAACCCAACCCTATCTTTTCCACCCTCCGCCGTCTCGGTCTCGTGGTTACGGATAAAGCAGTCGACTTTACCGAGTTAAGGCTGATTAATCGATGTAAGAGATGCCTAATTGAATTCCTATGGTTCTCCCGCTCCTCTTGTCCGAGAGCCTTACACGCTCGGAATTTGCCGGAATCGTAACTCTTCGGATAAATGATGCGCGCGATATCGCTTCTCCGTGGAACAAAAGGAGTCTCGACAATGTAATAGCGAAAGCGTTACAGTTTCCATCGAGAACCCAATAAGCTTCACCGGAGACTCGATAAATTCGGAGAATAAAATGTTCATTATCCCGCGGAAATAATGAACGACGAAATGTTTTATGGATTATACCGATAGATTTTTCGGACAAAGAGAGTTGCCGCTGTCGATATACCCAGATATGGAGCGGCGTATCAGGACTCCGCAAGTTTCGATCGAGCAACAGACATTCATGAATTCGACCGTAAACTCCTATCTGTCTATATATATATATATACTGTGATTAAAAACACGACGCGGCGGTATATTTATACTCGGTAACGTTCGAGGGTAACAAAGGGGTGATCGATAAAACGACAAAATGTACCGAACCCTGAACCTCACACACATAATCGCACACATGCGCAATCAAGCGCTGTGATAGACTTTGCATACACACTAACGGCTTCCATTAAACGGCCAAATCGACTTAACGCACGGTACGTTAACAATACAACAACGGAATTTATACGCGCTAAAAATGCAATTTGAATTTAATGCATTTACGGAAAAAGTTTCGAGGAACAAAAAAAAAGCAAAAAATCGTATACCGGATTGAACGTATAACGAGAGTTTATTCAATTTGTTTGACTATTCGACGACATGCATATTGACGATGAAAAACATGTTTCACGTAGGAGATTATCGGAAACTACGCGATGTTACCGATCTTTTTTATATTTTCGTCATTAAGGGTGAAAAAAGTTTCCCCACGAAACAACCCCCTTTCCGACCCCGGAAAACCGCCGCGGGTTCAAAAGTTTCTCTTGGATTTGCGAGAAAATGGAAGAAGAATATAAAAGTAAAGGGAGAAAAATAAAAATACGAAATTGCGAACTTGTAAGCGTCTTCTTGAAATATATCGGCGATACGAAAAAAAAAAAAAAAAACAACAATGCGAAAAAATGAAAATAGCTTCGAGGTATATGTACGATTGAATACCTAGGAATTTGAAAGGCTCTTAGGTTAACGGGATATTCGTGTCCGACGCTATTAGAACCGCATAATAGTGTAAACACATTTTAAGTAGACGTATAGGTCGCGTAGATGGGTAACACGCGCCTATGCAGACTATTAAACATAGATAGGAGTGCCGCATTGCCGTGAATCGGCGAACGTTTGCTCTGTATAGCGTTGGTGCTGCAGCCCCAAGTCGGAGAGGGCGATCGCAACGAGTAGAGGAACGAGCGAACGAGTGAGAAAGTTAGAAGTGCCCCAATGGCAACGAGGGGAAGTGAGAAGGAGATGGTGGCAGAGGAAGTAGTAAAAGCCTCGGAGTCGCACCAGGCAACACTCGAACGTTCTGCAAAGAGCTCCTCCGCGTTCTTGCCGATAGAGAAAACCGCATCGGAACAAAACCGTGAACATGGGCGCTTCCCTACTTCTTAGGAAACTGCGGCACATCGGTTTTTCCCACATCCCTCCAAACGGACGGACGGGGGGAAGATGCGATATGAAATTTATCGCAGCTTCAGAATTCGGTTCGGTAAAGTCATTGAAATGTGCGTATAGAGGGCGTCAATAGTCAAGTTGGGGATAATTTGCCATAAAATGTCATTGGAGACGGAAAATCGGTATATTGAAAGATTAAATTTCATTTCCTAAGAATAAGGAATTTTTATTAATGATGTCGCGAAATAAAAAAAAAAAAAAATTTATCCGATACATTGACGTTGGGAATGAAGCATTCCTCAGCATTTGTATGCAAAAATACTTCCCTACAAAGATGCATCAACCATCGAATCAATGACATACTTTCGACATCAGAATATATGTATAGAATGCCAGCGGCGAGAGTTAAAAATTCAAGGAACGGAAGTCAGGAGCACTCAAACGTGTGTACTCTCAGCCCAGTTTTCGCGGACTATTCGTTTTCCCAGGCTATACAAGGCTCCTCGACAAACAAACAACTACGATAGAAGCTCCACACCATCGTTTACTCAGCGCTGCAACCGAACCTGTATCGCATTTCACAGCGGGAGATGCGGAGGTCTATTGCTCATTTCCAGAAATTTTGCAAGCCTCTTGCATTCGACAAGACGATTTCGTCGTCGGTATACCGAGAAAGACAAAACATCCAAAATCCTCTCTCGGTTAAGGTAAACGGAAGGGGAACGAGCTGAACACAGTGGATGCCTGCGGAGAGCTACTTAATCTCCGAGAGGTTTGCCATAGCGATGCAAGGCGCTTTGTTCTCAGCGACTTAATGGGATCAGCTTCGCTGTTTCTGTGGTATATAAGGAACGATTATTTCCTTGAACCTTTGCACGAAAACGCGAATCTCTTCACCGTCTCTGCATAGAGAGAACTGATAGCAGACGAAATTACCTGCGCCTCGCGGTATAAGGAGAATATTCTGTTGTGGCGCCACAGCTCGTTGACTCGGTGCACATAGCAAAATGGCATAGAAATGTCAGTATACAGACTGAATTTTTATTATCACGCTATTTTTAAAAGTTTGAGACTTACGAAAGTATCACTAGAAGCGAACTATAAAAAAAAATTGCGAACTTCAGGTACCACTACTGCGAGTTTTTATGCATAAAGTGGTGCATTGGATTTAGTGAACAATTCTGATTAAAAAATATATACTTTACTACGATATTTACGTAAATTTTTTAATTTAAAGTACTTTTATAGTAAAATTAAAGTAAAGGATTTGTAGGGCTTTTCATATATAGCATATTAATTTTTCATTATAATTTTACATTCATATAGTGTTCTATTTTTAGCACAAAAGCTTCCGGTACGAGAACATTGAATTTTCAGCGATTTTGTTCGTACAGATCTCGCAGATCTCAACAAACGCAAAGCTAATCGATTAGTAGTCGCCACCAACATCGCGTTGGTTAATTGTCGATATGTTACACCAACTCATCGCCAAGATGTTGGCTGCTACAATAAATCGTAAACCTTAAGTTTGTCATCTGACCAACAAACACTTATTCTCTCAACTAATTGCTTTTTTGGTTTAAACAGAATTCTAAAATAGTACATTATGCTACAAGGGAGAAAAATGCGTAACTTTCACCGAATGTAAGGTTTGTTGCTTCGCGAGAGCACCACTCACACGAGATGAAAATCCGCTCTTCCCGTGTGACATACGATACTTTTTTTCCGAATGTGCTAAAAATCCACCAAATTTTTATGCCTGCAACGGCATAGCGAAATGAATTAGCGATGAGAGGAACCGGCGCCGCGATTCGGGAGCAGTCGATTAATGTGTATTTTCTATTTATTTATAAATAAATAAATTAATTAATTAATTTAAAAAATTCCAAAAAAAAACATCGAAAAAAAAATGATTTATTTATTTATTTTGTTTCATTCACGGCTACTTTTACTTTTACTGTCGCTGGTCATAAATAGCTAATTTTAAAATGTGGTATTTTTAGCGCAGTCGGGAAAAAATGGTTTTTGGAAGTACTTTTTCGTAGCATCCAACTAATTTTCTTTCCGTAGACGTTTTAGCATCATATTAGAAACTTTTTTTTTTCATTCTCTACAAGACATTATTCAAATGATTTCACTATAATAAGATGCATTTATAAACGTTAACTACCATATTCTTGTTTCAGTTTCATTTATGTTTGCCAACTATGTTTGCAGCTTAAGTAGTGAACTTTGTTGTACAGCTTTTTCGCGAATAGGGGGCGAGTTTACGATGTCAATCACGCTGAAGTGGTTGAAACTCGGAACAGTGTTCTTCAACTGCGCTATGTGGCGAAAAAAGAATGTATATTTTTTTTAACGATCATACGAGAGCGGCGGTATATCGCGCCAAGTGGTACCTAAAAGAAATAGTTGTACGATGTCCAATCGTGGAGAAAGTACCGTTTACACGATAGCCGTGCGACTTTCGCGCGTGAGAGCGAAAGAGTGGCTCTCTCACAGTTTCAGTACCACCCGTCACCGGTCATTCTTTTTATAGTTCTTGTCGCGAGACTTGAGCTATGAAATTCAATTCCACGAGAAGAATACGTACAGTAAGCTACAAGACGTAAGAAAGCCGGGAGCCCTCTTCGTCTTGCAACGCTATACGAGACCGATGCGAAAGAAACTCACGAATGAACGAAACTAAAGAATAACCTTCTCGAATCGTCTCAGCAGTATTTTCTTTCGCGCGTCGAGTTCTCGTCCCTTCCGGACGTTTTTTTTCTGTCACCGAGAAAATTCTAAACCTTCGTCTTTAGTTTCTTATCGAGTGTACGTTTCGCGAACTACTTGCATGAATTCGATAATTGAATTCGCAACGAGAGAGTGTCGCGATCTTTCATCCGATAGAAAAGAAGATTGAAAATTTCGTAAATTTTTTTTTCTGACGATCTTTAACGATCGAAAAAAAGAATTTGGTAAATGTCCGACGGCATTCAAACATTTCGACGCAAAGTTGAAGCTTAAATTTCCGTGTTACCGAATTTAGAAATATCTCTAACGCAACTGTTCCGCAGCATTAGAATATCCTACGGTCGGCAAATCGTCATTTTCAGAATTCAATGAACACCAGTGTGCCCCTTTTACCCCTTTCTACCCCTTGTATATACTGCGAGCCCAGCTAACGCACGCTTGTCACTTTGATCAACATGTCTTGCGGGAACAAACCGTTGAACACACAGATATATACAGACAGTGCTATATACCGAGATCGTGGAATTTGCATGTGCAACGCGTCCCGCTTGGAATTACCGGAGGATATCGCTGGAGGATGACGGGTTAGAGAGCAAACGTGGGACCGGATGTGTGCGTGTGTGTGTATAATACGCGAAAGGACACAGCTTGGGAGGGTTTTCGGAATTAATTGACGTGACCCCGGAATTCCTCATGTTAGTTGAACAATTTATTTTAAATGCAACGCATAAAAAAGAGTCTTTCAACCCTCCGGTATTCGGAGTCCGAAGTTTTTTCATTGGAATTGAAAAAGATTTCGACGTCGGGAAGAAGAAACAGACATTGAAAGCACGAAAAACCGTAAAGATAGCCGGAACCCCAGTAAACAAGAAGCACATCAAGGAAGCGGTAATGTACGGACTCTGCGATCCGTGCGGAATCCAATTGCTCCGATCTTCACGAATCCTCGTATGCTATAGTTAGAGAAACCACGCGAGGACCATTACTGTTCGAGCGAAGGCATCAAGCGAAGCTCATCGGTCCAGAGAATATCCTATTTCGTGCCTTCGTGTGTATCTCGGTCAGCACGCGAAGGGCATTGCCGCTTGAATTCGTATCTCGTTTGGATGCTGGGATCTCAGGCATGCAGCGTTCTCGTAGTTGATCCGAGAATGAGCCACTCGCTCCCCCCGGCGTATTCGTAAATTGGTAGGAGGAGAGAACACACATTTTCGTAATTCAATGTCTATCATTGCGATAAATGTACCTTTTTTTTCTTATCGCAACATATTTCGAATATTTTTCTACGGATTTTCAGCCGTGAAGCTTCGGCGAATGTGCTTCAATTTCCGATGTTTTCCGTCTCGTGGAACGATCTTCGAAGGACGAAGTTTCCGAACAAAAATGAAACCTAAAATATCTATTTCTGATTGGAACGAATCGATCTTTCTTCGTATGCAAAAATACATTTTACTTCCGGAACAATGATTTGGAGTACATAATTGAGTTTCTGAGATCGGAAAGAAGAATCTTTTTCGTTGTGGAGAAGGAAATCGAAGTTTGTTCATTGAAGCGCGAAGCTCGACTCGAGCAAATGCGTACGTCGGGATTCTAAAAATATTTTAACCGGTTGTCACAATCACAAAAAGAAAGAAAGTTATTAAATATTCGTACTATTCCTATGATACTTATATCTCTCGCGGGCATTCTTTCAATAAATCATATGAGACAGTTAACCGATATTTTCGCTTCTCTCCAACAGAGCGAGGGATACATTTTTCATGCAATTGAAAAACCGATAATAGCGAGTGAAAGATCTCGCAATGGAGGAAAAACAATTAAAAATTAAATAAAAATTGGAGTTCGTTACTCAAGAGCCGCGATCTTTTTTGTTGATCGCGATGGATTGCGATGCGAGGAATAATGCGGAAGGCAACAGAAGAATATCTGCAATTGGAGGATATTTCGGGGATTTCGCACAATTCGCAACCGTTGTGTTGCGAATGCAACGCCGACGATATCGGAAATACTCGCAGAACAAGAGCGAGTTGCTTCTCTCTCTCGCGCTCTCTCTCGCTCTCTCTCTCTCTCTCTCTCTCTCTCTCGCCGTAGGCTGCGGACAAACACACGAACGCGGTTTCGCGATGGTGTCTCCGCAATGCTGTGTTCGCAACAGCGGAAATCCCACAATGTACACCGTTGCTGCAGTACCAACGGT
Organism: Cryptus viduatorius; assembly: GCA_964006125.1. Taxonomy (NCBI): domain Eukaryota; kingdom Metazoa; phylum Arthropoda; class Insecta; order Hymenoptera; family Ichneumonidae; genus Cryptus; species Cryptus viduatorius. Next base: position 2,026,091 of record OZ023223.1, on the reverse strand, counting down.
TCGCGAACGCACAATCGAGTTATCTAGCAATATAACCACGAAGAATATGCTCGACGGGAGCTAATCTGCCTCCCGCATGAGCAGGAATAACACGTCCTTCGATACTCTCGCAGCATTAACTTCGAATTTCGTGTATCCACTTACGTTCGGCAAACCGTAAATAGTTTTGCCGTAAAGATCGTCCGGATCGGTGGGAAACATAAATGGTTCGGTAAAATCGCTGTATGCTTATTACCACCGCACAATTACCGTGAACCATTTATTTTGCGAGTTGCATTATAAATTTTGCAAATATTGTTAATTGTTTAACTAACATGGAGACTAAGGCATTATTACCGATCATCTTATTAAACGATATAAACAAAAAAGAAATCGACGTTCAAGTTTAGGAGAGCAATCATTAGGTTCAGGAGACATCAACCGGAAGTCATAGAATCGCTGTACCAAATTCTGTTAAGTAATTTTCAGCCGTTTTCCAGAACACACCGAACAACGAAATCGCTCGCCTCCGTGAAACGCATAACTTCCGTCTTTTTGCCGTGGCGTGCAGTTGGGAGTTAAAAATAATAATTGCAAATTCTCATTGCATTGAAAAACATTTATAAGTTTCTCTAAATCTCCCTATTACTTTGGAACGTAACGATATGCGCTCTTCAAGAAACAATTCTACAGATTGTATTTCAACATCGAAAAGTCGACTGAGAGCCGATTGAAATTGCAGTAGCGTTTCCGCATCGTGAAAATAAATCAATATCTTCTTTGCAATGCTTAGGATCATATCCGGTCGACTGTGTCATCGAGCTGACAGAAAGTTTTCCGACTCTTTTGAACTGTTTAAAAGTATTCGAAAGTACTACAAGTCTATATGCTGCGAGACGTTTTCAAACTCTTGACGGAGGGTGTCGAAACTCTGAAGCGAGATAAATGTGAAAAGAGACATTCCGTCCCGTATATAGCGTCGATAAAGCTTTTATTTTTAACGAAAGGTTCGAGGAGGAGAGAATAATGCTGATTCAAGAGGAAACGTTGATAAGAATTCCAGAGAGGATGGTCTCATCGGTTTTTTTTAGCCTTTTTTTGCCCTCTCGTCGCGTTTTCCGCCATTCAATCAACTCCTACATCGACAATGCCAATTCCGTTATCGTTTCCGAATAGAGAGCGTTGTCGGAAGACGAGGTGCAACCGTGTCTCAAGGACCCAACCCTTTTCTACTTAACGCTATTACCGCAAAATCCCTGAACTCGAACTACCGCTGCACGCGCTCCGATGCGAAGCTTCGAAGCTTCGCTTCGAGATTCGAAGGAAAATATTGATCAAGCCGTGATACGTCGCCTCGCGAGTTTATGTTTCGCCAAATATAAACGGTTTTATTTTCGATGCCGGCAAAAAGTCGTAAAGTCGATGCTCACTTGAAACTTTTAACAGCTATTGTTTTCGTACTGTGGTAGAGATACATTTTTTGTAGTAACAACTGTTCTCTATATTTTTTTTTTTTTTTTTTTTACGTTATACGATAAAAGGCACGTCGTCTTTAGCAAACTTTGTAATTTTGCAGAGACCGCAATACAGAAGTGTTATATAGAAATGAACGAAAAGCCAACAGCTGCCGTAACCTCCATTTCTGACCTCTATATCGTTCATCGCAAACGATATTTATTTTAGTTAGCATTTCAGTCGAGTGGGTTAATTAGAGACGCTTTAGATTGAAGAGGTCAAACTGCATCGACAGATTTACTCTATCGTCTGTATATATATATATTTATGTATGTATTTTATGTGTGTATAGTGTATCATGAAGAGGGCGTTCCGTCAGTGTGACTATGTTGACCCCAATACAGCGATAATATCCAAAGTGATAATCGACTGACCGTTAAACTGGCCGGCTGTGCGAGAATCGAGAGTCAGGTGTTATCGAGCCATTATCGATGTACATTTATCAATCATTTGGCAGAGTTTGATGTTTTTAAAATTGGCCGAAAAATTGAGATTTTTCCATCGATTTGAGAAGAGACTTAATGTATCGGCATTTTTTTTTATCGCAATGCCAAACGAGCATTTTTCAATAAATTGTTACACTGAAAAAACAAAATCGGTAGCGACAAAATCGGCACTTGCGGATGGCGAAACAAATATAGCGCCGATTTTGTCGGGTTAACCGATTTTTTTAAGAATTGTTGTTAGTAATTATTGTTTTCCTTACTATGACGATTCTTCCCTTAAAGCAACTGATTATTTGTATCGCCATCCGCAAATACCGATTTTATCGGTTCAACCGTTTTTATTTTTAAGAATTGTCATAGTAATTTTTTTTCCTTACTATGACGATTCTTCCTTTAAAGCAACCGATTAATTGTATCGCCATCCGCAAATACCGATTTTATCGGTTCAACCGATTTTTTTTAAAGAATTGTTAAAATAATTTTTTTTTCTTACTATGACGATTCTTCCTTTAAAGCAACCGATTATTTGTATCGCCATCCGCAACTGCCGATTTTATCGGTTCAACCGATTTTTTTTTTTTTTTAATTGTCATAGTAATTTTTTTTTTCTTACTATGACGATTCTTTCTTTAAAGCAACCGATTATTTGTATCGCCATCCGTAAATGCCGATTTTATCGGTTCAACCGATTTATTTTTCTCAATACAAAATCAATATTTTCATGAAAAATTGGCTCTCCGACTAATATTTTTGTGAAGTCACTGAATAGAGAATGCATCCGTAGATCATAAGTTTGGCGATGTCCTTGGAGGCTTCTCTTTTCTCAGCGCGCCTTGATCACTATTCATGGTAGGTGGACTCTCTCGTGAATGGGGAAAATCCCCTTGGGTGCAGTTGCTATCGTGTTCGAGGGCGGGAGGCGGTCTGATAAAGCGCCCAGCACAGCTGCGACCATGGATCATGCCTATCCAACTAGCTGGGATCAAGTACGTGCGAGCAAAAGCTCCGTGGACGACCCTCGAATTTATCGCAAATGCTTTCAATAATTTGTCGTTTCGAATCGCCTTCTATTTACGAGATGATCATTTCTACTGCCCACCGGAAGAAACGTTATTATTTCGTGATGACGACTCTCGTTATTGCGCGAATAAATTCTATCGAAACATTTTTGACTCGTTAAAATAATTGCGAGTTTCGATCTTTTTTCGTATGACTCGTTAACGGTTACTACGAGAAAATATCGCGAAGCTTCAATTGCCACTCCATGTTTTTAATATCACATTTCCCCGAGGAAAAAAAACTGGAGCTCGGATCATGCAAATAAAACACAGCAAGTTCCGGTCGCCGACAATTATACAGAGAGAGAGTACATATCTCGAGGCCCGAAGTAAAAAGTGTAATCACTTGGGATTTTTCTAACGCTGGATAGGTACGCCCAGCGGAACAAAAAAGTTGTGTGCATTCACAAAGAGTCGCGAAAGAAAGAGCGAAGCGCTATGCGGTAAGCGAGGACTTTTATCGGCGTAGACAATATCAGTGGCCGTAAAAGAATACGCGACGGGAGTATTTACTTCGGTGAGTGTTGTGGCAGAGCGTGAAGGGAGCGGAGGCAATACTTTTTCGCCTCGGCGTCTGTGGGTTGAGTTACCGAATCGTAATACGTTTCGCTGAGGAAAAGGACATTTTTAACTTTTTTTTTTTGTTTTTTTTTTTTCTTATCCTTTTTCTCCCTTCGCAAAATATGCAGAGTCGACGGTTGAAGAAAAATAAAATATATATTCCGATATCGCGGAAAGATTCTCACACTCGCCCGCGGTACCGGCTGCTTCCACGTGGAATTTCGCTTCGGTGACTCCGTTCGCGATTGGAATATCGTCGGTACGAAATTACTATACCCGAATCGGCTGCACCAGCCATTCTATGCCCTCTGTTACTATTCTGGCAATATCGACGTACATTTCTATATTGCATTCGATGCACTTTAATGGTGCTATATAAATTTGACGATGAATCCAAAAAAAAATACAATCGAACAAACAAAAAAAAAATTGCCGACAATTTTTTTTATTTTTTTTATCGGAAGCTCTGTTGTTTTTTTAACCCGAAGCAATTGTTCGGAAATCGAGAAAAATGTGGAAATATCGTACATCATTTACTCTTTGTTACGTACCTATAGCGCGATCGAGATTTATCTTTGAATTTAAATCATTTTTCGGACACCCGATACGGTGGCCTCGTGGTAATTCGATCGAAATAACCGAAGGATATAACAGTACGATTCGTTGGACCGGAAGGCGTTTACGAGAGATATTGGAAAGCGATAAGTTTCGATAAATCCCTATGAATCGCAGCCCCAATGAACCGAAGAAGCTTCACAGTGGAAATCGCCATCAAGCTTTCGGTTAATGATTATCGTTCGGAATAAAGTAGACTTTTTCGATATAATCGAAGATATGCTCTACCGAAGTTTAAACACTAAAGTAGGAGGGAGTGAGTCAGCTATGTGAGAGAATATTGGCCAATCGTGAGGTAAAAGTCCATGACATCCGCGCCGCGATTACGGAGACCGCACTGTCGTCGAGAGCGAGAATATCCTTTTGTCTTCTCGCGCCTCGGGCAACCGAAAGCCTTCCACATTTTCTCTCGACGTAAACCAGTTAAATTCTACGTTGCGCGACATCCCGCTTCCCTACACCGAGAGAATTCCACCTTTACCCACGCTGGTTTAAGCGTTTCCACGCTTACGAGAGCTTCGTAATAAGGTCAACGATTTAGGGGCGAAAAAAAAAAAAAAAAAAATTGTCAAGAGACGATTTTTTCTAGATGAATATACTTAAACGCCCGGCGCAACTTCAATGTTACTCTCTACAAGGTGTTTTCTCCCCCAGTCTCCCGTCGTTCTTTAACGCACCAAAAAACGCTTTCTCGTCGAAGCTGCAACTTCCAGAAGGGTGTTTCTCCCTCCCGTTCTCGTTGTTCCTACATAAAACCTCTTCAACAACGGTGCCTTTAAGCGCCCTGAGCTCGCATGCCGGAATATAGTTCGCGTGTATGCACACTACCGCGCATTTCCTCGACAACTCGCGTCAAAGAGAAAGCAGCAATTATTATTTTATATACGTAACAAAGGAGCGACGAAGCTATGTAATATTCGCCAATTTAACGACATAAATATTTGTTTCGAGTTTGTAAAAGGAATGCCGTTTTAATAAGGCGGTAACACGAACACACGTATCGTTCTTCGAGGGGAAAAATATCCGTGTAACGCAATGTAAACGTGAAAAATAACCTCCGGGGCGACACGACGGAGACGAAAAAAAAATTTATATGTCAATCGCGTCTATTACTCGGGTGGCAGTCGCGGGTTCGTTCAAGTGAATCGTGACAGGTACGTTGAAACTGTTGTCGTACAACTAGTATTTCACCTCGTGCTTTGGCATTTATCCAGCGACGATTTCCACTTGAATTCTGTTGCTTGCCTCCTTAGCCACGTTCGGCCCGTAGTGCCAAACTCGTAAGGCAGGTTTCGCGAATTTACAAAAAAATCAGACACCCGCGACACCCTTGTTTCGAGTTCGATATCACGCTTCGATCTATTATCGAGCGTTGTATCGGTATAAGAAAACAAGAGTCGCGATCTATGCTCAATATTTCGATACTGAAAAAAATTATTAGTTCGGAGAACTAAAAATTTAAAAAAAAAAATTATTTCGGAGAACTAATAATTTAAAAAAAATTATTAGTTCGGGAAACTCATAATTTTTTGATACGACCAATTTTTTTTTTTTTTTTTCGTGAAATTTAGAGTTGTACCATACGATTATTATTTCTCCCTACGATCATCTTTTCCGCCCCAATACTCGTAATCACGTAAAAAAATGCGCAAATACCCAAAATTAATTCGTTGAATTATGAAAATGACGACAGAACGATTAATATCGCGTAATACCGTTTGCCCTTTTACACAACTATGCAGCATCCAATTTGTTGCATTAACGCGCAACGCCTCGCGCACTCTCGCGAACCCTAACGTTTAATGCGGAGAATAAATAATATATGACAATGCGAGGATCCATTAACCCGCTAAATCCGCGTTATATGCCCGCAGTGTAATTAACTCGATGCAAACTCGTTGTTGCAGTTGCTCTTGCGTAACGCAATTTACCTAATGCATCTGTACGCGCGGATGTGCGCGTGGATCTGTGCCGTTCGATTTGTTCCGATTAAACAGTTTTATCAAAACGTATAGTACGCGCGGCGAAAGCTATAATCCGCCGATATTTTATCGCAAAGTGTGAAACGCGAGTCCGATAAAATTTTCGGCTGATCGATCATTGTAACTTAAGCTCCGGTGTCAATTTCATTCCATTGTTTTTATCGAACGAAAAAAAAAAATAATAATAATTCCTCTTCAACCCTTCGGCTGTAATTGACGTCGTAAACTAACGTGAACATCGGAACGTTAACCACGATAATTAATGAATCGCATCCATAGTTAATGACCTCCAGTTACAGTGTTTTATACACCGTTAAATAAAATGGCAACACTTCGTTAATTACACCTATAAAGCGATAAAGTTTTCAACAAAATTGTAAACAAAATTACGCAAATCCTCGAAAGAATTTAATTGGAATCGTTGCAATCCGCGTGTAACCCGAATTCAAGCGAATGGTCTTCGGCTACTCGACGCCTTCAACGTTTTACAGTTGAATCGAAATTGTAATTCTTTTTCCCTTTCCTACGGATTGAAACACGTAGTCCGCCGCGTACACGTCAAGGTATACCACAGCGAAAATTCAGAGACGAAAGCTGTATAATCTTTCGCATCTCTTCTATCCGACGTTATAATTGAGAATCGATATCACCCCTCATCCGTATTCGTGGTGTGAGCTTCTGGGGGTCTCCGGGTTTTAGTATACGTGTCGTAGCGCCGACCGGTCGCGCATGACCGTCACGTCGAGTAGCGAGCGTCAGGGACACACGCGAGAATATGTTTACGCGGTATGTATAGAGGGAAGAGGGCTCCGGTAACGAGCCCATCGACAGGTAGATATGTACATCGTTTGTACACAATTATCCAAGCAGAGACTGTTGGTAAAAGGAGGGAGGAGAGTAGGATGATGATGACAGAGGGTTGCAGTGTACTCGGCGATACCGTCCAACGGTAATCGTGTATACAACCGTAGGGTTGCAGGGTAGCAAATAGGGTGTTAACTCCCGAAATTTGCCTACTTAACAGGGGGATGAAGAAAGGGGGTGGGGGTGGGAAGGACGACGATTAGTTTGAGAGTTTTACGAAGATACGCTGAAATTTCTGGTGGTAAGATTATCGACTTGCCGCTGAGTTCTGCAAATTTGTCATGTCGTCGACAACCCCATTATAGCGGAAATTCGCGGTTGGGGTGATTGTAGTACGATAAATGGACGAAAATATTTACGTATGTGATATTTCGGCAAATGTAATACGTTCACTGTACAGTGAACACGAAGATATTCCGCAATTCGATTCCATCGAGCGTGTAGGGCTTACGGGGGCGCGGAGGGGGAGGGAGCGCACGCATGCATGCACTGCACACTGCGGTGTCGAAGGTATGAAACGCCTACCTACCCACGAGCGATTTGAACGGAGGGTTGAGGGCATCATGAGGCGTCAGTCAAAAGCGCATCGATATATAGCGCAAACGTTACCTATATCGATATATATGTATAGCACAGGTCGATGATGCAGTGCACAACCAATTATGTAGTCATTCAACGGGATCGTATAAATAGATATTCGCGATTAGAGAGGATTGAAACTCTCTTGGGAGGGTGCTAATGTTTGGGACACGCGTTCCCAATTGTATTCAACATATCTTTGGCATACCATAGTCGGTTCAAGGCGCTTCTATATCTTGTAACGGTATAGATATCCGGTTGAGAATGTCGCATACCTAATTAAATAGGTCAGTAGAGTGTTCCGCAACGCTCGACTATGAATGCCGACGAGCCAGCGAAACGAGAAAAACATGAAGAGTCATGTTATACCGTTGAAAAGAACGCTATTCGATCGTCTTTTACAAGATTTTAATTAAATGGTTTATTCGATGGTTAAATAACGGAAGTAAGCCGTTTGGTTCCATCAATTCGAACTGATAAGCTTCGAATAGTGGTGCCGCATTTTAAAGGGCGGACGATGCCAAAAATTTCGAAGCTGCGGCATTGTGAACCTTGAAAGTCGATTTTTTTTCTTCGATCTTTTTGTTGGCCCCTTAATTCTTTTTGCATCGGAAACTTAACTCTGTCCTTCAATATCCTCAGTTGCTCTATTTTTGTTTCCCCCAATAACATCGAAACCGGAAGAAGTTCGATGGCGAAGCATTACTTCCGAGCAAATGATGCTCTTCTGCAGGAAAGCTCTACGGGTAGTGGAAACGACATGAGAAGGAACAGCAGGAGAGTAATGTTACGACTAGGATGCGACGACCCCTGTCCAGTTTCAGTCGAAAAATTGATGGGCCCTTGTCCCCCTTTGTCTTCTCCGTCATTCGTTCCCCACCGTAGCTTTCCTCTTTTCTCTTCTGGCGCGCGGTATCTCGATGGAAAAAATATATTGGCTACGATCCCTCGAAATGTCTCTTCTGGAATGACGGTACGTATAAGCTTCGAAGACCACGATTTCTTACTTTACGTTTTATCTCGAATAAAAGATCCGGAGAAATAGGGATTCCGATGCGAACCCCGTATACACCTTTCTCTGTGCAGCTGACTATAAGTAGGCAAAGTATGTGCTCTATATCGGGTTTTCCGAAATTGGTATTATCCTTCCGATTCTTCCGGGAGCGCGTGTAACTTTCCGCGTAGATAAATATCGCCCAGTGAACGGTAACTCTTTATCCAATAAATTATTTTTCCTTCACCCTGAATTACATCGAAAATCTTAATATCTGCAGCGTCAGATACTCAGATACACAATGGCTACCGGTACTCGACTACGTTGAAGCTGTACAACATTTTCATCCCCTAAGTTTGTTTCGCTCCGTCAATTTTGAAGCCAACTTCCGGCCTCTCGACATTCTCGTCGAACTATCTTTTTCACTACTCGAATTCGCGTTTACGACGATAACTTTGATACCGGATGGTCGGTGCTTCCTCGTTATCCGAGGTGAGCGGATACTTTACGCTAGATTTGGCTCTCGGCTTCTACTCGCTTCCAACCGTTGGACAGGGATGCCCTCCGCTTCGCCTCCGGGCAGCGCAGCACGAACGACGATGCTCGTTGAAGCGCGAAAATGTGACATGGACGAGTATGCCGAGTTCACGACCACCGGAGCACACGGGGGGGAGGGATGACAATCTCTACATGTATATTATCCTCGGTATACTTTATAGCGATATAGAGTCGTTCCGGATGGTATGAAGGATTGAGTTTGACAGTAGCGTGGTGCTGCTACTGATACTCTATGCCCGTTGAGCCGTATCGCGACATTTAACGTAACAAAGTTCAGGCTTTTCTTACGATCGAAATGCCGAAGAATTCGCATTTTTTAAAATTCTACAAGTACCATTTTTTCTTTTGTCACATCGTTTTCCGTCAGAGTTCAAACTGCGCTACGAGAAGTTTGCGAAGCTCGACGGCCTGACGGAAAAATGTTGTTCTTTGTTTCAATTTGTTTCTGACCGGCACTCTTGAGATTGCAATTTGCGAAGAATTGCGCCCTCTGGATACGGAGCAACGGATGTAACGAATCCCAAGCGTTACGCTGTTTCTTCGTTGTATTTTTCTTTTTTAACTCGAAACAGATCGCGATATCTGTGAGGGAACGTGGAACGAAATGGCGACGCGGTGGTACAGGGCGAATTTTGTTTTTAACAACCAATATCTGATGCCAAGAGAACGCGGCCGGTGTTATTTCACGGAGAAGCGCCCTGGAGCGTTAGGGGCCAAACAATAGCTGGGAAGCTAACAGAGTTTCGTCGAACTCGGCAAAGTAACTCGAGGGCGAAAACGGCTGAGGGAAGAAACTCGAGGCTCCGCCGGAGTGCAACAAGACCGCGTAGCAAAACTGTGTACACACGGGTCTCGCAAAACCGATAGATTCTTTATGCAGTACAAACAATTCCGAGTCGATGAAGAACAGAGTCGGTATCGAGGAAAAAAAATAATGCAATAGAAGATTGATGGAGAGCCCTCGAGGTAATGAAAGTGTATATACATATGTAAAAACGTCCCTTCACCCGAATGATCTCTCGAAAAATCATAAGGTCTCGAGAACAAACAATTTCTTTGAAGATTGATAGACTTTCTTCCTTTCTTCGTCGATCTCTCTAATCTCTATGTCAGATTCAAATTCTGCGGAACTCAAAGACAGCGCGCAAGCGGCAACGAAATCTCTTCGATATTCAGCGACTCTCGAAAATGTCATCCATGTGAATTTATGCATTCTCGCGCGATGAGATACACGCGAAGAGAGAGAGAGGTAAGGTAGAGATACTGCATCGCGGATCGGGGTGAATTCAGCGTTTACGGGTGAATGCAGTATCTATGGAGGACGCGAGAGCTTCGGCGTCGTGTCGACAGTTTCCCTACTACTACCCAACCGTTGAGGTCGTGATTTAGAGCTTCTCGAGACTCTCTCGTTCGTTCCCCGGATCACCAAACTCTCCTCGTTCTCCATTCTCTAGGCGTACTGCCAACGAAAACGATAAATTCAATCGGCTTCGTTGCTCTATGCGGTCACGTATGTGCGGTAGAGAATTTGCGAAGATAAAAGATAAAAATCGGCAGTAGCGAGATAGCGGTTGCGCCGAATTCGTCGGTGACCCCCAATCGCTTTTTCTTCGGTGGAGTTAAGCGGCCCTTAACCCTTCACGCACGGTCTCCATTTCCCAAAAAATTGAAAAAAAAAACTTCGCTAAGTACTTAACAATTCTGTTGACAAACATTATTTTTGAATAATCGACAAAATTTGATACTCCAGGTGTAACAGAAGAAAAATTATTCCATATAACAAAAACTATTGATTTTTACTGAAAAAAAATTGCTGTAAAAAATTGGCGTTCCAATTCTGGCGGATTATTGTGCCGCTTGCAAACACTGGAACAGTAATTTTTTACAGCAATTTCTTTGCAGTAAAAAATAATCGTTTTTGTCATATAGAATAATGTTTCCTCTGTTACACTTGGGCAATCGAATTTTGTTGATTTTTTTAAACTAATTTTTGACAAAAGCTTTTTAAGTAATTTTCGGACCTTTGTTTTTTTTTTTTTTGGAAATTCCACTTTTTTTTTTATAAAAATAATTTTTAGTTTTTTGTTCAGACTTTTTCTCTCAATATACTTTTCAACATACTTTCGTTGTATAGATTTGTATAGATAGAGTCCGATTTTCTATTTGGTTTTTCCGGGTCGTCAAAATATTTCGATGTAATTTCGGAATTTAAAAAAAAAAATTCTCGTCTCCGCGTTGTTATTGCAGTGGGTCGACGTCGATAGCGCCGACATCGAATTACAAAGCGATCCCAGAGTCGTTTTCTTCTCGCACTGCGAAGTATTCGTATCGACATTCATCGATATCGTTTTTCGCCAGTTCCGTCGATGTTGAGACACCGATATTGCGTTTTACCAGAATTGTCTTTGATTTGCGAAAAACCCATCGACGACGTTGCCTGGCGAAACTTTGCGATTATCGCCGGTACGTTGCACAGTTTGCTGATTCGCGTTTCATCGTTAGCGAGACAACGTCGCAAACTTGGCGTCGGGGACATCAAAGTACTCGACACTCCGCTGAGCCAACGATGCTGCGGAGTCGAGAGACGAGTCATTGATGGTCCATCGGTAGTCACCGCGTTTTCGATCCGTTTGGGAATGTTTCGCGTCTTCTCGTCTTTGACTTCCCTATTCTTTGTCTCGAGACGACTCGGCACTACGATGAAAGATGAAACTACAATTTTTTCACGTTCCGCAACGAAACTCATTAGCCGCACATCATCGGTAACGTCTTGCCGATGTTTCCAATAAAAATACACTATCGGTATATTGGCGTATGTATACACGATAGCGTCACACCACCTAAAAAAACTTTTTCAAGTACTTGACGTCGAGACGCTACGGCGTCTCTGGATATACGCATATCGAGGGCATTTCCTGTCCCAGCGACTGGGGTCGATACACCATACAGACCTCTGCAGCGGCTGATGTTTATGACAATAACTCGAAAACTGTTCAAAATTTCTCAAATCGGAAAAAAGATGCGGGTAGTGCACAGCGTAGGCTAACTGAATGTTGGGCTTTTTTTTTTTAACTTAAGTATAAAAGATTTTTTGTACAAATTTGTTATAAATTTAATATTTCCCTTTTTGCAACTGGTAACGCGAAATGCTTTGTTGGCACTGCCTTTTCGGCAATCGGCGATTCGGCGATCGTACATAAAGAGTTAAAATTGTTTCGATCGCAAACATAGCTAAAGTATCGAATGATAATCATATGATATAGAAATACTGCGCATAGAAACTGCAACTTCAGCTCTTTACCGATCACCGGAATGAAACCATCTTTTTCGTTAATTATTATCGAGTTTTTGCATCGAGAAAAAACTAAAAAGGTTCCAATACAATTGAAATGCAAATAAATGCAAATTAATTTTCTGTTTTCCGTGATATATGAAAGTTAACAGTATTAAAATTTAGCGATTTTTCCGCAGCTATATAAGCCGACAACTGAGTCTTTATAGTTAAAAGATAATCAGCAAGAGATCGATATGGAACTCAGTAATTCTCGATACCAAGAGATAAAGCAAAAGCCCCGAACCTGATGTAGATATTCCTCGATGTAAAATATTCATTCGCAACGTGTAACCAATTACATGCGAGTTTTCCAAAACCCATGGGAATGAACGTCCGGTCGGCTGGACATACGTAAGTATTCTCCTTCTCATCTATCCTCATGAAGAATTAAACATTTACTCCTCTTTCGAACAACGTTACCATCGTTCCAGAAAAGAAGCTTCGAGTTTCTTAATAATTAAATCGGTTAAACTGGAACGTCGATGAAGAGATTAAAAATCGATGATTAAGGCGAAAAAAAATGAGAAATGGAACGTTGAACTTACTGATTGAGCGCCCGATCGTTGCTCCCCGCAGCGGCTGAGCCCTGTCCACCTCCGGTCGTACCTCCGCCCGAGTCGTGATGTCTCCGTTCCTTGTGAACGATACCCATAAGTTTCATCCATGGGTTGTTGGCCGCATGGGCGCCCATGCCCCCGCTTTGCCACATTGCGCTCGCCAGCCTCGCTCTCTTCAAAGGGGCCCCGTCGGGGCACCCGCTTTATCCTTGCGGTAAAAACGCAAGGCCCCTCAACGGACGAGGAGGCCAAGTTACTATTTTTTATATCGGCGATGATCAGCAGCAAACGCAGCCGATCACTGGCCGGGAGGCTTGGGGAGGTGCGAGGTGCCCTGCACGGCCCCGTAGGCTCCCAAGGCCGCCACTCGAGCACCTCCACCATCTATTCTATCTAACTCGTCGACGTTAAGCTCTCCCTCTCTGCCTTTCACCTTCTTCTTTCTTCTTCTCGCTCACTTTAACCTCTTATCCTTTAACCCTTCTGTTCACTCTCGCAACTCGCACCTTTCTTACTTCCTTTCCTTATTTCTTTATCCAAGAATTTTCCTTTTTTTCTTACCCTTTACCTCTTATCTTTCGCGCACTACACCTCGATCCACCAATGGGACCTTTATTTCTCTTCCTCACTGCACCTATTTCACTGTACGAGTTTCTTTTATCTTGTTATCACTCGCTTACTTTTTTTTTTCTTCTTCTTTTATTTACTCTCAAGTCGTATCGACGATCCTTATGGCTGCTGGTCCGCGTTCCACGTCGATGGGGACCTTCGTACTCTCGTTCGCGTCTGTGAACAATGATTTTTTTATGTTATGATACATCGCACCTCCTACGAGAGTTTCTTATTTTGTTGCTATTCTTACGAAATTCACAAATAAATTCGTAGCTTTCGAGATTCGCGAAGACACGTAAACGCGGATTATGGTTTTTGGCGAATATGAATGCGGGATTGAGATAGTGGAAAAATCGTCATTTTTAACATCGCGTACCCGAGTATTGACACGGTCTTTACCCATTTTTTTGCGTTTTATCTCGTTGGGTTTCATTGTTTTGTTTCTTATTTGCTTTTTCTTTTAAACTAAACCGGTGGAAGATTCGTCGACGTCCCAACGGATTGAAGTAACCCACGGTATCGTGAATTTTTCAGACGAATCTCTGCCTCCAATTTCGCATGATTGCATGCCAGTCAGGAAGCGCGAGCGAGAAATGGCGAAGCAACGGAATAAACGAGTAACGAAGAGAGAACGGAATGTATGAACGAATAGGGCGGCCGAAAGTTTAGAACCGGCGAAGCCACGGCAAGCGAATGGAAAGAGGAAAAGCTTGGGAACGTCTACAGAGACGTTGCCTTGGCATAGTCGGGTTCTCTTTGGAGAAGAGGGCACGTTCGTCGGAGAGTGAGTGCCCTCGTGTGCTGTGAAGGAAATAAGAAGCGCAGCGAAAGGAAGGGATGAAGAGGAGGTAATGCGGGTCTCGTAAGCTCGTGCGGATATTTTTCGACAGTCCAGAAAGGTTTGTCGTATTTTTTTCGTCGCTGGCAAAGATTGTATGTTATCGTCGCGTTTAAAAAATTCTTGACGAAGTAACTTTTGCGACTCGACTGCAAAAGCCTTCGCGATCTTTGAGTTAAGTTTTCATAAAATGGAAAAAAAGTTACAAACGCTTTCGCTGCTACACTCAAGCTTATCCGTTTCTTTAATTAAAGGTTTCGATCATTAATTCAACATAAAGTCGCGTAGCGCTTGGTGGATTATGGGAAATTTTAATTATCGTTTCGCTAACGAAAACATTATTTCTCGTGGCTTTGAACTTTGCAACCGTACAAATTAATGTTAAAATGTTACTATATACCTAGAAACTGCGCGGAATCTCCGGATTTATTGAATAAAAATAAAAGGCTCGTGATAAAAAAAAATCCCGTGTACAGGAAAGATGATATAAGGGTGCAAAGGATAAAAATCAAGTTTCGCGTCGGCATCATTTATAACAAAGAGTTAATGCCTGCAGTGCCTCGATATATCCCTCACCCGCGTGCACGGAAGTAAACGAGTCCCTTGGTGTATCGTGGCACGAGAATTTTTTTTTCGTGACGGTACGACTAGCCGCGCCGGGTTTGCAGGAGGAAGAAGGAGAGACTTGTGTTATAGAACACGAGGATCCCCTTCGCTACGTTAAAAATCGACCGGTTAAAGTTTCTCTCGGCGCTGCGGATTCCGTTGAAGCGAACCCGAGGGGAGGGTGGCGAAAAAGAGAGAGGGAGGCACAGCAGGGAGTGTTCCTTCTCGCGATGGAAAGGAAAAAAGGACGAGCCGAGTTAACGCATTGCGGCTGATGCCACAGTACGGCTTTTGCCCGGTTTCTGTTGTATACCATAATGCTACCGTTGCCGCTCTCTTTTCACCTATGTATTTCATTTCTTTTCTCTCTCCGAATCTACTTCAGAGAAAAATAACGCTATTCTGCCAGAAAACTAATTAGATTGTCGCACGCGCGCGCGAGCGTCCATTAGCGTATAAACGTTCGTTGCTACACTCTTTCTCTCCCCTTTGGTCTGTGCATTGCGGATATACATCGCGAAATTCAAGTATTCTGAGATAAAGAAAAAAGCAATTACCGTCCATGCGCAAGTTTATCAAAAAAAAAAAAAAACTATTCGCATCGATCTTTTTTAGAATAGTTTTCGGCCGCACGAACCCAAATCGTAAATTCTATTTTGACCGATTTTTTTTATGGTGCGCAAATATACTTTGACGGGACGAAATAATAAAATTGTATAAAGCGTTATGGTACCTCGAGATGTGACATTAAAGCGATCGTTGAAAAAAAAAAAAAAAAAAGAGGAAAGCGCACATCGGCAGTGGGGTTTATGTGCTTCGCGATTCCACGTATTTCAGATGGAATGAGAGATTCGGCCAATGGTTGGCAGCGATAGAAAGCCAGAGACAAACACGAACGCGTGCGACAAAGTGAGAGCGACTAAGCGAATGAAAAAGGGAGTATAGCGAAGCCCCGTCCACTAGAATGAGAACTCCGTTATCAAATGTTCACCGGTCTGTATAGGCCGTCGCACATGCCGACGTCGATTGCCAAGTATTTGCCATGTTCTGCCGGCGAAAGGTATCAATGAAAAAAAAAGAAGAAAATAACCAGTTGAATGCGACCGATTGAAATTCTCGTTTGTTTATAGAAACCGACAATCATTGATAAAACAAACACCGTACGTAGGTACAGTAAAATTTTGCATAAATCAACAGTGTCGCGTCTGCGCGAGAAATCGGTGAAAATTTTCCGCGGTGTCGAGAAATCTGCAAATTTCGTATTTATCCTTTGATTTTCGTGGATAGAAATGATTTTTAATTATCAAAAAATTGAAATTTGATAATCAAAAAAATATCGATCGCTTTTATCGATCTGATTTTCTCTGATTCTCGAAAGAACGAATTTAAAAATGTTATTACTTCATTAAGAAACATTGATTGTAAAAAATGTGCACCTTTGACTATTAACGGAAGATCGACGAGCACTGATTCACTTTTAATCCATCGTATGATTTATATATTTCGTAGTCGTAGATGCTTTTTGGCTTTTAGGTCTCATCCACCGTGTCGTCGAAGCGACGATGTTTTTTCGTTGATAAGCTTCTCATTGTTTTTCTTTTTCATGCCGATGTTTATTTCGCGAACAATCAGTTTCAACGAGAAAGCAAATGTAAAGCCAAGAGAACGAGAGAACGAGTCGCGAGAGCACACAACACGCGTATGTACTCTGATGGTACTCTCGGTGGGGTTACACAGTCACCACAGTTAGTCGTACGGGAGGTGGGCGATCGGTAACCTCAGATATTGCGTCCGGACACGCAATTCTCGCGGCTCGTCGAGCACATTACGCGGGTTGGCCGACGACCCTTCGTTAGCATCTCGCACCCTCTTTATTACCCGGCGACGTTCACTTTTTCTTTTTTCTTTATTCCCCGTTCTCTCTCGCCTTCCAGCCAAACTGAAATCCCCGCGAAAGTTTGTCACTTGTGTTTATAAAATACTTTACGAATCTATTCAATCTCTTTTTTAATTTATTTATTATTATTAGCCGCGTTAAAAATGTATTTAAATCGTTGTTCTTATTTCTGTTTAACGCAATTCAAACTTTCGCGATTATTTTCGTAACGTTATCGCGCGATCGATTTATTTACTCAATTTCCTCTGTCGCCTATTCTCTATATTTACATTATGCTTCCGGTGTACAGCCTTTTTTATTTTTTCCTTTCCTGTCTTCGACTGTGCGAACAAAAACACGTGCGAAAGTACGGGCTATTGAAAACGTCACGTAAATTTCTTTGTTTGCACATTCGTCTACGAACGACACGCAAAGTAACACACACCACCAGGTAGCGAGCCCCGTCCTCCCACCCCGTGTATTAGAACAAAACTCTACGCTCGGCTAAGCGACGATTTAGTATCGTAGTCGAGGAAAAAAAAAAGCTATTGAGACTAAAGCTGCTTGAATATGCCGGTCTATAGGCGCCAAGCGAATACAAGCGCCGAACCCCACACACGCGATTATTCCAAATGAAAATTTTCGTCAAATTGGCGCTGTGACTCGTGGAAAAAAATGGAAAAAAAAAATCAATTTTCCGGTTCGTCTGTCTCCGAGTTCACTTTAAAATTCATTTTTTTTTTTCCAATTAACTCTATCGCGCCAAATGATATCAATTTGTCGAAAGTTCGTCCAATCAATGGAACTACGAAAGGACTCATATCAACCGAAAAATATATTCAATTATTAAAATTCCATCAAAAGCTGAAAACCGGAGTATTTTTATCACAAAATATAAAAAAAGTTATAAAAAAAAAATTCGTTGAAAAAAAAAAATAGTTCGCCAAGAGAGCGTTGAAGGAAAAGCCCAATGAGGCGGTGAGAACAAAGGATGATAAAGGAGTCTAGAAAACCGCAGAGAAACGTGTTAGTTCGTCTCGCCGCATTGCCGACGCAGGAGATCGCGAACCCAGCTGACTCGCACACACGAGAGAGAAAAGCCGCATCCGCAGTCCGAAGGCTCCCCCTCCCACTCCATTTTCCCGCACATCTCTGACGCGTGTAACGTTGGTTCTTTTACCACCTGCGGTTTTTCTTCCAGACTCCTTTGTCCTCCGTGAAAGCGTTTTTTAATTATTTTTTTTTCTTATTTAATTCATTGTTTGTTCGAAACTCGGCACTGCAGTCGTTCTCGTCTCTGTGATATCGCTGACGTTTAGGCACGCGAAAGAGCACTCGAGGCGAAACATCAAAGCTTCCCGAGTTCGCTGAGCGTCATTTCGGTATAACGCGAACGAAGCTACGAAAAGCTCGAGTTAACGCATCGTATTTATATCCAACAATAGTTCGCGGGGTAAGAGTCGTTGTATAGAGACGGAATGCGAGTTTATACCGAACGAAACAAAGCGTCTATCCTCGCGGTAGGCCTCGGCTCGCGGTGACCTTTCGATTAATAAAAAGTTTGCCAAACAAAGCGCGAATACCTCCGATGTGCGAGTTAAATCCGTGGCGCGCGCGCGATATCCTCGAATCTATCTGTAGCGATGGCCTTACGATCGCAATATTTCCAACGACAAGAGACACTGATACATGCATGCGGTACAAAATGGAGAGAAAAAAAAGAAGAAAAAAAAAACAGAAAAAATAAATAAATTGCATATATGGAAGTATCGGTTGTGCTATCGATTCTCTTGTGTATACGGATCGTTGTGGATCATCCGGGTAACTTTGACACGCGAGCAGAGAATAGCGACTAACACATGAACGCGAAATATACATGAATACATATATATATTGAACCACCTTGCGCCCGAAGCAAATCCACCACTAGCACGCTATCCTCGATGCATCGTCGTGACAGCGTACCGCAGTGTTTCGTCTCTTTACCGTATAGATATACATTTTCAACTATCTATATTATATATTCCTATGCAGGAGAGCAATTGTGTTTAGCGATGAAACACCGCGGTTTTTTCCCATTCGTTCACTACATAACGTCAGAAAAAACTAAGAGTCGTCTTCAAAGGATTTTTCGTTTGTATTGTATACACCGCGTACTGTTGATTGCCAAACGTCGAGCTTTCACGATAACCTACGCTAATCTTTTCCTTAAAAAAAAAACTTTCGCCATCGTTATACCCACGAAAAACAAAAAAAAATACGAGGAAATTGGTAAATAATATCGTTCGCAATTGAAATTTCGGTTCTCATTCAATTTTCGGCGCACCATGCACACCGGTATGATCGTTTTTTTTTTTTTATTATTATGTATTCGTTTTTTTCCGATTCAATAGACTATTTATTGTAATTAGTTAGGATTGTTATTATTATGAAGAAATTAAAAAAAAATGAAAAAATAATGATGATGAATTTGATTGTTTTAATAAATCATAGATCGCTTCGTGTTATAAGTGCTCACTTGGGGGCCGTAGGCGGGCAGGTAGGGTTAAGTCGCGTGTCGACCGAGGGTTGCCCGAAGGAATCGGGCGCACGAGACTCCCGCGCGGAGCTCAACGTTTCGCCTCACTGCCGGGCTCACTGCAGCTTGTGACGCACCGTCCCCTTCCTACGGTCCTTCTTCATCCCACCCCTGACGCTTTCCGCCAGCCAACCCTCCGCCTCCACCTCTTCCTCCGTTACTCCTACTCTCTTCGCCTTTCCGCGTACCCCACACAACCCTTTGGCGCACTCTGTATCGTTGTCTCTCTTGCTCTTTCGGACTTCCTCCCCCGCCGTCGCGCCCCCCGCCGCGTCCCGTTCCCAGTGATTCGCGTCGCCACCCGACGTGCCCGCACCGGCGTTCTATCCCCTGCTGAAGTACACAAGGCAGGCCGTCGGACGGCAGCGGCCGGGCCAGCGGCGCACACCTGCGCTCTACGGTACCCCCGCTCCCCCCTCCCGCGCGAAAAGCAACTACGTGACCTATAGTTATCTTCTCTACAACGACACACGTACAATCAGCCGACTGGTACAGTTTGTTGGTCACTCGTTAGTCATTGGCTTTGAGAAACAGAACGGGGAACAAGATATACGAGAATGTTAATCCGAAGAAGTGACTTCTCAACCCGTATCGTCGCTTCGGAGTGATAAACAATCGCAAGACCTTGAAACACATCTTGGGATTTTCTTTATTGTTACGAAACGGAAGTGCGAAACAGCCCCGGGGAGCGTATAGAACAAATTTGGCAATGTTTCAGCGAGTCGTTTAGAAGATACGGTATAAATGCGATGAAAAAGAAATACCGCAATGGGTCCGCGAAAGATTTACTACTGAAATGATTTTCGTCGATTTTGGTTGCGAGTAATGTTAGTTAAAATTTCCCGAAACTGCGGACTCGGTAACTAAATTATTGAGCCGTTCATTCTCGGCGAAAAAAAAAAACCAGAATAGAACATCAATTTTTCGTGCATTGCAGCGATCATAAAATATTAGACCCGATATTACGGATGATTCATCCCGACAGTAGAATTAAACGAGTTATCTATGAAATTGAGTAAAAATCAGAAAAAATATGGAAAATTCTGTAAAACATCGAGGAAATGACAATATGCTTCTGATGTATCACCTTAAAGGGACATACATCGTCTTTTCATAAACTCGCCGCACTACACTTATGAAAGAAAAACCATTGGCCTAACGTGTTGTCTTGAGGGGACAATAACTATGCGACTTACGTTTCGCGTACGAAACGTAGCAACGGCAGAAAACCACCCCTTACGGCAACCTCGCGGCTCACCACCTGGTTGCGTTGGGCTGTATATGCCGTTTCTATAGTATCTATGGTCGAAGATTCTATAGCGTATTCGCACCGACTGCCGGTTACCACTACAGCCCCTCCGTACGTATATTGCACGGTATCGCGTGCACACAGTTTCTTCAACTCCCAAACTCCCAACCGCCACCGCTCCCACACAATTGCATTGCGAATAAACTATATATTCATGCCGTACGGGATCGCCTTTCTCGCGGTAGTCACCACCGTCGCTGCACCGCAGGCGCATGTTCAACTTCTCACGATGGAAGCCTTCGGGTATACGAAATTCATCCAGAAATATATCCCCACACATCTATGTACGGAGTGGATCTTCAGTTTCTGCAGCACCGTCTACGTTACCTTCGTCAACGGCAGCAGACACGTCTGGATATGACAACTTA
This sequence comes from Cryptus viduatorius, assembly GCA_964006125.1. Classification (NCBI taxonomy): domain Eukaryota; kingdom Metazoa; phylum Arthropoda; class Insecta; order Hymenoptera; family Ichneumonidae; genus Cryptus; species Cryptus viduatorius. Next base: position 2,004,862 of record OZ023223.1, on the reverse strand, counting down.
GTGCATATTGTGCTCTCGTGTGAAACTTCAGACCCGAACCCCGAGTACGTGTGTCGCTGAAAGAATTTTCATTTTTTTCATCAATTTTTTCATCAAAAAAAAAAAAACAACGAAGTTTTGCACCCCAAAAAGCCAAAAACCGTATCGTTTTTAGATCGAAACGAATGAAATAATAATAAGAATAAACCGAAAAAATCGGCAAAAAAAAAATCCGTCCGACAAGGTTTTTCGCGGTAACTTGAGGACAAAATGCACTGAGATTTAGCTCTGCGGAGATGAAGAGAAACCTTCCGCGAGTTATTTATTCAAGTTCATTACTGCGAATTTGAATGTTTAAAATAGGACTTTTGGTAGATTTCAACGAATTTTTGTGGCCACGAGAAAACTTCCTCTGCTTATGATCCTAGAAATTTCTATGCGACCAGCCAGTGTAGTTATTTCGTTCGCAGCGCTCATTCTCGTCGCATATTCATCATCTCTCAGCGAATAAACGCCCACCGGCTCCTCTCTCTAATATCTGCGCGAAAGATAGCGTCAACACTTTTTTTTTTTTTTTCATTTTTTCTTTCCGCCAAACTTACTCGTGTGGATTGTAAAACTACCGCATCTTTCTCGTACAACGTTCCCGTTTTCTTCGGCCTCTTTGTGATTTTAAGCGGAGCCCAAGGTTTATCGAGGGAAGGGGGAGGGGGCGCAAGTTGTGCGCGAGTGTGCGACTCCGTTGCACACGAAAGTCGAGCACCGTTGTGGAAACTTTGAGATTCGTGTAGTATATTACAACCACTATCCCGGTAGATATACGCTGTACTAGTAGGGGCACTCGAGGCTCTCTTTGCTCTGCCACACGAGCGGTTCATCTCGCCGAGGAGAAGTTTCTTCGGTCGAGTCAACTATGCCATTCTGAAACGATGCTTTTTGTTCTTATCCCTTCGTATGTGAACACACATTCTTCATAACCACGAAGGTTTTTTTACTTTTTCTTTAACTAGCGCTGCACATGTTCATAGCGATTCGCGAAACACGACAAACGCCTGACGATGTTACTGACGAGCAAAGCCTCGAGTGCGAATTTATTTTCGATTTTTTATGTAAATATCGGCATATTTTCTCAGTATGAACTCAGGAAGTTCTCGAAAAAAAATATCTTGCGTCACGGAAGAAATCGAAGTACCGATTTTCGTATTTTTGGGTCCATAGAACTCAATCAGCTATTGATAAACCAGTCAATCGGAAATTTGGTTTTTTTGCAAAAAGATCAATGAAAACTTTTACGGGAATATAGCTGAATAAAACTCTTCGGAAACTCGTGTTTAAAAAAAAACTCGACGACTATTTTGAAACGCGAGTTTGAAAAAATGGAGAGATCCCTTCTTTAAACCTCACAGAATCGATAACAGCGCCGCAGCAGCGATGCATTATTAGGTTATTCGTCACCTGCGGTTGATCCTCGTTGGCTTTTCACTGCCTTGTCGCCGGTAAACATTGTGCCATCACTGAGATTATGAGCACAAAGCGGGGGAGGAAAAGGGATGACGAGCTCCACATCGGTAAGCCTCAACAGTTGATTGAGACGATCTCTGTCGCGATGTGCATAGACGAGTGTGCGAAGAAAAGCTCTCAAGAGAAAATCGTGTAGTCGTTACACGACTACAACGGCAAACAGCAAACAGTGCCGAGTAGGCGAGTAAGCGTTGGTAATGCACACAAGCCGCGAGCTCTTTCTCTACTGCCGCTATGATTATTGTGTTTGTCGAGGAAACTTTAGACTTCACGCAGCTCACGGGAATGCGGTGGCTAATAAAATTTTGTAGGATTAGTTAAACTCTATGCACTCCGTTTTCCGAATAATCAGAAGAAATTGCTACGATAAGCTACGCAGCACCTTCGAGAAAATTATAGTATATCTTAAGTGGCTTATTGTCGTTGCAGTTGGCAATGAAATAACGTATGCGAAACTAAGTTCTCGCATTATATTTCGTAGTTGAAACGGAACGCATGTAAGCAAATTATCCTTTATTTCCGGTAAAAATATCCTTTCAAAACAAATTTCCCCATTTTTCGCCATTTTTAAACTACCGTTCAGCATCAGCCGAAACCACCCGATGATTTAAAGATTTTAAAATTTAATTTTACTTTTTGTTTTATTGAAACTCCGCAGGATTTTCAATTAGAAAGTATCAGGTCGAATTCGCGAACGCTGGACTGCCGCCGACGGGGGCCTCTACGAGATCAAACTCGATCACGGAACAAGTGGGTCGGAGTGGCTGCTTCACGAGACTAATTACTTTCGTATAGCAAGGGTTCTCCTCCCTCCGATCCGATGCATACGCTGCTCGAGAAGATTGAAACTGGCGTATACGATGAAACGTTACCCCATCGAGAATACCAATCGGACACTTCACGAATTAATTCTGATCTTTTATCGATCAATGAGAAATCATTCAATTTTTTTGTTTCATTGCTACTCCGTTACTCCCGGATCCCGACGCGAATGTTCATTTCCAAGCCGATTTCGAGGTGAATTGTTGAAGAATTGTTAAAGAGTGAAATGAAACGACTGAATCGTTCGATGCCGTCTGATTCTACCTCTGCTATCACCTTATTCTGTAGCTGTGACTTCCCGAGACGCGTAACGTTCGCGATTCCAGATTTCACGAAGGATGGAGGAGTGTCTGTTATGAAACTTTATGCCGACCGTACGTGCGCGGAATTCCGCGGCATTGTGTCAAGTTGAATTTAAGGCGGTAAGCTTTTGGATCAAAATTGGAGCCAAATGTTGCACGACTCTCGGTTTATCGGCTAAAAGGTAACACCGTCGATGGATCTTACAATTTTACAACTTCGTTCCGTTACATATCGATTCGGCTTCAGCCGGACGTTACAATCTATTTACTATTCTGTAAAGAGCTTCTCGTTGCTCGAGAGTTATAAAATAAAAAAAATAAAAAAAAAAAATTTCACGGAATAATATGTTAGTGGTGTCGGAAAAATGATTTCGTTTAGCGCTTTTTAAAAAGCATCTCATCTAAAGTGCACGCGGGTAAATAAAAATGTAGAGAACAAAAGCTCATCGACTCGCGTATACGCGCGCATATACTGTACCTATGTGTGTCTGCATATATACGAGTCGTCTATCGACACGTACTACGAAGGAAATGTTGGAAGCCTTGCTCCGCAGAGTCAATATAGGTAGAACACGATCTCACCTCTCTGGCATCGTTGGGCAAGTCGGCGTCATACATATTCGAGTAGGGTGGTTATCCCCCGACGAGAGTCACGGAGGGGGTAGGCCCTCGTCACAGTTGAACAAGAATCCAAAAGTTGCCCTCTCCGAGCTCTGAAAAAAAAAAAAACACTATGAATCCGTCAATTCGGGTTATTTTTTTCGTAGTTTTTCGGGAGTAAACACGACACGGGGTTCAATCAATGTTGTGCACAGCTTCATAATCATCATTTTCGCACGAGCAAACAAAATCTGGCAGCGATCAATCGACAGGAACAAAAAGAGGAGAAATGAAGTGACAAAAAAAAAAAAAAAACGCCATTTTCGTCCCAAACGAGGGGCCACGAGAGATTTGGATTTTCGGATTCGTCGATGCCGCCCTCAATCGGAATCAGCTACAAAGGAAATAGCTTATTGATCCTTTAACGCGGTACCTTCATGAACCGTACGAAGAAAAAAAATCATATTCGATCGAAAATTTCTGAAGGTCGGTGGTTCGGTTCGGTGGTGAATAACTTTTGCAAAAAATATAATTTTTCCATATTGTATATCAACAAATACCTCTCGTGAATCAATTATCTCAAAGACGACAAATAATCCGTCGTTTCGTTTTCGAAATATTTAATTTTACATTTAGTTACTTTAACATTAATTTTATACGTAAGGCGATTTTTTTAACGAATTACACGAGTTCGCGAAAAAACATTTGCGAACGCAGTTAGAGCAAAATATATCGATGCAAAAACGACATCATGATGCAGCGTATAGTTACAGATTAACACAATCCACCGTATAGTTTTTGAGATATCGCGAGAAAAAGTGGTGTTTGCTATTCGCGTCCCTTTTTCTCTCGTACGGCGCATCTGTTCGCACACTACTCGCCCCTCACGTCGCCGAGCCGCCGCGTCTATACCACTTTTACCCTCATCATCCAAATACCGTTTTCTCCTTGACAGTGCGCGTAAAATTTTATCAATTAAAGGGGAATGAAAGAAATCGCAGGCAGGTGGAAAACTTGTAAGGGTGTCAAGAGTAACTTTACTGGTCCGTTCAGCGCTGATCTTCGTTTATAATTCCTTAGCGTCAACCGCGATGCCTCGCGTGTCTTATTCCCGTTCTTACGCCATCGCAAAACCGCGTGAGGTCCGAGAGTTGAATTGATAAAACACATATTGTCGCGAAATCGACGGAAAGGGGATAAAAATACGAGTGAAAATAGCATTGTATGATTTTCCCGACGAACCGAGGCGAGCCGAGAATAGTAAAGGTTGGAGCAGGTAACTCGTGACAATTCGATAGCGTCGGATGAACTGTTCGCGAGTTTTCGAGAGTATCACCGGAATCGTAATGACCGTCCGAGTGTCGGAGTATTGAACGAAGCGATTGTAATTTCCGGTTTATATTATGTTCAACCGGCCGAAGCTGAAAGTTGTTCGACGAGCTCAGCATTGTCGAAATTATGATGGAATGAAGGAAAATCGATTTATGTCAAACATCCTATATATCGCATATGGGATATATCTACACGATTTTAATAACTGATTATGAACGGTGTAGATGTTATCGTGAAATTTGCATTAGTTATTTATAATCTTTTGATACCCAACGGCTCTATTACTAAAACATCGTTATACCGCCGAACGAATTTTCCAATATTTTATACATAGTCCATTAACGCATTTCGCGCTTAACTGCGACCAATTAGCCGCACATACACACTGTCACCTACGTTATTCGTTGTTTCTGTATATATCAGTGAATTACCGTAAACTGTGCAATGAAACGCGATTCTTATTTAAATGCAATTTCTATTCAAATGACTAAAGCAACAAGTACCCGAAATTATATTCGTCACTCTTAAAAAAATTTCTGATGGACACATATACGCGTTAAATTGTCGAAACTTATTGTTCACAAATATTATTCCGGTATTTATTAAAAATAATAGATACATTTTCTTTTAAAGAACAAAAAACCGATGAATTTATTGAATTACGTGGCAAATGTACGCAAATTCGCAACTGCAGGCAAAATAAACTATGCAGAGTCAGATAGCGGCTGACGATACACTATCTACAGGACAATCTCTATAGACATATATATCGTTGCAGTAGCAGGCAACCCTTTGGAAAGAAACGTTCAAATAAAAACGAAAGGGTTGATCATCTAACTGTATACCGACTGAGCGCCGGGAGATTCCTTCTCTCGTGTAATTTCGCGACGAACGATGACCCAACGCGCAATCGTCTTGTCCACCAATGCAAACTCCGTAACTTCTCAGCTGTTCATTGATGATAAAGTCGTATCTCTAGTAATGTAGAAAACAAGACGAAAGATGCTGGTCATTTCCCGAGATAGTACTTGTAAATGTTGGCATGCGGACAGCAGGAATACTATCTATCAGTGTTAAAACTTCACTCAGGTGAACAACGGGGCTTCCGGCATCATTCAGAGATGTTCACATTTAAGAAATTATGTCTCCTATCCGCGGCATTGTATATCATCGTATTTTACAAAGTTTATATGATCGATTGTAACCACTTCAGCAAAACATTTTCCTATATTCGGTGAGACATTATAATGTACAAAAACACACTTTTTTTTTATTTTTTTTTTAAATACATTTTTTTTTTTTTATAAATTGAGGTCCGACTCAATATTCAATAAATTTCTGTAGTCGCTAAAGACCTTCGATGTCGATGCGACGATAAATAAAAATAAAAAAATGTTGATAAAATAAATAATTTAAAAAAAAATGTATTATTTTAGATTCATCTACAACGGTATAAATAATATAATTATTTGCAGGGAGAGCAGTAACGAAATCGTGAATAAGCTGTCGTTCTATTACCACAGAGCTACGCAGGAGCTATCGGTGCCCTACTGGAATGAAGGATACAACGAAATGTTTGTCTTTTTTTTTTTATCGCCACCAGGAGTCCCCTACTAAACTTTACAGTGATGACTATACTTATATCAAAATTTCTAGCGATTTGTCTAATTTTTTTCGAGTTCCTATAATTGTATTTTTAAAAATATATATCTTACAGTGTCAATGAAGATGGAAATTCATATGATTCTCACGATTACATATCGTCACAAAGAATCGTTAGAATCGTTGATATGTTATTGTTTCAATCAGATCTAAGGGTAAATTATAAATAAAACACTGTTATGACGATTTTGAAACGATTATTGTAACTATGCGAATGTTAACAGGACGGGGATTCGGTGATTCATGGGCACATGGAATGGGAAGCTACGGCACTGGAACTCGAAGCTCTCAAGAATTATGCTCTCGGAAAATTGACGATCCAAGAAGTTGGTCCAATTTTGAACAATGTGATAAAATCTGCGGAGGTGGATGGAGTTTATCGATTCACATTATGGAATAATTTATGGATTATCGTAATGTTTAATTTCTACGAATTGTGCGACGAAAATCTAAAAATATTTTCTCAAAATACAGGTATTTGATTTGTTTATTTTTTTTTTTTTTTCATTTTGCAGAAAGACGTTACTGTGGCTATCTTAATAATATCGTATTTGTTTTGGCGATTGCGAAGCATCACAGGCGACTTTTGGGTGATATTTTCTACCGTCATTCAAGTTGAACTCATTGTGACTTTTTTAGTAACGTGGTGGGAACTTTTACAAGTATGAATTCATCGAACATTTTGGCGTGAATTCGAATTTTCGCTCAATGCACATATACTTAATTGTAGACATTTTTTTAAGGGAGAAAATATCGAAGCAATACCAATGCAATGTCAACCTGATAAAATGGGATGGGCAGATAAGATTATGGCATTTATCTCCTCCAGTGAGTATATCAGCTCTGTAACGATACGATTATGATGTTTAAGGAGTATCGAGCGCGTGCTGTTCTTTTCGCCTAAATTCGACGAAATGGAGAGGAAATTGCAAACACTTCTGGATATATAAGAATCTGAAAAAATGCGTGTATACTAATGGTATAGAAAAGATTAATTTTGCATAATAATAATTGCAAAATGTTATTAACAAATTGATGAAAAAAAATGTTAAAAAAATGTACGGTAACTCAACTTTTTTTTTATGGAAATAATTCGTTCATTTTTCTGAATACCTATGAATTTTTTCAGTTTTTTTATCTTCGATTTGAAGTTTTCCTTATTCCATACATTTTTTCTATATGATTTTTTCAGATTTTTATACTATTGACAAGAGTTTGCAATTCGCTCTCCATTTCGTCGAATTTAGGCGAAATGAACACCACGCGCTCGAACCTCCTTAACGCGATCAGATTATTTTCAAAGATCTAATTTGATATCATTCGAAGATTGCAACAATCATTATGAGCCGATAATGAAGGATCGTCCGGCAGACGTTACGTCCCAATTGGCACTTTCCCGTACGATTGATAGAATTAATTGGGGAATCATCATCGTAATCAGTAAAATTGGTTCGATACTTCGTACACTGTGGACCGGTAGGCATTATGTTGTCACAGTAGAATTTAAGTTTATCTTGTTACTTGTAGACTTGAATATGACATTTTTTTATAGATTATATGCCGTGGATAGACCTTTGGGTGATACAACCCATTGTCGCTTTGAAAGGGTTTTCGTTAGTTGCATTTATTTCGTCGATTTTGGCGTTATTCTGCTGGTATTACCACCGCTCGAGGGCCGTCGAGCATGTGTTCCCAAGACGAAGTTTCAACAATTACGAACCATGGACTAATACCGATTTTCGATACCGATGGTAGCACTTAGAGATCAGCTAAAGTACATGTACCAGTTACCGTTAGTGTAGCAGTAATCATCGATCGTCTGCTTTGATTATCGATCTCGATGCAGTCGATGCACACGTCGACTATCACCGTATACGCTGCCGATAATTGAGACATTCACCTTATGCTTGTGCGCGTAATGGTTGAATTTGTGATCAGAGAGCACGCATTTTATATTTCAAGATGCTTACCGATGATGAATCATTGAGACCGAAATAATTGATGGAGAATGTGATTTGTAACCAAAGACTGATCTTTAGTAAAATTCTACTTGTATGACAATAAACAAATTTTGGATACACATTACACGCGAATCTAATCGATCGCTTCTGGATCTCTAACATTTTTTCCACAGACTTTTGATATTAATTCAGTCAGTCAGAAAAAACTGTCAAATAAAACTGAAGTATCGATGGATCGCGAACTCGAACAGATGCAACTCGAACTCAAATATTCAGTTGACAACTCCACTTTGATTCTTCTCTCCTAATTATTCCGAAATTATAGACAATAAATACACAAAAAAGCAATGACGCCGACTACATTACCAAAGAATAACACCGTATTTAATCAAGGTAAAGATAATTTCATACTATATCAATATTCAATTAATAATTTATATTTAATTAATAAAGCGCGAATAAAGGGTAGGCGATTGATAATAAAGTCGTGCATGCATGGACGCATGTTGTTGCATATAAATTTAGTACTTTTGAAGTCAATATCGAACAAATCATCCTTCAATAAAGCTTTTTACCCATGCTAGGACTGAGTTATGTTAAAATGGATTGCGTGCCGCATGTGGAACAAAAAAAGTGGCCCATGAGGGGATCGAACCCGCGACCTTCGCGTTATTAGCACGACGCTCTAACCAACTGAGCTAATGGGCCGTTGTTGCATGATGTGGTTACATGTCTAAACATAACGTCAAATGAACACGTCAACTCAACACCTGTCAACTCAACACAATGTCAACTCTACACAATGTCAACTCAATACAATGGCAACTCAATACAATGTCAACTCAACACAATGTCAACTCAATACAATGTCAACTCAACACAATGTCAACTCAATACAATGTCAACTAAACACATCTCAAATCGGCATCAACTAATTCAACAAAAATAAAAAACTGCGACGTTTTTCAATTGCCAAAAAAAAAGTTAATAATGATAAACTAATTTTTTCAAATGCATTTGCGAATGCTTTTTATATGGATGCATATATAAAGATTTGGGGTCAATCTTTCGAAAGCGCCTCATAAAAACTAAATTGGTTCAGCAGATTCTCAGATATCGAGTCCGGAAATTTCTCAGGGCAAAGTCAACGATCAAAGTGTTCTGTAACGCGACGTCTACATCAGCAAATCTCCAAGAATTTGCGATAATTGGCAAAGTAAACTACGCAAGGGGTCGGATAGTGACTGGAGGTATACTATATCCACAATGATTTCTATGCTCGTGCGTATTTTCAATTAAATTTTATCGATGGGCTAAAAATGTTCAACTGAAAACGTATGAGTTGAGGTATGAAATTCATACCTGTTGAGCTTCAAGAGGTTCCTATACCTGCGTAATTTTGCGCCAACTACCCGCAATAGTTTGATGATAGTCGGCGACAGCGGTCGACCGATGAAAATCGTATATCTCGACTGTTTACGTTTACTCAGATGTATTTTGTTAGCAGTGTTGACAATGGACCAACGGAAGTCAGGTATTCCCGCAAATACTACCTGTAAATGTGGACGCGTAAAAAGTGCGATCATTCCTTGTATTGTACGTTATTCAGTGAGGTGAAACAAATATTTTTATGTGTAATTCCGAGATGTTCAGAAATAGAAAAGTATTTCTCATAATCGTGGGATTGTGTACGGTGATAGGTTGTGATGCGCAATACGACTATTTCAGTAAAATATCTTCGTATGTTCGGTAAGGAGACAACGTGACGTAAGGAAACAAATAGATCGAAGGCGGGATCCAGAGTTGACGATATGCATGAATGTATGGCATATACATACCTATATACAATACATATGTCATATTTCGTCAACTCAAGATGCCGCCTCAGCTGGCAAAGCGCATGAAACGGAAATATCATTACTTTTTGTTTACTAACTCCTGTTGTAATGGAGTAAACAAATGCGTTATTTACAGATCCAGTAGTAGCAAAATCGCGAACATGGCATCTTCCTATTACGACGAATATTTGCAGACGAAAACAGCTGCAGATATCCGCGAAGCATATGACAAAACATATTCGCATATTCGGTAAGAATTATTCACCTAGACACGTTCGCAAAGTACGTAACGAAAACGTGTTTACTTTTCTTATTTTCTTTAATAGTTCGAATTAGTACTGTAAATGGTTTGGTGGTTTTATAAGTGCTGCCGATACATGAAATATGGGAGAAAAAATCTCATTTTTAATCCATTTATAAATAAATAAATGCATTATTTACAGATCCGGTGGTGGCAAAATCGCGAATGCGGCATCTTCCTATTACGACGAATATTCGCAAACGAAAACGGTTGCAGATATACTCGACGCATCCGACAAAACATATTCGTATATTCGGTAAGAATTATTCACCGAGATAAGTGCGCAAAGTGTGTAACGAAAACGTGTTTAATTTTCTAATTTTCTTTAATAGTTCGAATTAGGACTGTAAATGGTTTGGTGGTTTTACAACTGCAGCCGATAAATGAAATTGTATGGGAGAACAAAATTCAAACGAATGTTCGACAAATATCTCATTGTAAATTAATTTATAAGTAAATAAATGCATTATTTACAGATCTGGTGGTAAGAAAATTGCAGACACTCTATTGTCCTATTTTAACGAATATATGCCGATGACATCGAAGCGCAACATACGCGAAGAGCACAACAAACCGTACGTAACTGTTTTTTTATTATCGGCAAAATGTCTCGAGTAAAACATACAAGTGCTGCTAAACTTATCGGAAAACGTCTAGTAGTCACTGTAGTAGAGTTGCCGGCGTGTACTGGAATGCTTAAGGATTTGCCAACATTTTCTGACGACGACAAAATAATCAAATTTTTCTTTCTTAATTATTTCCAGTCCCAAAGATAAAGCTGAATATGAAAATAATGATTGTGAGAAAATGCTCCGCAAATACAGAATAATGAAAGATGATATCTCCGAAGAAGCACTCTCGCGAAGAATCGTAAATATGTTACTGTCAAGAACGCATATGAGGGTAATTGTTACTCGCGTTTAGAAGAAATAAGTTCTATCGCTTAAGAGATAATATGATTGTAATAATGTTATTAAAATCATTTACAGTCAAATAGCTCAATGTTTTGGGGTCACGTCAAGTTGGAAGCTACACCGTCGGAGTTCGAAGCGCTCAAGGACTTTGGCTTCGGAATATCGACTCTCCGCGAAATCGCGCCGATTCTAAACAACGTAATAAAAACTTCTAAAAGCCTTACAAACGACATAGATCATAATTAGCCCTTTTGTTTTGACTCTTTGCATTGAAATAGAAATTTACTGAATAGGAATCTCTGCAAACCCCTTCTATAGTTTCTTTAACAATCAAAAACCTTTTTGCTACTCCGGTAGTATAATTAAAATTATTGTACATTGATAACAACAAAATAGTATATCATTCGACGAGGGAGCGAAGTGCGTGGATTTCTTCAAATCCCGCTCCTCCCGGGTAGAATACGATTTTTTTTTTTTAATTCCGCTAAGAAAAAATGTCATTCCAAACTTGCAACAAGGATGCAAAAAATTATAATTTTTCTCCAATGGCATGGTACCCTTTGCTACTGCCGGGCAGAAATTTCCCGCTTTCCGCCGTAGAGAATAATGAAACCGGATTACGCATGCGTGCGAGGCAATCAGCAATCCTCCAACCGCGTTGCGCGCACGAAACAAAGTTATTTTAGCGAAGTCGTAAAACAAATTACATTCTCATCGATTAAACTTCCGTGAAAAATAAGTGTTCATTACTAAGCTATCATATTTCTCAAACAAAAATTCAGGTTTTGTTTTATATCTTCGTATTTCAAAACATTTCAATGCAATTTATTTTACGAGAAAATCATTTGTCGCTGTGATTGAATTGTTTTTGAGAAAAACCAATTGTATTATATGTATATATATTAGTTACAGTGTAATATCTGAAGGATAATGTATATTATGTTGCTATTTGTCGACAGAGCATGACGATTTATTTTATTAGAATAAAAGGTCCGGTTTATTGAAAAAAAAAAAAAAAAGATTGAATCTACTTGAATTTACGACAATGGACGTAGTAAACGTAATCGGATAATGACTCCGTCGGTATATTATCCACAATAATTTTTACGCACGTGCATATTTTCAACTATCGTTGGATCTTTGTTTCCTTAACTTTGCTTAACTCAACTGCATGTTTTTTAAAATTCATTATCATGGCAACGATTTCGATCAAATAAATTTCCCCTATTATCCGTTAATCCCACTGCAAGCGCAGCGAACGCGCAGAGTCGCGCTATGGGTGTATTCCGAAATATACCCATAGGTCCCGACCGTCTACTGGGGTATGTTACGAATCAGCGCCGGGCGGCTTTTCTCTCTATCTCACCGCGAATGAAAGAATGAGAGGAAAGTTTGCTCGGCACCGATTCGGAACGTACCCGGGAACTTGTTTATGTGTAGCATTGGAGGCATAAGGACTGATAGATTTTGGAACGCCAGTTCAGTACTGCCAGGTACTGAAAAATAATTTCAGAATCCACCCCGTGGCTGAGGGTACATCTACAAATTACTACCAGGTCAGCATCTTACTGAACGTTACAATCGCGGCACTGCTATCTTAACGATGCAAAATGACCAGTTTAGTTGCTGGCGAATTTTGAAATGCCAGTGCAGTACTGTTAGTTACTGAATAAGAATTTCGAAATACACTCTCGTCGCCGTACTTGCAGCACCTAACCGAGAGTACGGGCTGTAGATGAAGTACAGAAAAACGAAAGTGTCCGGTCGCGGCGTGCTAAGAAAATAGAGATTGTCCGGTGCATCTGACCGCCAGGAAAAAATGTCCAGTTGTAAGCGAAAGGATTGAAGTTTCACTTTCATACCGATTGAGTTCGAAGAGATCCCCGTATCCGCGCAATTCCGCCGCAAAGGCTTTACTTATTACGTACTATTGTCCGCTGATAGTCGACGATAGTTGTCAGCGATGGAAATTGTATATGTCAGCTGTGTACGTTTGATAAAATCTCTTTTGCTGACAATGCTGATAACGAGACGACGCAAGCCGGGCATTCCCGCAAATGCTACGCATAAATGTAGACATATAAAGAGCTATTATTTTCTGTATCGTGACTCGAGTTACTCAGTGAGCCGAAAAAAATTGTTTCACGCATCATTCAGAGATGTTCGGAATCGGAAAATTATTGTTAATATTCGTGGGATTATGTACGGTGATCGGTTGCAAAGCCCAACATGACGATTTTTGTAAAATATCGTCGGATGTTCGGTAAGGAAATATCATAGATCAGTGGTACTGCATGCAACGAAATCCCCATTATTCTTTTTTTTTACTACATTCAGCTATAACTGAGTACAAAAAATGCATTATTTGCAGATCCGATGATAGTGAAATCGCGGAAACAGTATCTCCTCATGAAAAATATATGCCGCCGACATCGGAACCCGAAGTACCCGAAGAGCACATCAAACCGTTCGTAACTGTGTTTTTATCATTGTTAAAATGTATCGGGCAAAGTACAGTTGCTGCTAAAAACTTATCGCAAAACATGTTGTAACAACTGTAGTAAAATCACCGGCATCTACTGGAATGCCTAAGGATTTAACAAAGATTTTTTAACATCAAAATTAATTTTAATTTTTTTTCTTAATAATTTTCTTAGTTCCGAAGATAGAGCTGAAGATGAAAATAATACTTTTGAGGAAATGCTTCACGAACACACAGTTATGAAGGATGAGATCTCCGACGAAGCACTCTCGCACGAAATTGAAATGATGTCCAGAACACATATGGAGGTAATCGTCATTTATAAGTGAATTTACAAGAAATAAGTTTCATCGCAAAGGAGAAAATGCAATTGAGATACTGTGATTGAAATTATTTGGAGTAGAGAGGCTCTTTATTTTTATGTTTCCTTAATGCGATAACCGAATGTTTCTGTCTTTCCGATTACAGAGAAACGCAATTGTCACTATTGGCTGTGTATATACTTTGTGTTGGCTGTTGAACCACCGAAGGCGTAACTTTCGGGGGACTCTTATTTTCATAAGTCTATTTATATTGACTGTAACCTTTATAGTGACATGGTGGGAAGTATCGTTGGTAAGAAACCTGAGATTTCATCTGAGATTTCAGTATTAATTTGAATAATCGCTGATTTAAAATTTTTTTTTTTCTCCGAAGAAAGTAAACATAGAGCCGCCGCCGACACAATGTGATTCTACGATAACGCGATCGATGGACCGTGAGTAATAAGCTCCGCAAAAATCCCAAATTATAATTGGCCCTATCGTTTTGACAACAAAAATTTAATTTAATTTAAGCCGAATGCCGAAGATACTACGATGAAAAGATGAACAGTGTTCCATTCAAAGATGTGCCGACCATTGTGTTCTTACTTACACTCCAACGGATTATTTCGATGGTCGATAAGTTCATCACTAAATTACTGATTTTTCTGAGTGGTAAGACTATTTTGTTACCTCAACATTTAAAACTTTGAAATGACTTTGAATGACGTTATGTGTTCATTTAAAGAATTTTTTTTTTAGACTGTTTGCCGATTGTCGATCATCTATATCCATGGTTTGCACTATTTTGTGGATTAGCAATATTTTTCGTTTATATGCGCTACAAGTATGGTATGAACGAAAATGTTGAACAGTTACGATATCGTAGACGTTATATACGGAGATAGTGTCGCGAAACAAAAAATCATGAAAAGAAAAGAATGTCGTGCAAGGAGGTTGAGTGAAAAATTGCCGTCGCAGATTTATCAATGATATTAAGAATCGTATAAGGAAATTATATGCAATTGACGCAATAGAATTCTAATGTAATTATGGCGATGCTTACCCATGAAGAACGCATGAGAACTGCATTGGCATTTGAGGATAGGAATCTTGAGGAGACCAATGCAGCATAATCTGTACTTGCGAATGAATAAATCATATTTTTTTTTATCGTACGAAGTAATTTCAGCGATCGCATTTCGTCCAGTTCTTTGTCCTCTCGATCTTTATTTCAGCCCATCGAATCTCCATGACTTCCTATGAATATCGTAACGTAATTTATGATGTGAACTGTTAATGCAGTGGGTACAATCTACGAATTGAAATCAACGCAATCGATTTGAATGTACGTCATTCACGCTTCGATTGCCGGAAAGGCGCGAAACCCCCAACGCCGGGTTTGTTGACTATTATTTCGTAATTTTTTTAACCAAACCCATGTTAAAAACCCACGCACCGAATTCTTTTGTGCGATATTGTTAATACGCGCAAAATAATAAATTTATACATTTGGAACTCGACATAAACAAGTCGGTTACCCGTGTTGATATCGCGTGTTTTTGTCATAAAAATTCAATGAATTACCCAACGACGATCATGGATTTTATATATATAACGTTCCAAGGCCCTTCGGAAACAAGTGACAATAGAGTACTTAACCGAAAAACAGTTTTAATCACAAGTAACAAGAAAAAAATTGTGCCGATTCTCGCTGAATTGTTGTCTACCGGCGTTCAAGATGGCGAAGTACTTGTTATAACGTGTAAATCAGTGCATAGGCATGCAACAGCTACGCTGTTTGCGCGCTGTTACGACTATGCGCAGAAGTTATTCCGCGCAGATCCACCCCCAGCGACTGTTCTTCTCTAACGATGCTTTCTCTCGAATCTCGAATTTTCTTTTTGGCACCTTGCTCTCCTCTCGCAGTTAATATTCGAAACGCGCCCGAAGTTGTCGTGGCAACGAAACGATGTACCGTACGTGTGTGATTGGTTCGTTGCTCTCGCGAACCAAATCAACACTGTGTTGAACACTCTACGAACGAAATCACTCGCAAATATTGCTGATATTTATTCGTTCCAATTGTATCTTATAATTGTGAGTAAAAGTGTATAAATTCTAATTAATAAGTGAAAGTTCGCGAAGGTCTAATAATTTGTTAAATGTTCTTCGAAAGTTTGTTCTCACATTTCGTTATACCGTAGTGTACAGTATACCGAATAAACATAACCTTAACTGCCGGGAAAAAAGTTTCGTGCTATTGTTACGTTGTGTTTTAGCGTCGAATAATTGTTCAAGATACGGTTTTTTTGTTTCTTTTCTTAGTGATGGAGGAAGATGGTGGAAAGAGAATGAGAGGCAGAGCGAGAGGCAGAGCGCGGGGTCGTGGTCGAGGTCGCGCGAGAGGACGATCCAAAAAAGCAGTCAAGGTAGCAGCGTAAACAATTCGGCTTTTCTAACCTCTCGGCCTCTTTACAAGTCGATTATTTTCTTTTTTCGTTTTTTTTTTTCATCTATAGATAATAGAAAGCGATGAAGAAGATGTTCCTCAACCACCAGAGGAGACGCCAATGGAAACAGGAGAACCTGAACCTGAACAACAACCACAACAACAACCGCCGCAACAACCACCGCCGGAGCAACAATTTGATCTCGAAGCCGATATATCGCAGTTGGAAGCACCGACGTTTACTACTATCAACCGTGGACCCCCTGAGCCTATGTTACGCCTCCGATGGGACCACAGGGTTAATCTCATTGGCGAAAAAGTTCTCAATCCCATGATACACTGTTGCGACAAGTGTCTCAAGCCGATACTCATTTACGGACGAATGGTACAATTTTTTTCCAAAATATAAATTATCTCATTAATCTATGGTATTTTGGAAGAATTTTAGTGTCAAATAGTTACACTTAAAAAAAAATTAAATTTTAAGTATTCAAAACATTTTTTTTTTACGAAATCGAAAAACAAAAATTAATCAGGTAAATTATTATAATTTTTTATTTTTATGCTCTTATTTTTGAAAAGTATTAAACTTTTTTTTTGTAGTTTCAGTAATAGTGTATTTAACATTATCATTGTGTCTTTCAGATCCCTTGTAAGCACGTGTTCTGTTTATCATGCGCAAAGAGAGAGGACAAGGTTTGCCCTCGTTGCATGGAAAAAGTATCGCGAGTCGAGCAGACAGGTTTGGGAACGGTTTTTATGTGTACGCACGGAGGTACGAGATACGGTAATGCCGGCTGTAGAAGAACTTATCTTAGTCAACGAGACTTACAAGTTAGTAAAAACAATTTTTTTTTACCAATCTTCTTCTTATCTCCAACAGACTATGTAATAATGTTCTTTTTTTCGATTTTTTAGGCTCATATAAATCATCGCCACGTATCGGCACCTCCGGCGCCGGTTCAAGGTATGCAGGTGGATCAATCGCAGTACGCGCACTCCAAACCCGACATGGAGACCCAACTATCGAAAGTCTCGTCAGTCTCTATGCAGGGCAGTCGTATGAAACAAATCGCCGCGCACATGGTACAACCGATAATGGGAAACGATCCGCGAGTAAATTCTATGGTGAATCAATCGCCGTCGGAACATCGGCAACAGCACAGACCGCAACAAATGATGTCGATACAAAATTATTCTCAAAATTCGTCGACGTCGCAATCGAACAATCCGCCGATGCGAACAAATTTGATAACAGTGCCGATACAGGATACGACGATAACCGCGCACGATATTCACTCGCAACAAAATCATCATTACTATCCACCACCACCGCCGCAAGTCAATTACGGCGGTTATAGCGTACCGCCACCGGTGTCGCAGACGCAAAATTATTACGCTCAAACGCAACATCCGGGACAAGTACCGTACGCACCGCCACCTCCTCAACAGCAGTACGTCTCGTCGGCACCGTCCTCCATTAGGCCGTCTCCTAGTTCTTACATGCAAGAAACTCAGTATCGTCCGCCACAGCAACAACAACAACAGCAACAACAGCAACAACCACCTCCGCCTCAAACACAGTGGTCTCAACATCAGCAACAATTTTACAGATGAGATTTATTACTCTATCGAAATCAATCATTGAGGTACCTGGACTGGAAGTTTTGTGAACAGCGGGTACACACTGATGAACACGTATCGTGTCGCTAGTCTTATTTTTTTTTTTTCGTCTCACATAATTCGTCTGGCAAAGTGTTGCCGAAAGGTAAAAGAAATGTTGTTTGAGAGACGATAACATCAACAAGAACGCCGTCGCTAATGAATTTAGCGAAATTTTCTTTTTTTTTTTTTTCTTTATCACGGAGATTGAGGACCGATAAACGACCGCCAAGAAGCGTATTTATTACGCTGTTACAATTAGAATTATATAAGTTTGAGAACAATAATTAGGCCTTTCGACATTTAGGCTGTTTTACGCAATTTTGTATTTACAATTATTCATTGAACAAAACTCAAATTTTTAACGTTTTTCCAGACGAAATAAGCGAATTTGATTAACGACGCGATAGACAATAACGTGAATCGACTATCCGCAGTGCGCGAGTTATTCGGATTTTTTTTTACTTGCCATCAGACATCGAAATATCAAAACTTGTAAAATGCTTCCGTGCGACACGATTGTCTCGGTGTTGCGTGAGTGTTTCGTTTTTTTTTTTCTTTCTTTTTCTTTTATATATATTTTTCAACGAACCAAAGTACAACCAACGGCGGCAAAGGCTGCTACGGCCGGTTGTACAGCAATAAATATGTTTTCTTTTTTTAAACACATTATTTCACTCATTTATTACCCGTATAACTTTGATATATGAAATCATAATTGACAAAATGCGAAATAGTAATTCGTAGCTTTATTTTCGCATACAAACTGACCAAATGCCAAAAAACAAAACAATCTCTTCGTGAATTTTTTTATGAGATAAAATTGGTGTTTTTTTTATTTTATTTTTTTTTTTTCGAATCGGATGGATTCTGAATAATATTAATATGTATATGTATACGTGCAGAGAGGAATGTCGCTTGAAATACGAATACAAATCTGTGAATGAGTGAAATTTTTGCAAATGAGAGGATAATTAAAATGATAGATTATAGAATTTAGTATTGTACAGACAGTAACAGTTTGTAAGGTATGTACAAAAGTAATCACATGTATATAACACTTAAATATATTGTAATAATTAATTATTACATTAGATCCTCGGGTGAGTTTTATCAACTAAATGTCCATTTATTCACACATGCTATCTTCGCCTGACACTTTTTCAACGCTTTTCTCTTTTTTTCATCATTCTTCGATATACTGCCAATCGATAATTGACATTAAAAACAAAAAAAAACTTCTCTAGAGTAGTTTTTTTTTCTCCCGTTTTTTGCAGAAGCGTTGTCGTAAGTACGGGCCAAGATTTTTATTCGCTTTGAACATTCAAATATTTATCTTTTATATTACACATAAAAATATTCTTTAAATTCAATCCATCACACTTATATCTCATTTTTTTTTCTACACTTCGCCTTTTTTTTCCAAGTGTTCGATACCTTGTTCCCTTTTAAACAATTTTTTTTTTACCACACGCTTCAATGTACCTGCAACTCATCCGCACGCGGGCCATACGTGTATTTTTGTTTATAAGTATATAATTTATCTACGCGTCCACTGGTTTTACCTCACAATATTAATCGGCTGTGCTATCCATGTTGGAAGACGAGGCATTTTTTTTGTTTTTCCCTTTTATATATATACAGTACGGCTATCGCTGCAAAAGGACGATGATCTACTCATTGGAGAGGAGAAACAGTTAATACGAGTGAGGAAGTTATTATTTACATCGCCAATCGCTGATCAATTATTCACTTAAGAATAAACGTGCGAAGGAGTTGTTTACATTGAACAATGCTGTGTATCGCTTAGAATAAAATCATCGATTTCAACACGCCTACCCTCCCTATTACCAATCATCTCGATATACATTTTCGGGAAAACACACGTTCCTGTGCCAAAAAAAAATCATTGTCCACCAAGTGCTGTCCTACAATTTTTTTTCTTCTTTTTCACACAAATTTCGTAGTATCGACGAAAAAAATCTATGGAAACGGTATTTAAAGTCGGGACTGCAGGTTGCCAGGAACGATAAATCAATACAATACAAGATATCGTTGTTTCTTGCATCGTAATTGTCCAATGATAAATTATTCGACGGCAATCCTTTTACAATTATCCGGGACCTTCAATTTTCTCTACCAACAAAACAATATGTGTCACAGGTAAAAAAAATGAGTCTAACAATAATTAATTAAGAGTCTTCCAAAGATAACATCCGATGAATTTGTATTTAACGAATCGCGTGATAATAAGAAAACGATGTATATCATCGCAAATGCCGAATAAAATTTATTCGCATTTGTAATTATTTCGAAAGCGGATTTGTTTTTGAGTTTTTACGAAAAAAAAAACGAAAAAAAAAATGATAACAGTCTCGGAGTCGTATTATCGCGAATCGCCACGAATGAATCCCGTTTGACGAGGAACATTTTTCTTTAGAAGCTTCTTAACATTTCATTACGTGAACCTAATGATCGATTTTTTGTTTTGTTTTTTTTTTTGTTGTTTGTTTTTCTTTCATTTTAGTTCGTTGAGAATAATCACGTACTGGTGGACGGATGACTGTGAATGTTTACATTCATCTGAGGGATGAGCGGTGAGGCGAGCGGTTTCGGATTACTCGATTCGGGAATTGGTATCGAAACAGCGGGAGGTATGGGTGAGTGTTTCTTACTTCTGTCGTGTTGCCACGGTTTTGCGTGATCTTTGCTCAGTCTCTCGCTTAAGGCCTTCAACGCTATTTGCCGGCGTCTCTCGCTATCCTGAGGATCTATACCCGGCAAATTTATGACTAGTCCCGGCGGCGCGTTCGACATATCGAAGCGTCGCACGATTTTCTTGCAAACTCCTATGCGAACGAAAAATCCGTGAACGGTATTACTCACCACCGCTATCGGGGGTTGTAAAACATTTGGAAAGAAGCTGAAACAACATTTATTATTATTATTATTAATTTAACTTAAATGTAAACTAATATTTCGTTAAGTTATTAAATTTCCGTTACTTATTAAAATAAACAATCATAAAACAATAATAATTATTATTTAAATTAATAATGATAATAAATAGTAGGTAATCTAATAAATCGATTTTTTTTTTTAGGTTTTTGGAAATTGAATGAAAAATTCTGTCGAAAAGATAGAATTTCCGTTTTATCGTCAATCGTCAAAAATAGAAAATTTTTGCAGCGTAGTATTCTTACCTCGCGAATGTAAAATTATCAGCCATATCGCCTCTGGTGCCATTGTTATGCCTTTGATAAAACCTCAAGTATATCCAAGAGATAATAACGCCGCTGAGAAACATCGTGGGGTGCGTTCCCTCCAGTAAACCGATGACCCACAGCAGCAAACTCATCACCCAAACTAACATTGGAATATTTCTGTTCGTAATTTTTCCCAACGGAGTTTTGATTATGATATGATCCGGCATTATCTGTTTGACGGCGACGCTAACGCCTGAAAGAAGACCAAACATCAAAACGTCAATGCGTTCCGCAGTCCAATTTTTTTTTTTTTTCCGAATTTTTTTTTTCATCATATTCGGCGGATTTATCGATTGAAATAAACAAAAATTCATAAGAAAAAAACTTTGAAGAAAATTCTCAAAATCTCTTTGCGTCTATCGAGGATTCTGTTTGATAAAATATTTGACGTTACCTGCTATGTAACCCGTCAATCCATGGATGTGAATGTCGAACAATAAATCCGTGTCGCTGGTGCACATGTAAAGAAATAGATAAAATAACGTCGAGAGTACGGCGACACCGAAATTAACGACGGCAAAGAAGGTCATCATCTCCATGGCACCCCAGAGAGGTTCGATGAGTTTGCCGCAAAGTCCAACCGTCACGGCATCGACGCATACTTCCCAAAAATGTATTTCGAGAAAGCAAAATGTGAATGCCGTCCATATCCAGAAGGCTGGAGGCAGCAAGTAACCTGGTGTGACGCTGAGCGTGAGTACCGCCTGCTCCATGTAGGATAGACAGTACGAGAATAGTACGACGACGCATATGAACTTTACACTTGTGCTCGTGTTTCCGAGGAGAGCGGCGAACTGTTGCCTCAGGTAGGGGATGTCTCGCCCCAAACCCTTGATCGCTGCCATTTCTACCCCGTCGCTAGAGCAATCCTTAACCTCTTCTTCGCGAAGAAGGCTTAAATGCCCCAAACTCGAGCTGTCACCTGACGTTTGCGCCGAATGTCGTCCCCGCACAGTTTCCATACCATTTAATACTCGCTCACTCAGGGCCGTCTTCATTCGTTGTGTATACCCGCATCCATCGAAATTTTACTTCCGGTTATCGACGACAGATTTGTTGGCAATCGAATAACGTTTAGTTTCGTTATAATTCGCGTTTTAAAAAGGTTTAATATTTCTGGATAGAGTTATCTTATCGTGAATGTAAATGGGATAATTATAGCTCTTGACTCATTTGTCTCTCGCACGGTGTTCTGTACACGAACTAAAAACTTTTGTACAAACGGCCGCAGTTTACGTGTCGCATGGAGGGAGAATTTGCTGTGGAGAAAATCGGATAATTGATTGATTCGTTTATGATATATATTATACGTTGTGGATTGGTAGGTCGTTTACATAGATATAAACAATATTATAGTTTATCATGTAATGGATCATATATTTATGGTATCGTTATGAAACTTTATCTATTGAATGTGGAAAACATTGAATAAAATTCGAGAGTCTGGTGAAAAATTAGTAAAGCGCTGCCGATTCCCGGAGGCAATAAAATGGATATGCGCAGTGCTCCTCTGCGCATGTCATGTATCGCGCGACCGAGGCACCGTGGATCGTCACTCGTCCGACATCTTGGACGCCGGCATGCAGCGCTTTTGAGTCCGTAGTTTTCCTATCGCGATATCGGAATAAAACTTATCCCGCTTAAAAAATGTGCTCCCTTATATTTATGAAGCAAACCAGAACCGGTTAAAATGAAAATCCGGTCCAGTGTAAGGTAATTAATTGCGAATTCCGTTATGAAGGAAATGACACGAACACACGCCACGCGGTCGTGTTGTCGACAATGAAATACCTGTTGTTTTGTTTATTTTTTATCGCCAGCGCATTTGGCGATAACATGTCGAGTAATTTACAAATGCCACGACGAAAGAGCGTATACATTTTTATTTTTTCTTAAATTCTCGAGTAAAAAAAAATCGACTGCTGATAAAGTGAAAAACTGCTATTGTATTGTGAGCGAATTACGCTGCCTTTCGATAATACATAAATCAATATATTACATTCATATTGTTGCGCCTACTGTTCTCTTGCGAATCAAATAATGTATTTTCCAGATTATTTGCGATGTATTGCGCGAGATTATGAATTGCGTTGTTACCGACGTTACCGTAAATGCGCATTACATATAACGCGCCAAAATGTACATTTGGCAATTCTCTGCTTCGGTTTTTCAGCGTATAAACCGAAGGCAAGCGGTTTGCGAAATTTCCAAATATCAAAAATCTGTTCTGCAAATCGAATTAATTTTTTTTTTAAATTACTTCTTCCGTTTTTCAGCTTTTCATCCGAAGTTAAAGAGGTCGCACACTTTTTTAGTAACGTAAAGCTTTTCTGTGATGTGATTAGTCAGTCTGTCAGTCAGTCAGTCTGATTAGTCAACTGGCAAAAAACTTGTCTTTCGGAAGACTAATATCTATCGATCCATTGGCCACACATGATAGATAATAGGTACTCGTCATCAGAGCTTTGCGCTCAATAAGGAAAAGCGATAAAAAAAAAAAAAAAAATGGAAGAAGTCCCGCAGCCTTAACATATCGAAACTGAAGACTGCATTTATCAATGGCAATCCATGTGTTGGTAACAATAGATCGTTATTGCATTTTCATTTCATTTGGTCACTTATCGCAATTGTTTTATTTATTTGTTTTCCTTCGGTAGAATTTTCTTACGCACTTCTCTTCAGCATTAAATGACTTTAATAGCTTATTTTTTTTTTATTTTTCAATTATATTTAACATTTTTTTTTTCTTGAACACGATTTGCAGAGATCTGCAAATTTTCTACATAATGGATTACTTGTAATTTTCTCTTTTTGCTTCGTAATAATAATCACCAATAATTGACTTATGTCTTTTTCACGATAGTCGTCAAAAGAATATTAAATGACGAAAATCAAATCTGGTGACTTGAATATGCAATTGTACATCGCGATTGCAAATTGCGTAACGTTCAGATTTTTTTTCGCAATGATTTGATGCTTCGAATCAATTGAAATTAATTTCCAATCTCTTTACTCTACCCGCGAAAATCCGATTTGATTCGAACAAAGATTCCAGCAGAGTCATCTATCGTGTATACGGCGTTCATGTCGCATTGATATCACTGAAATGACAATACCTATTTTCCAGCAGATGTCAAACAGCATACTTCGTTGTTTTTTTTCGTCGCCTTCGCGGGTTATCACGCGTTTAAAATTTTTTTTTTTTTTATTTAAAAAGTTTCGTTTCATATACATCATGAGATGGTAATTCTGTGTTTTGCAGTATTGTAAATTATATCACCAGTATTTCAATACTGTTTTTAAAAATCACAACATTTATTGAGTGAAACGTAACTATTCGTCAGCGGCAATGTCTCATCTAATAAACCCGAAAGTCGACTTTGCTTGTCAGGGGTTCGGGATCCACGCATTCGGACCAACGAATTTCTAGAAATCATTTTATCCACATCCTTTCAGAAGCATTGGTCAGTATAAATTAGATCGTCGGTTTAACGAGCCGACGGAGTTATCAAGAAACTGTCAACGTCAGATTTGATAAATGCCCGGGGTTTGCCCGCGGTGCCTTCGCGAGGTTTACTTCGCCGAGGAAAAATTAGCCCTTGGAAAAGTTTGGCACAATTTTTGTTTCTCATGCCGTTAGTAAATCATATGAATCCTAAAATCTCATAACACGATCGTAAATCGCAGAAAATTTGTTTATCGCAAAACTCGATTTGTTTTCTATGATTAGTAAATGTTCTCAAGGTAACTGCCGAAAGTTGCTCGACAGTTGGACCGTAGCAACCCATTCGGGTGAACTGTTTTGCCGAAACTGTTACAACCGCCTGTTCTCGATAACTTCCGCTCGCATCGCATCACCACTGCCGGTCAATCATATTTTTCCACCGGCCGATACAAGAGATCTTTCGGTATTGTCACCCTGCGAATCTTTGTCCGACTGTTGTTGCTGTTGCTACTGTAACGAAGAATCCCCCCTTATCGACGGACAAAACCAAAATTCCGAAATTCGAGACTCGCCGCTAAGTCAATTTGAGAAGCAAAGATTGCGCGGAGGCGGCGGTCAGGAGGAAGAACTTCCCGAAGAAAATCCTGTTTTGGAAACAGGAGGCGGTAGACACTGCTTGGAAAACGAAAGCTTTAAGCTCGGAGCACAGAGTTCCGTATATACTGTATGCAATCAATCTTCCGGTCCAACTGCCGCCGCTGCTTGGTACAATAGACAGCAGTCGGCTTCTCAAAGGTATCGACCGAAACTATAAACCATATGAAGACGAAATTTAAATATAATCATATTTCGCTCTTCATAGATTGATATATAAAGATCGATGGCATTTTACACTACAACGCCATTTAGACAAAAAAAAAACCACCCAATGAAACAACGAAAAATTAAATTTTGACGAATTGCAATATTTCCGCCGCTTCGTTACCCATTTTGTCTAATTAACCAATTATTTTATTGCATCCCCATAGCGTAGTTAGCCGTTCATCCTCGGCCCAGCAACCCCTTGTTCGACCGTCGAGTACTCCTGCATCCGCTGAAGCCGTCGGCATCCAAAAAACTTGTTCCGCTCACAGAAGACCGGGTAGTCCTTGTCGCGCGAATTACGCGCATCACCAATATACAAAGCAGTGTCATCGTTATCATTGTCACGAATCGCAGAGTTCAGAAAAAGTGTCAGGAACGCAGGAAAACGAGAAGATTATAAGGAATTGCCAGGGAAAAAACTTCGTTCAGAATTATCGCAATTATTTGAGGTGAGAGCGAATCTTTTTGTCCATTCAGACCACCAATTCTGAGTTAAATCTCTTGAAATTGCTTTAGCCTTCGAATGGTTATTATTCAAATTCAGTGCTTCAGAAACGACCATGAAATGTCCATCCGCAACCCTAACTATCGAAGTTACATTCCGATATTTTTTTCACTTCGTTTCAATTTTTTTTGAGTTGAATTAACTATATCTACATCTCCCAAAACATCAATAATACCGAGTTCTTCAAAGACTTCAACAAAGTCGTAACTTAGGTGTTTCCAGTCACTGTGGCAGGAGTCATTCATCAATTGCCCTCGAATCCCAACGTAAAGCATCGCTCCTAAAACCTATCGCGAACCCTCCCATCATCATTGATTCTTCAAGACCAAAATCCTCGTATCCACCGCTACCGCCTCATTACACGCCGCCACCTCGGAGAAGGGTTTCCTTTCAAACACGGAAAGAAACCCACTCCGAGGATACGGCGGCCGGTTATCCAGCGATGCAGAATGTCGTTGACGAAAATTGCACCAACGTGGATATAATAAACTTCGAGCATTCGGCATACCAACAAGAAAACAATCCCACTGAAGATAATGAACTCATTTCGGGTTGTCCCAATGAAAGTAACACCGACAACGCCATCGATACTTGCGACTGTCGTTCGGAATACGAAAGTTGCGAAGATGAGAGAATGCGAGGCGGCTGCGGTGGCGGTAGCAGCGGATCCGGTTGTTGCTGCAGTGGCGGTGGCGCGAGAACAAACGTAACGCTTCATTATCCAAGTGAAAGTGCTTGCGGCAAGAGATACCAAGGCGATAGAGGCTCAACCGTCGAAGGAGCCTGTGGTTGCAGCGGTCGCGCGCGAAGTGGATGCGGCGTTGGCAACTCCGGCGGTTGTTGCGGAACCGGAAGCGTTGCAACGCCAGGTCATTCGTCGAGAATCGGTGGATGTTGCGGCTCCGCCTACGATGGGAACAACGAAGGCGCTTGCGCCTCGAAAGATCCATGCGGATATCGTCCAACAGGACGCGAGACTTGTCCGCCGCGATCCCCCGATCCTTGTTCATCGGATCCCTCGACATTGTCCTCCTGCAGCGCCTCAGCATGTTCTCCTCCATGTTCTGGCAGAAAGGGTTGTTGTCCACCTGCAGGTTGCCGACCGGTTCGTCGCAGAATCGCTCGCTGCAACACTCCCTGTACCGGGGATGCGCAGAGTTGCGGCGGCGGTGGATGCTGCGGAAGCGGATGTAGGGGCGGTTGCGGAAAACCCGGACAAACATGTTTGCCACTGAGACCGTGTACGATTCCACCGTGTCAGCCACAACCGAGAGGCGGCGGATCGCCGTGCATGCCGCCTCGAAGATGCCCGCCGCCTCCTCCGTGTTGCCGAAGTCCAGCATTACCCGGAAGTCCCGGTGGCGCGTTGGGCAATGGCGGCGGCTCGAGTTGCTGCCGGTAAGAGAGAATCGCAACTGTGCTCCGTCGCTTTAATCATGGCATTCGTCATGTGTGCACAGGTCCGCGAGTCCCGGTGCTCGATCCGCTGGTGGTGGAGGATGCACACAATTGTCCTCATGTCAGCAACAGGAAACCGGATTTCTCGGTGGTTCTTGCTGTTTACCCAAACAACCCAATGGTTGTGAATGCCTTGGCGGTGGACAGGATTGTCAGAGATGCGGACGCAAAGTCTATCAGGCAGAGATGCAGGTTAATACGTCTTCTTGGATTGAAGCAAAGCACTTTGGAATCGATGAATAATTCAATTCAAAATTGATGTTTCTATCCCCGACAGATCGCGTCTGGTGTGCCGTATCATAACATATGCTTCAGCTGCTTTTGCTGTCGTAAACCACTCGAGACGTTGACCTATCACGAGAATTGCGGCGAAATCTACTGCAAGCGTAAGTCCTGTAAATCTTTGATAACATGCAACATTGAATTGCAACATTTCTTAATTTTTTTATCGATGTCCAGAATGCTATGTGCGCAACTTTGGTCCTCAAGGCTACGGCTATGCGGGTGTATTACAAACACCGATGTAAATTATAGGCACTTCGCCCAAAATTCGACGAGTTTGTTCTCCAACGGCAAGACGGGTATTGCGACTTTTTCGCATCGAAAATCATTGTAATTTTATCTATTACTATAGATCGATGCAATTATATACAGCAATTACCGTATCACAATTTATCGATAAATGAAACATTCCCCAGAAAAATCGTCGCACTTTTTGACTTTTCCATAGCGATATGCTACGAAATTGTGAAAATCTCTTCTCGAATCGCTCGTCTCTCTGTGCCTCGATCTCGCGTGGAAATAACCAACATTTCCATATGCATAACCGACCTTTGGTTGAAAACTGCCCTTTATCGTTCGTCATTTCTCCCTACCGGGCTGCCAACTTCTCTTCCTGCAGGATAACGTGCACACTATGCGTATCGCACTCTATCGCTCGGGTGGCGCTCTTTGTGCACCAACATCGGGACTTTGATTTTTCATGCATATCCTATGGAGTCTCTACGCGAGAGTATGTACCCTCCGCTATATGAGCGTCGAACTCTCTCTCCTTTTTTTTTTTTGGTACGTCCCTCCGCCGCTATTCTCCGCTTCTTTTATTATTTATCCACACCGATGGCCATTCGCAGGTGTACTCGGCTCGTGCGCACTTTTGCTCACAAGCGCGTACATCGGCCGATGTACGAAAGGGTGTAGGCCGCTGGTCTCGCGTTAACGGGGTGGTTGAAAGGAGTGCGAAAACGTATGGGAATGTACGTTGGTGAGCGTATAGACAGCCTGCGAGAGCCGGGGGAGGCGAAATAAAAAGAAGGAGACAGACGAAGTGGAGAAAATCTGGTGGCCGAGTCGAAGAGAGGGAAGGGTACGACGCGGCGAATACGCCGAGGGGCAATCTGGATCGCGAGAGGGTTGAAACGCGCGAGTGAGAACGAGGAAAGCTCAAGAGACGCGAGTAAAAGAGATGCAAGTAGGAAGATTGAGAGGAGAAACGAGGAGGGCAGAGGAAAATCCTCCCTCTCCTCTGATCCCTCCGTTTTATCGAGTCTTTCACAAACCCCACTACTCTCTCTCTCTCTCTCTCTCTCTGCGTCTCTACCACTTACACATATATGCATCTATACACATACCGGAAGTGGATAGAGACGACTCGATTCGAATATTCGCTGCCCAACGCTATCGGCGAAAGAGAATGAAAAAAATGGAAAAAGAGAGAGAGAGAAAGAGAGAATGAAGGGTTCGTTTATCGAATCTCTCTTCTCGCTCGTTTCTATCCGAAGAGCTTACGATAAAGCTGACTTACTTCACATAAACAATGTTATTATTTTTTCGTCAATAATAAAAACTTCTTAAATGATCATTCCTAACGAATATTAATGGTTTTGCTATGATAATAATTATAAAAAATGCATAAAATAAAAAGTTTTGGAGTTGGTAAGCAACTGTAATAAGTCCATTTTATGTGGAGCTCTTTAATGAAATTAAAAAACATTATCCATAATTGTACCAATCGAAGAATTCTCTGAACAATGGATTCGGTTAAGTTTCTTCGAGAGTTTCGTGAAAAATCGAGGAAGAGAGAAGAAATCTCGGGTCGATTTGACTGAGTCGACGACGTGGTAAACGAGCGAGTCGGAGATTGAACAAAATAGAGACGCGGCGTGTATACGAAAGAGATGAAAGGAGAGAAGGGGAGAGAAATAACGGCGGATAGAGTAGGAAAGAGTGAAGGCGAGTAGTTGCTGGTTTATCGAGTCGCTCCTCGTGCGGAATTGCACCGAGAGAAACGTTCAACGGTATACGTACAGTACTATGTATATACGAGAGAGGCAACCGGCAGCTACGACGGTGGAGGGGGCGTTTATATAGCTTTCAAGCGCAGAAGCTTAATCTAATTTCAAATATAAATCTGTTCTCTCCCGCGTGGCCCCGGCTCTCTTTTCGTCTCCCTTTCTCGAGTGAGCGCCCGGCTCGACGGCGGCTGCTGCTGCTATGCTGGTATTGCAGAACTCACCCCCTACGGGGGCTTACTACACTACACCGCCAACGAGAACAATAATCCACGACCCTCGACTCCGTAATTCTTTTTCCTCAACGTGTACACTATTACTCGCTGCCCCCGTACTCCCACCGCTCCCGCACACTTTATACCAAATTCGGTGGATTAATTGAATCCTTAAATTGTTCATTCACTCCTGTGGGCTTTTCGCCAGTAGAACTTTTTTTTTTTTTTTCCTGTACTCTCGAGAATATCAATTCTCGCATACCGCTTGAGAGTCTATTAAACGATCGAAAACAGATCAGTTTTAGGATTATTCCAATGATGCTGCGTGGTGACAAATTTTTGTCGTTTCGATTTTTTTTGTTTTTTTTTTTCAAATGAGATTTGTGACCATAGCTTCCTTCGGAGTCAAAGTGTTATTGTATATTCGATGAAAAATCACCGTACGAAATTTACACCCAGAAATATTTGGGTGAAAAAAAAAATCTCGTGAAACGATAGAAGTCACTTCGAAGTCGTTGGAGAGTTCAGTTCGAAATTAATAACCCTCATTTGTCCGCGCTGTTCGCCCGTCGACGTTCGAGTCCCTTCGCCTTCGTCGCTGCTCTCGTTTTACACGGCATTACCTTTGTAATAACGCATGTAGGATACAGAGCGAACGAGGGGATGGCGTTTGACATACAAATGCCAGACCCCAAAACACCCCTTCGATATTGTCACAACACAACAACAGAGACGGTGTAAAAAATTCTGCTACGACGATCGGTCTCGTAACGTTTTATAAGAAATTATATTAATAGCTTGTTTATGGCATTCGAAATTCTTGCTGTGATCGATCGCGCAGGTAGCGCAGTTGAATAAAATTATTTATCAAGCTGTTCGTCACCGCGCCGCAGAAATTACTACATGTTTTTTTTTTTTAATTTCGCTCTATAATCGAAAAACATCGATGTCCGATATTTATCGATTTTTTAATAAACGAATAAAATGACTTATGAAAAAAGATACTATACCTTAAAAATCTCATTGGCATTGAATATAATTATTGAAAAAAAGACTTTAAAGACGAAGGTTACGTGTGATTTATTGGGGAATTAAAAATCCGTAGTATAAGTCGATGCGCACAGATCGAATATCCCAAAAATTATAGGCGGTGGTGTCATTGGCTATTCTTCGCGTAATCACCGTGAAGACGCGTTCGGACGACACCGTGAAGAATCATTCGCTGGCAAAGTTACCCCTAAGAGCAGCGGGTCTGTCTGACCCCATTTAATTCAGTGTTCGGGATACGAGAAAGGGGTGCGTATAGCAGCACATTAGTTCGAACCTCGCGAAGCGAACCTCGTCGGGCACAATGGACCTCGAAGACCTTAATGAGCCGAAACGAATCGTCGCGAGTATTCGATGCAGATTAACGCGGATAATCACTCGATACAATGGAGAAAGATGCAAATTCGGTGGACGTAGGCGAAAACGCGATCAAGCAGTCCTCGTCGCGTTGATCTCATTGCAACGGAGTGTGTGACGAATCGATCTATACAGCTGCCGCCATCTTGTCTCTCGCGAAATTCATCTATTTTTTTGCTTATCCTTCGTATAACATTTAGCAACACAAATATCCGTAATTTATGCTCCGATTACCGAAAAAAGAACATCAGATAAAAATCGATTACGGAGCGGAGGGATGACGCTTAATTATTATTCGTTCCCATTTAATATCGACTCGACGAGAATCTATTTTAATTCGCATTGCAAACACGAAATTTCCGATAAATTGCGAAAAAAAAAAATTATTCGTGAAGGTGAGAGTACGCTATCCTCGATCGAGTAACCGTGCAACATATACATCAGTGAGAATATCATTTTTGGGTTCCGAATCCCGACGTACGGGATACCGGCACAGGCGCGGCATTCACGTCGAGGAACATTTAATTTGCATCGTATAAATCGCGTTTCCGGTCGACCACGCAATGCAAACACGCGTACGGTTTGGCAGTCCCTCTGCTACAGAATCCGCACTCGAGAGCGACATACATGTATACAGGATGTTCGGGGTGTTCTGCCATCGTGGACACTGAACTTTGTCGAGGATCGACGCAGTAGTCATAGCAAAATGGTGAACACATGCGAAATCAGGGAAGGGAACCATTGACGCTTTCGCGTATTGCACGATGCCTCCGTATTGTTGGCTCGGTAATTTATGATTCGATAAATAAATCAAAGCGCTCGGATAAGCTCGATGCTTCGGGTCTTCGGAGCCCTCGCGGCGCACTTGCAAGATATGACGAGGGTCGCTTCGTGTTGTTGACGAATAATCCGAAGAGTATCGTATTATAATACTAAACTGTACATAGACGTGTTGAGCGGAAGTTTGATGTATAAAAAGGGGCGATACCACGTAACCCTTTTTTTTTCGTCTTGATTTTTTTTTTTTCAATTTTTTTATAACCCTTTATCGCGATGGACGACACGAATTTATGTCGATTTATTCGTATAATGTTTGAAAAGACACCTGAAAAAAATTTGAATAAAAATACGACAGGTTGATAATTCTATACATTATTACGAAAAAAACGACAAAGACGAAGTATTAACATCGAAATGTAGGCAAATAATGATTTTACAAAAATTTGCAAAAATCGCGATAAACGGTACAGTCACCGCAACCGTATCATTTACCCTTTACCTACGATATAAAAATGAAGGGTTAAATATACAAATTCTTATTTATTATTTTGAAATGTATGTTTTAATATCGGACAATGCATGAAGGATACTTCATCGCGGATGGGTTACTCGATGAGCTCAGTTAATTAATTCGGTACACGTAATTGAGTGACTGTTAGATTAGATACTACAAAGCCCCTGTTTCTGGCAAGGATAGCTTTTCCGTTTGATCCTTTCCCGTCTCGTTATCCACACTGACATACGTGTTATCCCAACGAGTTTCAACAACCCGCGAACGCTGTTATGCCGCTCTTGATACGCGCGGTAAAGGATTAACGCTTTCGCAGCAACACACGTACGCCATTATGTTACGTATATAGCGTATACCTGATCTCGAAAATCCCATTTCTACAGTTAGATACCTGCAACGTCATAATATCGAGTCCATATTATCGAAGAGGTGAAATAAACGGCGGGGGGTTCAATTCGAGAACGAAATTTACGAGCGCTACCCTCGATACCCCATCCAAGCGGTAGCTGTAACCCAAAGGTCCGCGTGTGTACTTTTCCCTCGGTATATTTTTCTTTTTAACGATTCTCTGATAGCGCAAACTCCACCTATATAACGTATGAATGGGTACGTAGTTTATGGGACAAGTATGGCTTTTAGATTAGGTACGTAAGTGCACCACCGTTCCCGATATTTGGCGGTTTAGAAACCCCGTAACACAAATCATTGAATTATCGTTCTTCGTAAGAATCGTACTTACGATATTCAATAAATCGTTTATCGTAAAAAACATGAAATTTTTTTAGATTACATCCCGTAGTTTGTTGAATATTGATAATTTCTGCCCTCGAAAAAAAAATCTTTTTTTTTTTTCGTGTTTCTGTTATAAAACATTTCGTCGCTGCCGCGTTGAAACGCGTGCAATTAATGCTGTCGACGCGAGGAAAATCTTTGTCGTAACTTTTCGCGGATTCAGCACATGTAATTCGTGTTTACGAGTCTTCACGTTCGTACATAACGCAAACGCTGTACATACGCGTCGAGTTTTACCCCAATAGTTTGCCGTGTAATCACCGTACGAGCAGCGAAACGGTCGCTGTTGAGAAATATACACACGCGTTACAGTTTTGTTACGGGATAGAAGAAAATTTCGTTGTATGGAAAAAGGGTTGCGACATAGAGAAACGGCGGACCAAGTGGAACGGTTGTGTATATAGGAACGAGTCGCGTAGAGAGAGAGAGTTGCCAGAGTGGGGAAAATAGAAATAAAATCAGAATGGTGTCATATGCGTCTGCTTGCATGATAAATGTACCGATTTAAAATCGAGAATTTCTCTTTCGTGTTCACGTTAAGCCCCGGGGACCCGGAGGTTTGACTAATGGTTTCGCATTAACTATTGGAGCATTATATTCAACGGGGTGTGTGTGTGTGCGGGTTGAAAATTTTTTGAAAAATATATATCCTCTATTCCCGACAAGAGATTGATACTTCACCTATCCTCGATTGGGCAGACTGCGTTCGATGTTTTTTCGCGTACGTGCGCCCGAAACACCAGCAAACCTTCGACATCCAGGATGCCCCCCTCTGACTTTCCCGGCGTTAATGACAATAATCGTGGCATCCGATGCGTTTTTTTTTTATTTTTTTCTTTTTTTTCTCGCAACAGTCACACCCTTCGAAGGCACAATGTGCGTCGGGGAATAAATAATAGTTTTCGATAGATGGGTTGTGATGACAGTGCGCTACGACGGCACTCACGCCACTCGATGATCATTTTTCATAATCCTCGTAACATTCTCGTAATAATTTGATATTTTTATCTATTCTCCTATCACGTTGCTTGATTGTTGATAAAAAGATAATTAAACATTTTCGCGATAAAAAAAAAAATTTAAGGCTTTTCGATCGCATTTTGGTTACGAAGTTCGGCGCGTTCGCGTCGTTGAGGGTACAATGAATTTTCTTATAGTGTTCTTGCAAACGTTTGCACGCTGATACACAGTGAAAGTGACAACCCTTTGGCTGCATTCAAGCATCAAGAACCCTCAAGGGAAAAGTTGATCGTATATAAAACTGCGGGGAAAAAACTGAGACCACCCAAACGTCACAGTTAAACTGGTTGACACCGAGAACCATCGCTAACTTTGCTCCGTTAGCCATTGTTGAGCATATTGTGTGTTGGGGTCGCCCTGTTCTCGATCTTCTCTTATGGACGGTGCTTTACGGAGCGTAAAACGTTTTCCATTCTTTAAGCGTACGTAATAGTTACCGTGTTCTACGGGTTCCGTTTCTCTCATATGCCACAATAGCGAAAGGCGCACCACTATAATGTAATGTGTTCCGATGTGTGTTAAGTGTAAATTTAACGAGAGATCGAAAAATTCAATTTCGCATCGGATTATCTCTGTACTATTACCGTTTTTATTGAAAAAAAAAAAAAAAAAAAAAAAAAAAAACAATTAGAAGATGAAAGTCCCTTCGTCTCTTCCGAAGTTTTATACCGTTGAATAATGAAATGAAAGTAAAATGAAAGGTGCGAAGGATCTTGTGGGGTTGAGAGGGAGAATCGACGCCAGACAGATGGAGAAAAGTTGTAGATATAATAAGCCTAATAATATGTTATATAGATCGTCGGGTTTATAACGAGGATGGGGACAGAGAGAAAGAGAATTGAATGAAAAGACAATAAAACGACGAAGAGAGAGAGAGAGAGAGACGCGAAGGGTGGAGAGAGCAAAAAATAAAAGGGTGAGCGATCGGAGTTCAACTTCGCGTGACCGAATGATAATCCCTTGAGAGCAGTATTTTCTTTCATTTCGCATTATTATCATATTATTAAAAAAATCTTCCGTGAAATTTTATTAAAATCGTTTAAACGCCGCGTGCCACGGGGGTCACCATTGTCCTCCGATTTAATAATATTAAGCGCGAACTTTTGCGGCATCCCAGGACGCGCGACTGGTGCTGTACGCGATGGGATACGTGTTCGTCGGGGTGCGAACTTTGAGGGTGGGGGAGGCGGAGGTCGTTTCACCGCATACTAGAGCAACGCGCTCGACGCCGATTCGACGAGCTGAAAAATTTTGTGGTCTCTGGACTTTAAAAACATTTTTCTCGTTTTCGATTTCTTTTTTCTCGCAATTCGTCACGCGGGCTGCGAGCGGAGGCGTGAAACTTTAATTCTGATGACAATTTCGCACGATAATAAACATTTTATTTTTTTTCGCGCATGTCGCTACTTTTGAGTGTTTCATTGCTTTTTGGCAAAATTCCAGATATTAAAAAAGATCGATTTATTATTTTTTTTTTTTTCAAGATAATGGTTAGTTGCTCTCGTCACATTTTTTACTCGATATAGTGTCGGTAACGTCGCTTCGTCAATCGGATCTAAAGATGCAAAAATTACACGCCGGAAACTGATTTTCTGGCGTGACGTTGGAAACTATTAGTCGCATGTCTTCGGGGATAAAAATCGGAATCATTCGGTTTTGTAAACCGATATTTTTGCAAAGGAATATCCGTCTCATGATGTTGAGCGATCGTCGTTGCCGCACCTCCGTGCGCAACAGTCTCTTGCGTAGACTTCTGCATAGACTATTAGGCAGAGGTAGCGATGCCAGCTGCACTCGCACGCGACGATTTTTACCAACAAGACTCTCAACGTACTATTTTTCGTGAGAGACGAGACACGCATTGCTTCCTTGCAACGTTTTGCGATGACCGATACAATAACTATGAAATTTCGTCGACTCTGAATCACGATATGCCGCGAAGTCGAACGAATCGGTATCGTTAGCGTCTCCGGAAAAATCGATCTATTGTACAGGAGAAAACGTGACAACGAGCGTCTTTCCTCGATCGATTTACTTTGCTGTAATGACAAATAGATCTATGGATGTAACTGCTGCAGTTGCTGCACATGAAAGACGATAACGATCCTTAAGGTTCTTCCCGATATTAGGCGATTGTTAGCAGAAAAGTAGGCGCTGATATAGGCGCCTTGAAGACGGGAAAAGATAAAAAGGAAAGAAAACGGTTGCGAACTATGATAATAAAGATAGTTGTACTATAAATCAAAGGAATTAAAGAAGTTATTCAGTTCTATAACGAAATGTTATAATTAGAAGAATAATACAATGCTATTTAATATTTACCGATCGATAATCGTATACTTTATTCTTCATAAAAAAAAAAAAACATCGTTAAAGAAATTCGAAAAAAAAAAAAAAAAAAAATCACTAGAATCGGTAAAAATATGTTTAATTTTCTCCTTTAGACCAAAACTATCGATCTATTGTGCAATAAATAAAAAGTAACTATTGCAACGCGATGTGTTTGCCGCTCGAGAAATTCAACACAAAGTTTGATCGATTAGGATATCTTTTCCACTCGTATAATTGCATTAGCCGACAAGCAAACGCGATCTCGATACGGTCGATCCTTTCTGTATCGCAGTGATAATTCAGAGTCTTTTAATCGCATGATTAAAAGATCTCATAGGATGCTTCAGGAGTACAATAGAACCGACACGGTTCATCCTTCCGTGCGACGCAATGATAATTTGAGGATTGCGTTAGCGGAGGATCGAACGAGCGGAGATATAGCGAAAGGTCCTGTTGCCGGACGGCGTTGACGCAAAACGAGACGAAATCGGATGACGGATCGACTCGGTTGCCGGGCGGTGCAACGAAGAGCCTCGGGAAAACGGAACTAAGCGTGCGATGATGGATTATCGACAGAGATAGTGGTGCGTCGACGATCCCGGAAATTCGTGCGTTTGCCCGCCACCGCGCCTCGGTCTCCGCATAGAAAACACCTTTATGCCGTTTTTCCGCCACCGACGTCGAAGGGACTTCATTGTCCCATCGTGGATTGTCGATACCGCTCTTTTGGTTCAATCGTTTTTTTTTTCCCCGTCTCTCCCATTGTCGTCGCTCACGCGATGGAATAATTCGCCAATTTTATGGGAATACCAGTCGTCAAAGGTTCAACTCTATATACAGCCGGTGCGAAGGGGAATTATACATAGCAGATGAGTTTATGAATTGACGGCGAGTTTGAAAGTCATCGGGGAACATTCGCCAACTTCGACACACCTCGATCGCGAGGGGATTAAAATTTTTAACCCAATCATCCGATTTTTCATAAGCAAAAAAATCTTTGGAAAAAACCGGTGCGATCTTTATTATCCGTCGACGCAATTGTTTTTGCCTGAAAACAATACCCGATGGCAGAAAAAATGTTTCATTCGCCCAGAATAGAATCATAGAATCATAGAATTTCGTCAAAATTATAACCTCGAGAAATAGTGAAGGAATAGAGCAGAAATTCATTAAATTTCCTTATTTTTTCATCTCCATTATCACAAAAAAATAAAATTAATTTTTTCTTTTCCTTTGTACTGAAAAGTGTAGATGAATTCCCATGCGCTTAGTACGACGAATTGTGCACCAATCATCGATCTTGCAATACACACGATACACGAGAATCGTTAAACGATCGCGAAATTGACGAGTCATTTTTTTCCGTTGAAGAATGCGGACGATTCGCAGAGAATTTTCCGCATTGCCACAGCGTGATTCCGTTTATTATACGACAGATATATGTGTCGAGATCTCCGCGTGGCGCACTCCGGGAAGTCACAGCAGTTACCCATCATCGTCGGATGGTTCTCGAGCGAAGGGGTGCGTATGCGCGCCTCGAAACGATACACATCGAAGCACCGACCCTCTTTACCTCGATCGCTGGTTGACCCTTCTCTACTTCTCGCTTGGCCCCCCTCTCTCTCTCTCTCTCCCTTAAACCCAACAATTAGTCGCTTGCTTATGTTCGTGATTAATGGTTCTCTGTAGCTGCATCGGGCGTTCATGTATGTATTGTACGGTGAGCGATATAAACGAACGGGCAAACGTGAAGAGGTAGAGAACGGATAGATAGAGAGGCTGCTGACGGAGAATATTCGAAAAAAAAAAAAAAAAAAAAAGGAGTGAGCGTCGACGTACCTGCCGAGGAAATATATAATAATCTATTAAGGCGCGTTAAATTCATCGCTACACCGTTGCGTCTCTCAACTACGGGGTTTCGCCGAAAGGGAGCGAAATTAACGATTTATCAGAAATTAGACCGCAAAAATAAAAAAAAAATTAAAGTAATTAGTTTATCGCGTAAATGCAAACTGCATTCACCATTTACATGGCAAATACAGCGTTCGTTTGGAAATAAATAAAATGATAAAAAAAAAAAACAATTTCGCGAATAAATATAGTGTACCCGTCGAGGGCACTGTATCCGCGGTTGCTACGCAACGATGGATCAAAATCGTAATGAAATGACAGGCAGTTCTGCGATTGGCTCGCTGACTCGCCTCTCACTGGCAGAAACGCGAGGATGATCCAACAAAGGCATGTGAAATCAAACCCCGAATTCATCGTGTACGTTGCATCAATCGCGAGCAAACAGCGTAGCGGCGCGTATGTATATATACCATATCCATGGACCCTTCTTCGCCGAAGCGCATGCATGCATACATATAGTACATTGGCTAAACGCTCGATGAACACGTGGATGGTATTTTGAATGCATAATGAAATACATATGGGTACTGTGTTGCCGTTTCCGACGAAGAAAAAAAACACGTAGAGTCAAACAGACCGCATAGCGTATTATTAGGACGTATTAGACGAGGGGAAACGCCATTTTTTTTCTTTAGTCTCAAATAAAAAAACAAACTCATCGCTGAAGATTTTTCGTTCGATTGTTACTTTTCGCTCGTTATTTTCCTCGTCAAATAACGTGAGAAATTCAATGTTCAGCGAGGCCTTCGGCGATAAATAACAAACTTCGGATAAGCCGACAATCGACGGAAAACAAAATTAGATCGAAGTTACGCAAGCGGTAGAGAAAATATTAGTCGGTTCAGCCGTAAAAAAAAATGATTCAGGTAAACATGAGATACGTAATACTATTATAAATGGTTTGTATAGAGGAGAAGACAGCTTTACGACAGCTACTCAATGCGGAGAAATCGTAATACTCTCGTGTAGTTTACCGGAGAATAGAGAAAAAAGATATAGGAAATGGTCAGATTCTTTTGGTCTGTTTGGGCAGATTAGCCCCCGTAAGTGTTCTCTAATCCCGTTAAAATGTTTGCCAACAGAGATACATATAGGTACACAAGCTTTTTCCACGCAGGGAAGATGCTGCGGGGCCGCAAGAACTACTATCTCACTGTTTGTCGTGTTCGCCCTTTGCTCTCGTCGTTCAACGCGGATACGTACACATCCACGGTTAGTTCATATTTGCACAGCTTCATCAAATATCGGAGTGTGCCTTTTAGTAACCCCGGACTAACGCGCGCGCGTTCGCCCGCCCGTCTCGCATGCCTAAGGGCACAAAATGCGGTTAAACGCAACGCGGGGGATTATACTTATATCCTGTATGGCGTCGAGATTCGAAGAGGGGGATTTATGAGCACTGAAAAAAGTTTTATATGCCGTCCCGGAGGTGTATCGAATTCTCACTAAAAAACTAAAAGGTGGTCTTTGCATCAATTCACGTACCTTTTTTTTCATTCTTTTCCTCGTCACTATATAATACGGAGACTGCTACGACAAGCTGAAAAAATTAATACTTTCCTTTCCTTCCGCGTTAGGGATGTATTGTTTTTGAAAAAAATGAAAAACAAAAAAATGATTTCGCGTTTTCAACAGTAATGTGTTTTGTGTTCTAAAACATCGGAAAATCACATTTAGACATTTTTTTTTGAATATTTGCGCGTGTGTCGATTTCGAAAAATTGAAACCTCTGTACCTTACGAACGTTTTTAGTTGTCAATTTCATTCATTGTTGAGACTCTCACAGTTGCTATGATTTTACACGGCTTTCAATTTGTTTCAAAATACTGTTACAATGATTAATTTAATAAACCATAAGAAACTATTACTACCCGATTACTCGTATTGGTTTTTTCGGAAATGTATGGAATCAAAATTCGCCATAAAAAAAATTATGTAAATTAGATTTGCACATCGCTTCCTCATTTCGTATTTAACGTCATTTAAATACACAGATTATCAGAAAATTTGTAGATACGATACCTAAACGCGGTATATTTTGAAACAGACGATAATAATCTATAATATCGATTATCGACACATCTTTAGCCTGTGTACGAAAATGACTACCGGCAAAAAAATAATAATTTACACATTGCTTCGTGAGGCCCCATCACTTCGAAGTAATAATATTCTATCGTCACACCCTCGTCACATATAATCACATCTGTAATTTGCTGACATTTCCAACGTATGAGGCAATGCGTCATAATAAAATTGTCGAATTCTCGGTTATTCGCATTGTCCATCGACTGGAGAAAGTGTCGTTCTCGTCGATGCCTCATACCCGTGATTACGCCATTACGCGCCTTCCGCGTTGTGTGTCGTGAGATATCATTGTTGCCGGACTGTAGGTTTCGATGACTGATGAGTTCCCTCCCCCGAAACACACGTACCCATTCGACAATGCCGCTTTCATCTCCCTCGTTGGATCTCTCTGTCTCGCCAGTGTCCCGACAGCCGTGCGTTCGCGCGCGATCTTTCATTGAAAAGTTTTTCAGGAAAAAGGTGCATTTGGCACACGTCCGTGAGAGTTCCGTGCGTCCGTGCGTGCGAGGAAAAGGGATGGGGAAAAAAAAAAAATTGGGGAAAAGACGGAAAAAAAGTGCCAAGTGGGCGGCATAATTCAGCCGTTTTGGCGAAACGGGGAAACGGCCCGTCGAGCCATCGGGGATCGAAAGCGTCAACGTGCCACCGACCTCTGTCCCGTTTTACGATTTTTTTTCGTTCTCTCCCCCGTTCCGTTTTTTTTACACCGCACAACGAACAGGGGTAGAGAATTTTTTTCCGAAATGGGGTAAAAACGATCGAACTGTCGTATTGTCGGAAACCTACGATCACTCCCATTATTAGGTAGTCGATTGTATACAAGAAAAGAAAAAACGCATAAGTGCAACTGGCATGTATATTCGAACCCTTATATCGTTGACACAGTGGAGCTGATGCGTGCGGCTTTATAATATTCTTTGTTGCACCACTGAGTAATGATCGGACTAGTAACCTCCTGCGGTACACACTAAAAATCGATTGATTTATGGAATTTTCGCGTGGCTATTCGATCATATCACTGCCTACAGCTTAGCAATTCTCCATTATCCATTAACCATTTTTTTTCTTCTTATTGCCGCTTTTTTATACATCGGATGCCAGACGCATCGATAAAATTGGCAATGAACTAATTAATTTTCTCGTAAAAAAAAAAAAATATTAACCCCCTAACCGATTAAAAAAATCGTTTTGAAGACCTTCAGGAATTTCTATTCAACTCGAAAATTTTAATAAATATTTTTTAAGACTTTTTCAAACTCACGTATCACATTAATTTCGCGGTTTCTCGCTTCTCCGAGCCTATATCGAGCGAAAGCTGCCGGCAGTTCAAAATCGTATATCACATTATTGCCGATAAGTGTTAACTAACGCCTTTAACGAAGCGTTTTCTCCGGCGAGTACCCACAAGCCTCGAGTATCCCGCGTCTCCGTGGTCGCCTCACCCTTTCGGTCTTTGCACATGAAAGGGGTTGAGATTTGGTCGATGATATCACCTACATGTATACTATGTATAATGTACCTCGGAGAAATGGTACATGGCCCATGTATACATAGTGATAACCCCCGTAGGCGAAGAAGAAGAAGAAGAAGAAGCGGAGAATGAGAATAAGGGGTGGTGTATCCCAGATTGGTGCAAAGAGGTGAGACGCAGACAGTCGAATGGGAAATTTGCGGGCGAACATGAGACGAACGAAGTGCGAGAGACTAGACGAACGAAACGGGCACGCGGTAGAGGGGGATGGAAAGCTAGAAGAACCGAGAGGCGAGCGAGCGCCGAGGGTACGAGGGATGGAAAGAGGGGTGTGTCTCAACGCCTGGCCACGACATCACCAATTAGTCACCGACGCTTAAAAACAGCAGGGCGCCTCCGCACCATCGCCACTCCGCCACGTTTCAGCCTTCGTATACCTTGCGAGCCTTTAGCCCCCCCCCCCTCCCGCTACCCCTCCTCGTCGTTCCTCATCGGGCCTCCGTAGGAGCGCAAAGATTTTATCACCCCCCACACTACTTACATGTAACTATAGTCATTTACTTTTGGACTCAAAGAACCCACGAACTACGGCACTGCGCAGCAGAATTCGTTATTAAAAAAGATTTCTTTTTACTACGCAATTCTTTACGTTACGATTACATTTATGGATCGGATAAAATGGAAGATGAAGCAATGAGTATGAGGACTGAAACATTTTTCACAAAGTTACCAATGACGATGTTTTTTCACCCTCTGTATTTATAACTCTTCGTCTTGCCTAACACCGCCGCTGTTATTACGAAAATAAAACGAATTTTCTGTAAGTAAAACTGCTCCTGTCATGACTCTTCAA
The DNA here is from genome assembly GCA_964006125.1 of Cryptus viduatorius. NCBI lineage: Eukaryota > Metazoa > Arthropoda > Insecta > Hymenoptera > Ichneumonidae > Cryptus > Cryptus viduatorius. The sequence continues at coordinate 1,961,530 of OZ023223.1, read as the reverse complement.
CGTTAGCATCGATGTGCTAAAAAAAAACATACATAACAGGTCAATCCCGAAGGGAGAAAACGAGTTTTTATGGATGATTGTTTTCCTGTACTTGATAGCTTTGAATGCGCGAGTCGTTGATTTATTCGTGCGGTAAAGCATTTTATTTATGTTTTCTCATCAAGAAGGTCTGAAATTTTTTAAAAATAACATTGCGCAGATTCGAAGATCAAATTTCATGGGATTAATTCATCGATTAGTTCGGGAAATTTTATCGATTTATTTGGTAATCGATAATTACGAAAAATCAAACGTATAAAAACTCAGGGTATTCAATTAATTAAATTTTCGCATCAGTTCGTATTTCCGGACAGGTCAAGGCTTTGAATGTACAAGTCGATGATTTATTTGCGTGGTAAAGCTATTTACATTTTCTTCTTGAGGAGCCATGCGAGTTCTTTGAACGTAGAAGTACACGCGGTGGACGTCGAGCGCGATGGGGGTTCGTGAGTCGTAGATAAGGGTGGTGAAGAAGTATGAGGTGAATACGATCGAAGAGGGATTTGTAGAGGAGGTGGGCAGCGTCAGGCAAGGCTCTTGTGTGTAGCATAGCAGCTGCTATTGACACCTCGATACCCTGACACAAATGGAACCAACCAGTAGCAGCGGTAGCAGCAGTTCGTACTGAGATACAGAGAGCTCTGCTGCTCTGCTCCAGGGTCGTTGCTAAATGTATCTATCCATACAAAGTATAGAGGGTATGTTTCTTCGTGTATACCGGGACGGCGTATCCACCATCTCGACGTTTATACACATGCAATCGAAACCTCCGCCAGAACGCATTTCTACTCGAAACGATAGTCCCGTTACGGATATAACCCGATATTCGGGGTGAAACAGAGCAAAGAGATTACCAAAAAAAGCATCGTTACCTTAAATAAAATGTCCGCTGTAAAGATAACTCATGTAGGTTTTGATAATGAGACCTCAATTCCGTTAACTCCACTGAATCAGCGTGCAGAAATCCTTATTAAGGCAGAAATAAAAGCAACGTTTAACGCGCGCATGCGCACGCGCTGCATGCGCGTTTTGATATTCCCGTTAGTTACGCTGTTCGCTGAGTGGCAAATTACGAATAGCATATTATTTTCTCCGGCAGATGTGAGGTCCTTTTATTATTAACGAGCAATTATACAACGATATCTCGTTTTCGTTTTCTCTCTCGAAACATTAATTATCCGAGCCATTGTACGTATCTTACTTCACGAAAGCGAAATAAAGAGTTGCTTGCGAAGAGGCAAACGCAGCTCTTTTGTTATTTCGATCGAGATCTTTCCGTTCGATTCACTCGATTGAACGATTAAGGTCCCGGGATGTTTTTGTCGCTTCGGGACTCGACGACTCTACAACCACCACTCGTCACTCCTTCCCGATACGGCGTCAACGTAACCAGTCGAATAAACAGCCCTTGTCCGGGCGTATAATTCGGTAATTAAAAACGATGCACGACACCATTGTCGCTCGTCGACAGGAGGAATTCGAGGGGCTATTTAAATCGTCGAACTTTTGCACGAGGCTTTCCTTTATCTCGCTTACTCGCGATTTGCATAACTCTGCGCTTCTCGGTTCTCCGTCGCGGCAACCCCTTTAGCGCCCGTTCTTTCGGGAGCACAGGTAACGGAGAGCCCCGCACCACCGACATCAGGAAACACACCAAACGGCTAAATACAGACAAAATGTCTAATGTCGCGGAAAGTTTTTATCGTTCCCGCACACAACTTGTTGATGACTAAATTATATAATACGATTGCAGTACAACCAGTTCCCGAATAAAATGTTTCCTACTGGTCGTAATTTTTACGCTCCGATGTAATTAAGGTGTGTAAATTATCCAGAGGTACTTTACGCTGTGGTGAAACTGGTATTTCTCGCGTAAAGAGTTGTAAAACTTTAACCAACTCTTTCGAGACGAAAAAGTCGTTATTGCAAAAATGAGACGTATTTCTTCAATTTTTTCAACACGAAATCATCGATTGAATCAAATTAAACGAATCAGTTTTTTTAAACAAATTTTAATCGAAGCCGGAAATGAAGAAAAATGCAATTCCAATTAAAGTTTCATCTTTGAAGCAAAATAAATAGATTCGATATTCGATTTCGTTATTGCAAAAGGAGACGCATTTCTTCAATTTTTTCAACACTAAATCATCGATTGAATCAAATTAAACAAATCAATTTTTTTTTTAATAAATTTTTGATCGAATTCGGGTTGAAGAAAAATTCAATTCCAATTAAAGTTTTATCGTTAAAGCAAAATAAATACATTCGATATTCGATTTCGTTACTGCAAAAACGAGACGCATTTTTTCAATTTTTTCAACACGAAATCATCGATTGAATCAAATTAAACAAATCAATTTTTTTTTTAATAAATTTTTGATCGAATTCGGGTTGAAGAAAAATTCAATTCCAATTAAAGTTTCATCGTTAAAGCGAAATAAATAGATTCGATATTCGATTACCACCTATCAGGTTTTACGTTCCTTTGATCAATTGCGGATCTGTTCCGATGTCTTATCGTTTCAACAAAATCTCAAGTGCGGCGTTTGAAGCTTCAGAATTCAGTGTAGCATGCATCGAAATCAATCTGCGAAAGAAACTGGTGACATAGCGGTAGCGATGGTAAGCAAATGGAATAGAAAAGCAAAAGCCACTTACACGGCTCGTCGATGTAATAGCCCTACGGCTATATTCCAATCTCGAATGGGTGCGTAAGCGGCCGCACTTACATGCATCTAATACCTCTCACGGGATCCTCTATGCTGTTTAGTGTACTGTATAGCACGATGTGATTGTACGTTATACGGGGTGTGCGGGAAAGGGCGATTGGTGGCACGCGACCCAATGGTACAGTGTGTGTGTCCCTCGTTGGTGGCTGATGCGTGCTGCCAGTGACACGACCGACGAGTGTTTCTGATTGCCAACGACGACAACGTCGAGAACGACGACCGACGTACCTATCTACGCTATATATACAACGATCCATTACCTACCTAAGCGAAGACAGATAGCAGAAACGAGCTGAATCGCCTGTTGAGAGCTTTCCATGACTGTTCGTCCCTCCTATTCTACTGCGTGATGCGGAAAAAACTATCCCCCTCTTACGTGTAATGAGACAGCGCGTATTTGAAGCCTTCAACAGAGTTTCCGCGATCTCAACTGTTAGATGAAACAGATCTGCAGAACCAGCATCCGTTTTCTTTTGCTTATTGTAACGCGCGGTTACGAAGATCGAGCGATCATCGTACGGCTTTCATCTCGATGTAGTCAAAGTTTTTGCAGGGAAATTCGGAATGCATCCCCCAGTAATGTTGTTTTTTGAGAAAATGCGTAGCAGGCACTCGTCAGCCACAGGCTGAATAAGTCCATAGTACAGCGAGAGAAATATATCTGTTTGCTGGAAACGAGTAGATGTACCTTACCGTACTATACATATAGGTAGTTCCCGTTCTGCCAAGGGGGTTGCTCGATTCATCCTGGTGTACCCCTCCGCTACCGTTCTCCTACCGGTGGAAATGGGTGGTTGGTGGATTGCGTGGGAGGATTGTTGAAAGCCTGCATTTTTCCAGCGGCATCTGCACGGCTTGAATAAACGAACCGCCCACTCGTCTACCCGAACGAGCGAGGGAACGGAAAAAACGAAAGAAGCAACGAACTAAACGCTGTACGCGAAGGCTGTGCGGATGTATGTGTATGCGTTGCACCGCAGATCGTTGCCAACAGCCAATCAGGAAACGTAAAAAATAGGTAAATTGCCCGTCGAAAGCTCAGCATTGAATACAGCAAATTCTCTCCCCCGCCCGAGGTTGTGAATTCTGGAAATTCCAACTCGGCATTCGTCGTGTCCTCAACAGACCAACGATCCCGTTATACCGAACTCCAATTACATCGGTGTGTAACGAACCGCAGCATTGGCGAAGGTTCGAATGCTGAATGTTTGTATACCTCCTCTTGTTATACAAACCTATGGAATATTGGTATTGAATTGAACAAAATAAAAAATAAATAAATAAAAATAAAATTGATTGGAACGAGAAATCCGGCTTGGTGAGAAACGCTTCGGATGTACATATATAAAAATTTCCGCTCCGGGCTCTGATAGTGATCGTGATTGACGCGCAAGAAAACACGGAATTTTCCATAACAGCAGTTTAAAATAACAACGATCGTATATAGATATATAGACGTAGGATTTTTACATTGGGGTACATATCTACGGGTTTTTCTGTTCGGAGAATTGAAACGAGAGGCGTGTGTCATAGTTACATCGAAAAATCAACGCTGCTGAACCGCAGAAAACAATTATCGGTTCGTCATCGGCAGAACAGTTCGGATCGGTTTTTTTTTTTTGTATTTTCGTTTCTGCAGTTAAAGTCTGTCTGTAGTTAAAATATCTGTTGACTGTAATGTGATTTTTTGGAAAAAGCGGCATGAAAATATATGCCACCATTTTTTTTTTTATTTTAATGATATTATTTTTGTTCATCTGCTTTTTTTCTCCCAATCAGCCTTTGCGAATGATTAAAGATGCCGCTGATATAGAGGGGTTTTCGATAAATTCTCGATATAGTTTTTTTAGAAATTGCTATTATTATTGCTATTGCTATTCGGTAGAAATTGACTCGAAGTGCCGAGACGCCCGACAGAAAAAATAGCCAAATTAAAAAAAAATTAAATAACAAAAAACGATTCGCATATTGAAGTCCGCTATAACATGCAAAAAATTTTTTGTTATTTCACTCTTTTTTAATAATGCAATTTATTTATTACGCTGCTTTTCCTTCAGTTTCGCACGATTCAGTAATTATTTTCGTGAGACATTTTCTCCAATTCTCGCGTTTAATAATTTATTATTTATTATTATTTATCGAAATTATTTATCGAGAGTATTCGGTACTGTGCTGTCGTGATATGTACAGAATATTTATAGTTTTGGCTAATTTTTGGATATAAATAATTTTGAATATTGTGTAATCTTAGTGTTCATGCAATTTTGAAGAGGGAAATTCGTTCTTCGCGATCGTTAATAGTTCTCTCGTCGATAGCTGTGCATAAAAGTGAAGCGAATTATCAAGCGACTCGGTAGCTTCTTGACGCTAAGTGCCGACATTTTTTTTTTTAAGATTCGGGACTCTGCGTCGTTCATGCGATGTTCGTCGTTCATTGCACTATGATTATTGCGTTTTTAGTTGAGTTCTCGAAAAATCCATCATAATTTACGAAAAAGAATATAAATCCTTCAGAAAGTTCACCTGAATCTCAAAAGCATTAATTAAAAAAAAAGTTATCAATGAATTTGCATCTAATACATAAATTCATATCGAGATTAATTTATTTAATTAAAATACAATGAATTTGTATAAAAAAAATTCCCCCGCCGGCAGTATCCGTTTTATCCGCCCGTTTTATCCTTTTGCTCATAAAATAAAATGATATCCTTGGCGTAAATAAACGAATTTTTCTTTATTCGAATCCTATTATCCTCGTATTGGATGTTATCATTATAGAAACGTTATCAGTTCTGTATCGAGAACGTGCCTTTGTGAAACGCAGAATATATACGTACAGATGCTTCATATCCAGTCTCTCGTATATAGAGAGGTAACCTATCTCTACCTTTGGCAAATGCAACTGCAATGTGTACTCGAGTCGATATCGTCTACCGGATTCAGCTATCGGAAATGTTAGACGGCAAAAGTCCCGGAGGCGAATTTAGATCGTCGAGCATTACGTGTGTATCGGCATATATGAGAATGGGCGGTAGAAACGTTGCGCTCAGACGTGCGGCAACAATACACATAGGCTGCGAACTCGCGCGGGGGTTCGCGTTCGCGAGTCTATAGGTCGGATATAAGCTTCTCTCGAGTGAGCCAAGCCAGCGCAAGGCTCTCTTTCATCTTATCGCGGTATCAACGTCAAACGCACCGGGCGAACTGGGCGCAGCCGCTGCTCTGGCTATGAGGCTCACCCTTTCTCATTCCTGCGGCGTACTACGCGAACCTCTCTCGTTCCCTCTCTTTCTCTGCTCTGTGCTCCCGGTTTCAGAGCACAGAATGCAAGAGAGCTTCGAGCTTCGGCAGCGAAGGCTAAACTGAAATCGTCCACCGACTTAGTCTCTAGTATAGCCACTTCGCAACGTATTACCCGAAACCGATTGCGCGAAATGGAAAAGCAGTGCTATGCTTCTCCATCCCTTGCTTTGCCTCTCGTGCCGCAATTTTATAGTTGTTGGCCCTCTTGTAGAGGAGATAGGATTCGAACTAACATTTCATCTGTAGGTAATACATGGAAATACGAAACAAAATACGCAAATTGGTAAATCTTCAATTACTCCATTAAATTCTTGTAAAAAATTTTACTAAATTACGCGCCGTTAGAAATTTTAATTTAATTTTTTTTAAATGTACCATTCGTAATTTTAGACGATAAAATTTGGGAAAAAATTTTTTTTTTCTGAATGTTTTACTAATATTAGTTACATGTTTTTTCCCTGCCAACTGCAGTGTCTATTATTCTTCGAAAGATGAATCGCGCGAATTTTCTCACCCTCTCGAAAATCGGCTGACTGGCAAATATTTTGTTGTTCGAGGGACTTAAGATATCTCGTGATTCATGAGATGTTAAAGGGCAGAGTTATTATCAATTTCAGACCAATCACCGATTATTGGGAGACTCATGTTTTTTTCTGTTAAATATATTTCGTACGATATATACTGCAGGGAACGAATGACTGTCCCATTTGCCTTACAGGGGTGAAGAGTACAGACGCGTGCCTCATAAGAAATCGAGACCTGGCGTAACGTCATGTTTTATAGTAGATAGAATCTTGTTTGCTACTGAATGCTCGTTGTCGCCCGATGACGACGGGTATCCCGCTGGGAACGTTTGCAACAGAAGTTCCGGGGGGATTCGGATAAACGCACACGCGTGTGGAGTAAAGCCGCGAGAGTCGCACGCGACCGAACGGCGCTCGGGGATTACGAACTGTCGGACCGCGTAATTTCGATATGCGGCATCAGCTCAAACAAATTAATGAATTAAGGATGTAAGCGGGCGCCACTCGCAGATCAATCGTACAAATCCCGTGAAATCCCTCTTCATGAAATATTCATAAAAATTTTAGAACTCAAAAATAGTATTTTTTTCGTCGTTTTTTTTTCTTAAATCGCCGTATAGGTACTTCTTAATCCAAATAAACGTTATTAATTAAATTTTCTTCACTTCCGGCGCTTGATGAATCATCGAAACAAATAATTTTCACAATTTTTGAAAAATATTTTGTTACTTGCAAAAGAAAAACAAATTTTGTCGTCAGAATGAACGATATTTTCCGACGCGTCAATTTTAATAAATTTCTATTTAGATAACATTCTGATAATTAATTCAGGGAGAACAATACGAATATCGACGTCCGCGAGTTGAATTTCTATTGCAGAAATATCAACCAATTTATACATATGTATACATCCCCAATATTATATATAGTATATAAATATATATACGTCCTCAGTAAATCTCTCCGCATAGAGATATATCGCGCATAATATATATCATACGCGAAAATCGACATATATATCGTCTATATACATATAGCTGATATCTCGGCGTTTGTACGGTTATACGAACGGTGTATCGTGGACTGAGATTTGGCGGACCCTCTCGACTCGACTTGCGATTATTCAATTCATCGGCCTGTCAAAAACACCAGTGCACGCAGCTTCCCTGGACCGGCGTTCTCTCTTCTGGTTCACGCTGAATCTGTTCGTTTCCTTGTCCCTCGATCTATCCCTATAGCTTCGTCTCTCTTTCGCTCTTTCGGTCGATCCTCCGCGCGGTCCACACACCTCTATAACCATAGTTCGCTCTCCCTTTCTCCCGTTCCTTTCACTTATCACCGACTCGTTCTATCCTCGTTATTTCACTCGAACGTTCGCTCGCAACGTTCTTCTCGTCTCTATCTCGCACCATCCCTTATTGTTCGACGCTTTTCGTCTTCCTTCCTCCGCGTTCGTCTGTCTTCATCCTTCGCCCTGCTTTCACGTGGGTCTGTTCACCCTCGCCATCGGCTTCGCTACCATCGCCCAGAAAGGAAAGGCGAGCAGAGGGGGGAAAACGATTAGGAGCAATACGCTGCGATAACTGCCTCTAATATCTCGCTATCGCCGCGGCTCTAGCAATACAAATTAGACAAGCGTCCCCCACCCGCGCACATATATATACCGTTGGATAGGGGCTGTACTTTCGACGATATTATACCGATTTCTCTCTTTTCACTCCGTCTTTCTCATTTCTATGATATTAGCACATACGTGTTATATACAGTATTATGATATTTCTTTTATAAGTTCGTCACGGATCACAGACTTGTGCTTCTGACGTGAAATCCCCGGTCGGCGCAAACATATTGTCAGAGACGAGATTTCTTGTAATATCGTAGAAAAAACAACGACACAATGGATGTGCCGAATGTATTGTATGTTATTGCGGAGTCGTCATCCGTTTCTGTAAGTTGATTTATTTTTACGATCGAAGGGAATAATGTAGAGGATTATCTCTTGATTTTTTATCATCAGAATTTGCGTACAGCGAGTGCAATGAATTATTATGATTATTAATAATTCACAGATTTTAATTACATTTTTTATAAAATAGAGAATAATGTCAATTGGGAGAAATCGGCAGTACAATTCATTATATTATTTGGATAAAAAAATATTTATTTAACCCATTTAAGCGAATTCCAAGGGTGACACCCTTAAAGGGACATTAATGTTCGTGTCATTAAATTCGATCTATAAATTGCGTAATGAGAACGATATGAGATTGAATAAGCAGTGGTTAGAGAGGCGAGAATCGGATATTGGAAGGACAACACGGGGGGATGGGGGAGGAGGGGGGAGCGGTAGGCCAGAGCCGAGGTGTCGGCTACCCCTTGGAAAAGCTTTTGCTGGCGGCTGTCACGGGTTTCATCGTTGCGAAAGCCGGTTATGACCCGACGCGAAACAAATGATCAAAGCGTCAGCTCGCCGGGAGGTCGGCACGGAACGGACCGCAGAGAAAGGGCGAAATCGGGGAGTGAATCGTCGACCCTTCCGAAAATTTCGTGATATCTCTCCACTGTTATGACGGGGGGGGGGGGGGGGGGGGGGGGCGCTACGGGCAGCGAGGCACAGTCCTTTTGACAGGCCTTCTCGACACTTGAGAATTAGACTACCGGACCCGCGGCATCTCCCTTCCGGAGATTATGCCGTTTCTATATCGCCGCTGAAGCTCCCGTGGAAAGCTCCCGAGGGATCGACCTGTGGGCGATCAGTTCAGCCGGAAACTTCTCGCTAACTTCTGCACCAAAACTCTCTTGTATAATAATTTACCTCAAGCATTGTCACGCAAATTAAGCCGATAGCGTACGACTTGAAAACGTCTATGTATAAAATAAACCCTTTTATTGGTTATGTATGATTTCAATTATAAAAATTAATTGGCACCGTTGCACTTTATAAACTTAAAATAAAAAACTAATTAATATTCTCCGAAAACGTCTGTACATACGAAAAAAAATTGATTTTTTTTGCGTTTCATTAAAACTGGAAAAAAATATTTATAAAATGACGAAACGTAAAAAAAAAAAATGTTACACTGCATTTTGCAATTTTTCTCTTTCAAATTATGTCCGATAACTTCAATGCTGCGGGGAAAAAAAAAATTGTAAAATTCCAGAAAGGAAGCATCCTGAAAAATTTTTCATTGCGCACGAAAATGCTTGAAAGAGCGCGAGTGGTCAGTGCGAAAGCGTGTGGCGCGCGAAGCGTGAAAGTATAACGAGACGAACACAGGGTACAAACGAAGGTCAGAGCAAAGCGGGAGAAAGATAATAGCATAGAGAGAAAGAGAGCAATATTTTGATACAGGGTAGGATGCGGAGACAGATTTTAGCGAGGCAACGCGTGTGACGTGATATTAATTAACACGGACCCTTCGACTCTCCCGTTCTCCGTCGCACCTGACCCCAAATATCCCATTAGCCTACCATTTCTATCTCCTTCTCTTTGCCGTTTCTCCATGTTCTCTGTTCACCATGGCACCCCCGCGTGCTCTCGCCAGGTTTCTGAGAGGTGGAGAGAGAGAGAGATCGCATAGGGCTGTGCCTGTGCTGTTAGGTTCAAGTGTCACGGAAGGCACACCCCGCAGCGAGAGTGCGGAAACTGGAAAGGACCCGTGGTGTCGGAGCTCGCGTCGCGCTAACCCCGTAATCTACTAGCAGACGCAGCAAGCGTGAGAAGCTCTCGTATTTGCTACTCCGCTGCAAGTTCTCCCTCTCCTTCTCTCTCTATCGCTCTCTCTCTCTCTCTCTCTCGTTCACAACGCCCGCGAGTTAATTGTATATCGCACCCGTGAGATTACATCCGCCGTTGCGCGTATCTCGGCTGTACGGTGTACAGAGTATATATCCTGTATAACCAAAGCTTTCGGAGCGTGCGGTATCAAGTACAGGCATATTCTATGCAAACTATAGGTACGGCAATATAATAGCATTGAGATTAAATTAACGGTATCGTTATATATGCCACTCGCAACGTGATTGTCGAAATTCTGTGCATTGTTATTAGATATTATTCCGATTGCGGAAACAGTATAGTATGTTTGGCAAACTCAGCGTTAATGGAATTGGCATCAAACTTGACGGAATGAGCGAAACGAGAGATTGTTGGATAGGATTCATGTTATTCGAACGTATGAAAATAATTCACACATTATTAAAATAATTCCGTGTACAATGCAAAAAGTCGAAATCGTAACTATTTCGATGCAATCTCATTGAGCGAATAGAATTGATCATTCGAATGCTAAAAAAAAAAAAAAAAATTCAAATTAATGAAAAATGAAGAAATATATGAATTGAAAGCATTTAAAAAGTTGAGAATTAAAAAAAAAAATTTAATCGAAGAAATTATAGAAATATCGATGAATGGCGTTGAGGCTAAAAATGTTGGTGATATCAGCAAAAAGCATCGTAAAGATGAGAAAAAAAAGGTCGTCTCTCAAGCGAGATATCGGATTTCGCTCTTAGAGTATTTTTACCGAACTGTGTATGCCTTGTTCTCGTTCTCACTTTCTCTAATACATCGAGCCTCCGGTCGTTATTATCGCCTTTCTCAGTTCCCTTGGCACTTGTGCGGACTTTCTCACTTTTCCACGTTCTTTATCCCCGAAACAAAGCAATCTTGCGTTATACGCCTCGTACCTCTCACGGATACTGCAAGACCCCGTTTCTTAGAGTCCGTACGCGCGACAGCGAGGTGACAATTTATATACCGGCAGCAACAACAGCGAAACAGTATCTCAACCCCTACGAACAATACGACTTACTCGCTCGATACGTCTTTTTCTCGCTATTGAGACGCACACAGCTCGTTTAACACGATTTCTTGTAATTCTCGATACTAATGTACTTCGTGCGCAGATTCAATATAATTTAGATCTTCCACTACGGTATGATCGATGTATCGATACGAATACATCGACCAATTACGCAACACGACGGTAAAGTAGGGATGCCAAATTTCGATGCTTTCGTCTCAATCGTAAAGATTAATGATAACAAAAAAAATGATCCTCCGAATCCGCGATGCAATTCTAATTAATTGATATTGCAAACGCAGATGATTTTGATCCAACGATGTAATAGGAATATTACCGCACTATATGTATTTAATGGAATACCATAAATGTGCGGAGGGCGAAAAAAGGAGACTAATAAAGTCAATTTCACGCTTGACTCGATGCTTTCAAAGCCGTACGAGTATTACGTGAAGTAGAGGATAAATATGGCAGTGAAGCGACTCTCGCATATACGTCTCGTACCCCAAGTTTAGGGTGAATCGAGAATCTCTACAGTCAGATACACAGAGAGCAGCAGTGGCGCGCGGTATACAAACGATCCACCGAGCGTTTGCTTTTGGGGAGCACAGTGGAGATATAGTAAACTGTAAGGCGAGAGAGCGTCATGTGCTTATAACTGCCTCCCTATCAGTATAATATTATTATATTGTCCCGCAGCCCGTGCCCACTCCTCGTTTCATCCCTCGTCGGGCCTCAGATTCCAACATTTTTTTTTTCACTGCTATCTCTTTTCAAGCAAATTGACCATTTTTTTTCTCAACTGTAACGAAACTCCTTAGATTTTTTTTTTTTACGATTATAAAAAACGCATAAAATAATAATTTGACACGAATTGACATCATCTCTAGCAGTGGAGACTGATGTACCATTCGTATCTAAATTACACGAACGTAGCGACAATTTTTTGTCCCCTTTCCGAAACTCTCATATGCAATCGCGAGTTTCCATAAATCATACCATATATATGTATACCCAATATACAAAAATTATCATATTATGCTTCCAAAGAGAAATGAATAATTATAATTCAGAGTGGTTTGAAAAAACGAATCGTTTTCTCGACTATAATTCTCTGCAACTTTTTTTTTTTTCTTTCCTTCGTTCCTCATTTCCTCACTCACTCCGGGTTTGTCGTAAATTTCTATAAGCTTTAAAAGCAACCATAGAGTGAGAGAAAGGTATATATATATAACGAAGAGAGAATTATAGAGAGCAATCGCCAGAGGCTCAGTGCGGAGAGCAGCTCAGCATCGTCGTCTCGTACCTCTTATAATAATTCCCGATTTATCCCAGCAGAGCACGAGCAGCAGCAGCAGCAGCAGTTCGCGTGCACCGATGTTCATTTCATTATTTTTCTTCTCCCTGCTTCCATCCTCTCTCGCGTTTTTCGCCCAGTCTTTTTTTTTTATTCCATTCCTGAAAGCTGGAATCGCACGAGCTAACGGGAGCGAGAGCTTTTCACCCTCTCGATTCTCTCTTTCTCGCGCAGGGCACTCTTTCCTCACTTCGGTGGTAGCGCCGGCCTTGCCAGCAGCAGGAGCAGCAGCAGCGAGAGGGTGATAAGTCGTGACGTCGACGAGGTTGGTGATTCTAAAGGTGGGCGTGGTCGCGAGTTCCTCCCCTCACCCTCGCGAGGGGGAAACGGATAACAGGGGTGGCTCGCGAAACGCTCCCCCGTTGGCTGTTAGCTTCGTACCTCGAACTCACCGGCTATAGTACTACCCTCCACGCGCGCGCCCGACGCTATTACTACCCTTCCACTCTATCGCTATATAGTTATATCTATCCGTATATCGGTACCGTATAGATAGATGTACTTCTTTATTTGTATATGTGACATTACTCCATACCTAGACGACGAGCCAAGTGGAGAAAAGAGAAGGAAAGAGAGATCCGGCAAGAAAAAGTGGTGGAACTACCCCCTTAATAGACGAGCCAACTCCACTTAAACAGAGACTCGTAGTATACGAAAACCACCCCCGTTATACTATGCCGAGGCAAGAGTCTCGCCTTCTTCTCTCCTACTCTCTTGTTTCTCATTCCTATCAACCCCCAACCACCCTACGACAAGCTCTACAGAGCAATGGATTTCTATATAAATTATATTAAACCGGTAATAACACTTCAATATCAAAATATACTATATACTCAGCATATCATAATCTCCCTGTTTTTCTCAATGGAGTTTCGTTGCAGTACGAATTTTCTCGTTGTATGATGTTCTTGATAATCGCAATTAATCTATCGAATAGCGCGTTATCATTTTTTATTTAATTTTTTTTTCTCGCAATTCGCAATTTCGTGGGCTGTGGCGAGCAGTCGTAGGAGTAATCTATTTGGCGGTGTCGAAATTACTGTTCGCTTCTAGCGATAATACAGTCCTGTTTCACGCTGCAGGATTCTAATCCTATCTATATGAAAATTGTACTACTGCACCTATGCATACATACGAACAGCTATAACCGAGCGAAACGCTCTCTCGTCCCGCTCGTCCGAACGCCATTAATTTAATTATCTCTTGGAACATTTCCGACGGAAGTGGACGCGTGTATGTCACCTTCCGCACGAGCTGCCGATATCTCTACCACCCCCATTCGTGCTTTACACGTTGGAAATGATGATGATGTTGAAAAATATGAATAGCCGAAAATCATGAAATTAATAACAAATCGACGATCTATATTCGCTTAAACTCATCGAAACTCGATTAATTCGGATACTTTGATTAATTTTCGAATCCGCAAAAAATTCGACGAAAATTCTAACTGGAAAATTAATCGACAATCATTTTTCGCTCCGCTGTGTTTTAATAAAAATATAATGACAAGCCTCATGGACTCTCAAACGCCTAATCGATATTCATAACATTCATTATCGAGTGCATAAAGAATTCAACAGTTTGCCGAATTTCAGCATTTGCAAACATCTCAACATTTAAAACGGGAAAATCTCATGAATATGATGACTTTCCGAATCGGAAATTGAATGTTCGCAAATGATTCATATAGTTTCCTGCACAGTAATTATGCATTAACGGAACATAAATGAATGGGGAACGGAGTGACAGAGTAATCTCTCAGCATAGATTAAATGGCGAGACAATAATGTTGGTCTATGATTCGTAAATACGGTGAGTAAATCTGTGCCAATTAAACATCATTACATCAGCGATAGAGGCAACGACGTCAGTTAGCATCGGCCCGTGGATCATTACTGTCACAACTTCCGTACGCGCCATATGATACACAATTATCCACTTCTAGTTTAATAACACAGTGTATATCGTGATAGCGTAATGCAATACAAACGTACGAAAATCAGTGGCGAAGAAAATGTGACGGGAGTTTATCTACCCAAAGCGGCTAAACTGCCCTCGTATTACATACACTATAGGATTTTCGGGTTGGAGATAATAAAGTTGATAAGGGTGTTGAAAGCCGGCGTGGATGTATTACGTCTACATGTATATCTATATCTATGTATATAATATCTCCGAGTAGAACTGGATATAGCGTACAACACCCCTACCACAGTTTTGTGTCGAGGGGTTGAAGCAGTCAGTGATGGGCGTGGCCCATTCACTGGCTGGTAGCTCGTGGATTGGCCGGCGCAGGGGTGGCTTCGTCAAATAAAATCCAATCGTTGAGACCAAAGGAATGCGAATCTCGGGGGCTTTTTTCTCCCTCTTCTGCTGCTCAGCTCTGCTCCAAGCCCCAGACACTCTGTGTTATACCCCTCCACGGTAAAGCGGTGGAGCCTGGATCCCGGCATACCGGGTCCACGTAGCTAACGTAGCTCTCAGCATCCGGCTGTTCTCACTTCTTCTTTTCTTTTCCTTCGCCACCCTTAATTCAAACCTCTGCCCGTCTCTCTCGCCAGACGCGAAATCTACTGAATTTTCTCTCCACCTTGTTTCTCCGCGAAATTGCGATCTCACTCTCTTCGCTTACATTTCTCTTGTCGCGCTCGCACTTGCCTTTTCCTTTCTCTTGCCCGCTCCGTCTATCCGTTTCCATCGGTTTAAGGGAGGAGGGGAAAGGTTTGAGAGCGTCCCGTTTGCCGCCGTAGAGTATGATTTTATTACGGCATTACCGCGATAGCGATAGAGCCAGCCAAACCCCGAATTGTTCGGCTTATAGTCTGCATTATCTCACCTAGAAACGATAGAGGAGTGTGGAGGGGGTGGAAGGCACGACGGTAGCCGGGTGACTGCACGGGGAGGGGAATAGGAACGGCAGCCCCTTTCAAGGGGGTTTGGTTTTCGTACACGGGGCGGCTCGCGAGGAACTCTCTTGAACGGCCAGCGGTATAACCCAACTACTATATGCTTTTGTGTAGGCTTTCGCATTCGAGGGTTGTGCATGCTCACGGGTATTACGAGCTCTCTACAACTACCCTCTCTCGACCTACCGATTTTCATCCCTATGCTCTCTCGATTCCGCACTGTCTCTCCGTTTAATCTGTACCGCGTGGGCTGCTGCGAGTCGAGCCACACGTTTAGTTGGTATCGCACCGTCGAAAACTCACGTTCAACGTCGCGCGGTCTGTTTGTCAGGACGGATAAACGAGGACGCTGCCCTGAACTGCCCTGAAACGCCGGTTGACTGGCATGAGGACATGGCTCGTCGAAACGCGTGTGTTCCATCAGTGATCGGTGAATTTGTACAGTGATTAGAAAAAGATAATTACTTATTTGTTAAGTAGCAGTGTCGCGATATTGAACAAAAAAACACGAAGAAAAAAACAGTGACAACCAATGAAGATATGAAGGATTTTACCGGACTAAAAATATAGTGGAAAAGTTGTAAAAAAAAACGTTGACGATCTTTTTATTTTTGGTAAAAAAAATTGTCAATGAATAATGACAAAGCGGTTTTTTATTTATCGATCAATTAACAAACCGTTGATAATTTCGAGTGTTCAGGCAAATTAATATCTCATTCAAAACTTCGAGCAAACGTAACCACGTGTCGAATATCAGCACCGGAGAAACATCTTTCGCAGTGACACATTCGTATGTCTTCGCTTTGCGGGTAAAAAACTAAAGTGCATCGCAATGGTTCCTTCGTCGGCGGCGATGCAGAGAGAGGCATCAAATTTTCTAATGGAAAATTTACTACAGAGCAAAGCACCGCCGGATACGGATTTCAGTCTGACGTTCAATCTTGCAGCGAGCTTCGTGGCGTGTCAGCGCGAGAAAGCCGCTGAGATCGAAAGGGGGCTTCTGAGATTCGAAAGGGGGCTGATGATGATCACGAACGCTGAATCCGGCAACGGTGATCAGAGACAGCATCAGGTGCAGCAGGATTTCGAGAATTCCGGAAGAGCATCGGTCGAGAGTACCGCTGGTGGTGGACAAATGAATATCAGCGGCGATAGTTACAGTCAACAGATGATGACGAATCATACTGGAGGAAGACATTCCGGTGATCCTCGCGAAGACTGTTCAGCGCCGTTCGATGAACGCTTGCATCTGAAACGTTCATCAAGCGGTGATATTTATCTTGACACAAAGCGTTTCAAGAGGCACAACATGGTGGAGAACAGAATGGCATTGGTGAGGGCAATGGAAAGATTGGATAATCGTTCGAATTCGGCGGCCGATTCGGCAAACTCGCTGGACGAACTCGATCAGGTTTCCGGCGGTGATCAGGATGCCGGCACGGCGCCGGATGTCGAACGATCCGAGTCGATCGCGTCGGTCAATGCTGAGATGCGAACTTCGAACTGCTGGATTCCCAATCCGATGGATGGTAGATTTTCCGATTTCGGATCCAGCAGAGGTATCGCTCATAACAATTCGACGAGCGACGAGACACATCAGCATCAACACAACGTGCGGCCAATGAAGATTCACGTTATGAAGAATGAAGACAACAGAATAACCGGTGAAGAGACGTGCACCTGCGGCGAGGAACAATGCAACGGAATGGGGGAATGTAATAATCGAAAGATCCAGGAAAAAGAGAAACCTGAACTTAAATTCGGCGTCAGAAGGATACTAGCCGTTGATCACAACATTCGACGAAACACTGGTAATCATATCTTATTTGATTTTTATCGTTAAAAACAACAAAACATCTGCGACGCCTCCTTCAATATCTTCAATATTGATACGACGCGCTATGTTTCGATTAATCACCGCGTGTTTACGGTACTTTTTCGCCACTGGAATAAGTAGATAATGTCCTTTGTTCGAAAATAGAGCATCCGTTATCGTTGAAGACATAAATCATTGATATCAACGGAATTTTGAAGCTTCAAAATGTAACCTTTCTTATTCAATAACTAATGATAACATTGACGAGTTTGAATAATTTACAAAAAGCTTTTTATGGCATTTAAAATATTGCGAGATACGGTAGAGGTACCGTTAGTGGCCACTGTACCATTTATGGCCATTTTTATTATTATACGCATCGAATAATTTTTTTATTCAAAACCGCATATTGATTCTTCAAAAGTTCCCATATAAATTCACCGAATCATCTATTCGAAGTTTTTTTTTTAATTCGATTATATTTTGTTCTATTGCTTCGAATGTGATGGCCACAATCGGACCTGAAGTGACGAAAAACGGTACCTCTACTCTATAGCGAACTAAATATGTTGGAAAAAAAATCAAAGACATTTCAGTAGTAATTCTTTCCGAGGAAAACAAAAATGAACGGAATCTTTCATGGTATTATTCGCAGCTGTTTTTCTACCCCTAATGAGTATTATTGAGTAGACTGTTATTACTCCTCAACTGAAATCAATGGATGTAAAATCAGAGATTATTGTACAGTCGTTGGTATTATGATAGTCGTAGGATCGTATTATAGCGCTGAAGAGGAGGCGAGGACAGAGCTTCGTAAGCGTCTGCGATTCATGCTGGTAGTGGTTGAAGGCTTTTAGAGTTGAAACAAAGCTCACTACAAATCAGTGTCGGTGGCAGACTTCTGCTGCTCGACGCTCGCGCTCCCTAAATCTCATCCGCACACCCTCAAGACGAGTCGCGCAGCGTGCGTGCGGGGTGGAGAAATTCAAGCGCGCCAGAGCAGAGCACCGGGTCCACAGGCACATCGTAGTACGACGAAGCGCGGCGTCAGCTGGTCCGCCACTTAGCTTCACCCCAATATTAAGCCCTTACGATTGGTGCCTATAATATTAGACAAGCGGCAGAATCCAATGACGTATGGAGCACCCTCTCGCCTCCAGCGAGACCCCCTCCCCCTCGCCTCCCTCATATTCCTTTTTCGGACTCCACTTCGATATTCTTCTCTATACTTTACCACTGCCACCGCGAGCCGTTTACGATCTCTCTATTGACCATCGAAACCAATTTACCGTCGCGTACAGACTTTTCTCGCGGGAAACTTTATCAACATACTTATGCTCTCGATAATAAACTACGTGCGACTATTACTTCTCCGCCATTTTACCATCGCATCCCTTATTTTTTAATTTAAATGAGTCTCGATGGTAACATTGTTCATCAATTATTTCATAAAAAAAAAGACTTCGCTGATTTTTTATTCCAACAAACAAATACTCTCAATTTTTATCCCTCCAGTTTTCTCTGTTTCCGCATATGCATGATTGACACGAGTCGATAAAGTGTTCATATGCTCTCCCACGATAAATTTGTCTCCCGAGCGCGTACTGTGCAAATTACTACCCCTCCGCGAATCGAGGTAAAATTAGCGAAGAGTACGAATATATTGCATTTAACATTGGCGGAATCGGAAGAGAGAGAGAGAGCGAGGTGGCCGCAGAGAGCCCGGAGATTTGTTGGTTAATCTATATACAGTAATAAATGCCTATGTGTCCGGTACATGTGCACATAGACGATACATTCACACGCGCGTGTATCGAAGTAGATGGCGCTACCGTTCAATTCGATGGGGGAAGGGGGTTTCATGCATTTGTCGGATATATATAGTGTTGCTGGATGCATTGACCGTGCCATGTGCATGTGTTACAGCATCCCTCCGTTATATCCACGCCAATCCTTGCCGTTTCCCCCCTTCAGCCCCGCTGATTCCCGGAACCGTGGCGAATGCCAGCCGTCTGAACTCCAACACCACCGACCCTACAGCTTCGTATACATCCCGGTCTCTCTTGCATTTGTATACGCAATTCGGACCGAATTCATCGTCCATCCACAACCTCTCCACCCTCTCCCTCTCATCCTCCCGACGCGTTTATACGTCATGTCGAGATGTTGTGAAATAATTGCACGAAAAAGTGATTGGCAACAAATTCGAAATTCATCGACGAGCGCGGACCACGCACTGACCGGGCTGTCGGGACTGCATGCGCGTTACTGACTAGTGAATATATATGTGTTTATTTCACATTTGTTCACCAGCACGCATAGAGATGCATCACAGCCACGGTCCAGTATTTCCAATCTCCTCTTTTCCCGTGTGCTGCAAACCTCTCTCCCCCCCCCCCCCCCCCTCCTGCCTCCGCGATAAAATGAATTTTCCCACTCGACTCGATATTCCCGCTTGATTTTTTTTTGTGACGTTTTATTTTCCTTGTTCTTTCTTTTTTTTTTCGTTCAAACACTAGCGCGTATTTTTTAACAAGCGAGCGAAGAGGGAAGTGTTATGTTGGATTTGACATGATGTTAGACTCACTTTGATTGTCATCTGCATACGTGCGAACAATAGTACAGTGAAAAAAAAAAAAGAAAAAAAAATGGGAAATTGATGTTTATTGTTGTAGAAAGGGGTTAACATTTTATTTTAACTTTTTTTTTTTGGCGGATTTGTCGAAAAAATTTAATAAAAAAATTGCTGAAAATTTTCGATGTATTTTCGATACGAATTTTTGCTGCTGCCGCAATAGAAACGATTTATCGATGTGTCGCCGGAAGGTTATTGCTCAGACAATATTGTAATTCGTTGAACGTATAGACGAATGGTAGGTAAACGAGAACGAGGTATGCAGGATAATAATTATCAGTTCATTGTCGGCTGATCGATGCGCTCGACGAGGAATTGAATGCCACAGTGAGATAGAGCTGTACTCGGTGAGAGAACCCTCTAATGTGATTGCCGAGCCGTAATAGGTATACGCGTTCATCGAAAATTTTCGATTAATTAATTCCGTTCGATATGTATATTCAAGCTATTAAATAACATTGCGCTTGTCCGCTCGTGTGAATTTATCTCATCGCCTCATCGGAATAGTATGAAGAAACGATAAAAAAAATATCACGAGAGGTACTTTTGTAGGTTTTTTTTCGTGATGAAGGATTAAGGAAATGGTGGGCAATGTAAACATCAGGCGATTTCGTTGCCCATCTCTCGAGAGTTTTTCACCCTCAGGGTGAACCGCGTACCCTTGTAGCGTCTTCAGCATATGTATGTTCATCTTTTTGAGAACAAAATCTGAAGCTGCGTAAAATTGGAGTCGTTTCGCGCGATGAAAGTTGCCTATTTGACTACGACGTCTACTAAAAAATTCTGCGAAACAATGTGTTACCAATATCAATAAATAAAAATTTAACGTTTATTTGCATCGATTTTAATGAATATGATGATGAAATACATATGCAAAATTTCGAATAATCGCTGAGTTATCGCACTTTTTTCTAATTTTTCTTCGAGAAGTGACGAGAAAATGAGCCAAAACGCTGAATACGAAGAATGATTTATTTTCTCCTACAAATTGGATACCTAATAAATATCTCGTTTATTTATTATTAAAAAAATAATAATTTGTATTTACAAAGATTTTTCCCCATCGCTTAAACAATGCTACTGATGCAAATAGCAAAAAAAAATCCATAGCAGTAAAAATTGAACGAACATAAAAATCGAAAGAGCAGTAATAAAAATCTTCGCCTTGCAATAAGTCCGTCAATTTCACCGTAAGGACGATGATTGGTACTCTATACTGCGTATCTAGTTAATAATGCATCAATTCTTAATCGGTAAGAATAACTACGTCCCCGCAGGGTTACAGTAGCTTAGACGGTTCGAGCGCTCATCGTTCGAAAAATAAAAGACTATCGAGGCATCAGTCGAGCATAGCGAAGCGGAGTTCTGAAAAGGCTGGCAACTGTAACAACACGCACGAGAGCGAAAGAGCGAATAAAAGTGATTGAGGTACGAGTTTTAATACCGCGTGAATCCGAGTGAGTCTTTGGCGTTTGCCTGCTAGAAAGCCACGTGGAGGGAAAAAAACTATTTCCATTCAATGTTTCCGTTGGATCCTAAGCCGTTATTAGATGCCCTACTTGTCGTTTCTCTCAGACGCTCCTCGATCTCTGTTTCCCTCTCTCTGTCGTACGGGTTGGTTACGAAAACAACGATAAAAGGCGATGAGTATTTTATGGGGTACCGGAATACAATGGAACTTCTCCTATAGGCCTATTGTGTTCGCCAGGGATTTGTTTCTCTCTTGCATCCCTTCTCTCGCGTAAACCCACCGCTCTCTCCATAGTCTCCATTATTTTATTATTTTCCAAACACGTCACTCTTGTATCTCATGCTGTTATGTTGTTTTTTTTTTTCTTCGCTCACCTTATATGCTCCGACGTGGCCAACGGGGCGTGGCACGCGAGGGGTTGGTTATGAAACGTAAAAAAAAATTGTGCAAAATAGGCCCCGGGACCGGCCCCGCCTTGGCGAGAACCCGCGGTCTCGTTAGCTCGTTATATCCCTGTATTAGAAGTTCATATCTTTTTGATACATAATGTACGTATGATATACTGCGGTAACAGATCGAGGAATATAACCCAAATCCTTCTGTAACTACAATCCACCCTGTGAATGCATTTCTGGGCGTTTCCGGCGTAAAAAATCGTCACTGTTCGTCGACGATAAATATCGTACAACAGGGAACGCGACTCGGGAGCAACAAACTATCTATCGCTTGTTTTCCCGGGGCGTATGTCGCATGAATGCGTAGATTCATTTTTGGAATTTTTTTTTTTTTTTTACGATCGCCGATTTAAAAAAAAAATTAAAAAAAAAATTCAATTTCACGATAAAATTTTTTCGGGTTTTCATTTTATCGAAACTTCAGTTTTGGATTTACTTCTACTGCACAGAATACCAACACTACAGAAGAACCGGACAAGTGAATTCGCCGCTCGATTGTATTTTACTCTGTAAATCATAGATGTCAGAATTTGAGAGAGAAATAACAGGAGAGAACGAGAGACAGGGGAGTACGTGTAGGTCGGACGTTTATAAACGATAAAGTGGAGATACGAGTGCAGTTAGGAAACTGTAATAAAGTAATGGGTCCAATGATGATCGCACCGGTATGTTTTATGACGGCAACACGTTTCGTTTAATACCGCTTGTCCTTTCGCGTATATCGTGCCCCGTATCCGGTTCCACAGGAATAACATGAAATATTGTAGGCTCGTCGGGGCAAAACGCGTTTACGATTCAAGGGACCAAATTCATCTCCGAATTATCGACAATATCGAAACGTTACATTTCTCGTGAAATCAATTTATTGCACAGACAATTCTGTCGAAATTCATTCCACACGCTAAATCTGCCGCGAGTACAAAATAACACGAAGATCATTCCTATCCTGAACAGCTTGAGGATGTTTCCTCGGTTTATCCCGGTTTATTCGCAGACGCGTCGAAGCGTAGTGCAGAACCGGCGCGGGAGTTCAGACGTTTGGATTTACCAGAAGCTTTCGAGTTGCTGAGGAGGGTTCGGAGAATGCCGAGGTGTTCAGTCGGATCAAATATCCCGCGAGAACGGTTGATACCTCGGAATATTCTCCGACGTGTATATTCCACTGTTATAATCCGCGTTTAGTCTCGGATTTTTTTTTTTTTTTTTTTCGTTTCATGGAGTTCGATAATCGGTTTAATTATCGCCGTCGGTATTCAATAAGAATCTTCGATTTTTTCGATCTTTGCAAACGTATGCTGAAAACTTAATCTCACCAAACCTCATGTATCAATCGACTTTATCTCCTTTGCGTTTGTCGTTTTGCAGAACAATTTTATCAAGGATTACCGCCCGGCGCAGTGCCCGGTTTTCCGCACAATCTTCCACAAAACGCGGGAGCTTACGTGATAGCAAAGCCGATTGCAAGGCCGGCGTATTACCCGCATCCTCCACCGCCGCAGCATCATTTCTCCGCGAATACGTTGCAACTATTGGCATGCAGATCATCTTACATAACCGGTGAGTTAATGAACTTATAACTATACCGATCGTCCACTTTCAACTCAATCTATCCGCTCAAATTGCGTTCGACAGAAATATAATTTCGTTCCCGCGGGCTCTCCGACAATTCTATTATATATCCGTTGCAGACGAACATACTCGATCGAAATAAAAAAATTCAATCTACGAAACATGACAATCGTCGATTTTTATTTTTTTTTTTTCGCGTCATCGAGTCTCTCGTCTCACTCGTCTATGACATTGCTGCTTTTATGCTATACTATACATATGCAGATCGCAATTTCCGGCGACTCGTTTCGCTCACTCTGCGCATTGTTCGTGTGTACATTTTATTTATTTATTTTTTTTATTTTTTTTTTTTTTATGGAAGTTGTACGGACAACGATTTTTGTCCGTTGAAAAGCTCGTACGCGCGAAGGTTTAGGGTTGTATGCACTTGGGGCAAATAACACGCCTGCGTACACAGTAATGTGTGTATACGACGGAGTGAATTCGCGGCGACACACCCGCCGCGCTATCGGATATCTTGTTATAGGTTGGGTAGGTCTCTCTCTCAGTGCACTGCATATCCACAGCGTTATGGTACGGGGACATGGAGTGCATATGAAGTGCAGTGAAAGCACACCGCTGTGACTCTCTGCCACCGCGTATTATGTATAGACGGGAGAGCGAGAGAACGGCGGCGATGCAACCCGTCGGTGCACCGCACGCACACTTTAACACCCGCAGAGAGACGCAGAGAGAGAGAGACCCGTACGGAATGTGTATCTATGCACGCATGCAACAAGTGCGTGCGAAATATCATCGTTATATATATAACAAGTACATTGTTGTATTTATATATATAGACGATCGGATAATATCGTTATGCTCGGCTTGGCAATAATATCGGTCATCCGCGCCATCAGGTATCCCGCACTATAACGCGTCTATGTCTATCTAACCATCTGAAAATTATCGGCGATACTCTCGGCAACTGATTCGATTGGAAAATATTTCTTATTCAAATATCTGCTCGATATTAATAAAAATAACAATAAAAATGTCCATTAAAAGGCACATTGATTTTGGGAAATCGCGATGTGAATAAATTCGATCATTGAATAAATTCGGACGATCGCGTTGTTTCAATCGTTGTTTTTTAATGTGTTTAAACAACAGTTGCTAATCTCGGTGGTGGGGTTCATCATCCAGGTGCGCAGGGTGACGGAGCGACATTTCCCGGTGGTTTACCAGCGAGAATCGGCGAACTCGCCGGTATGGGAGCCGTAGGCTTTCCGTGGGCCGGTAGCGCCCGCGGCCGGCCGCGCAAGGGGATGATGCGGAGAGCCGTATTCTCCGATCTTCAGAGACGCGGTCTCGAGAAAAGATTTCAATCGCAGAAATACATCAGCAAACCCGATCGCAAAAAACTGGCGGACAAACTCGGCCTCAAGGATTCGCAGGTAAGAAAATATGACTTTTTTCAAAATCGTATTAAATGCCTTATAAAAATGGACGTTGATTTTCTGATTTTTCATTTCCCGATTAATCTTACGCGGAGCGAAAAAATTTTTTTTTTTTTTGCAAATTTTCCCGATAACTCGCGAATTTTTACGTAGTTAATTTTTTTTGTTTGCGATGCGACACATCGTTAAACAATTTCAACCCCCCGACAATTGGGCGTGTCAATCGTGAGAATTTTCGATTTGGTAAACTGTAACGGAACAACGATCGTTTCATGGGAACAGACTGGCAGGATATTAGAGTCGGTCTCGTGCTATTAGTGGAATATTCACGCGTGGGGAGGTTTGATGATATTCCGCGGGTAACCGTAGTGCGCACAGGTGCTATACAACGCATGCAGTCGTTGGTACATACAGTCGTCACATAATACCTACGGGTTCGGGTTAATCGGCAATGCCACTTCATTAGTTGCAACACGCATCCCCCGAATCGCTGTATCGGGACGGAGGAAATGCTGCGCCCGCTAGAGAGCTCTCTTGATTCTCCGCTATTTTCAGCTGTTCTCGTTGCTGGAAACTGCGCACCTCACCGAGTACACCGAGTCTAATGAAACTAAACGGACCAGAAAATGGCACTGCGATAGTTTCATTTGATTTCATGAGCTTACGACTCGATGACTCGATACGCCTTTCCGTTTTACATACAACCGTATAGTACCTAAAAAAAAGTCTATCATCGCGTTCGAAGTATCGCTGAAGCGACGTAATCAAAACAAAATCAACACAATAGGTATTTCACATTAAAAAAGCTTAAAAAATCTGAAACAAACAGAATTCTCTGAGGATATCGTACTATTCGTCAATATTTCAGTCTGCTGCTTGAAAAAAATAGCATTTTCAAAGTTCGTTTGCTTTCGCTTACGATGTTTGTAGTAAGAATAAAATAATTTAAAAATATCGAAATTTTTTTTCAAATTTGTTTCGATGTCTTCCAAAGCCGAATTTGTTGTACAATAATCTATAGAAAAAGTCTAAAATACATCGAGAGCTTTTCGCCTTTTTCCACTTTACTTCGAAACGTTGCGGGTACACGAAGCATTATTCTCTTCTAAATTTAAGCCGCACGGCAGTGATAGCTTTCGAAGAAACTGTATAACCAAATGGTTTTACACGTTACATCGCGCGAATAGCTTAGCCGGAAGTGCAGGATGTGCTATGCAAAGAGTCAGAATATATATACATATAGATAACTGGCGATCTCTCGGTTAACGTCTGGCCGCTCGCAGCAAATATGGTCGTTGCTGCTGGTGTCTTGAGGGTGTGAGGGTGTAAGATCGAGTGAATATAAGGGATGACTGTGGCTCTCTATAGGTATAGTAAAATAGAACAAATATGTATAGGTATGGTAAGCTGGTAACGGGGGTTGAAGAGAGAGTACGCGCGCGCTACGGTTGAGAGGACGAGTTGGGGGAAACGCGCCCCCGGAGGACGGCGGGGTATCCGAGGTATTCTCATGTATAATTCACACCTCGAGCGCCATGCCTCGGCCGCCATTGGACGAGGGACTCTCGATATACATATAGCTTCAAGAAGAACCGGATCGCGAGCTCACATCCCTTTCTCTGCATCGAGTCCTCACGCTTTTACGAGGCGGCGTAAGGACTCGCGTCGATGGCGTCGTTCTCATCCTCGCCTTCCAACTCCTCTTCTTCGTACTCTTCCTCCCCGTCTCTTGATCTTGAGAATCTCTCGCACTGCCACTTCGAGATTCAGCATACGAAAAATATTATATTTTTCCTTCCGCCTCGAATAATCAAAGTTATATCCGGATCTTCCAAAAAGTGTCGTATCACATATACGTGATTCTCGATCTTTCCGTTCGGGAATCGTGAAAAATTCGGAAAAATAACAGGTTGACGCGTTCGTCGACTCGCTCGCCCTCTATAATCCTTTTTTTTCCTTTTTATCGAATATAAAGTACAAATATTCGCGCGGAATTCTGACGAGTAGAATTTTTTCACTGTGCGATATTTGACGATCGTACGTGCGACGGATTTTTTTACCTCGAAAAAACGTGTAAGAGAGAATTTATTGTTTCCGTGGGCTTTCATTGACTTTGAATGAGATATAAAAAGTACCGGGAGGGTAGAGGCGAGTGGAAACGGTGGAAGGCGGCTTTTAACGAAGTTTAAGAAGAAAGAGAGTCGGAGAGAGAGGGCGGGAGGAGAGGATGAAGGTACTGTAGATGGCGGAGGTCGACGAAGCAGACGGAAAGTTTTTCTATAACGTTATTACTCGAGGCGGATGGATTTTCTCGAGTATAGCCTGCGATCCGGGTTTCGCGGGATGAAGAGAGAAGCAGAAAGAGCTTTGGGAGGAGAAGAAAGAGTGAAACGAAGTGCGGAGGTTGGCGGAGGAGCACAAGCTGCCATGGCGGGTGGATTTTGCCACACTGGCGCAGCAGCTAATATCACACGGTTCGCCACACGAACACCCATAAAAGCGATTATTGTCCGATGATGGCTCTCTCGATGGCGCGATCCGGGACCAGCGCAGCCGGTACACCGGATGTCAAATCTCGACTAGACCCCTTCCTCCCCCTCGGGGAACCATCATCATCCCTTATTCGCTCCAACGCGCAGCGTAAACGTTGAGGAAAATCGTTGGGAAAAATCGTCTCGAGGTAATTGCAGAGTTCCACCATATAGCAAGAGATTCAATTAGATAAAACCCCGAGACCAGTTAAGCAAAATTGCTCATAGGATTCCTTTTTTTTTCGCCGACATTACGATTTTTTTTTTTTTTTTTTTTCATTTTTTGTCGTATGAACTGATATACGAAATAAAAATGTATAATTTTACAAAAATCGGCGGAAACACCGATGCCGATTTGCGCAGCAACGCCGCGCGGTTTACCGCGAGTGCACAGTGCCACCGGAAGCAAAGTGTCACGTATCATCGGGGTAACATGTGCATATTATTATATGCTGCTATCGACACGGCGATCAGCCGCAAAGTGTGCACCAACGCGCGGAACTATTCGAAAATATCATCGAGTCTATTCACAGCGCCACGTTACACTTTGCTCTATCGAACTCAAACTTCGAAAATATATATTTCTTGGGGTGAAATATTTTCATTCGATTTTCATACGCGATATTGACGCTTCGGTCTATACGGGTCCGTCACGTAATGTCGAAATATGTCCGATACATCGGTACTAAATAAATAAGCAAATAGAAAAAATGAAATTTGATTTAATTCGTTTCAGTTAGAATGTTAGTGCAGTTAGTATGTCTCAGCAAAGTATCCACAACCCTTCAAAAATAACTGAGAAAAGATTGTTATTTATTCGCTCATAATTATCTGCTTCTCCCGTAAAAAGTTGATGAACTCGAAATGTATCGAAATTATCGAATTTATCGTAAATTCGAGATTTTTATATCGAAATAAACTTAAAAAAAAATTTTTTTTATTGATAAATTTAAAAAAGTCTCTTATAAAGTGGATTACAATATCACGAAATTTTTTTTTTTGACAACATAAACAGGCGGAATTTATTCGTTTCCGGTGCGATTAAAGTTTCTCGTAAAAAGGCAAAAAGTCAAAGAACAATCGAATCGGCAACAATAATTTCGATAATTTTGAAAAGGGTAAAAAAATCCATTTAGACACTCTAACATTTTCCCATCGATTATTAAAGGCCTGAAAAACAATAACGCGACAAAGTTTAAATTTATTTTTGTCAGACTTTCGGCAACATATCCGATGACCCAAAATATAGGATCAAACGCTTATGAGATGCCGTTTATTTATGCACAAAGTTCGCGACTTCTTGTAGACGGGTAGTTTACGGGAGAGAGAAAGATAGATGAGTTGCGCGAGGAGGGATATAACTAAAGTAATTAGTGAAGGTGGGTGGACGAGAGACGAGCTCCGTGTATTTTGTAGCGTCGAGCGATGCCGAGTAGCGAGCAGCGAGAACCCCTTTTCAACGAGATTTCCTCGCCGTTTCTGATGCCTCAACTCTGATGCTGTCTTTCGCGCGGTTCGCTATTTACCGTCGTAAACCGACGATGCGAATTTATTATTATTAAGGTCTCAGGATACTCTCCGTGTACTCTTAAACGCACGTTCCTCGGCTATATCGTCATTTTTCACGAGTTAACGATTAAAAAAGTTTTAATAACCGCTATGACTACGCGCAATTCTGTTTCACCGAAGTATATAGTATATCTATATAGTAGGATATTGAATGAGCTTTTTGTTACGAGGCAATATAAATTGAAGCATCAATTATCAATTTTGCGAATAAATATTCAAATCACAAGATACACCGTTCAGATTATGAATTAAAAGTTCGGTAAATTCCAATATTGGAAAAAACATCGCAACGTCAAAAAAAATTATGTCGTAAAATATATTTATGATACATCCAATATATTTTCCACGAAAAATACAACATTACGAACATATTTTTGGAAATATGTCGCTAAATATATAAAAATTGATATGATTATTATATTAATTATTATATAGTATAAAAACGTCAAAATCCCCAATTTTTTAATATATATTTCGAAACCATATTTTTGTGCGTATATTTTTTATCTCGCGATTAATCGTCAAGATCTTGAGATCAGAAAGCGGATGGTTTTCAATTACGAGATTGGTACAGCAGTAGAGGGGCACTATAGGTCCAGCGGAATTGAATACCAAGGAAATAAAGAGATTTTCCGACTGCCCCCGGGGGGTCTCTTATCTCTTTAATAATCCGAGTCGACGTCGCACGCCGGATTCCCTTCCTGCCGCATGGCAGGTTGTCAGCATCACGCCGTGTCGCCTTAATCGTTCTCCTCGCGTTTCTGTGAAGAGAAAAAGAAAAAAAAATTAAGAAGTACAAACTGCGTGATGCCGCTACGTTGAGATCGCGACGACGAAGATTTCCGAAGACTCTCGCATCCGCGGCCCCAAGTTATACTTCGTTTTTTGTTTTTCTTTTTGTTTCCGTTTCTCGAGAGCGCTGAGTTGCAGACTTCGTAATATTTGCGAAGTCGCAACTGTGATGCATTTAAAATTAACGGAATATCGCTTCCATAATGCGCTCCAATTCGCTTGGAAACTATCAAAATGTATCGTATAATACCTACAATACGTTATAATTGTTACCCCATTATTAAACCATTTCCGTCAATCCAAATTCTACTAATTATTATTACATGATTAATTGCATTGGTCTATCGATTGTGTGGAATCCGATAAACGGCTTTATTCACTATGCGTCAAACCGCTATAAATTGTTTCTCGCAAATTCTCATGTATTCAAAATACATCGAAGTCGAAATTGAAAAAATAAAAAACGAGACAAAAAATATCGAATATCGAAATAAAATTTTTCAAATATGTAAATTCGCGGTACGGCGTTCTATGATTAACAAGAGACATTTCTCAAACGTTTTACTTAACATTCTTCGTAGTAAAAATCGTTTTTAAAGTGAAGAATTCGACCGTCAAATTAACTGAAGGAGAACTCTCCTTTCATTTCTTTATCTCGAAGATCGTTGCGAAAGAACGAACGTCCTTCGTCTCGAGTTCAATGCGATAACCACTCACTCTTCGGGAACGTGCGGTTTTCTCGAATTATAAGGGTTGCTGTATATATCGCGAAGCAGCATTTTCCCTCTTTCACTCGACTAACGGATCTCGCAAGTTGGAACTGACAGCCCATTTAATACCGACTTGCGAACAAAGTGCTGCCACTATTTTATTCGCTATAGGTATACCGCGCACCGCCGCGCGAGTACAATAGGCAAAATGTTCGTAACAATTTTAATTTACTTCGCGCGTTAAACGAGACTCAATTAAGCTTATAAATAACTTGAAAATTGCATCAAAATAATATGCAATTATCGGATAATCAACAGGAATTAAAAAAAAAAAAAAAAAAATTAAATTAATCCGATAGAATATCGCATTCTCGATGTTTTACGAGAAACTCATCGGGACATAAATTGGTTAATATGATTCTTCGGATTGAATTTCAGAACGAATCACAGCTGAAATATAGAGGATATTTGTTTAGGTTCGCGTTATAACACTGTATTCTATCCCGAAAACGGCAAATCTATATACATCTATGAGTATATGAGAGGAAGAAACGAGATGGCCGGTCGGTTGGTCAATCTCTGGGGGGACGAGGAGGCTGAACGCCAGACCCGTATTTCCCACGGACCTGAATCTGACACACGTTAGACAGATCGCCCATTATATAGGTTTGTGTTTCGCATACGTTTGCCGCCTATATGTATATGTTGGAGGATAGAGTTTCCGGAATTCCATCAGTCAAATCAATTTGTAGCCATTAGCCGACGATATTCCCGCAGTTTACTCATCGTATTGCCTTTCAAGAAATTTCTCGACCGCACATCGATACTGTACACTACTTTAACCGCCCACTTGTCGTTGCAACAAATGTTCTCTCTTTTTTTTTTTTTTTTTTATTTTGCTACCCTCCGCTCATCGATGTATTATATTATTCCAATAACTTTTAACCTTTAAAAAATGATACTTTACCGAAAAATTACGAAATAACATGACGCGTCGAAACTTCGCGGCATTATAATCCAAGCGTTGTAGATATTAAAAACAAAGGCTGCCTCTTGCAGGGCATAACATGAATATAACGTCGCGGCAATATCTTGCAGCTTCGGCCAACGTACCAACACTCCAAAGTCTTGAGGCACCATAGCTTCAGCCCCCACACCGCGGTTGTCTCTTTCTCTCTCCACTTCATGCGGACCTTCATGCATTATGGATTTTACTTTGAGAGACGCAAGTCCCGCGTGCTGTGTTCGCATCCAAAGGCGGTAGCTAAGAAACCATGAATATACAATACTCCGCGCTCTCTAGCCGACGAGAGAGACAGAGAACGCTGAGCTTTAGTAGTATGCATACTACAGACTTCTCCTTTGTGGATAAACTTTAATCACTGGTGCTGTTGCCGCGCGAGGGTGAGAGTATTTCGAGTCTTGAGAATCTTATCTTCTCTTTTCGCTATTTATTCTTCGAGCTTTTTGCGGTCATCAGTGAAAGTCTCGAAGAATCCAACTGCATACGAAACATATCGCGATGCTTCGAAACGAAAGCTCGTACTTTCGCGAGACGATAAGTAGTCGATATTCGCACTGATTTTTTAAAAGTAATAATTTCGTCGCATAATTTCCGCACAAATTCATTATACTTGTCGAAGAAAACATTAAAATTCTAATTATTCGCTCTAAAATCAGTTTTTTTTTAATGTTTTTCTTTTCGCCACAAAAGCAACGAATTCGGGTGAAGAAAATTAAAAAGAAAAAGAAAACATTTTGCGACTTTGAAATTTTACACATTTTTTCGAGAACAATTTTCTCGTGCGAATCGATAACACAATCCGAACACATATTTCAAAAGTCGCGGAAAGAATTACGATGCCTTTTCGCGGGCCGAAAAGCTGGCGCGCGAGATTCATCTCGAGGGCTCGTAGAGCATTCGGCGACGTGGCGTCTTCTCGCCCTTTTCTTCATCTTTATATTCGCCGATATCAATATAACCCCCGTCCTCCGATTTCGGGGGCTTTCTATGGTTATAGCCGATAAATATATGAGAATATGTCACCCATCGCCCCTTTTTTCTTTTTTCGAACCGGTGAAGTATTAACATGAGAATATCAGAGACTTTTCATCCCCTTCGTATCTGATACGCGGAATTCTCGCACGCTGCGGTATCGGGGATGCGAGAAAAAGCTTTGCGAGAAGTTTTTTTAAAAGTTTGATCGCGTAGCAAACTGCTCGGAGCTCTTTCCGGCTTTTGCTTATATACTGTATATATGTATACATGTGTAGATATATACATATATATTTGTAGAATGGTATAACGTTGGACCCTCCAACTCCATTTCACTCGCAGCCTTCGCTTCTCAGTTAATACTCCTCACGGCGAGCTCTCTAGTATACACCCCCTCCCCCCTTCCCCCAACGCCAAGGGGTCGCTTCTGAACTTGACGTCATAATCGATCGTCTTTTATTAAACCAACGGAGATGGCTAATAATATCAAGCGGAAGTCACCCCTCTAATAGCACAACTAGAAGAGACTTACGAAGAGATGAAAATTGGTTTGTTGCAGTTTTGCAATACATCGTGAAATTAACAACCCCTAAATTACGAGACGAGAAAGCCGATCAAATTTTATACTTCGAGCTTTAATTCGAAGTTTTATTAATATTCGATTGTCTTAACAATTATTTTTCGAAATAAATCTAAAGATTTATATTTTTCGTCTTTTAAATATTAATCAAAAGTGAAAGAAATGATTAATTAACAAGTCGTTAGACTTACAACCCCATATCTCGTAGTTTCGGAGAACCAAGCAATTGCCGAATCTGCGATAACATATGAGAATCGTTTTTTCCATATCATCATCCCCTAAATCACAGAACGAGATAGTGTGTAATATCGTACGTGTAAAATACATATCTGCCGGGTTCTCCGAAGGTCGGTTTAGCTCCGGCTGGTAGCAACTACCCTCCATTCGCCGTTTCAGCCGCACTCCCGCGGCCCGTCTCTTTCTCCTCTTCGGAGGGGTAGTTCTGAGGCCGACGTCATAATCGATCGTCTTTTATTAAACGGCGCCAGATGGCGGCACCACGTCGAGACCCGAACGTGCGAGAGAAGCACACGGCAAACACCGAGAGAGGTTTGCTCTCTCGTCGTGGGCATCGCAGCGGCAGCTTCCTACGCGCGCGATGGAACCGGGGGGTTAGCTTTGCCGGCGACGAGCCGTGGGAGGATGAGTTAAACGGCGTACGACGCTTGGAGGTGGCTGGAGCGGCGTCGGCGTCGTCGAACCGACGTCGTTGGTGGTGCCACGCCAAGCAATCCCGTTAGGGGAATGAGGATCGACTGTGGATAGTACGAGGGTGCCGAGGCTGCAGCCAATCGTTTAACGATTACCCACTCGCGCTTACTCTATAACGCGTTTCAAATGTCATTATGCCTAATCCACGCGATCCATGCGGTTGGGTTCCTTGCAACCATTTCGTAACTATATATGATATACTATACCTATCATGTATTCAAGACGAGTAGGAGACGATTGGAACTATTGAGAAATTCTCGAGGACTATTTGAACGACTGAATTAGATGGGGATTAAGCTTTGCGGTTTGCCATTAGAACTGCTCTACTGACACATTTGATTAGGCAGATCCTTGATAAGCGACTAATGATGATCGCCCCGAATAGCACGAAAATTAATCTTTAATCATTTTATTTTATTTCGAGGACTAAAAACCTTTTTTTATACAAAAACAATGGTTATTTACGGTCGGTAAAAAAATTGCTTGATATCGGAAAATTTTTTCGAGTGAAATAAGATGAATTCGAACAAATCGTTTCGCCGTTTCAAGACCCAAATCAGACGAAAGAGCGTTAGCATACGCGAAGCGAAAAGCTTTTTTCATAACTGCGATTTATTTATTCAATTTATTTGTGATATACCTGAAAAATGGTCTTCTGCAGTTGTGCGAAAACGGTTTGTCGACCACATTTTTGGTAATAAAAGACGAAATCAAAGAACGTTGCGCCCGACAATTTTCAACGGCAACCCGCATTACGCAGTGTTCGCGTCAATTCAACTCGGTCGACAAGCGTGTTAAGTATAGAAATCGCAGTGCGGTATACTACGCTCGGCCATCGGGACGCTTTCGTGTGTGTATTGCGCGACGAACGAAATCCTTACCTCGATCGTCCGTATACGACTACGACGCTTTGTTACTTCTGTTGGTCCTCTCTGGTGCTTTCTGCGCCTGCCGCTGACGGGACAATCAATCACCCCGCTCTTGGCTCGCGCGTGTTACACGTTCGTGCTATAGAAACGAAGAAAGGACGAGGTGAAGAAACGAAGCCGATAGTCGAGCCAAATTTTCGCTCGTCGACGACTTTATCGATCGAAACTTTACATTTAATTATTCGATAAAAAGAAACAAATCGATTACCGATAAAGAAGAATCGTTACGATGCTGAAAAGTTTTACGAAAATTACGGTCATTCGCTACTATCGTTATACTGATGCTAAACAATTACTTTCATTATTAAATAACAAAAGAGTTTCCCATTTTCGGCACAAGAGGAGCCACAAAAAATTATTTCGGCCCGTTGGCAATTTGCTATTTATTCCGAAAAAAAAAAAAAAATGCAGCAACACCCACCCCTCGATTGGTTGTCGGTTAAAATTTGACACCTTCCACGTTGCAGGCGAAAGGATGAGGGCGTCATGCATATATACTGTGATATATAAACGAGTAAGTGAGAGAGAAAAAGAGAGGGCGACAGAGAAAGAGCGAAAGACCCGACGGTGGTGAGTCGAGGTGTCAACTGCACACGCCTCCGGTATCCAAATGAAAATTCGGAAAGCAGCACCGGCGATATATAAAATCAATCCGCAACGGGGTTGCCGCTGTTAGGGTCAACTTTTCGCGGCTGCTGCCGGCACTACCACCGACGGGAGGTATATACCGGAGGCGACCTTGAGGGTGGGATAAATTCACTATATGCGGCTGTTGACGTACTCTGCACCGCAATATAGCTATGTATACTCAACAATACCGACAACATACTCAACCTGCAGTCACGAAAGCATATGTAAACATGTTAGCGTACAAGCGGTCTAAATACACAACTAGTTTACACTATACGCTACGATTTATGTCCACGCGGCGTATTCGATACGTAAAATCGAAATAAAAATAGTGAATACTTGAAAATAAATTTGAGATGAAATTTATACGCGAAATACGCGATCTCAATAACTGCCTTCGATCTTTTGCTTTCTTGGTTTCGCCTTCAACGGGAGCGAAGATTCAATTACAGGTTAAGTGCTGTGAAAAAGTTGGAAAAATATTTTGAGGTGTAATTTCTCTGATTGCATAAAACAGATATTGGGAGAAACTTTTATATCGTTGTTATGTATAGTATACATAACGATTAATTTTGGAAAAAAAAATATATCATTTATACGTGCGCTAATATCTTCGAGGGGTTTTTCATGTTTTTTTTTTGCATTTTAACTTCCCGGTAGCAAAAGGTAAACGACGTTTTTTATATAAATTTTTAAAAGTAAAATTCTTCATAGAAATTACGGAATGGGCACTACTTAGAAAAAAAAGTCGGATTTGAATCCATAAACGGTTTTTATAAAAAGTAAAAAAAACGAACCGCATAGAAATAATAAAATTGTTGAAAAAAGAAGAATATAATCAATAAAAACCAAATGGTAGTATTTTCAATAAAAAGGGTATTATACATAATTGGCATTTTAACGATAATCAGTCTCACAACACACGCAAGAGCACTGGAACGCCAATAATGAATACATTCTTTTTTATTAGAATAATACCACTTAACTCATAATGATGTAACGTTTTTAACGCGTTTCCTACTATTATTTAAAAAAAAATAACCATTTTTCAAGCACATCCTTGACATTATTTTTTCATTTTGTGCAGTAAATGTTATTGTATTTAAGAGATCATTTCAGTTGACGGACATAAAATTGGTTGATTTCCATGATTTTTTTTTTACGAATAAAATTCTTTAATCAGTCCGATTTTTTTGATTTTGTAAAAAAAACATACAAATAACCGATATGAATATGTTTTTTGTTCACCGTGAGCGCTTTAAATGAAAAAAAAAAAATCGGACTGATTAGCGAATTTTAGTCATCGGAAAAAAATTCTATAATCTATAACATGATCGTCACTGGATATACATATTTCTAGTGATCGTAAAAAAAACAGATTTCATTGCATGAGATCGCTATTTATGTTTAACATGTGTTAATAACGTCCATGTTTATGGAATCTTTTGAAACTGTTGGTAATTTTGCGGTTTTTCGTGTAACGTTTACACATATTTTGATCGGACTGTTATGGATATGTTGAACCGAGGAAATGCGTACCGGAATTTACATGCTGATACACGTGCGGCCGCCGTACATATGCTCGGGTAATGGTTACTAGACCATGCGTGTTCGGGCATTCGGCTCGTCTGAGTATAGGGTGATCGCGAGTCAGAGGGGTCGGGACTACAAATGGAGGGAAATCTGTGCATTTGACGTTTGCCCGTTGAACGGCGAAGCCGGTGGATCTCGTGTGTGAGTTCTCAGACAGGGGGAGGGTAATGCATACGCTCTTTAACGTTGTGGAAATAGGAGTGCTATCTTTGCGGACTCTACCGAACGCCGAGAGAATTCCCGACTTAAGGGGTGGAAACGCGCTCGGCGACTCGATAAACGGCGGCGAGACAGAGAAACGATCGAGAAAACTCGATTGAACTCTCAGGGAGAGAAAGCGAGAACGAGAACTCGGCTGTTTCTACTGCGGTCCGAAGCAACGATTGGCGATAGGGCGGGACCCGGAACGATCCGATTGGATCGAGAGGGTGCGAGAGACGACGGTAAGACGAAAGTGCCTTCGAACCCCCTCTTCCCCTGCCGATTGAAATAAACCCCCGTCGCGTAGTATACCCGACGGAACGTTTAGCGAACTGTAATCCCCGTTTAACTCCCCGTCATTTCTCTCGATATCGTCGGCAACCCCTCCCCCAGCCACGGAGTGAATTTCATCGGGAACTCTATCGGCTTTCTTTTAGCGATAAAAATAAAGAACGTTCACGAAAGTGACGCACACGATGAAAAATGGAGTTCGATGAATTTTTATTTTTCTCCTCGATGTTGTGTTCGCGTTCGACGAATATTTTTTCGAGAAAATTGATAAAATGCATTATAGTGTTTATTGCTGAAATAAAAATAATGGGATAATCATTATATATATATTGTTTTTCTGTTTCTATTGTAGGTAAAAATATGGTTTCAAAATCGTCGAATGAAATGGCGGAACAATAAGGAACGGCAGTTATTGGCGAACGGTGGTTCCCGGGAGCAAACTCTGCCGAACAAAAACAACCCCCATCCGGATCTCAGTGACGCGGTCGGTGACAAACCAAATATGGATCTCAGCGACGCGAGTCCTCTTGCGAGTCCAAACGGACAGGACGATTGCACGGACGAGGAAATCAATGTTACGTGATAAGATCCGTAAAATTTCCACAAAACGAGACTTCGCGAGAAAAACAAATAAAAAATCTGATGAACGAGCAACGAATCCATCACTGCTCCAGGGATTATTAAATACTACATGGATATGTAATTTCCATTCGAAAAATTGCCGAAAATTTATTGTTTCGGGATACGAGGCGATTACTAAAAAAAAAAAAAAAAAAAAAAAACAAAAACAAATTTCTAAAAATCCCAAACGATGTAAGATATTGTAATTAGGACTGTGGGTGTATCTGTATCTTTTCGAGGCGTGTCTCCCAAGTTATTCGTAAAGTCAGGTTGTATTAGTACGTAAATCTCTAAGATTTCGATGAGATAAAAGGATAACCGATTGTTATGGATTAATCGCGATTTTTGCGAAGAAGGAGATACCAAATGTAATTACTCTTCGTGATATATTATATATAAAATTATATATATAGTATAATAAAATAAATAATAATGTATAGTATAATTAATTCATGTAATATACCGCAATAAAAGTGTCTAAGCAACTAATTGATTTATTTAATATTTTTCCATTGCAGTTAATTTTTTATGCAAATGGATTTTTTTTTTTTTTTTTTTTCGAATTTACGAATTTTTTTCCACCATTTTCGCGTGTTTTGCATCTCGTTTTACCGGATATATTGACGGACCATTTTTGAAAATGCATAAAAGCTGACAGTATAAAAGTGATGAAATACGCGCGAAATTATTGCAAAAGGAATCAAAATTCAATGTTTTTTCAACATTTTTAGTCAAAATTGAATCGTAGTTACGATGCAATATATAGTTTATTCATTCATCATAATTCACTGGAAATCTAACTGACCGACGGAGCTTTGCAAGAATCCGACTGCTGAAACATCGTCTCGAGCTTTTCGTATTCCCTTTATACTTCACACCTCAATATTAATAACAAATAAATAAACTATAGAAGTTGCAAAAATAGATATGTAGGAATCTATAATTTCACTGCAAGTCCCGTTGCATATATCGGTAGTTTCGATCGTATCGACGGCTCGAAATCTGACTGACCGACGGAGCTTTGCAAGACTCCGACTGCTGAAACATCTCCTCTCTTGATGTACCTTTTCCGGAAACTGCGCTATCTGCGACTCCTGATGGTATTTTGGCGAAACCCCTGCGATCCCTCACCTCTCACTGACCTTATCGTTCAACGATAAGTGTCCTTCCAAAAATTGATGAATTTCTGGACCCTCGTCAATTTATCTTCAAGTTACGTCGTGTCTTCTGAAATTGTTTCTGTATCCGAAGTTTCGCATTTGTTATCCCGTGATAAATTGAGGCCAAGGTCCGTGCTATCCTTCCGTAATAGTGCCGAAAGTTGCCTGACAACATCGGGACACGCATGTCATTAAAATTTAAGCTGTTGACACGATTTGACCCAAAAATCAAGATATTTCTTTATAGCAGACGAAAGGCAAACATTTTTACAGCCGTACCAATCAATTCGTATACAACTGATCGCGGAATGAGCGGTCAAATAGACGGCACTCTGTGTCCCGCGTTTTCAAATGACCTGTAAAAGATAATCCGTAAATTTAATTATATTTTTTGATGAGATCGTTTCGCAAGATATATATAATTTCGTGTTAAATTGGAATTGCAAACAAAAATTATGACCCGTTTCGTCCCCTTTATCAGGAGCTAAAAACCCTTAAGAAATTGTTAGCACGAGACTATGTCGAAAGAGAACGAAAGATCAGTTCTCGATGTTTAGAAATGCGAATTACGCATAGGAAAGTGTAACTTTAAGTAGACGTAACGCCTTAGAATACATGAATTTATTTTATACATCATGGCTCGCCACCAGTAACATACAAACGGCAGTAATTCATATAATACGCTATATCTATACAGCTGTACAAGTGGTAAATATTAATATACAGAAATCTACATGTTTCGGTAGGTTACGCTGCGTATATCGGCAGTTTATTGAGCGTATCGACGGTAGGAAATCTAACCGACCATCGGTTCTTTTCGGAACCCCAAAAATTAACTAATCCCTTCAATGTCGGGGAATAGCACTTCTACCAGAATAATGCGTTAACCCTTAACGTCATTTTCGTAAAAACTTCTGGTAACATGTATTTCTCACTGATCGTTCAACGATAATCCGTTCTGTCGGTAATTCTATCTCGTTGGCTGCTGTTTGAACAGTTTTTGCAGATCGTCTCTCCTGTCCTCGAGATTGCCAATCGGCACTACTCTCCGATCGTTTTTAACGTTTAGCGTCAATGTCCGCGACGGCTGCACTTTCGTCGATGAAACTTTTTCGTTTACCGGATCAGCGCCTTTGCTCCACTTTGTTAACCAATCGTCACTGGACGCCTGAAACGTTGAGATAACAAGTAGATCGTTCGTAAAATCCGAGCGCGGGATTGTAGCTATAAGGAGTTCGGCACGTTTTTCGAAGTATGAAGGTCTCTTTTTTCGTGCCGCCGCAAAGATATTTGAATAATGGACGAACCTTTTTGTGATCGATCTTCTCGCCGCTCTCAAGTTTACCTCTCGCTACTTTATCCTCGAGTTGCTTTATTCTTTCCAATTCTTTTTGGAGTCTCAATTGCGTCTGATATTTAGCGACGGATTGGGCCCAAGGGCCGAGTTCTCCTCTCATAGCTGCGCTATAAGTCGCCTGACGATAGCGTAACCCGTTGTATCATTAAAGTTTAAGGTAATGAAGAAATTTATCTTCAGCGACGAGATTTTTAAAAATTTCTCACCATACGCCTTCTTTTTGAATCGGCATTACCAATCGGATCCGTTTCCTTCTGTGGTCCCAATTCCACGAGGATCTGGAAATCGGCGTGTTCACCGAATCTGAAGCCGACGCCGACCCTCGAGTCAGTTCCTGTATGTGTAAATCAGCGTAAAAGTAAAAGTTATTTTATTATAGTCTCATTACAGCTTCGCGTGGCAAAGAGATTATTCACACAGTTATAATCAGTGCGTAGAGTGTATTTTAGCACTGTAATTACAAGTTGACACGCGGCATCACGCGAACCTCGCGGTTGCTGAATATACACCGTTTTTCGCGCTGCATGACGAATGTTACGGTGAAAGTGAGAGTTTGCTTCTCTCTCATTGTCGGACTCTGACGTAAAGTGATGCAAATTCGAGACACGCGCGACAAGTCACTTAAGGAATGCGAGAGATTCATTGAAATTCTAAATTTTACAGACGGAATAAAATTTAACGCTGTCGGCTACTTGCCTTTTTTTATTGGTGGGATATTCGAGTAGACTAATGAAAGTATAGTTGGAAGTTCTTCGGGAATAATCAACGCCGTCGTACCTGATAAATAAATTAGAGAATTATTATTATTTCAGCATTGAAATTTCATTTCTACGGCTCAAAATTTGAGTATTTCAATCTATCATTTGATATTATTTTTTTTAATAAACGATCTCTATTATATCGATATCTAAAAATGTCTGATATACATCGACTAAAAACTCTTCGGAAAAGATATTTTGATTATTTTTCTTCACCGATTCGTAAAATCCGATCGGTAATAGAATCATTGAATACCCGCAACGGACGACAGCGAAAATGAAACGAATAACGTGACCGCAAAATCAATACAGTGATTAGGGACCGCAAAATCAATAAATCGATTCAATACCCAAAAAAAAAATGAATCGATTGGATATCCCAAAATTAAAAAATCGATTGGTTACCAAAACCAATGGATTGGTTCAGCCAATCAATTAATTGATTGGAACATATTAAACCAATCAATTGGTTGAGGCAACGGATAATTTTTCTCCGTGAAGAGAAATCCGCTTTGAATCAATAGCTCAGTACAATAATGAGTTTAAACGATTCGATGGAAAGTGGTCTTTATTCCGCTTCTTAATGATCATCATCCGCGCGTAGCAATGCGATCGAGACGCCGGTTTTTATCCCGTTTCAGTTTATTCCGAAGCTGTTAGCGTGTCTTATTTCAAGGATCCTCACGAACCAACGAGAAACGCTCGACGTAACAATGAGGTGAAGGCCGAAATCTATGAATTAATGTAGTCAGAAATTTATAAACACGAATGCACGATTATACTCACAGTCGTAGAAGAGCAATAAAATGCTCACTCTCAAGAAGGTGGCCTTCATGATTTCGGTGGTTTTTGTACAGCGTAACGATTGATAACTATCCAAAGTGCTGCATGATCAATCGTTCTGCAGCGATAGGGCGAAGAGTACCGAAGATCCGCGAAAAGAAATCAGGCACAGTTAACGGTAAAACGAATGAATTCGGTCGAATATGCACGAGGCGCGAAAAAAAAAAAACTCTGCGTCGAGTGTAATGATCCATGAAAATCGGTCTATAGATCAATGGCATTCAATCAAAAACATGATAATTATAATTTTCAGGCATTAATAAACAATAACCACAAATTGATCATTAATATTGATCACTAACTATTTTACGTTACGTTAAGTTTCTTTATTTTGCTCAAATAAAAGATCAAATAAAAGATCGATCGTCGATCGTCGATCTTCGAAGATCGAAGATTATCTTGTAAATTTTTTAATTTTTCACACATTCGAACTGATAGATTTTTATAGATTCCGATAGCGTATAGATAAAAACTTTTACCGTCATACCTAACAATCCTTATGTGATCGATTGTCGAAAAATCGTCACATTTATCAGCGGAGTCGCGTCGACGAACTGAACGGAAAAACCAACGACAGTCTTGGTGTACACGCGTCTACTAACAGCGTCGCCGGTGCGTAAAGAAATCCGGGAAGATAGTTTTGAAGTGAAAGGAGAGTCGCGGCGATTGTGGCTCATGGATCGGGGATCGAGGATCGAGGTCAGCGGCATGAGGCCCGGTCGAGTAACGCGCTTAGCGCTCCGACTCTCTCCACCTATGTGTACCCCCATACCTGCATTTCATACCATCCGATCGGTTGCGAACCCCTTAACGAACGTTGCGCTTGTTCATTCAACATTTTAATACATAATCGGTATCACAGGTAGAAATAGGATAACAGCTAATCTATCGTGGCACACGCGCGCACGAGCTCCCGATTGTTAGAGAGCAGCAGCAACGCGCGTTCTCCTCTCGCGCGTACGAAATGAAAATAAAAGTGATTTTCCTCTTCGCGGGGTCGTCGACGCGTCGCTCTAAACAACCTTGCGCTACTGTTCTTTGATCGAGGAGATCCTCCATCGATCATTATATTCCTCGGTCAGATCGTTTAGCAATATTACGAGTTACGAAATCGATTGGAGTTATGAAAGCGCTTACGGGTCTTCATATTTCATTGACACCAAAGTCATCGACACATCGTATCGGATTATTTGGCGTTTGAAAATTTTGCAGCGACAATGTTTTGTTATTCGTCGTTTCCGGTTTTTTGTCACTTATCACGAATCTGCCACTTAATTTTCTCCTACTTTCGGAAAAAAGTTTATTTATAGATTAGTTGATTTAAAAAAAATAACAAAATTTTTCGTTATATTGCAAAAAGTTGATTAACATTTCTACACAAATTTGTTTTAAATTTATTACACAGTTAATGCATAAAATATTCCAATATCGGTATTCTGTGTCATTTTTCAGTGTAAATGTTTATTTCGCCATATTGTACATCTGTTAACTAAAAATAAAATCTTTTCTCAGTTCAATATCCGATACGGAAAATTACTACTCTTAAAATACACTAAAACACGTGTAAAACACATTGACGCTGCTGATTTAATTGGTAAAAAGCAGTTGAACGCACGACGTTTGTGTATCTTAGTTTTGCAAAC
The DNA here is from genome assembly GCA_964006125.1 of Cryptus viduatorius. Lineage (NCBI taxonomy): Eukaryota > Metazoa > Arthropoda > Insecta > Hymenoptera > Ichneumonidae > Cryptus > Cryptus viduatorius. The sequence goes on along the minus strand of OZ023223.1, from coordinate 1,917,567 downwards.
CTTGTTATGATTCGTAGTTCACGAGGAAGCAAATTGTCTTGCAGCTGCTTTGGATTGCTATTATCATTGCGATACCGGTAGGCGGGTCTTTGTGCCGCGAGAACTGCGTGCAGTTAACCGCTCGTCCATATACTGTCTTCCTCGCTGATTTCCCTTTTACTATCTACAACGATATTTCCATTCGATACGAGCGCCTTATACATCGCAGAGACGCAAACATTTTCTTTTTTCTGCGGAAGTAGAGATACTATATGGATAAAATAGACGTATTGTAAAAGTCCGAAAGCGCTGGTCGACGAGCTCGTAGAACTATTCGTTTTTTTCAACGCTAAAAAAATGCACAAAAAAAGAAATGAAAATGATTCGCTACTGCGTGGGATAATTTTCAAAAATTATTTTTTTTACCGCGCTAAGTTTTTTTTTTTCACCGCTAAAAAAATAAACTATCTGAAATTTCTATTGAGTGGGCGAATTTTTTTTAGTTTTTTTTTTTTCGAACGATCAGTTGTTTTTTTTTCTTCCAATACCAAAATAATAAACTAACTTACATCGCTAGTGATCGGGAATTTTTTTTCAAAGTTTATTTCCGAATCTCATTAATTACATCGTAAATATCTTCTATACTGATCTATTAATGCGCGAGCATTCGATCCATGTTTACAGCGATTTAATTTATTTATGATAATAAATGTCACGTGTAGGTGAAGGCGTAGGTCTTTAATGTTGCAATGTGGCAGTCGATGCTAAAATAACACTTGAAGAAAAAGCGCACCGCAGTTATATTACCTACACGAATAACGTAGGTGATGGTTTGAGCAACGCGATCTCGGCGACGAAGGCGCACCAGCGTCAAACATGAAGACCGGATAAAATTCTACTAAAAAAAAAGAGTCATCTCTGTGTTGGTAAATTATCAACGATAACACATGCGGTCTGACGATTGCCGGGTCGTTTCAGTGGTGGAATACGATGGTTGTAAGTAAGAACTCGTATATGTTAGTCGGCCCGCATGACGCTCGCGTACGTGCAATCGTCAGCTTCGGCGTTTGTGTGCGTACGACAATCGACGAAGTTACGTACACACGTGGCTTATAGCGTGTATAAGTTATGTACACGTGAATAAATGTGTACAACGGAAGAACCCGCGCGCTGCCACGGCCAGGCGTTACGGATAGTCGAAGCAGAAGGTGCCGGATCGCGCGCACAAGTCGTCGCGGTTATTTCGTGCTCGTTGTCATTATTTCTTAATCGTCAAGAACGAAACGACCTCAATGTGTCGTCGAGAAAAAGTAAAAAACATCGAATGAAAAATTTGAAAAAAAAAAAAAAAAAAAAAAACGAAAAAAGCTCCGATAAAAGTTTAATAAATGCTTAAATAATCTTCAGAATGTTTTTTTATAGTGCTTTGAGACACGCGTCATCGGAGCCAAATTTATTATAATGGGATATGTTTGTAGCCGAGTGAGTATGCAAATTATAAAATTGTTAGCGCGACACACTTTTCGCATTGATGTTTTCTTTTTTTTTTTTTTAGAACTTTTCTTTATATTGTAATAATATAAGTTGGCATACAAATGCGTTTTAAGAAATTTAACGTTCGGCACATACGCCGATGTCGTCTGCATGCAGTGCACGCGCTCGGCTCCTCGTCTATCTACACGTACAGCTAACATATATCAAGAATCGTAAATATTACAACAGTCGAGACGCTATCGATAGACGCAATCCGTATGCATTCGTCGCGGCTGCGAATTGCCTTGAGAATATATTATTGTTAAAAAAAATCGATATTGGAAAGTCCTCTGAAAAATGGCACTCGTAAATGGACATTTAGGTCTTTTGAGTGACTCGCGAGATGCCATCTCGATCCTTGTTTTATCATCGTCAATGATCCATCCGATCGACTCGACCTTCGACATATCCCGCTCTACTCGTACGGATCCGGAAGTTAGCCGATATATCGCGTCACGTGATCAACGCACGAACACGTTTTTTTTTCTATAAATAAAGAAAATGCAATTATGCGCATCGTGCTGCTAATCTCGTAACAGTAAATAAATATGAATCGTAAACGCCCACTACTTGTCGACACTACGCTTCGGTGATCGAGGGAAGGCTTCAATGAGTCTTCCAAACGACTCGAGTGTAGCTGTTGACTTCGTTTTTTATTATCAAAAAAAAGGTATTTATAGAAATCGTATTTTTGTTTATTAACCAATCTTTGGGATTTATTATCCCCTTTATTAAGGAGGCTGTACCGTTACATTTACAGCCAAAAATGGCGTTCAAAAAGAGTTTCGAATACTTCCCATTGATTTTCCATAATAATAATAAAACAAATTTATTAGCAAATTAATTTTTGGGAATTATCTAATAAATCATCTAGCAACCAAATTTTTTTTACTAGAAATTCTTTCCTTAATTTTTACTGAATATAGATGATTTTTTGATTTTTTTTCTGATTTTTGAAAATCCCGTTTTTCAAAAAAAAGTTTAATCAGTATTTTATGAATATGTTCGATATATCACTCGGAAACTTCTTAATTCTAATGGGTAGTCATTTTACGACAACGTATCCAAATTTTTGACTTTTCATGCAGAAAAAAAAAATTCGAACATTTTTGGCATTATTGTTATGAAAAATGAAAGTTCTTAGAACTAATGGTGGATAGAAAAAAAATGGATCCCATTGGGAAGTATTCAAAATTCTCTCCGAATCTTACTTTTCGCTGACAACATCACGATACACCCTCTTTAAGTTATGTATGATTTTAAAAGAGAAAGTTTGACTACAATTTTCCGCTGAACTACCGCAGTTTTCAAATCTAATTTCTTCTCGGTATTAATCTCTCCGGCAATGATTTTCTTGCGCCACAAGAAGGCTCGGCCTCAGTGGTTAAATTTCGATTACTCCCGACGTATTTTCATTCGTCAATTATTATCCAACAACATTTCGATCATCCGCTCGTATATTCGCTTAACGTTATTCGCAACTGTAATATCATCGTAATCAGTGCGTCTGGTAGGCTTTCGTTATTATTGTTATTATTGTCGAACCCAGACGAGGACTATCACTCGTTTATTTACCGTTTTACTTCCGGTATCGTGATTACGGTGAAGTAGACCGGGTATAACACCGTCGATGCTGGTATCGTACATCCCAACAGTTCGTCTTTTACTTCGAATTCGTAACGGAACCGACCTATCGCTACAGGTGACCACGCTGTGTTAATAGTTGTAATTTGCGTTACGTTGCGAGTGCGGGAACGATTAGCGTTTGTCCGTGACGATCTAACAGTACAAGTTGAGTTGCACGAGTATCAACGGACCTTAGCCGATACCTTTTTTTCATTTCTCGACCCGCCAGGGACTTCAGTCGGTTGTTCGACTCCGATAATGTAACATTAACGAGAACGACAATGTCATTCTCATGGTTATCTCGCGGTAAAGCGCCTAACGAGAACGCGAGACTCTTTACGAAAAAGTCCAATGCGTTTCATCCGTTCTGGGTTCGTGATCGTCGTGTCTTTCAAGGACGCAAGTGTCCCACTCGGTTATTGTAATGCAAGTTTTCCTCGCATTGTCAGCTGGTCGGTGAATGAAAAAGTGTGTCGGAGTCGAGCTCACCAGACGATTCTCTTTCGTATCTCTCATTTTCTATCGGTGTTCGAAAGAGTAAAGACATACGAAGCGCTCGGATCGAAAAGCAGCATCAACGATGTTTCGGTAACGCGGTACGCAAGTGTTCGTGATCCCGTCGTGTGCAAATTACACGTGAGCAAACCGGCGCATCCGAACGAAACAAAAGGCGAATTGCGCTTGAACTTCGAGAGACAAAAGCCGGATCGTGTATAACGCGAGTGCGAAGTAAAAAATGCAAATGTTTCGAGAAGTCGTGAGTGAGTCAATTTCCGTTGCGAGGAAAATCCTGTGTGTTTTGTTCGTTGGCTCCTTTTTTTTTCTTTACTTCGTTTATCATGGTTTTGCGGTTTGAGTTATTTATCGTTGGATACGAAACCGAAAGTAGGATTACGGCAGTTCATCCTGTAGATAAATTCAGATTTGGACGATTTTTATGTTTTTTTTCTCGTGATGTGACAAAAAATTTCCAATCTTTGATCGTCGTATTGTTTGCCTATTTAAAAAATTTTTTTTCGTTTTTTTTTTATATTATTCGATAAAAAAAAATTTCGTGTAATTTTTTTGCAGTGAATGTTGTACGACGATCTATTTGGCCCGTCGGGCCGAATTCTACTGATTGGAGTCGGTGCCGGTGCGTTGCTGCTAACCTTCTTGATCGCCGTCTGTTTCTTCACACCCGGCTGCCTCGTCTACGAATGCATAAGACGACGAAGTAAACAATATACCAATTGAAATAATTACTCTACTGTGGTGTATATAGCCAGCTGCGTGTGTTGCAATCTTTCCGTAGAGACGACTTTTATTGATCGACGTTAATGAAGAACGAAGTGTTTCGAGCTCCGCTCGTGTCCCGGTGGCATCCGGCACCGCGCCGTTTCGATTACTATATGCATCTATACATCGAATAGCCCCTCAATAGGATACTTAATCTTCAACTCACGTTCTCACGACAGCCATAGCCGGCCACACCACTTTGATTCCTTTCGATACACGTAACGCGAGCTTCACGCCAACGTAATTAACAACTAAACACCCCAATTTAGTGTTCCGTTAAATGCAAACAATTTGTTTTTTTTTTTTTGCTTTTTTTCGTTTTGGAGTCAATTTATGGAGAAATTATCTTCTAATTGTAGACTACGGTTAAAAAAAAATAGTTATGCAATGTGCTCTTTAATTTTGAACTTTTTTTTTTCTCTCCGCGTCAACGACTAATTCTCACGGCAAATAGCTTCTACATCTCGAAGGTACGGGGTTACGTATTCGCGCTCGTTGTATATCGCCAATGTATATTACCCGTATATCTATCCGCTGTTCACTCGAGACGTTACGCCTCCATTCGCCAAGCGTCACGCCATACCCTGTTTTCTTCGTGTTACTGCACCCGATGACGGATATATCGGTTATGCAATTACACGTGAAGAAGTAACGTTCGATGAAAAAATTAAGTACTTGTGAAATTACCCACCCGACAAATATTTATATTTTTGGTTGACTTCATTGACCGCTTTTTCTGAATGTTGTGAAAAATATTAACATACGATCAATCGATCAAACTTTGTCCGAAGCGAACGTTTTTTCCGAGTGTTGACCCGAGTCATAGATTAAAAAAAAAAAATTATTACCTATAAATATTCTAATGAGACTCGAGATGAAGACACAAATGAGCAAATCGTAGCTCCACGCTATTAAATCATCGCAATTTTTCAAAGATGACGAACGAGCATCGCTAATAAATGTCCCGCGGCTATGTCGCTACCATATTTTTATCCGGGAATAATTTTTTTCCTTCGTATTGCATCACTTCATCAAGCTTATGGCATAATTGCGTTCGCGGATTTAAATTAACTGTTTTTTTCCTTTTACTTCGTTAGAAAAAGCAAAAGCCGATAGCAAGTCAACGCCACTGCGATACAATGGCCAAACGAACGACAATATTAAGTTGGGCGATGTGAGTTATCGCTCCTGGCGATTGGGAAGCCTCTATGAAAATGGTAAATTATTTATTTATTATATATTTATTATTTATTGATGATTTATTTATTATTTATTTATTATTGATTTATTATTGCGCAGGAAGCATCTGCGAGGTTCCGGAGTCTCAGAGGGATTCCCTCAACTCGACCAATGCCCAGCATTTCGAGAATATGGAAACGGCTTCGACTGCCGTAAGTTCATTTTTCGCCCTTTTCAATTCTCTTGAAAAAGATACGAATTCGAGGTAAAAAAAAAATTCTTTGCACACAGAATCTCATTCAAGCGGAGAAGCAAAAAAATGAGAATCAGTTGAAAGACTTTCCCACGGAATTGACGATGAGTCTTCAGTACCTGCCGCCCATCGACGACAAAATAACCGGAAAGCTCGTTATCGGCATTGAGGTGAGTCACGTTTCACTCTTTTCTTTTATTATTCATCAAAGATTATTTTTACGTGTTCGCCGCGTGTGTCTGAAAAAACTCGATAACATTGTTTTTAATCGACACTCCAAATGCAAGACGAAATGCATCGCGGAATGATAAAAGGTACAAAGCTTTCATTTGCGAAACAAAGGCACTATACGCTATACGGTATTATCACAACTGCGCGTGTATATGGCCTTTTGATAAAATGAGTAACAATAGATTGCGTAATGCAGGCAGTGTCGAGCCTTCCGCCAAAGCAATACAACTGCACCCTCGAGCCTTACGTCGCTCTGAACATCGTTAAGCAATCGTGGACCAACCGAAAGAGACAAAAGCTTCACAGCTTCAGAACGAGAGGCATAAGGCACACGGCGAGTCCGATATATCGAGAAACTTTCGTGGTTGCTGACGTTAAGTCGCACGAAGCGAAGGTACGTATCGATGATGAGAAGTAAACAGTAAAAAAAATATATCTACGATGTTTTTTGTCGCGGAAAGTCTATTTCTTTTTTATTTTACCGCTTCGTATCAGCGATTCCTACTTTACCGACAATACTTCGGGAAACGATCGATGCAGGACTGCAGAGCGGGTCGCTAGCCACAAGGCGTTTAATGTATTAATTTTTTTTGTTCTTAAGGAATGGATTCTCGATATCGCAGCCTACGATCACGACAGATACGCCAATCATACGGAGCTGTCGAATCTTAGAGTGCCGATAAAGGATGTTAAAAAGATACTTTATAGCCCGGAGATTCATCTCTTTAACTATAAGATGAAGCCGTCCAATCGGGTAATTTTTTAAATATCCGACTTTTAATATATACATTTTTAAATATATATATGTTCATTAGAAAATATTATTATTATTATTATTATTTTATCATTGAGTAGCGATTGTTTGGTATTGCAGGAATTCGGGAGTATTTTACTAGGGATAAGTTATTTACCGACGGCGCAGAGACTGACGATCAACGTCGTGAAACTGCGCGACCTGAAATTTGCACCAACTGTCCCGAGCGTAGAAGAATTTAGTTAGTATTGCACATTTATCGACGGAGTTTTTTGAAAAAAAAAAAAAAAAGTCACATTTTGAGTGAATTATGAACGGGTAATGCATTTGCAGATCCATACGTAAGGATACTTATGTTAAATGGAAGAACAGGAAGGAAGATAAAGAAAAAGAAGACGAAATTTCTACGTTCAACGGCACAACCGGAGTTCAACGAGACTCTGACGTTCGAATTGACTTACAATCAGTTGGACACCGCGCAATTTCTCGTCGTACTGTGCAGCAAGGTAAGAAAATTCGATCGTAAAGCAGGAAGTCGTATTTCCCATTTATCAAAAATCGCAGTCATCCATAACGGTTTCGATTATTTTGCAGTTAGTGATAGAAGAAACGAGCAATGAGCATCAAAGCGATAGTGAGGATTCTGTGCATTCCTACCAGAGGTCCAAAGATGTTTTCATTGGCAAAGTAGCGATTGGAAACGGCGTTAGAGGTTCGCAAGAGAGGCTGCACTGGTTTTCCGTTTTTCAGAATCCTCGAAAACTCGTTACTGTGTGGCATACGCTTAAATAGTCGATAAATGTAGAAGAATAAAGTAGAAAAATAAATGTATAAAAGTCATTTCCTTTGTCGATATATCATTAATTTTTAAGTATTAGCGAATATCTCGTCAAGTGTTCGCCAATAATCTCTTATCGGACACCTGTATGTGTCAAATCTGCGCGTTCATTTTTAGATCGTCGAGACACGTCGCTGAATTATCGGTGGATCAGTAAATGTATTCATTGTCATTCGCGATCAATTTATATTTATTATATAACGGAATTAAATCTTCTAAAAATATCATCAATCAGATTATCATTTATCGGGACGCAGTAACTGTAGAATATAATTTTATTTATTCCAATCGACGCAAAAGATTGAAAGTAGTCGTGTTAAATGTCGAATTTAATTTAAATTATTAAGTTCTCGTATTCATTTGCTCTTCGTGTAATAAATTATGTACATTTCTATAGAATATATGGAGTACTATAACATAAAATACTATATTACTTACCACAAACAGCTTATTTTTCAATAGACCCGAAAAGTAAATAACAAGAAATAAAAAAAAAACGAAAAAAAAATCATAATTTACAAACAACGCGTAACTAAAATATCGTATCGGATTCATCTTACGCGCGGGCAAACTTGAATATAGCGCGGTAGTTCGCCATGTTGGATCGTCAGTTCACCGAGCGTCCGCAAGGAAGCGCGAGCTTATCGAAAAGATTGTGTGACATGCAGGCAGTGCGGCTGGGAAAGGTGGCACGGAGCCTCAGTCTGTTTTGTGACTTGTGCGGGCGCGTTACCGGGCTAGTAGTTGTTTCGTTTCGTCCTTTGACGCGAGTTTTTTTAATTTTTCAAACACAACACATCGTTGTTTGTTAACAAAACGTGTAACCCGTCGGATTCGTGAAGCAGGCAACGACGTGCGGAGACAACGTAAAAAATGTGAGTAACACGATCCTTCGAGTACCGTAAGCGAAAGTTACAACGAGTTTTACAGAGATATAACCTGCAACGTGCGTGTATGTGTACGTCTGTGTGTGTGCGTGTGAATTACAAAACGTTGTACGTCAAATGAGCTCGTTATTACGGTGTAATTTCCCTTCAAATTATCAACCATTTATCGATGTCCTTTCACGATTTCGCTTCGTGACTATTTCTTCGAGATTCGAACGGAGTCTCTTCTCGAAGGACTCGACGTCCCGTTCAACGGTCGTTTCCAACATCACCCTGTGTACGCGTAGAACAATTTTATACCCTCGCGTTTTATTTCTGGGTTTTTTTTCTTTCGTCTCCCACCGTGTGAATAACTCATTGCGTGTCTGCGTCTATCCACCTGGAGTCTCCGCGTCACTTCGATACCTCGTGCAGTTTACTCGTATATTCGAACTAAAGTTCTTTCGACATTTATCGCAATGAGGATTTAATAATCGCCTTTGTCTTTATCTTTTTCTTTCAATTTCTCGATACGATAGAGATCCATTATTTCACCATTTTTCCGGCTATTGTATCGTCTCGAGGGGAGTCTCCCGGAGTTTCGTAGAAACTGTTAGAGTAGCCGTGTCGAACACAAACGGAAAGAACCGCAGCAGGTTTCGACTACGAACTCGAGTTTTTTTTCTTTTTTGACCCTCGACTACCTGCCAGTTCGTAGCCGGTTTGGGCTTTGACCACGTTTAAAAATTCCGAGTCGCCACGCTGACAAAGCCAACGAACCCCGAGAATCTCTTGCTATATACGATAAATCGTAGGGTAAAACGGGACTCGATCGATGTCTCGATTCGAACTCACGCTCCCGAGATAATATTATTTCACGATTTCAACGTAAATCGTACGAACTCACCTTTTCATAATAACCGCCACTCGTAAATGACGTATGTCTCGAAAATAATCGTAACATAATCAACGAGTCGAAAAAACAATCTCGTCCTCGAAAAAATGTTTGTTTTTTACGAATCCGTGACGTATTTTTCAAGATACATTTACAAAATAGTATCAAAACATAGCCATTTAGATCGGAGTAAATTAACGCGGAACTATTAAAAAATACGTGAAAAAAATATTATTTCGCAACATTCCGCGATCTATTGGGTTTTTTTTTCACAAAATAGTATCGAAACATATAGTGATTTAGATCCGATTAGATTAATGCGTACTATCAAAAAATACGTGAAAAAAATATTACTTCGTAACGTTTCGCGATTCATTGAGTTTTTTTTTTCTTCGATGATATATAGGTGTCATAAATACAACTAAATATTGCTCTAAATTTTTTTTATCGCGACGAGTACGATTATAGAACAGCATTGGCCGCGAGTTTATCGTGAATTTAATCGGAGATAATAATCCGTGTGCGGTAGCCTGAGCCCCGGTGTCGTTGTCAACGTTGATGATTCGTACCGTGTGAGGGGGAAGCGCGTGTCGATAATCGAGAGTGCGTCGAGTAGAATGGCGAACATATGTGTGCGCGCGTTTTCCGATAGGATTGTACGAACAAAACGTACGTACGAAAGTGTTCGTGTTCACGGGCATCAAACTTTCCGAGGGCTGTCGTACGTGTTACGTAGACTATAGCGTCTGTACTGTCGGTCAACGGAGACCAGTTTCGTTTATGCTGCTACAGCAGGAACGATAACCTATAGTTCTCGACAAACGCTCTTCGTTTACTGCCCCTACTATAATGATACCTTAAACTTCCCATTTTTTTTATTGCTGCCATTCGAATCTTCTGAATTCGACTGCTAAAAAAAAACTTCCCGCGGAAGCTCAACCGGTGTTCATTTTTTTTACGTATAGCTATCGATTGGCCAAAAGTTTCGTTATTTCGAGTAAATTTTACTCGAGAACATTTTTTTTATACTTTCTGCGCATAAATTTTGACTTTTCATGCCTCCTGTGCTTAAAAATTCGTATTATAGAAATAGCGATATTAATTTTTTTTAATGAAATTTTTTTGTTCGTCTTTATTAGTAACAAAAAAAAACCGTTAACTTTTTTCGAAATTCGTCGAAAATATTTGACGAAATTCACAAAAATCGCTGTAATATCGAAAATCGAGGAATCACTGACCCGTCGATAATGCAGTTACGCAAAATATTCAATTAAAATCGACGCGCGGATAACTGCCGATAACTGAATTAAATTCGTATTTCTCTTGAACTCCGTGAATTCACCATTAATCGTAATAATTTCGACGGCTGATAAATATTATCATTATCCGCGTTCGCGTTACGATTATACAATAATGTGTATATAGGTAGGTCAGCGATACGTCGAATTACGTGTCGCTGCATCGCGGAACAATTCAATCGAATCCATTTATTTCGCCGCTATCTTCACCGACAAATCGACCTCTGTATACGGAAGTGCATCGTAACAACGCCGAATCATCTGATAGCGCGAAACAGCAGTTGAAATAATTTACTTTTTATTTTTTTATGTATTTCAAGTACGACGAGCTGTCCGTGTCTCGTCTCGACGAACACACAATTGATATAATTTTCTCACAGTTTCTTGAGTCGCACAATGTATCTTACCGTCGAAAAGTACTGTTGGGACATAATTTGAAATTCAGATTTTTATCTTCGCTTTGGTATTATTTCGAATTCCCTTGCGAGTCGGTAGAGACGATTGTCGATTCAATGAGAGGCCCCGGTGCGTCGGTCTTCTTCTCGTGTCGCTGCTGTGTTGTTATGTAAATTATTTTAGCACGTAACGCACACACCCTGACGGACTGACAATCAGTTTGGCTATCGTCGCCGGCGGAGGTTAATAGCCCAGTCATTGACCATCTAAAAATACATCGCTGACAAACGAAAAAAAAAAAAAAAAAAAAAAAAAAAAAAAAGTTCCGATCTAAATTGGATCTCCAATATCGGGTGTTATCGTAAATTTTTATCAATTCGCCTTTGTCTATTCGTTTATTCTGTTTGAGTTGCGTATCGCGCAGTGCGTTTAGTCGCGGCAGCAAAATCGGACGGGAACATCAGCTCCGTGACGCTGATCCGTGAATATATTTCATCGTCCATGGGAAATTTTTCTTGCTACGCGTCTAGACACGCCGCAGATCCGTAATTTCCTATGTAATTAGTCCGATCCCCGGATCCGTGAAGGATCAGCTTCCTTGATCCGCTCATTATGATTATACTACTGGAACATTTGCCAAGTTAATACAACAATAATAATAGTAATAATAGTAATAATAACCTAATTTATCCTGCCGTTCGGTCTCATCAGCCATCCGAGAATGACTCGGAGCATTCGTTCTAAAAAAATGTAATTCTTGTTTTGTTTTTGCGGAAAGAATTTTTTTTTTTTTTTTCATACATCTTTCGTATTTTAATCGCCGCTACGACTGAAATATTTTTTTTTATCCTTTGCTTCGGAGAAAAAAGTGGCAAAAAATTATCAACTGCGAGTTTGAAAAACTTTTGAAATGACTTCCACTTTATCACACGCGAAGTATTTTTTTTTTTTTTATCGTTTTTACATGTAGTCATATCGGCGATGCGATGTATCGGAATAATAACGAGTCTCGTATAACCGATGCAATTTCGCGAAAAGCCAAACTCTCTCGAGGGAGCTGTTTCCTCTTTGCCTCGTTTCCGTTTCCCGAAACATCGAGACTCGTGGAGACGCGAATACGTAGTTTTCGGAGGGGAAGAAATAGGTGTATCGTTTTCCATGTGATAGTGGGCGTTAACGCGCTCTTCGACTCCGAGTTGTACCGCGAAGTTTAGTTCCGAATTTCTGTAAATCGAAACGAAGAGAATATAGCGTACGAGAGAAAGACGACGTGACGAGACGTAACGGAGTGTTTGCGTACGAATAAACGAGCCGAGCGTTTCGCTAAGGGAATACCGAGTCAGGTATTTAAATGAAAATAGATCCACCGAGAATAGGCTTTAGGTAGAGTGCACCAACTTCGAATACCGTCGACGAAGAACGATAGAACGATGTTGGTGAAGCGGGGAGAGGGGGTGTGCAATCGGCACGTTCACAGCGTGACGGCGTCGACACCTCCACTCCGTCGTCGTCGACGTAAAGCAATTAAAGAAAAGACAACGAATGGGGATAAACAAAGTAAAGTAGAACTTTACGCGCAACTTTCCGGACGTTTAGATTGGAAAAACAGACCAAAAAAAATACGAATGCGAATGGTGGAAAAAAAATACGAACGCGAATGGTCGATCATTAAATAATGAAATGCGTTAATTAATTTTCTTTTTTCTGTTGAGAAACACGAAGTTTTGTACAAAAAACTATTTTTTTATTCCGCGATAATAAAAGCGGAAAAACTACGAAGACGATTACGAGAAAACCATCGAAATCGTAAAAAATGCAAATATAATTTGTTTTTTTATATTCATAATGATAGTTTCGCAAGCGTAATATTTTTAATGCGTTTTTTTCCCTACACGGGGCGCTTAGTATTCAACTCCGAAAGGAAAGCTAATTGGTTGAGATAACGAGAAAACTATTTTCCAACTTACGGCAGACATTTTGAAAGAACGCGTCTTTTATATACGCAAATCGAGTAAAATGATTTTTCGTTATCGCGGACGAGGAAGCGAATCATCGTCGAGGTTGAGATTGAGACCGGTAGTCGTATAAATATAAATTAATGCAGTCAGTTTTATTACCGAGAAAAAGCCAATAAGAGAACGTGGATTTCGTTTGATTTATCGTTTCGTATCGTCTTATCGTGCGGCGCGAAGCGAAATTACAACCGCGAACGTTGATGACTAAACGATCAGAGAGTTGGTCGATGTGTAGCAACGATCGAGTCATCGATCGGAACCTCTTCGAGCTATGAGCGCATTAATTTTCCCTTATCGTATCGGCTAACGATCGCGTGTGCGGATCGTCGCCGACAAGTGAGAAAAAAAGTCTATTGTCCGATGAGTAAACGAAGAAAGGCGCAAGTACACGCGAATGCTTATGCTACGAGTAATATAATAGACGATTGTCTCTAACTCGGCGTTGTGTATACACCTTTGGAACACACGCGGTTTATTCTGCGGCTACGTCTACTGTTCCTAACGCCGAACAGTCGTATACAACGCGAGACTCTTATCTTATCTCGGGGGGAGTTACGAACGGCGCTACGGGATATATCAACCAACACTCTCGTGCAATGCACGTCGTGTGCTGTATATATGTCTACCGAAAAAGTCCAAAAACGTAACGTTAGGTTAATAGATCTTCTCGTGGATTAAGTAATTGTTAAAAATGGTTTAAGATTGCAGCGAATAAAAAAAAGGCGGAAGTCGCATCGCGTAAATTATATCTCGAATAATGTAAAACGAAAATCGGAAGCTGCCTTATCGTGTCGTAGATTAACCCTTTACAAGTTAACTTTCATTTCAACGCTTTAAGCGGCAACGCGGGGAACATATTATAGTACTGTTTCACTGGTAATACTTTAAGACACGTATATCGTTACAGTCTCAACGAAAAGTGAGATTCCGAGGGAATTTCGATTTTTTTTCATTTACAATGGGATAAAAATCTGAAAAAAATTAACCGTATAGAAAGTTTTTAAAATCTCAATTTTCCATAATAATAATGCCAAAAAGTTATTAATAAATTAGTTTTAAAAAAATTGATCATCGAATCATTCGATAATGAAACATTTTTTCGTAGAGATTGAGCCGTTAATTTTTCTGAATATGTATCACCCTTGTTTTTTTTTTTTTAATAAAAAAAAAATGTTTATCAATGTTTAAAAACGGAATTTTCGAAAATTAGAAAAAATTCTAAAAAAAAGAAAAATTAATGTAACAACTTTTGCTAATTAAAACGTAAACTACCAGATGATTCGTTGAAATTTTTTTTTTCCGACTGATTTGTTAATGACTTTTTGGAATTATTATTATGCAAAATTAACGTTCTTAGTGTCTTCTCCATGGTTGATTTTTTTCAGATTTTTATCCGATCGAAAAGTCGACGAAATTCTCACCGAATCTCACTTTTGGATGCGAATGTAACGATACACCATCCTTAATTGTCGACCTACATTTCGAACACTAATAATATTTTGCGATTGTGGAACAACGAGACTAAAGCCTGAGAACTACAATAGAGAGGAAAAATTTGAAATACAAGGAGAGTTGCGCGATTTAAGTTACACATGTGGAAAGTAGTAGTCTACGCTGAAGGCCGATGAGTATACCGGTACGAGATGAGGATCGGTCGCTTGCCAAGCAATAGTTACCTATATGTTGTGCTCTGGCATCAACGGCAAGAATATTAGCCCACAAGAGTATAGTTTGCGCGAAGAGACATTGCCACGAAACAGGACGAATCAGGAATACTAATCAGGCAATTCGAATTCTTGGCTTCTCCCACGACTACGATGAGAAGGCGAATAGCGAGTATTTAACGCGGGAACTGTACGGAGGCGACTATTCCTCAAGGTTCTCACTCTTTCTTTCTTTCTTCACTTTTTTTTCTCATTTACCGAAGGCACATTGCACGTTCTCGATAAACTGAGACCGGTGCCCAACGAAGGACGAGTCTAACTAATCTCGAAAACCGATAAAAAGAGCCGATAAATGTATCGCATTAAAAGTAATCCTTATAATATTCATGAGGCTGAAGTTGGCGACCAGAGTTAGCGACCGGAGAGCGGTGTTTTTGGACGGGACTGTACCCGCTATGCACAGCAGCGATATGCAGCAGAATTAAAAGTGCACGCATGTACGGATCAGCTTGAAATTTTACATACGATTTCTTGAAGGTCTATGGAATCGATTTGTGAAAGAACATTTGTGGCGACGGCGTGCTAGACTTTGTTATTAATTAACAAAGTCCCCGTTACCGCGCGATCGAAGCAATAAATTCGCGCGATGAGTACACGCATGTCGTCGCCAACAAAATTTCAACGCAGATCGCTTCGTTATAACTTTAACAAGTAATCTGCGTTGAAATTTCCATGGCGACGGCATGCTAGCCTTTGTTATTAATTAACAAAGTCTTCGGTACCGCGCGAACGAATCAACAAATGCGCACCACGAGTACACGCATGTCGTCGCCAACAAAATTTCAACGCAGATCGCTTCGTTATAACTTTAACAAGTAATCTGCGTTGAAATTTCCATGGCGACGGCATGCTAGCCTTTGTTATTAATTAACAAAGTCTTCGGTACCGCGCGATCGAATCAACAAATGCGCACCCCGAGTACACGCATGTCGTCGCCAACAAAATTTCAACGCCGATCGTTTCCTTATACCTTTAACAAGATAGCTGCAAAATTTCATCGTGATCAGAGTTTGCGTTTAATTATGACAACCATTTATTTGTTAAAAACGCTGATCTCAGCGTTTCTCGTAAACAAATGTCTGTAATAACTAAACGCATACTCTGATCACGATGAAATTTTTATGATATCTTCTCAAAGGTATAACGAAGTGATCTGCGTTGGAATTTCGATGGCGACGGCATGCTAGCCTTTGTTATTAATTAACAAAGTGTTCGGTACCGCGCGATCGAATCAACAAATGCGCGCGACGAGTACACGCATGTCGTCGCCAACAAAATTTCAACGCAGATCGCTTCGTTATAACTTTAACAAGTAATCTGCGTTGAAATTTCCATGGCGACGGCATGCTAGCCTTTGTTATTAATTAACAAAGTCTTCGGTACCGCGCGATCGAATCAACAAATGCGCACCACGAGTACACGCATGTCGTCGCCAACAAAATTTCAACGCAGATCGCTTCGTTATAACTTTAACAAGTAATCTGCGTTGAAATTTCCATGGCGACGGCATGCTAGCCTTTGTTATTAATTAACAAAGTCTTCGGTACCGCGCGATCGAATCAACAAATGCGCACCCCGAGTACACGCATGTCGTCGCCAACAAAATTTCAACGCCGATCGTTTCCTTATACCTTTAACAAGATACCTGCAAAATTTCATCGTGATCAGAGTTTGCGTTTAATTATGACAACCATTTATTTGTTAAAAACGCTGATCTCAGCGTTTCTCGTAAACAAATGTCTGTAATAACTAAACGCATACTCTGATCACGATGAAATTTTTATGATATCTTCTCAAAGGTATAACGAAGTGATCTGCGTTGGAATTTCCATGGCGACGGCATGCTAGCCTTTGTTATTAATTAACAAAGTCTTCGGTACCGCGCGATCGAAGCAACAAATCCGCACCACGAGTACACGCATGTCGTCGCCAACAAAATTTCAACGCAGATCGCTTCGTTATAACTTTAACAAGTAATCTGCGTTGAAATTTCCATGGCGACGGCATGCTAGCCTTTGTTATTAATTAACAAAGTCTTCGGTACCGCGCGATCGAATCAACAAATGCGCACCCCGAGTACACGCATGTCGTCGCCAACAAAATTTCAACGCCGATCGTTTCCTTATACCTTTAACAAGATACCTGCAAAATTTCATCGTGATCAGAGTTTGCGTTTAATTATGACAACCATTTATTTGTTAAAAACGCTGATCTCAGCGTTTCTCGTAAACAAATGTCTGTAATAACTAAACGCATACTCTGATCACGATGAAATTTTTATGATATCTTCTCAAAGGTATAACGAAGTGATCTGCGTTGGAATTTCGATGGCGACGGCATGCTAGCCTTTGTTATTAATTAACAAAGTGTTCGGTACCGCGCGATCGAATCAACAAATGCGCGCGACGAGTACACGCATGTCGTCGCCAACAAAATTTCAACGCAGATCGCTTCGTTATAACTTTAACAAGTAATCTGCGTTGAAATTTCCATGGCGACGGCATGCTAGCCTTTGTTATTAATTAACAAAGTCTTCGGTACCGCGCGATCGAATCAACAAATGCGCACCACGAGTACACGCATGTCGTCGCCAACAAAATTTCAACGCAGATCGCTTCGTTATAACTTTAACAAGTAATCTGCGTTGAAATTTCCATGGCGACGGCATGCTAGCCTTTGTTATTAATTAACAAAGTCTTCGGTACCGCGCGATCGAATCAACAAATGCGCACCCCGAGTACACGCATGTCGTCGCCAACAAAATTTCAACGCCGATCGTTTCCTTATACCTTTAACAAGATACCTGCAAAATTTCATCGTGATCAGAGTTTGCGTTTAATTATGACAACCATTTATTTGTTAAAAACGCTGATCTCAGCGTTTCTCGTAAACAAATGTCTGTAATAACTAAACGCATACTCTGATCACGATGAAATTTTTATGATATCTTCTCAAAGGTATAACGAAGTGATCTGCGTTGGAATTTCCATGGCGACGGCATGCTAGCCTTTGTTATTAATTAACAAAGTCTTCGGTACCGCGCGATCGAAGCAACAAATCCGCACCACGAGTACACGCATGTCGTCGCCAACAAAATTTCAACGCAGATCGCTTCGTTATAACTTTAACAAGTAATCTGCGTTGAAATTTCCATGGCGACGGCATGCTAGCCTTTGTTATTAATTAACAAAGTCTTCGGTACCGCGCGATCGAATCAACAAATACGCACCACGAGTACACGCATGTCGTCGCCAACAAAATTTCAACGCCGATCGTTTCCTTATACCTTTAACAAGATACCTGCAAAATTTCATCGTGATCAGAGTTTGCGTTTAATTATGACAACCATTTATTTGTTAAAAACGCTGATCTCAGCGTTTCTCGTAAACAAATGTCTGTAATAACTAAACGCATACTCTGATCACGATGAAATTTTTATGATATCTTCTCAAAGGTATAACGAAGTGATCTGCGTTGGAATTTCGATGGCGACGGCATGCTAGCCTTTGTTATTAATTAACAAAGTGTTCGGTACCGCGCGATCGAATCAACAAATGCGCACCACGAGTACACGCATGTCGTCGCCAACAAAATTTCAACGCAGATCGCTTCGTTATAACTTTAACAAGTAATCTGCGTTGGAATTTCGATGGCGACGGCATGCTAGCCTTTGTTATTAATTAAAAAAGTCTTCGATACCGCGCGATCGAAGCAACAAATACGCACCACGAGTACACGCATGTCGTCGCCAACAAAATTTCAACGCCGATCGTTTCCTTATACCTTTAACAAGATACCTGCAAAATTTCATCGTGATCAGAGTATGCGTTTAGTTATTACAAACATTTGTTTACGAGAAACGCTGAGATCAGCGTTTTTAACAAATAAATGGTTGTCATAATTAAACGCAAACTCTGATCACGACGAAATTTTGCAGGTATCTTGTTAAAGTTATAACGAAGCGATCTGCGTTGAAATTTTGTTGGCGACGACATGCGTGTACTCATGGTGCGCATTTGTTGATTCGATCGCGCGGTACCGAAGACTTTGTTAATTAATAACAAAGGCTAGCATGCCGTCGCCATGGAAATTTCAACGCAGATTACTTGTTAAAGTTATAACGAAGCGATCTGCGTTGAAATTTTGTTGGCGACGACATGCGTGTACTCGTGGTGCGCATTTGTTGATTCGATCGCGCGGTACCGAAGACTTTGTTAATTAATAACAAAGGCTAGCATGCCGTCGCCATCGAAATTCCAACGCAGATCACTTCGTTATACCTTTGAGAAGATATCATAAAAATTTCATCGTGATCAGAGTATGCGTTTAGTTATTACAGACATTTGTTTACGAGAAACGCTGAGATCAGCGTTTTTAACAAATAAATGGTTGTCATAATTACACGCAAACTCTGATCACGATGAAATTTTGCAGGTATCTTGTTAAAGGTATAAGGAAACGATCGGCGTTGAAATTTTGTTGGCGACGACATGCGTGTACTCGTGGTGCGTATTTGTTGATTCGATCGCGCGGTACCGAAGACTTTGTTAATTAATAACAAAGGCTAGCATGCCGTCGCCATGGAAATTTCAACGCAGATTACTTGTTAAAGTTATAACGAAGCGATCTGCGTTGAAATTTTGTTGGCGACGACATGCGTGTACTCGTGGTGCGCATTTGTTGATTCGATCGCGCGGTACCGAAGACTTTGTTAATTAATAACAAAGGCTAGCATGCCGTCGCCATGGAAATTTCAACGCAGATTACTTGTTAAAGTTATAACGAAGCGATCTGCGTTGAAATTTTGTTGGCGACGACATGCGTGTACTCGTCGCGCGAATTTATTGCTTCGATCGCGCGGTAACGGGGACTTTGTTAATTAATAACAAAGTCCAGCACGCCGTCGCCACAAATGTTCTTTCACAAATCGATTCCGTAGACCTTCAAGAAATCGTATGTAAAATTTCAAGCTGATCCGTACATGCGTGCACTTTTAATTCTGCTGCATATCGCTGCTGTGCATAGCGGGTACAGTCCCGTCCAAAAACACCGCTCTCCGGTCGCTAACTCTGGTCGCCAACTTCAGCCTCATATAATATTCTAATGGAGGGATAAATATACTAATTACCATTGATGAGAGAAACTTTCATTAGTGAAATTCAATAATCATTATCGTTAACGGCATTCTATTGGTGTTGTCGTAGATATTTCCAATCGATCGATCGAAAAGAAGTTTCGAAAAGGATTTTTTTCTGTCGATTGAAAAGGAGTTGCAATTTGAAGTAAAATATCCAAATTACGAGTTAAATTTCTTCAAATCAATGAAAAAAAAAATACAAACCCTAAATCTAGAAATGTTGATGTTTCGTTGCTTTCGAACTCACATCTGTTTTAACCACAACAGTTGTAAATGCGGTATGTTATGCTTTCGTTCAGAAGATAAGCGTCAGGATTACGAGTAAAAGTTTCTTTTTTTGCTTTTACTTGTACGCGTTTCCGAGCTTAAGCTCCAACAGAAATAAATTCCAACCACATTTGTGGCGGCTATTCTGTTCCGACTGTTATCCACGAGTTTCGCTTCAGCCAATTCTGCTGGAAGCAGCAAACTACGCGGCGCTACATTCGCTATACATCGAGCAGCTTGAATTACGCACGATGCCAGGTTAGGGCGATGTTCTCTCGCGCCTCTTGCGTCAGTGTCTCACGATCGTCTTTATTAATTCTTGGAAGTTGCGTCCATAGAAAGCCCTACCGTATGAATTCGCGATCGCAAGTGAATCTCAGTCTGGCGAATCATCGCTTGAGAGGCAATCCAATCGAATGAGTAGTTCTTTCTCGTTTGGGATTTTCCGATCGTTCTCGCAGTCTCGTTGATCGGCTACGGGCCTCAGAGAGATCCTTTAGGGGTCTGAATTTCCTGGAAGGATCGCACGACGGTGGTGTTCCATACCTGATCTTAGTACACCCGTCGAACACCTGCATTCCGCCCGCAAGACCTGACCATGCGGGCGCATTCTTCGGGATTCAAATTGCCGATACTTCAAATCGTTTCATTCAATAAACGCATCAATCATTTTACGATTCCCTTCAATACAGCGCACTTTTGACCATTTGAGTCCTAAGCTCCCAAAGTGGGTTGCGAATGTCTATGGAGAACTGCGGGAGGTTACAAATTGACCTTCCGAGTTAAATTTAGATGTTTCTTCCCATTTTTAGGTTATTCAAAAGTCTCAATGCTGTTTGTCCAAATACAGTTAAAGTCACGACCATCCAAGTCATTTTTTGTCATTGAAACACCTTTCCACGATTGCGAGGTGTTCGCCTCTGCGCTTGCGCTGTCCAAAGTGTTACATGTTTGTTTTCCCTGTATCCACATCGTGCCGTCTTCGATAATTACAAAGAGACTCAGACACAAGAGGTGCTCTTTAGTGCCGGAGATGTGTGCTTTCGTAAAGCGTATATTTATAGCGCGAGAGGTTCAAACACACCGATCGGCAAACCGTTTGTTACAGAGTCTCTAATAGCGGTCTCACAGTACCGACTGACCGTCTTTTCTAGCAATTAGAAATCCGCACCTCTCCGACCATGTATAGACCTTCGAGAACGGTGTTTATCGTGCGCTCGAGCGCGTGTTCGACACACGGATCTCCGGAGAACCGACGTAAGTAATCTCTCCGCGAGCTCCATGCACGCAGCTCCGGAGAAGTGCATACGGAGGCACAGGGAGGCTTCGATCTTAAAGAACTCTCGTACGTTGCGAATCCTTCGATTTACACCTGCGCGCATCCGTTTGCCTTCGACGACACAGAAAGCGCGGACTCCCGCGCATTAATGAAATTTATACGTTTATTTTCATATTAAAAAAAAAAAAAAACAATTGCAATAGACTGCATTGACGATCGCTATTCCCACGTGCACATCGCTTACCAAATATGTAAGCGAATCTCTCGAGAATACTACCGCAGCTTCGGCATTGCTTTCAATTAAAATATGCCGCCTTCCGGTACCGAACCATATAAGAGGGTCTCTTCCATTTGCAGCAATTCAATATAAGTACTATCGTACATTTTTTTTTTAATTGAATTTTTACTTACGATCCAAAAATCGGCAACGATAATACGACTCCGCCATTTTGAATTAAAAATAAGTTAATTAATGTTCCGTTTTTGAAAAAATTTGAGTGTATAAAAAAAATTCATTTTCGATAAGTTTCGTTAACTTTTCTCCATCTTTACGACACAGAATGTAGTAAAATAATTATTTTCCACTCAACGAACACGCGTGACGAAGGAATTTTTTTAGTTTTTTTGCTTTCCCTTGTCTTGGCGCGCTGGCGAGCGAAATGTGTAATCACAGAGTTGTGTGTTAGCGATGCGTCGAGAGTAACACCGGTGCATCCGTTTCCGCACCTCCGTTCTCGTACGTACAGAGTGCCATTGGCTCGGTTCGAGTAAATATTTCGCTCTCATAGAGGTATAGAGTACTGGCATTCATGACTGCGTCAAGACATGTAGCGCATACTTCGGACGCGCGTTCCCTCGACGGCTTTCCGTATGCCGGTTTGTCCAGAAACTCCGAGGCGCGCACCACACGCATACACACTCCGCGCGTGAATTGGACTGTGAACCGAACTGGTCGCGCGTCCGTCACGTACGAAGGAAAAGTTGCATGATGTTTTTTTTTCGCACGTGTGGTTGTTACACATAGACGCACACACGTCGATAAGTTACGAGTTTCGTGCGCAGTGAACGCGTTCGCCCGTTACTCGCAATGCCTTCCACATCATACACGCATTTCTTAACGACTCCACCGACACCTTTCTATATCAGTCGAACATTCCGTGTTTGGTAAAACGGAAAAATCTCTGATTTCGATGCCATAAAAAATTCAAGAGAGTCGGATGTTCTTTTTAAGCTATTCGACGCTCGTAAAAAGTTCGTCTTCAATTTCTCGAGTGTCTGTTATTGGTCTTTGGGGCAATTTGCGCCTTTTTTTTTTACCCTCAAAATCACTCGGGAAACGGTGAGTGGATAACCTGAGAACTGTGACCCTAAACGACGCAGAGCACGTACGAGTGTCGTTATATTTTTAGCGATGTCTACTCTACGTCTACGTCTCTTTCTTCCATTCGTATATCGTATCGTCAGACCCACGGATACCAAACCACGTACGCTCTATGCACGCTTTTCCATCCTCGCGAAGGCTTTTTGATACAGTTGTAAACTTGATGGGGGATGAAATGGAGGTTTCGTATAGATGGTGGTGTTCGGTTGCCATGCCTACGTTCTTCCCTCGCCCCCTATAGGTCCTTCAACGTACAACGCCGGGGCTCTCGTTCGATACCTGCACCTCGTCACAACCTTGACTGTCCCTGGCTTTCCTCTCCTGCACCATGTTATATTCAATTCACCGCTGTACACTCTTACACCGACGCCAAACGGCGACTATGTTTGTTATTTCGAGTATCTGAAACTCGCCAGATACTCGTTTCTCTTTATAAATCCTCTTGTATACCACTTCTTTGCGTCGAAAACAGGATTTCGAAGACTGAAGGATTCCAACGATCTTCGCGCTGCATGTTTCAGAGAGAAATCAACTTATCACATTTTCAAATAAAAATAATCACGACAAGTTGTTTCTGATACCTTGCAATGTTGCGATACAAGAAATATTTGTTTAAAAGTAATTGTACATAAAAAAAAAAAAGATCGAGAAACGCGCAGAAATTGCTAAAAAAAATTGATAAAAATACTGACCTAGAAGCAGCGATTGTAAAAACATTTTTTAAAAAGTCATTAATCAATCTACTCGCATAAAAGTCAAGAATCGTGCGTTTTCACGGTTCGGAAAGAAACGAAAGCGTTCGAGAGATGAATTAAATATCAAATAAAGAATAATTTATCGCATCAATTCGTCGAGTAGGAGTGAGCAATCTCCGATTTCTCGTTAGAAAATCGAAAGTGTATCGACAGAGGTGCAATTTTACAAACGAACGTACGAAGAGAAAAAAAAAATTTTGAAACGAAGTATTGAGTATCACTTAAAATTCGATTCATCGTTCGGTATCGACAAAATCACTAACGAGTCTATTCCCGAGAGGTTTCCTCTCGAGTTCGCTCTGCCGTGATGAAAATCGCGGAAGCACGCAGACATTTAGCGGGCCGCAGCTATTTCCAGGTGCGTATATGTTTAACGGAGCACCGTCGAGCCCCGCCACTTGGCACCAAAGTGCCGACAACTGTGACACTGAAAAAAAAAAAAAAAAAAAAAAAAAAAAAAGGTATAAAAATAACAGTCTCTGCGTCGGTTGACCCCGTCTCACCTGCATTCGCCGCCGAATTGAGATCTTTCGGTCACTCCACTCTCCGTCGTTCGATATCCATTTTCCTCTCGATGTTACGTAACATTAAAATTACATTCAATAAATCGCGCGTTAGCTTAATAATCCGAACCAATCAGAGTTCACGCAGTATCATGCATAATCAATGATAATTCGGAGCGCCAATCGGTAGATGAGCCCAAAGTCACCCCAAAATCTATAGGATGTATCCATAGCGTTCGGATTATCGTCTGAATTCTCTAAATAGTCAAAATCCCCGGCAAGCGACCCCATGCATAATAATTCCCGAGGGTAAATCGCGGTTTCACGGATGCACTTCGAATATCGTGAAACGACAGCGGCAGCAGCCGCGTCGTAATTAGCCCCTCGGCAAAATCGTACCATTTATAATTAGAGAGGCCGAAGCCTCCGCATGCAACAGCCCCCCCGTCGCTCACCTCGTTATTTATTCGTTATAATTAGTTTTCGCATTGCCAAAGCTCTGAATCGATCACCCTGTCTCGCACGGTAGATAAACTCGCTAAAGTTACTTGCAGATCAGATTAATTCGATCGGTAATTCGATGGTTCGTAAATGATTTATCGTCGCGTTACCGGATTAGATAATCCGAGAGCTTCTAGAGAGCGACATGGTAAGGGACAATAGCGTTGCCGATTCGGCAGAATCGTTATTTTGCCGAAAACCGAATTGCCGAACGTCATTTGAGAAAATCGGTATATTCCCGAATGGTCATTTTACCGAAAAACATATTGCCGAACAATAATGTTGCATTATTAAATTTCGAAAATTTAATGTTTCGGAAATATCACGATTCGGCAATATGCTTTTCGGCAAAGCGATCATTCGGTAAAACGACCCATCGGCAATTTGATTTTCGGCAAAACGACGATTCGGCCGATGTTTCTTCGGCACAATGATATCGCCCCGCCGATTCGACAAAATTTTTCGGTCGGCCTGTACACTTGGCACGATTCTAAGATCCCCGATACGTTCACTCGGCAGCCGAGATCTGCATTTAGGCTAAGTGCCGAGGGTATACGCCGAACGAACGTACAGGAACTTTAGACCGGTGAACTCGTGTGCGAACGTGTTCCTCGCCTGACCGAACATTGTTATACCGCTCATTCGTTCTGTCTTTCGCGATGTTATTTCGTACTGCCGATACTCTTCTGCCGATTTGCGAGAGATACCGAGCGGCATGGATCAAGAAAGGTTTGCACGTGTGAGAAGGAAAGCTCTCGCAGCCGTTTGCCCATAACTTCGACGGCGGGTAATGCCTTAAATTGAAGTGCTGCGCTGCAAAAGTCTTGATGATACTCCAGTTGGTACATCGATGGTATGTGCCGCAGTCACGGATCAAATTTACGCGCATTACCTGTGCTCGATTTTTCCCTCGTCTGTGTTGCCGATATGTTCGCATAGAATACGATGTCGATAAGCCATTTGTCGCGCCGTTTCGACCGATAAAAAATGACGAAATAGCGTCGCTGCGGAAAAATCCACATACAGAATCAAGAAATTGAAATTCTTCTCGATTTTTCGATCGCGCGGAGATACGAGAGTGTTGACAAAGACATCCTTGCCGATCGATCAATCGGCCTTTTAGAGATATTGCGCGTGAGATTAACTCCAAAAGCTGATGTCAGACCTCGGAAAATTCTTGTCCTTCGAGAATTGCCTACGAGAATTCGATGTTTCAAGGAATTTTTTTTAGCATGCAGAATTATTCTGTTTATGTCGATCGATAAGTGATTCTCAAAGGAGGAATCTCCATTTGGATTGATACAAATGGGAAATAAGGATTTCTCCACCTTAACACCTCTACGGATGTCATTGACGACACTCCTAATAATTGCTCGAGAAGGTCGAACTCGCGTCGCGAGTCTCAGCATAAATCCGACGCTTTTATTTATATGGAGCACTCGCGCGGCTCGTGGTTTGCCATTTTGAGGAGGTGGCAGTCGAGAAAATGATCGCAAGGTTAACAGGAAGTTTGAGAATCGTAGGACGCGTTTGCGCGAGGAAATGGACACTGGCAATCGACACTATATCGCGACACACCCTATAAGAAACGCTCTATAATTAATATTCTGAATAAATCAACGGGAATAAAAAGAAATAAATGTTAAAGTAAAAAATTAATTATTTTATTGCTTCGTAATTATACGCCTTTTTGTCACTCGACAAAAACTTCGAGAAAAAACTTAGCGAAGTATAAACAAAAAGCCGATTGAGCAATTAAACTTGAAGCGAGAAAAATTGCAGCTTCGGGATTGCAGGCGTTTACCCGCGAAGCGGAAAATTCGCGATGCAAAGAAGGAGGCGGAAAGAAACAGATCGATGAACGCCGAGTTTATATTCCGCAGGACTTTTCTCCAGACTTTTCCACTTCCCGCTTCTTCCTGCTTCCTGCACGTCTTGGGGGCGAACTCCCCCGAGTACATTGAAAATTTATTTGTCTAGACTTGCTGTGTCCAGTGGTAAGTAGATCCCCGAAGAATTTTCAAGTACAGCGCGCTGCTGCTTACTCGTGCAATTGCGTGAGTGCAATGTGCATTTTTTATATTAGACTTCCGCCATAGACGATTTCAACTTCCCGTTAGCACTCTCTACGAGTAATTCCTGTAAAAACAGCAACAGTTTCACTTTATTGATACGAATGGGAAAACATCGTCACGTATCTCAACGCCATCTTCGAAGTCTTAAAAATGTTATCGCGCGATGTATTTTTGCAATTGGTAAACTCTATAAAAAAAATCAACAATCGGCACATATGGTAAAATCGCAAATTCAAAAAATGCAATCAAAATTTTTTGATCAATTTTTTTTTTTTTTTCATAAATTTGAATGCGTGTATTACGAGACGGAAACACAGTTGTTCCACAATTGGGAAGGAAATACATATCTTCATTATTTCTCGTTTATTTTGATGAATTATTATCCGCTAATCTCGCGGGAGGTTTCTTTGATTGTTGAACGAGGTATACGCGGCTGCAAACAGCAGAGCTACGAGGCATCTCGCTGGTCTCGACGGGTTATCCGGAATGGTAAACCCGAGTTGAACTAAGCCAGTATGCAGCGACTCGTCCGTAACGGCCGCGTCAACCGTTTTCCCAGCTCATCTCGAGGCTTCGTACACTCCTCTGATCTCTCTCTCACCCCCGTAAGCCTCATCATTCCGTTCTCGCTTTCCCTGCCTCTCCCTCGAGAGAGGGAGAACCCCACTCCCTCGCACTCTTTGCACAGCAAACAGTTTCCAACAAGATATTCCAACGAATCCACAGCTCTGCGCTCCGTTGGCTGCCGTGTGCCTTCGCTCTACTCGGCTTCGGCTTGAGTGGCTTCGTTATCCCCCTTCCCTTTGGTTCCCGGGGTGTTAGCTCGCCTCCGAAATTGGCTACGTGCAAGCAACGGCCGTATCCTGAGTAACCCGGATTAATTTTCTCGGCCTCGTCGCCTATCTCTTACCTTCAACTATCGACCGATTTGCGTCCGCAATATCGGCTATTTGGAAAACAAACGCATTGTCGTTTATATCAGTCCATCGATTTCTCAATGATCGCAGTTGGCAAAAGCGCCAAATAGAAAAAAAAAAAACAAATTCCAAGCGGATAATGATATGCCGAAGGATTATCGCTCCCCACGCAGTTTCCGACCGGAGATTTGAATACAAATTTAAAGGTATCCGGTTGAGATCAGATTTTCGATAGCTTTTCGATTTACCGATTTTTTTTAATGGCGATCGAAAAAAAAAAAAAAAAAAAATTACTGCGCAATCGCATAGACCTATTACGATATACTACGATATGTTTAGAATCATTGATCGATCAGTCGACGATTCGCTATGAAAACATTCGTCGAAAAAATAGATCGAAAGCCTCGGAGACCCAGGTGGGGTTTGACGATTGGCTCGACTCTGGCCCAGGCTTGTTTGCCAGGGCTCCGACGTTGGCACAATGCTGGCCAACGATGTTGGACCAACGTCGGCATATGCAGGGGATGCTAACATCGGCCCAAGTCTGGCTAGCGATGACACGCCGATGCTGGGCCAGTGCTGGTTGCACGCACCGACGCCGAGTCAGTGACGTCACGCGTGACGAGTCCCCGTGAGATCGAAATTGCCATTAATTCATTCAAACATGAATAAAAAAATGTTACTTTGTTTAAAGAACCGAACTTTGCGTTTTAATTGCTTAAACAATCGAAATTCTTACATAAATTGTTAAAAAAAAATATTGTCGGTTTTTTTTGTTTAAAAATAGATAAAACAATGTTTAATTGCTTCGAAAAATCGAAATTCACATATGAGTTTTTTATAAATTCAAAGTTAACGTTTAATTCTTCGACACCTTGAAATTTGTCGTTTAATTGTTTAAATAATCGAAATTCTCGCTTAAACTGTTAAAAACAACGGAATTTCCATTTATTTGATTAAAAATAATTACAACAATGTTTTATTGGTTTGAAAAATAAAAATTTGCGTTTGGATTGCTTAAAACGAAATGCACGTTGAAATTTTTTTTTTATCGAATTTTGCGTTTAAATAGTTTCAACAATCGAAATTCATATTGAACTTGTTTACAAAATCAAAATTAACGTTTAATTTGGTGAAAACTTAAAAATCTGCTTCCAATCTGTTTGAAAATTTTGAATTTAATTTTAATTTTTTTTTGAGTCTTTAAACGAATCAAACATGAATTTCGTGTTTTTTTTTTAATTTTAGGTAGTCCTTTCGTTGAGTCTGACGTCATTTAAGATTGAGAAAGGATGAGAGAATTGCGAACGCTTCTCGATGATATACAAAATTTGAAAAACAACCGAGCATATGAAAAGGTGCTGAAAAGATTCATTTTGCGTAACAATAATTCCAAAATATTGTTACCAAATGACTGAAATAAAAAATTGAGCAATAAATTACTCGGCAACCTAATATTTTTTAATGAAAATAATTTGATAATTTTTCTAAAAACATACGCATTTTTTTAAACATTTTGTTTAATGTTTACAAATTACGGTTTTTTTGAATAGTAAAATCGAACAAAAATTAGAAACTAGACAAAATTTCGGAAACATTCATACGTATTCAGAAAAGTTAAGTTATTTTTATAAAAAAAAAAATTAAGTAGCCGGGTAATTTGCTGCTCAATTTTTTATTTCTTTTTTTTTAATAACATTTTGGAATTATTTTTATGCATAATTTTTCTCTTACCACCTTTTATATGCTTTATTTTTTGCGGATTATTATCCCATCGAAACATGTTCGCAACTCTATCGCATTCTTCTCTTGAACCCACGTGGCATCTACTCTACGAACCGTAAACGCAATATTTTTATTTTTAAATAAATTAAGCATCAAGTGTAATTTTTTTACCAATACAAGCGTACATTTTGATTATTTAAACAATCGAAATACTAATTACGATTTTTAAACAAATCAAACGTCAGTTTTGATTTTTCAAACAATGTAAACGTGAACTTCGATTGTTTAAACTATTCAAACGTGAATTTTGATTTTTTAATCTAATTGAACATTTTGTAAATTATGTTTAAACAAATTGAATGTCAATTTTGATTTTTTAAAAACTTGAACCGCATTTTGGATTGTTTGAACAATTGAAACGCGAATTTCGATTTTTCAAATTATTTTCATATATTGTCATATATTGTCATATATTTTTAAACAATTGTCATATATTTTTAAACAAATTAAACCTTTTTAAATTTATTTATAAATGAATTAAATGTCAATAACTTAATTGTCAACAATTAACTTATTTTGTTCTTGATATCTCTGTATGATTGATTTTTTTTTTCAGATTTTTATCACGTCGGGCAGTCTGATTCCCTTAGAGTCTCACTTTTGTCTAAGAATGTAACGATACACCCTCCGTAAAAAAATAAACGTGATTTGTGAATCTTTAGACAGATTATACACGATCTTTGAAATTTCAAACAAATTACACATTAATTATGAAATATTAAACAAATGTTACGAGAATGTTTCATTTTTAAACAGACATCACGTCCTCATGTAAGTTTTAAACAAATGAGATATTGATTTCGAATTATTAAACAGAGTAAAAATAAATTAGAAATTGTCAACATCGGTATTGTAATGTCGGGCGAGTCTTGGGCCAGGCTTGGCGATCGCCACTAAACCAGCGTTGGCTAGAACACATCGGCCAGCCTTGGCCCGAGGTTACATTTCGACGCTGGCACGACGCTGGGAGCAGTGTTGTGCCGATACTGGCCCGACCGTCAGCATCGGCAGAACCCCACCTGGGGATCAGCTCAGAGCAATACAGGTGTCTCGATCTCGTTGTAATTCAATAATCTGCCGTGTTGAAACACGAGACCCCCGAGTTGAGTGCCCCCCGAGGAAGAAAACGTCGTGAGACAAAATCTAATTTTTCAATTTTTTTTTTTTTTTTTATCGAGTGAAAGCAGATACGCTGAGTATCTCGACAATAAACGACGAGAGAAAGAGCCTTCGTGTATCATTAAGAGAAAAAAAACACTGATCTTGACCCACTCGACCCACGCGTGCAAAAACAAGAGGCATTAATGTAGAAGTTTTCATGTTTCAATATACGCAAGAAAACACGCACGCGCCACTACGCGTGTAATCTGGATTTCGAAAAGTTTATTACTTCCCTTTTACCCCAATTACTCGTCATTGCGCGGTCAAGCCGACTCCGCCGTAAAGAGAATTTGTCCGTAACGAATCATCGAGGTTTTCTGTTGAACATTCAACGCGGCTTTGCCGCGCTCTGCCAAGCAGCAGCTTGAATTACACACTCGGTTATTGTAAAAATTGCGTGTATTCTCTTTAATGGAAGGTACATATAAGTACGCGGAACGTCGGAGACCAATCTTCAACACGCCCACGTTATTACGCGTGGCCAACACACTTTCGCAAGAAACATCGCAATTTTTTTTATTATTAAATTTGAAGCTACAATAGCTCGCAGGAATTTTATTGAGTTACGGTACCCAATTTAATAAAATTAACATTGCGTTGGAATCTGCCAAAAAAAAAAAAAAAAATTCAGACATTTTTTTTTTGAAGCGCGGATCGATCTCTGAAAACATAACTCGACTGAAAAAAAAAAAAAAATTAAAATTAAAAATTAAAAATTAAAAAAAATTTTAAAAAAATTAAAAAATTAAAAAAAAAAAAAAAATACGAAAAATACAGTTACTAATTGCAAAATTGCGCTTTGTTACTTTCTTTTGTCGATCTTTTGTCGAAAACAAACATAAGATTTAAAAAACCTCATCAGCAGAAAATGAAATTTGCTCGGCGTACTAAATTTCGCGATTTAAAAAAAGTTCGACCCGCGTAATAGTTTGAACTTCGCTCGGTCGAAGGGTATAATGAGGAGAGAAAAAAAAATCGTGAAATAAGAAAATACGATCTTTTCAGCATATTGGCCCCACCGACTAGTTTGCGCGAGCCGGTCGGTCGGAAAAGTTCTCCATTCCATGGACACTTTAAGAGCGCGTATGCTATAGTGTACCGTCTACCATTTATATTACAGTGTATACATATAGGTATGTAAAACGATACCGTGCTGCGGCTGCACCGGCTTCTCCGTGTCTGGCCGACGGTCACGTAGAGTGCATACAGCCTCCGAAACTACAAAAGGAAGAGGGGAAGAGACGAAGAGAGGTTAGAATAAAAAGGCCAAGTAGCCAAGACGACATTCAATAAAACTGGTGCAGCACGAAAAGCCTGTAAACGAATTGCTCGGCGAGCAGTAAAGAAGAAAAAGAGTCAAAGAAGATGAAAAAAAAAAAAAAAAAAAAAAAAAAAACGTAATCGATAGGATCTGTTTGCGATGTTTAAACGACAAAGTGTTGGATTCAAGAGTATCTCCGATAGAAAATTGGCTGTTTCGATGCTCTCAGCTTCGCTGTATCTATTTTTTGTTTTTCTCTCTCTCTCGTCTTTTTTTTTTTATTTACGAGGATTTCGGATCGTGCTTCAGTCCGTAGTGGAGATGGAGCTCTCGACGGAGTGTTTAGCACACGAATCACGTACACTGGGTGTAGGATATATCCCGACGGTTCGACAATGCAGTCGATCATGCGGTCATGCAGTCTGCATCGAGCAGACGGTATGCGCCGTAGTTAATATATATATATATATACATACATATCTCCGAACTCTTTCTCGTAGATCGGGAGAACTCAGAATTTTCTACCCGCAAACCCATCCGAGTGTACAACATAATCAAATACAGATTAGATTGCGGTTGCGGCATAAATGCATATATTCTCATGTATTTTGTCGTCTCGTAGAGGCATTTATAACAGTATAAATTTATTTATGAAATGCGCGCTCGGGTATCTTCCCTCTCGGTGTTCAATTGACTCGCGAGTCACGTGTGGTCGAACCGTCTCGACGGATCGAGAATGCAGAGACACCCCGATCGCTGCCAGCGTCGTACGAGAATTCTTCGTTCAGACAATGGGCCGACGTGGCAGTCACTGCACAATTTAACCCTTTTCACCTATCTTTGTAAAACACCGACAAAATTGAAAAAAAAAAAAAAAATTGGTTTCATGGTGATTACTGCGGTAACCATAAAATTGCAATATGCATCTCATGGGTACCGAAAACATAATTAAATCGAAGCACATCTCGAATTACAGAGTTAATCGTAAAGGATAGTTTCAGTTGCGTCACGTGTGACGTTTTTTAAACTAAATTGTTGAGATGATCTGCAGAAATGATTATTATCGTTCGAGGCAATGACTGCGCACAAAAAAAAACAAAAATGATGTCAGCGCGCAGGTCGAGTAATTAATGTTTTTCGCGACCGCGTCTAACGTATTCCGGAGTATCTCGGCAGCAGTTTCGAATCCCGAGAATCAAGAATTCATGCCACAGACTCCCATAACTCGAGGAAACTTGGAAACTTCTCGATGTGCCCGTCGGCACATTCCTGTATCACAAAGCAAAGTCTCGCAATACCTGAAGGTCTCGCATCACCTATAGAACGTACGCTTCGTCCCACACGAATCTAACTGCGCTATTCGACAATTGAGCGCCGCGGACAACTTTGTCAATTTCGTCTCAGAATGCATAGAAATCGCGATGTCTCGGGTAGTTAGCGAAGATTTTGCAAAAGATTCTCTTGCATACCGTTCTCGTAATTCCGAGATGCATTACCCGGAAAAATTAATTCGTAGCGAGAGAAGTTATCGTAACTTTACCGATGCGCGATGCTCGAGACATCGATCCCTCCGAATGGAGGCGTTCCATATGTTGTTTCCTCAAAGAAGTTCCATGCGCGATCTTTCGAGGTGAGATGAGAGAACGCAAGACTGGGGGACCTTGGCATTGACAATCATCAACGTCGGCTAGCAGCAGCAGCAGCAGCAGCTACTCTCGCGAAGCTCCAACAGCAGCGGAGCACGAAAGAGCGAGAGACAGAGAAGGAAAGATTATACTAAACGTGGCATCGAGGTAGCGAGTAGGCAATGCACGTATGCGTACGTGTCGTACGTGTAAGCTGCACGGAGCGAGCGAACGTTTGATGCACGTTTATCCGTCTCTTGTATTAGTAAAAGGGCATTCAGCATGAGTTCAATTCTTCTTTTCTCTTCTCTCGGAGCGCATTTCGCTCTTACGAAAGGATAATAATACGGAAAAAGGAGGCCTTTGTAAAAGCTACGGAACGAATGAAAGTAAAAAGGAATAACGTTCTCAAATATTCAGAGGTGATGAGTTGAGTTCGGATACGTGGTTTTCAATATTCGGCAAACTTTGCCGATGCATAAAAATATCTGCGGCTGAAAATTGCTTTTGCATTCCTCCGCATTCGCGTCACTGAACGAGAAAAAGAAGCGAAATGAAAAAAATTTCTCTACAACGAATGGCTTTGAGCAAAAAGAAAAAAAAAAAAATCATTGTCACGAGTTCAAAGAACTTCTAAAATGAAAGCAAAAAATTAAAAAAAATGTTGACGAGTTGTAAAAAAAAAATGAGAAATACTGAAAAATATGCTCCGCATGGTACCTGAAGCTACGCATTCAGTACAAAAATGCAGCCGACGTGTTGACTAAATGGAACGAGAAATTACGAGAGAAGGATCGAAGGGTGAGCAAAAAACGGCGTACGCACTGTTGGCCTTATGAGGTATTCTCGCGAGTGGCACATGTGCGTCAACCGTTTTCTCTTGTGTAGGTAACGCGTTTGCCGGCTCGTTGCAGCCGCTCTCCGTGAAAAGAAGTATCTCTCTCGTTCTCGTCGCGGTCTCATCGGACAGGCGCGCAATATAGCTAGAAGTTGCGCGCTCTCGCATCTCTTGACTCGGGGGCTCTCCGGCACAATAGCGCGAAATACTTTACGAGCGAAACGCGGAGAAAGAGAACGCGTTGGCGAAGAGAGGAGACAGGGCATCAGAAAACGCGCAGCGTGCGTGAGCCCCCGCGGGGTCGAGAAACCCCGACAACGCCAAGACCTCGCGAGGAAGTTATTCTTCGGTTATACGAACTCGTTGACTGCTCTACTATGTGGGCTACTGGCGTTTACTGCTGACGATGCGAATCCGCGCAAACGAAAATTTATCTACGATAAATCACGTACTGCACATAGTTGATAAATAAGTGGCTCGTCGGCAAAATATCTGCGTCTGAGAAAATATCTATCGCCTGCACTGTGCACCTATTTATCATCGCGAAAATCTTCGATCAAAAAATGAAAAAAAAAAAAAAAAAACACACTTTATCTTAATTTTTTTATTTGCATTGCAAATATTGATGCAGATATGGAACAGATGGACGGGCAGACAAATATTTCGACATCAATTTGTCTATTGACCTTGAAACCCGACACATCGTTTTTCACCTCTTTAGTATGTAACAAATGAGTCTGAAACACCCGATATCTTCATCATTACGAAACTTTGTCCAAAATCAATATTTTTAAGTGTAATTGCACCCCCCACCCATTTTTTTTGATGGGGTCGTATTCGAAACCCCAGGATGACGATGTCTGCGAAGACGATATTTTTTTGGCACAATGTCGATATAATAAACACTTTCAAAGTTACAAGTTTTTTAATGAGACCAAAAACGGCAAAAAAATTCAAAAGTTTCGTGAATCAATCAATAAAATCAGTCGATCAATAAATCGCTCAATATCTCAATTTCTGCATCCAACTCAATTTTCCCTGTCGACCGCTGAAGTTTAAATCGATTGTCAAGGAAACGACACGTTCATTCATCGTCCGTTATCTTAATTCCCTATTTTCATCTCCACGTGGACGCCTCTCTGCGTGCGGAAGACAAAAAATCCCTGCATTAGCGAAACTGCGATCGCTGTGTATAACCAACGTGCCTGTGACATGCTGTACGATTCACACGAACTTCTCTTCGTAATCGTGAACTGCCCGTTCAGAGTCCATGTATGTGCACTGTAAAGCAGCGCAGTGTCAGTGCTGAGTAACATATGTATGCATTGCGCGTGACAAAGCGTGAGAGAAAGACGTAATGAGGTGCACAGTTGTCTCGTGTGTGTACTCTGCGCGCCGTAGCGCAGAGGCGAATCGCATGCGGTGGAGCACCGGGCTTACCGCGCGATCCTTTACGATGCTCGAGAAATTCCGCGAGCCTCGAGAGCGAACGGGTTAACGATTCCTTTCTCATTCCTTCAAATTTTTTCCTCTCTCCCTGAGCTCCTCTCGTCAAACTTCGAACTGCCGTGAATCATCTCCGGCCAAAGGATTCATGCAGATTTTATTACTCCCGAAGCAACGATGACTCAAATTTTTAAGGAGAATGTTACTTTTTTTTTAATTTTTTTTTTTTTTTTTTGGCGCTCGGAAATGTTATTCCGCACATCCTCTTTTCTAATTTTGTTGAATAACACCGTGACGATCGGAGGTTTCGCGAAAGATCGAGGATATTAATTTCTGCTCGACTTTGCGGAACTGGAATGGATTCGCATTGTCCGAGCGTGAAGAACCTCTGTCTATGATCTCCTTCTTTGCTCTTTCCACTTGGCTGCAATCTTCCATTGCTAGACACGAAAACGTTGTACGGAAGGAAAGGTTTCTTCCCGCGCGTAAGCTTTATGCAATGCTGAAGAAACGTAGCTGCTGCTGCTGTTGCTGCTGCTGCAAGTCTGGGGATACGAAGTGAGCGCATTGCAGCGAAGCGATACAACGGAGTAGGTGTACGAGTGGTGTATACTTTGAAGGAGGGTTCGGATTCGCGAATGTACCCCGACGCGAGCTATGTGCCTTTTGCTATTTGCGAGCCAAACTGCTGCTATTGTGCGGCTCATGGGCGAGAACGTTCGTTCACTTCGCCTCCTAGCTGCGCGCTCCTCGACTCCTTCTCCGCGGGTAGGTCATCGCGATTCTCACGCTCCCGATTCTCCATCGTAGGAAATTATTATACCTGAATTATATGTATACCCAACTGGCGCCTCTGTGTATAATCTAAGAACGCGGGGCGGCGCTCGTACGAACGAAAGTTTCTTAATCGAATAATGATAGACGAAAGAACAAGAGAACAGTGACAAGAGATCAGATATGCCGCATTTGCCCTCTTATACACATGCAAACACGCGGCATGTCTTATGCCCAACCGCGAAACGAGTCTCGTTTTACTTGATGCCGGCATTTCTGTGACAATGTACCTGCGATATAACGGTTTCTAACTCGACTACATATCTAATTGTACGTCATTAGAAACTTTAAGACTCAATTTCGAACATCCGACTTTTTTTTTTTTTTTTTTAATTCTTTTTCATATTTTAATATTCGTAAATCTCGCGATCGTTTCCACGAAATATGAGACACGATTTTCTCGAATATTCACCGAAGCACAGTACTTCGAGAAATTTATTACGTCATTTTTGTTAAAAGATCTATGAAAATTTCATAAATTTAACTCGATACTCTATCTTTCGCTTTTTTTTTTATTTGGCATTCGAAATTTCCGATTTTTTTCAAAACCACTCGTAAAATTTGGTATAGTAATTTTTTTTTTTTATTTTTTATATTTTACTTTGCATAAATTTTTCGGTTATCCTACGAAATAGAAGATACGATTTTCTGGAATATTTACGGAAGTAGATTCAGTATTTATGAAATTTATTGGATCAATTTCTGTTACTACTAAACTATCGCAATTTCATAAGTTTAACTCACAACTAGAAGCATTTATCTTTCGATCTTTTTTTTTTTCTTTTTTCTCTTTCCGTTTTGGCGTTCCAAATTCTGTTCATTTTTCCGAAACAACTCGTAAAATTCGTTCGAATATTGGCAATACACGGGAGGATTGTGTTTCAATTTATTTTCGCAATCGTCTCTGCCGTGCCGACGGAGATTTATAATGTCCGTCTGTATGCGAACGAGTTTGTTTCGATGTTTGCATGACTATGCAGATCGTAGTTGTCGGATAGTGTGTATACACGTTATCCGGCGCCAAAATTCTCCGGACGATTTGCCCCGACGATTTCAGATTTATACGGGCGATATAAATTCGTTTCTCTCCGCTTACGCGATGGCCACACTGCGGATGCTCGTTCGCGCGAACTCGCGTACGAAAAGTTTTTTTTTTTTATTGTTTCCCATAAAAAAACGATTAAACATTCGCGGCGCGGTTGGTTTCCTCGATAGTTCGAGAATAGCGTCACTATGGCGATCGCAGCGCTACAAATTTTTCTCGAGTTTCGATATTTCTCGTATCGAAGAGCCAACAGGAATCTTCTTCGCGCTCAGTCGACGACGTTAATATCAACGATCGCGGATAGGCACGTAAAAAGGATTATTATAATATTTCATGGCATAGACGAGAATAGATCGCGAGAGCGGTATGGAGATACGCGAAGCGCTCGTATACTTCGATGCATCGCGGAAACTTTCGTTGATTCGTGAGTTTCAAATTAATACGAGTTATTACTTGGCCTGGTGGATCGAATAAGTGGCTGATGAAAAATCCGGTACGAAAGAGAGACTGGTACATAATAATAATATCTACGGGATATATAGAGCTACAGCACACCCATTTTGAAATAGAATAGACGCGCTTTGGTGATGCACCATTTGCCAACAAGGACGCGAACGTTCGTACGTCCCGGCGGGCGGATTGTTGTATATGCTACTGGAAGATCATAGAAATAAGTTAAAAATAGACGAGACGTGCATGCATGATGTACGAAACTTTAAGGGTGCGGAGTCGCGAAGGTCAAGATTGATTGTTCTCCAGTCCTCGTCTATTGTCATCGGATCGTGTTTGATCGACTAGAAACAATAAATTTCGCATTATCGATGCGTTTAAGGCTCTACGATAGGATATTAAATTCCTGCGACCCTGAAGAACGAAAAATTGGTATTTTTTCGATAAATTAGATCGCGAAAAGTCGTATAACTTGCCAGAGTTCCCGAGTGATGCATCATTGGGTTCCGCGTATCAAAGGATCGCGTTATCTGCATCGCGATATATTGGAGCCGATGACGAAATGCAATGACGTATAGAAACACCGAGAAAGAGTGAGAAGACTTCAAGGCCGAAGTTAATCGCGTCTCCGAGACATATCGGACGTAAACACGCCGTGGAAATATGGCTTTCGATGTATATGCATGCGGGGAAATAATTAGATGCTCGTAATGACGAGGAGCTGCTGTATGCCTCTTAGTTCCCTCCGAGCGACACGCGATCCTCACCGGTGTCGAATGCCTCAAACACCGACCAAGTTTCACCTCGAAGTATTCTTTTATTCGCGATTAAAAAAAAAATAAAGCTTCGAGAGCAACGGTTAGCATCCCTCCGACATTCCTTGCTGTAACCCATATTTCTCGCTTTATTATATATCGCGATGTTGCGAAGATAAAAATCGGAAGATATTTGATGGGCACAGAAAGGGGGACGTATTATAAAAAATTACACGCTGCATGTCACCTGAAAATGGTCGCGTGATAAAAAACTACATTGCCAGTACGAAAAAAAAAAAAAACAATAGATCGCTTCCCATGTCCCTGAGAGTAACTGCTGACGAAAACGTACTTCATTTTTGTTCTATGCATTCGTAAAATTCTGAGAGAAACGATAAATCATTGTTCTCATCGAAAAAAAAAATAATTCGACGAGATGAATATTTTTTTCTCGAAATAAAAAAACTCAGATTGTCGTTGCATTTTTTTCACACTGGAGAAATTCTTTTCGCCATTTTATATTTTTCATAATCCATAATTATGTCTCTTATATTTTTTGAGAAAATTTGAATCTTCGTTTTCGTAAGATTTTTAAAAAAGGCAAATGGCGGCCATTAAGCAATTTTTTCGATATTTGATATAAATTTGGCGCTAAATTTGTTGAATGCCATACGTAATTGTAGGATCGAAACTTTTGAGTAACTGATTCGATGCGCCAAAAAAGGTACGCAAAGTTTCGGGAAGAATTGAAAATGAAGAGCTACAATGTTGGCACCGATCATGTAATCCTCGAATTCGCGTGGTATTTGGCGCATTAAACAGTGATTGCGTGTGTACGTCGGTTTGGATGATTGACGGTAACTATGAACTCGCGATTTAGGTGGGTCACACGGAGATCATATACAACTAACCGGTTCTGTTATACGCGGTATAACCAGAGCTCATCCTCGTTCTCGTTTTGCTCCAGTTTTGGAAAGCAAATTTGGCGCTCTTCCAGCCAAACGGCTGGATGTCTAACCGGCCTACTGGTGCCCTAAGCTCTCGCGCCATTAGATATATTAATGGGCAAAAGCCATCATCGTCCAAAGCGGCAAGGACGCGTTTTTGTCCGTCAAGATTCTCCGTCCTTCGCGGTACTTCAGTCATTTCGCGATGCAATTTTGCGGCTGATAAATAATGGGACGGTGAGAGCGCCATAAGCTCTCTTCACGCTTCTCGCCTCGTTGTACAAATCGCTTCGCGGCTTGTCACACTTTGAATTTCTCGCATTGGCAATGCGTTTCCCCGTTGAAAATTTCTCGTACCGAGAGGACCTTTGACTATCGGTAATTGGCTACGAATAAATCTATAGACCCGAAGCCGCGTGGCGCAGTCACATCAGATGGCTGAATCCCGAGAAGAATTATCTTCGGGTTCACGTTCCGGGCGTTTCATCGGGGGAACGTAATAGGTCGTTAAAACTATAGTATACGCGTTTCTGTCTTTTGTTGGTTTTTTTTTTTTTTTTTTTTTTTTCATCGTTCGCACGCTCACCCAGTGAAAATCCACTTCGGGGGTCAGTAACTTCGTCGTCCCGGGCTTTACCCGATGCGTGCGCGATGCAACGAAAATAGTCGGTACCGTACGTGCGGCACGCAACGACCAAATTCCCTCGGGCGATATTCGAGCGGAGCAATCGAGGAAGAAACGCGGATATCCCGCGACTCCCGTTCGGAATATTAGTTTTCCTCCCGTAATACGTGTACAAAAATAGTACGGCTTTAATATAGGGATGAAACATTTCTTCGGTATATAACTCGCGATCTTTAGCCCCTCGTATCGTCTCCGTTAATTAACTTTTTCCATCATTTCATTAATACAAAAATCGCAATATTGTTAAAATACATTTTCGCACGATATACAAAATAAAAAGCTCGCGTATCGAGAATTTAATTAACATTGTTGCAAAAAAAAAATTATTTCGGCAATATGATTTTTTTTTTTTTTTCAATTTTTTCAAAAAAATCGAAAATTTGACTATGCGATTTTTATTAATGGAATACATGCATATATTACATTAATATCGTGTCATTTTGTGACCCAAATATGAAACAATTTTTTTAACGATTTTTACGATGTATAAAATTCCAAGCATTTCATATGGTAAAATCGCATCACGTGTCATCTCCATACAGTAGCGCTCGAGGCTATCACGTCAGCAGCTTTGCTCAGTCTGCCGACACTGATTCGATTCGGTCCCGCAAATTTCATCGATCTTCGATATTTGGCAATGGGCCTGACGACAGAGCAGCGAGCACCTCTCGCACACGTACACCCGTAACTCGCACACGTGCACCACGTGCAATCTCGATTTAGGAGTTAATATCGCTCCAGTGAACGCGCTCTCTGCCTCGGAAAGCAAAAGCTACGATTACGTCACTCATCGGTTATTAGGGAGTTTGCGCCCTATCGATTTCGCGTCGTTGAAACTTTCGCTCTTTTCATCTCTTTTTTCGCCTTCTTCTTTCCCCCCTTTTCCTTCGCTCGAGACGCGAGAAGCCCTATCAAATAACTAAGCGCGCTTGCGACAGTAGGATATATCGAACTTTCGACTCTCCATATCCAAAGCCATTCGTTAAAACTGGTTTTAACTCTACAATACCAACATGCGCGACAGTAGAAAAAAAAAAAAAACAAGTCTCGTACGTATCGCGTTCGAAGTCCGCATCCACATGCGCCTTTTCTACTCCACTTCCGGGATCATTCTCCACAATGAATTTCTTTCGATTTTTCACCGTTATTTCGACTTCGTGACATTTCCGGTGAATAAAGTAACGATTTTTTAGAAAAACTAGGATAAGACTCGTACGAAGCAGAGTTTCCGAGAATAGTGTTTTGGAGTCAATCGATCCCGATAGAGACTTCGATCGATCACTGCCTCGACCAGTTCTCTCATCGTCCACCGCGATCCCCTTCGTTCTCTCTCTGCTTATCCACCGTTCTTGCATAGAACACGAAACCGTCTCGACGTCGATACACGAATATAATTCAGGACGCGAATTGGTCTTTTAACGAATGTGAATTCTTCGTAACCGATAAAATACTCGAAGAGAGAATAACGGGTAATATCGGTCAAATATAAAATTTAATATTCACATCGCGGTATTCGCGTATTTTTTTTTTTTTTTTTATCGATGACGTACGATTAATGTACAAGTTCGAGAGGGGCTTCGAGGATCGAAGCGGAAATTTATTCTCGCGGTCGCGAACGCGTCTCGTACGGTCGCTATGCGCAGTTTACTCGATTGTCAGAGAGGACGCGCGCGGCGCAATAGGAAAATCGTCGCGGGGTCATACTGACGATTGTACAGTCCGCAGATAGTTTCGCTGAGCTTTATTTATTCGAACGTTATTATATTCCGTTAGTCATGGGAGAAACGGAAACCGTTACTGCACGACGAAAAATCGGTATCTCTCGTCGTCACGGTGAATCCATGAATTCTTGTTACGAACTCTACATGCAGTACATCCGTATGAAGACATGGATCTCCCACGATCGCGCGTATTGCATGTCACTGATATAATGAGTCTGTTCAGCCACTTTCCCTCTTGATACCCATTCTCGTGTTACTCACAGGAGGAAAGATACGATGTATTACGCGTGAAAATATCATTGAATGTTAATTAAACAATAAAATGTTGAAAAAAGTGTAATAGTCAATTGAACAATTTTAATAAAAAAAAAACACTTTTTTCGCTATCTTTTTCAGCTTTAAGGACTATATTATCATTCTTTAAAAAAATAATTTATTTTAAAATGATCAGAAAATATTGAATTATTGAATCTATTAATTCAATTTTTTTTATCATTAATACATTTTTCTTACGAAATTTTTTTTTTTATTATTTAAAAATATTAAATTCATTTTTTTTTTATTTGATAAATTCGATTTTATTTAGAGGACTGATATATATACGATGATTTCTTAATTGCCAATTATTTGTATGGCTAATTGATTATTCGAAGTATTGTAAACGTTTTCACTGCGGATATTACAAGAGACCAATCATAATTTGTTAATTTGTTAATGTAGCAAATTTAGTCATCCGAAGATTGATGGATTTGTTTTCTTCGTCGTCGTGTTGCAGTATAATGGATTGAGCGACGAGGGCGACACTGCACAACGAAAAGGATGAAATCCTGACGACAGGCTGACACGCGCACACCCACTGCGAGAGAGTGAGAGAAACAAAAAAAAAACGGAGAGATGATGGAGCCGCCACTAACGAGCAAAGTCCTACGTGCCCCGAGCCTGAAGCGGGGTCAGGAGAACGTCAGGATACAGGACAGGGTGAGTTCACGTGCACTCGATCTCTGTTTATTTTATTTCACCTTAATTTTCGATAATTGAACGGCGTCATCATCGAAAAATGTATACTACACCAAAAAAGTACATTTCGATACAAGGCGAGTGTTGCCATCACGCGAGTTAAAAAAAAAGTTTTTCGCACGAGTGGCGTACAAAATTTCACTTCACAAGGTGTTACCTAAAAAGCACCTAATTTTGGCACAAGTTAAATTAATTTTGGAAACTTTCGTCTCAATTTTCAATTACTCGTCTCAATTTTCGATTAAAAATAAAGAAAAAAACGTTTCCGGTCGAATTCCAGGAAAAAGTTTTTTTACATTTCGAAAACACTTAAAAATCTCAACTTTTTCTCTGTAGAGACTTTTTGCAGCTGAATTCCTAACTAAATAAAAAGAGTACCAAAATTATAACTTCGGTAGCAAATTAACAGCTAAAAAGTACCTAATTTCGGTATAAGTTGATTCCATTTTGGAGACTTTCGTCTGCTGCCTTAACAGGGTTGTGAAAATGGGGGTTATAGACGCGCGAAGTGTGCATAAAAGTGACTTTTTCGCACAGACCGGAAAAAAAAAATTCTTCGCCTTCGGTAGATTTCAAATCTATAATATAGCGCGTAATTTACGTTTACGTGCCGATAGCAAATTACTATTTTTAAAAAGATCGAAATTCTATGGAAAAATCTTGTTAACTTCGCACATTGTATACTTACGTTCTATTATCGTATGTGAAACCTCCGTTCGCATATACCTTCGTGTCTTACGGCACACGCACGTTATGTCTGCGCGGATTTCTCATTACCGCGGCTGCACCTCGTGGAGCAGCTGCGTTGCTAGCCGCCGGGTGAATAGAGTGATAGTATCTTTTCTATTTATTACTCTGAATTTACGAGATAAAGAATCGAAAGAATCGGTCGAACGAGGCGCTCGGCAATAACTGCCAAAGAACAATTCACTCGCGCGAACCTTGGCCTCTGCTGAGCGTATGAGAGAAACGTGAAAGGATCGACGGGAAATTATAATTCGAGTTGAGCTCAGAGACTCGAGTCGCGGCGTACAGAGAACGGACTTTTGTCAACGGTAGTCGTCCACCAGAGAACGTACGTCATACGAGTCCTTGCGACGTCACTGACCGGAAGTATGTAGAAAAAGAAAAAATCACGAAGGTCTCTTTGAAACACATAAATTCGTAGTCGTCTCCGGTACCATAAATTCTCGAGATATAAAACTCTGTATACGAATTCATAACATTACACTGAAAAATACCACAGAAAATTGGTAAACAGAAATTACATTCAATACTCCAATTTTCTGTATCTTCGGCGGTAATTTCGGAAAAATTAAAGCAATTTTTCCAGGAAATTACGAACAAAACGCTATAAATTGATAAGTAATAGGGTACCGTTTTTTGCCACTTTAGGTCCGATTGTGGCCATCACATTCGAAGCAATAAAACAAAATATAATCGAACTAAAAAAAAAAAATGCGAATAGATCATTCGGCGAATTTATATGCGATCTTTCGAAGAATCAATATGCGGTTTTGAATAAAAATTATTCGATGAGTATAATAATAAAAATTGCCATAAATGGTTCAGTGCCCATTAACGGTAAAAAAAAAAAAATTTCGTAATTTTTATTATCCGTCACAATAATTATGATTAATTGTGACAATAATTGTTTATTGTGTCTTATGACGATTGAAAGTCTATGTCAA
The DNA here is from genome assembly GCA_964006125.1 of Cryptus viduatorius. Lineage (NCBI taxonomy): Eukaryota > Metazoa > Arthropoda > Insecta > Hymenoptera > Ichneumonidae > Cryptus > Cryptus viduatorius. The sequence goes on along the minus strand of OZ023223.1, from coordinate 1,872,626 downwards.
GCGCAGCGTCTACACCGCAGTAAGCGCATCTCGGAATGCAAGGTGGTTGTCGAGAACTCGGTGCGCTTCTTTATCGGCTTAAAACGTTTGCTGAAGAAAACGGTTACAGCTCGTCGGTTTTATAGTAGGTAATGCCGTTGGCAGGCGCCCTCCTCTGTCAGTTTGAGAACCACGCCGTTGCACATGCGAACTTATCTACTTGACGCAAATCATAGTCCCGAGAAGCATATGCCGGCGTGTGATGCGCCAGTGGTTCGTTCCATTCGATAATAATCAATAGAGAATGATTGATCGATCGGCCGATGGTCGATATTTCTTTGGCGGTGCGTTTCTTTTTTTTTTTTTTTTTTTCTCGACACGAAAGCGCTTAGCTATAGCGGCTATGAACCAAATGAGTAAATCCAAGATGATCCAATTTCTCACTACTTCGCGCTCTCTTCGTGTCTACACGATGGCGTTTCGACTTATCCCATTCATCACGTCTTCCCGCCCACGCGATTCTCCTCCCCGAAAATTCGATTGTGTGCAAATTACAACGTGGGCCGTTATATTCGCGAATTAGCACCGTCTCTCGTCTCTCTTCATCGCAGTCTTCATGCGGCATTAAATTTGATGCACGAATCCGTGCGCACAGCAGAAACGAAAAATCTTCCGAATGAGACGATGAGACGCTCTCGAGAACAATTTTTCACAATTAATTTCGAGCAATTGGATGGAGGAACGAATTTAAATGACTCGACGAGGACGTTGTCGACTCTCGCGACCGTGGAATTAAATTTGACGGGAATTAAGGGTACGTCTTTGCCCCATATAATTCTCGTACTTAATCGTCAGTCCGATGGACGATATAAGACGCGGATTTGATAACATTCATTCCTATTTATCCCTATATTTATCTGCTTCTGTCTAAATCAGACACGATCGATGCTTCAATGTCGGAACTCATCGTATTTACGGCTTCAACTTCCCGACTTGATAGATGCGAACGTAGCAGCCACGTGATTTCCTGTACCAGACAGAGTAACGGTACGATCCATTGATTATTTCTCGCTTCGACCTCAATGTCAGATTGCAACGAAGTGTGGAAGTTAAAAATAGCCATCGGCCGATCAACATTTCGAGAAAAAGATTCAAAAAAAGCCGAAAATTTTGATTCGAAAGAATCACTGTTTTCGGGACGATCGATTTTTTATTTACCAGAACAACAATTGAAATCGCTGTCTGAAAATGATTAGTTATTGTTATCTATCGCGATGTTTAGTTTGAAAAAAAAAAAAATTCCGCATTCAATCCTTAAGGTCGTTAGTTCGCAATTCCATTTTCGCCGATCCCAGGTTTTCCCTTGTCGCGTCGTATAATCTTTCCACAACACCGCCACTCGTTTCTCCGGGGTCTCGCTATTTTGCATCAAACTCTTGCACAGCACGCCACCACTTTCTCCCCATTCTGAATGACGAGTTTGCTAAGGGTTGCTGAACCTTTTAGTCTTTATTACGTGTACCGAGGGGTCGCGCACAGGTCGATCGTTACTCAGCCGTACGACGTAGCCACACCTTCGATTATAATTACCCGTCCTTTCCACTTTGTCCAGATAGTGGATACGCGAGAAGGCAACACACCGTTACATTCCCTCGTCTCGAAAACGATGCAACGGTGCTTTATAGAATTACTTCGATATAATCCCGAGAATTCAAGGAAACTTTTTTTTTACACGCTGTTTCGTTATTCGTGAAGATATACATTAAGATATGGAGAGAAAAAAAGTAGGTGGCGCCGAATCTCATATCAAATTCATCGAATAAACGTCGTACGCGGAATGAAGAAAGCGAAAGCGCGAAACTGCGTGGCTGTCGTAATGACCAAATCCGGTGATTCAATATTTTTCTCGTCTGCACCGACTCTATCAATCTGCGTTTTCGTTTCGCTCCGATGTATTAAACAATTCTCGAGAATTCGACGCCCACGTTTTTTTTTTTTTATTTTGTGCCGTCTATATACCTACGCGGCTGCTGCTGGTCCATCGTCGAAATATTCGTTGGGGGGCTACTATCGAAATCGAACGGACACACGTGGGTGGATATTTCGTGGATAAAACGTCCTCTCTGGAATCCACGACGCAATGACGTCCCACCCGATTACCTTCAACGTATAGAAATTCGGACAATCTTTCGTTGCATTTCAGATTATACGCGACAAATAATCTCCGGTATTTCTATCTCATTGCGCCGCAAGCGTATTTGTTATTTTTTTTTTTTCGGACCCATACATTGACGCGCGGAATTAATTAAATATACCGAATGACTTAACAGATTTTTCAATTTATTCCTCTATTCACTTAACTTGCGTTAAATTCAGAAATAAATGCTTCGATTACACGAAAATTATTCAAACGAAATTTCTTTTATAGAAATAACATGTTTTTTTCGTAAATTGGAATACATCATTTTTTATTTGAAGATATTTTACAGCGATTTGTTGCGGAATATTAATTTAATAAATAAATATAAAATTTGCGATTTTTTTTAAATTAATGTTTTTGAAAAAAAAAAATGCGACGTTTTGATCGATCACAGCGCGAATCAGCATAAGTTTGAAATCGTTAGCATTATTCCGGAAATAATGATTATCTAATTATTTTTTTATCGCTTAAACTGCAACGGAGTTCAGTAAACAATTGTTTCGCATGCATTCGTATAAAATCAGAGTCGCCGAATGCATTTCACGTGGAATCGGAACCTCTGTATATCCGTAGTAAGGATATACCGCAGGGCGTTTCACAGGTACGCAGGTCTCTCGTCATGCGAGGTGAGCGAGAGAAGTGGGAAAACGCGAACGTCGCGGACAACAGAGTGAACGCGCACCTCGACAATCAGTACGGAGCTGGCCGTCAGCCGTTACTCTTCTCTCCACACTCGCGTCAAATTTGCTCCAATTTATCGAATCTCTATCGAGCAAAGTCTCGATCGGTGCAAATTTTTTTTCCGCATTTTTCGCGTAACTGCGAACACGAAGCGGATCGTTGCGTGTCGAGAAATCGCGAATCGATCAACGAACAAACATCGAACGAACGAAACGAAAAGTTCTGTGAGCACAGAGAAAGTGTAAGAAAAATTGATTGTTTCGTAGTGATTACGGAGGTAAAGAAAAAAAAAAAACAACAGAAGCTTTGAGCTGAAAGTGAAGTGTGAAAAATTAGATTTATTCAACGGTTTGTTTTTTCTCATCGCACAATCTTTATCTTTCCTCATTCCTCTCTCGCGCCGCTCGCGTTTCATTAATTCGCGGATGAAAGTGCGAGATTAATTGATTCGCGAGGCTCTCTCGTGTGAGACAGGAAGTCTAACGAGAAGCTGAATCGGATCTTGAGACCGGCAAGCGCAGTATTTCGAACTACTTATAGTATTATACACAACCAATCTCTTCGCGATCTCTTATTTCCAATGTGTAACGTGATATTTTCCGGTTTCTGTACTCCGATAAATGTAATCCGATAGATTGAAATTGATTGATTATCGTCTCAGATGTGTTTCAATTATTTCATTCAGTCAAATTTTGTTACATTTTCCTTCTATACAACGAAATTAAAAATGTATCGAGTTGAAAAAAAAAAATTGTTTTTTTTGCTCCGGAATCAACTTAATTACTGTATTTCTCTCTATTTTATATGTCGACTTCCGGTCTCAGTAATAATTAAATAATCTTTACGAAAAAAAAAAAAAAATTGATTATTAACACAAATGTTTATTGACGAGTTCGACGGCCTTCCGTCGTCATTCTTCAACGTAAAGCTTCGTAGTTTCGAGTCAATAACATAAACATGAACCGAAAGCCTTCTAAATTTAGAAGCGCTACAAGTTCGAATAGAAACGTACATAGATCACGTTGTATACGCGATTATTCCTTTCTCTCGTATCTCGAAAAGGCAATAACTTATCGAGTTTCACAACTGGATCGACGCTAAACGAGAGTCGGCCACCGTTGGTCCACAGCTGTACCTTTCAAAGTTGATTCAATGTCAATGTCGATCGATATCTTGTTCCGTGAGTCTGTGGTTTATGTCCGCGCGTATGCATGCACCGCTACGGTCGGTGAACGTCCTTTACTTTGACCGGTACACTTTCTTTCCGTACCGGCAAACGATCGGTCGGTATACTCGATTCTTTCTGCTCCCGAAAACAGTCTCCGCGATCTTTAATATCAATTTTAATCTTTAGATACGTAATGCGCAGCAATCTGCGTTCGTAAGAATCAAATAGATTTCCCGATTGCAGCGGCAAATCGTTTTGTTCAGTTTCTTTGATTTTAATTTCTTCAAAATCCAAGTGGATAAGTAAATAATAAAAATTGAAAATTATCGAACTGTTTACCTTCTGGTAGTTTATTGTTGAGCGGTTTTTTTTTTTTTTTTCTATCATCGAATAATAAATTATCGCGAACGAGAGATAAACGAGAGAAGATATAAAATCGCGAGTTCAACAGTTTTCTTGACAAACGGTGATATTTAATAATAGGACAGGTCGACATCAATTTTTGGCACGAATATATCCCGTTGTGACCGTCCGCGGAACTTAACTACTGTCAGCTCTACGTCTGGAACAGTCGAGGCATCGATTCATCGCTGCGCCAGCACATTTCGTCTTCGTATTGCTTACTCGCCTTTTGGCAAGTGGTACAGTTTCTCCCGCTCTCACGGAAGACATTAAATCGAATATCTTCGGGGACGAGAGCGGAAGGGCTGCTGGAGAAAGAAATGTCGACAACGGACGATAATCTGTGAAAGAGGACAAGTGTGTGTGCGCTGTCTATGTGCGCGCGACGAAGTCTGTAAGGCCTACAGGTCTACCGTCGAGCTGTTTAAGTCGACAGCAGCAAAAACGAAGAAAATATGGCACTGATAGGACCGAGAAACAGTTCACCGGTAGTACGCGACAAGGAGAATATTCCAGCTTACGATGTACGTAAAAAAAAATCCATTAATAAATGCAATTTATCGGAAAATAATGAAAAATACTATACGCGCGAAATCAACAAATTTGAAAAAAAAAAAAAAAAAATTCCCAAAAAATCATATTGAAAAAACGAGCAAAAAAAATGCCTCCCAAATTTTTGTTTGAAGTCATGAAGACCTCAAAAAAAATGGCTAAAATATCGGTACTTTAATGAAATTATTACGTCTACATGAATCTGAGATAAAACTTCATTTTACCGATATAATAATTTCCCGACTCTCAATTGCTATAGTAACTTTACAATTTTTTTTTTTTGCAAATTACCGTTTTAATTGGAGAACGAAAAAAAAAAAATTCTCCGTTCACGATATTAGTTACCGCTCGATCAATCTATCGTCAGCGTAAACATAATAAATAAATAAATAAATATATACAGTCGCTAGTTTATCACAACAAAAGGCACCTCCTCCGTCCGTTCGTTCCCATTTTACGTACGAGTCCGGTGAGCAGACTGAAACTCGTATTCGCCATACGAGCGGCGCGTTACCATTGCTATAGGTGTAGCGAGATAACGATATCTCGTTTAACCCACTGCCTGGTTGCTTGTACACTCGACTTCTGTTGTATACCCATTGGCTTATTTGCTTTCCTCCGCATTTATCGCCGTGTGCACTCCCGGCTTCGTTGTTTCCTGCATATGGCACTGACAATTAGGAACGCTGCTGCACACCAAATGAAACGGAAGAAACGTATAGAATTCCCGGTCGTCGTCGCGTGTTTATCCTTTCAATTTTCATTTTATCTCTTTTTTCATTCCCGACAAGGCGGCGCCGGACTTATAACGGTACTTTTCTTTGGTTTTTATTAAATGGTAAATGGTACGCTATCCGGACAGTCGTCACGTGCATCCATGCGTCGTGGATATACATCAAACGCACGTGTTCATACTACGAGACGCGCTACGAAACAATGTACGAGAGCGTTAAACGCTCGCGTTACGCGACGAAGTAACAAACTAAAAGAACGTCAAATGATAATAACAAACTGTATGTTGCTATCATTGTGGTGCATCAGAAACGCGTATAAGATACGAACGACGAAGATAGAGTAACAAAGTTGTTGGTATAAATCAACGCTTTGCGTGAGACACTTCGGTGAGTCTGAAGTATAAACGAGCGCGTGCTTTCGTTGTATACTTCGCGTATTCACTGTTTGCACGTGCAATTTCATTTTTTCGTTTCTACGAGTTGTAAGAATAATTAAAGCGGAACTCGCGCCGCCGTACACGTGATGATCACGCCGCCCACGCGGCTTTATGGTTGGATATCCACTGCGAGCGTTACACACAAACTTGCATATCGTACGATAAGACGCCCCCATTTTTTTTTTTTTTTTTTTTTTTTTTTCTGCGCTCGGTATGATTATGAATCAGAAATATAACGAGTTTCTGGAGGAAGGAAAAAGAAATGGGTTTCGCGATAATTGGATTACGAATGTTCTGTAGGGCTGCGCTGCTCCTTCGGTAAGGCGATTGCCAACATCTCGGGGGGGCGGGTTAAGCATAACGCACTGTCAGCAATTTTTTCTCACGGTCGGCAAACTGTTTTGCGTACGAATCGAGGCAAATGACAACCCCAATCGATACGTATCTTTGAATTTTCCGAAATTTAAGAATTTCCGATTACCGACGAAAAAAATCGATTCCCTAATCGAAGCTTTTGCTCAACTCGATATGGTTGACGCGTAAACGTTTAACCGCGAATTCAGCATTAAAATGTGCCGAAAATATTGACAACGTATTATATAAAGGCACTTTAATCATTGGTACTTTAAAAACTTTCTCTATTAAGGTCATCCGCTTCACGGTATCCGAGAAAAAGTTTCATTTCTTACAGAGTATCAAACAAAAATGATGCAATATCGCAGAATTCTTTTACGAAGATCGTCTCGACTGCAGTGAGATGACTCCCGAGAGATAAAGAGCTTAATTGCTCGCCGGGTCCAACGTTGAAAGCGTAGCCGACCTTCGTCGCATTGTTTTCTTAACGAAGTCTCTGTCTCTACGATAAAGATAAACCTTAACGGTTTTCATTCCGCTAGCAAGCAGTAGCAGCGGCAAAAGCAGCATTTCTTTTTGTACGGTACACCCGGTTGGACTGTTACTTTGCGATTAGAAGTCGGTTATCCGCGAAGAGACGGACGAGCGTGTAGTTTAATGTCCGCTTTTAACACAACTATAGAATCGATACGGAATCGGTATTACCCGCAGCTACTCTTTAAACTACTTTACCGTCGGTGCCCCGGCGACCAAGTTACGTTTTTCTTTTCTCTTTTTCGCCATTATCTCTCTTTGGGTTCGAGGTCTATCGCCTCGCGTGCGAATTGCGTACCATTTCTGTATTACCGTATCTACAACGACGATTCGCGTAATATACACTCTTCGGGCTCTCAGATAACTGCTGAAGTATCCAGCAACCATTGCTACTGTGCGTTTATTACGCGAACGCAATTAGCAATCGGTTCGAGAATCTTCCTTCGCTCCGGTAATTACACTGCAGTACAACACTTACGATCCCTTATAAGTGTTCACGGAGGATTCGTGTATCGATAGTTTAGCCTCATTTCCAATAATTTCTAAACTTTTCTTTTACCTCTTCCAATTTATTTAACGGCGCAAATTCACGGCGCATTTTTTTTTCTTTAATGCGATACCATAATTTGTTATCATATTTTTCATCTTTATAAGCCAAAACGACTTGTCGTTAAGGGAATATAACAGCTCGATTTCTATATCGTTTCACTCGAATAAAAGCGATTTAATTAATAATCGTTAATATATCGATCGTAAAGGCCGCATTTTCGATAAATCTCTACTACGATACAAATAATTTTTTTTTCATTAAATCTTTGTATATTTTTATTATTTTTAATATCTCCGATTTTTCAATGATATTTTCCTATTTATAAAGATCATTTGTCGTTAAAAACGAACGCGTATATCGTCGCCACTTTCATCAGTCGTGTCGCCTTAATAATAGCGCGCGATCGATAATCTTCACTATACGCGGGACACTTTTATCGCATTTCTCTTAATGATGTTTCCGAGAATTTTTGTATCGTCCAAAAGTCTTATATTATGCCGAATCGGAAAGGGGAGTGGTGCTATCGGGAGTTTCTCGCAAAAGACGCCGCTATATAATATCGTCGCGATCGGTTCGTGGACCGTACGGGTCTCGTATACGGCTCTCGATGCTCGCGCAATAATTAGTATCTCCCGTTACGGGAGAATTCTATGGATATCTCTCTCACTTTTACACTGTGCGAATTGTATAGTGTACACAGATAGATCGGCTTAATATATACGCAACGAGACAGTCGCGCGGCGCGAGAAAGAACGACGAAGCACTCTCGAGACTCCTGATCGCAATTACTACGCGCTTGCGCGCTAATTATTCCGTGCTTCGTCGGCGAAACTCTTCGACGACCTCTACTGCGCTCGAGTAGCTCGAGTACATTTCCAATATATGTTCAATGTTCACATAGAGAAGATACATATATAGTATATATATATATATCGATTTACGTACGGTACTCGCAATGCGAACCAATAATTACATATAACTTTGTGAAGACACATCGACGACTGCAACTGCAATCATAAGCGCAAAACTCCTTAGCAAACCCCCCCCCCCCCTCCCCACCCTCTTAAATACAACGTGACTACATATCGCCGCAAACGAATCTGCGCTATTGAGATGCAAAAAGACGACACGTAAAAAAAATTGCAACAAACTTACAATCATCAACATCGCGCTGTTTAAAGTAAAATAATCTCACGGTAGTTCCTGAATACTTCGTAAAGAAATCGGTATTCACTTCGAAGTGAAATGTGAAGACATATCGACGGCTACTGCCGCAATCATGAGGATTAAACTCTTTAGAAAACTATTGCCGAGCAGATCGAACGTTATACTACGTATCGCATGCGAACGAGTCTACCGTGTCGGGATGGAAGAAAATTAAATTGCAACAAACTCACAATCATCTACGTCGCTGTTCGATGTAAAATAATCTCACGTTAGTTCCTGAATTCTTCGTGTAGAAATCCGCGTTAACCTCGAAGTGAAATGTGCGAAAGTCTCTCTTCTCTTTATTTCTCTTCGACGTGGGAAATAAATTTTTTTTTTTTTTTTTTTTTTTTTTTCATAAAATGCATCAGATATACATAAAAATAGGTTAGAGATGAATTGCGATTTGCGACGCGAAGTAAACGGGCCATGAGTAATGAGATTTCATAAACGCGTTCCTGCGAGAGCAATTATTAGATTCATGAGCACACGTACCGAGTACACGAGTACAATATAGTGAAACCGGTGCGTACCAATCGTTGCTTTAATAAAAAAAAATCAAATTAAAAACAAGTTTGCTTCACGAGAGACGAGCTTTCGCGACATCGTGATTAATAAAGGCAAATTCTCGTATAATACGAAGCAACGCGCCGGGAGAAGGATGATAGCATACAATAATTCTGCTTCGTAATCTCAACAGATCACTAAGCAGATTATCCCGATGCGACGAATTTTTTTTTTTTTTTTTTTTTTTTTTTTTTTTTTTCAATCGGATACTATCGTAAAACTGTACAGAAACAGGTATCCACGTAGAAACGAGTCCAAGGTGTCCGCGAGGACGACAATATATACGACGAGGAAACCTGTATGCGTGTAATTTCCGCAATGAAGCGAAAAAAAAAAAAAAAAAAATTAACTCGATGGTTGCAATTTGCATTTAACTGAGAACGGGTAATAGGAAAGAGCATTTGATCACAAAGTAGCCGCGTAGTGAGTATTCGCCGAGGATACCTATAAGTACTCGATGTGCGGCAACGTATCTCTTCTCGTGTGACAAGTTTAACGACATCTGTACGTCGCGTCTCTCTTCGTTAATGACGACGGTGCTTGTACCATAATCAATTAATTAAATGCGCTGACTAATACGGGTATCACAGACACGCAGTCACGGATAACAGGGGTTCTCCGATAGTCGTCACGCATAGAGGTACAAACGCGCGGAGGTTTATTGGCTGAGGAAAGCGTACGCGACGCACCGTCCGTATAACTGTACGTCAGGGTGTGGTTCCCCCTTTGCTGCTCCCTGAATTCAACAACCGTTCGTACTATACATCGCGACCCTGCATTTAGCTTTTGAAACACAACAGAAGTTGTTAAATCGATTATCCATAGTAACGACCTCGGGGAATATCTTTGAGTATAAAGTTCGAGAGCTAAAATCGTTATCGCGCAAAATTTGCACATAGGAATTTCAAAAAATCGTAATTAAAATCAAATAAATTTATTACCGTTTTTAATAGAATTGACATCTTATCGACTTCGATTTTCGATATCTGAACGGAAAACTCCGAAAAATTGGAATTTCACATTTGTAAGCCATTTTTTTTTTTTTTTTTTTTTCATCGTAACTAATACCCGGATCTTTGCTCGGTAATGTTAATTTTTGTTGCTCGCAATTATATCTCAAGCGTATCCGCGAGGGGTCGGGAGCCTTGCAAATTCGAAGCGAAAGTTTCCGGACGGGAGATACCTACCTAACATAGGGAGTCTCCTGGTGGCGGCGGCGGCGGCTTAGCCTCGCAGATAGAGAGCGAACCAACTGCGGTACGAGTAAACCGGCAAAACGATACGCCACATAGGTAGAATAGTCGTGCGCCCGATAGTATATGCCCCGTTCCGGCTCGCATTGTTATCCAGTACTCCGTGGAATACATAACGTTTGACCCACATACTCTCCGCGTAGATACGCGTATACAACCCAACGGCGACATACTCGCGTAGCGGAGTCAGCCTCTTCGGCGTACTATGGCGAAACTTGCGATACACCTCTCTCTCTCTCCACATATATTTGTTTTCGATACTTCTACGAGAGAAAAAAAATACATCGATACCTTCTACACACGTGACTACACTATACAAAGACACGGGAATGTATTTTGCCGTAAGAACGGCGACAGCGATGCGGAGAGTAGGACACGTGGGTGCCAAAGATTTTGACCGAATTGCCCAATTCCATCGTCGTATTTTTCTCCTCGTACGCGCAGTATGCAGGAATAACTTTCGATTTTTTTTTTTTTTTTTTTTTTTTTTTTTTTTTTTTTTTTTCGGTACTTTAACTCGGTTGCGAATTCCAATAGACCATTCGGAGGCATAACCGCACCCGTAATAAAATACGTTTATGAATTTTGTATAGCGTTATCTCTCCGCGCGATTCATTCTGCAGTCTGATGTAACGAAAATCCGCACGCAATTGAATTCTAAATTCGAGTTTAATGCGCAGATGAGATATATAGCAATTTTCTTTGAGTTGAAAAATGAAAAAAGATCGTTCAGTATTTAGCTTAATGGTTGCCACAAATTTGCAACTCTGGTAGCGTAATCGACGCGTATGACTCGCGATACAATTATCGAGTTCCCTCGCACTTGGTTTTGCTGTCGTATTGAGACGTAGACGGTAGAGGCGAAGATATTATGGAATACACAGACACACAGACGCGCGCGGAGTATTATATGTACTACTTAAATATTACCCTTGAGTGTTATTACGCGTCTCGCGAGTCCTCGCGAGTATTTCAATGGCCAAACGTACTTATAATACGCAGCGGCAAAATTACCGCAGTTGCAATTGCAATATACTGCACGACCGGCAACGAATATAGACATATGTAAGTGTATTTTCTCGAACGCGCGCCCGAGACGTCGTTAAACTCGTTGTATGCTTTTTTTTTTTGCTCCGTCTCTCTTTTGGTTCTCTCATTTGACGATAAATATTTATTGTCTTTTATGAGTCTTTTACGCGTCTCGCGACCATCGATTGCGCTATAATAATATATGCACTGTTGCAAAACACTGCGACTGCGTATTAAAAAAAAAAAAAAAAATCAACTCTTCATTTTTTACGGCAAACTTTCGTCTTAATAATTTTCGACACATTTGTTTTTCGATCACTGGAACTTTAAAATTGGTAACTGTTGAAAAAAAAAAAAAAAAAATCGATCGTTTCAGTATACAGTTCACAATTTAATTAAATTTTTTCGTTGCGATAGTGCAACACTCCGTTCGTTCTCTTCGTGTGCATAGCTGCGGTTAGAGCGTTTCTCACTTGCGGTGTTCGATGTTTGTTCCTGTTTAACGTGTCCTCACGAGATGTCCCCTCCTTCGAGTTTCTCAACTTAAACGAGACGAAACGATATCCTAACGACACATGGAATAGTTACGCAAGAGGATGAACGCCAGCAATGGCATCATAGGCAGATGGAGAATGGAGAACATAAGCTGCGCATATTATGCGTCGCGCTGGATAGACCTTGTCTCCGACTATACCTCGTACCTTATAATCTTACGTCATACAACTTCTTCGCTGCTGTTGTCGCATCGTATAAGTTCTCCGGCAATAGCCTATCACAGCGCGGGCTTTCGTAGTTTCTCCTTTTTTCAAATTTTTACATTTTTTTATCATCCTCCACCAACATTTCCGACGTATTTCAAAGCCGATCGATAGCGAAATCTCGGATTATACATCGAATAACCAGTCGATTCATGAATTAATCCCATCCTGTAGAAAAGCGGCTTAACGTTCAATCGCTAAATAGTCTTACGCTTGATTAACGCATTTTATACTTTTATTATATACGTCTATTGATAAAAACGGTTGTCTTTCGACAGTTAAATAAAAATCAACACTTTTATCACTTTTTTTTTACAATTTTGCCAAAGGAACGTTTCTCTCGCAATTTTTTATCTGTACTCCGATAATTAAAAAAAAAAATAAAAAAAAACATCGAGCGGCGCTCCTCTGAATATAAATCGATGTATTGAAAAAAAAAAAAATCTTCTATAAGTAAAGAAATGCTCGAAGGCGCCTTCGTCATCGAAGTATTCATAGAGAAAAATCTGTTGCTAATGAGGCCTCCTTCGGCAGTATTGCAGTCCACCGAATTAAATATTAGTCACATGCAATTAGTTTCATTCCATTACAATATTTATTGCATCTATTAGCGATTTCTTTTTATTACCGCGTCCGTTGTGAATTGTTTACGATACATCTGGGTGGTTTCTCGATGTAACCTCGTTGATGGTATGCCACACGGTGTACCCGTGATGTGTGGACCGTATGGCTGCCTTCGCGCGGATAATATCCATCTCCATGTTAGGCACGTGCCTACGCAATACAAACTGAGTGCGTATACGTCTCGGGAGCAACGTACACACACCGATACGTAATAATGCTGCATAGCGTACGGAACGGTGCGATGTCGCCCTCGCCGTATATGTTCGCTCTGGTAAGCGGCAAACAGCCGCAGCATACTTTTTCCATGATCCATGCGTGAGTTCGCTATGCTTCCACAACTAAATCCGAGTTCTCGCCGCGCGTCGCTCATTATCTCGTGTGTCCACCGTGTGAGCCAAGGGGGTCCGCGCCAACGCTTGATAAATAGTTTTCTTCCTCGGAGAGTCGAAGTCGAGCAGTCGCGGCTCTCGGCATAATCGCGATCGCCGTCTTATCTCTAACGTGTCTACGCAAATCATGAAACTCTCGTATATATCGCGCGCGCGCTTCGAGTCGTAAGATAAAATATGGGTTCGCTAAGTCGTTTTTTTTTTTTTTTTTTTTTTTCATTCATTGCTGTATTAGAGTCGTTTTTCATTTCCTTTACAATACTATATGCAGAAGGAACAGAGATAAAACTTCGTCGAGAACTCGTAACTTGATTACGTTGGACCACGCGAGATTCTGAGTTTAGATGAGATAATACGAATGAGAATCGAAATTTTGAATGAAAAATAATTTTTGTCTGTTGTAAATAATTTGTTGTAAATAAAAACTGAGTATTGAATACAAAGCTTAGAATATTATAATTTTTGTCGATTTTAGACAAAAATCATTGTAGCGATTAATACTTTCGATACGCAACTTTGCATTCGTTTGAAAATTTTTCATTTTTTTATGCATCCATAAAAGATGAACTTGAAAATTGAAAAAATCGTTTTGAAAGATCGCTCAGCCGGATCTCGATCTCGGATATTAAAATGAGATGGAAGGATAAACAGAATGCAAAGTGAATTTGTGGAAGAGGAAGATTCGAGTTTCCAAAGTGCGAGGGAGTCGACACACTTTACTCTTCTCGCTCTCGCGAGCGTTTCTCAAAGGAAACGTTTAACGAGAGACGCGCCACTCCTTCGGCGTAGAGACGATTTAATACTTGCTATGCGAGAAGACGAAGAGGGAGCGATAAAGAAGTGAATAAAGAGAAAAAAAAAAAGGAAAGAGTTCCGACAAAGTTACGCGAACGTGTCGGCGGACAAGGCCGTCAGGCCGATCCTCGGTGCGGTTGCGCGGCGTTCTGCCTCTCGATGCCACGAGTATCATCGCTAAAAATGCACGACCGGTTTCATGGTCACGCGTACATCCCCCCATCAGAATTTTACATGTATACATGTTAGCAAAATATTCGTCGGTGTTCGGCAATTATCCTAGTAGTTTCAGAGGTGAACAGGTTACGTGTAGACGTATCCTCGACTCTGACGGATGCACCTGCCGGCCGAAGTAGCCGTCGTGTATATATCAAGAATACAATTTGCACCACACGCGATTCTAAGATTATTTAACATATTTCAATGTATTACTTTCGATTTTTTCATTTCAATAATTACACGACGAATCAACTCGCTCTTTGGCACCCATAAAAAAAAATGGCCGTCATCTGCCAATAAAATAGAATCCCTGACCGACGCACCTGTCGGGTGAAACACATATTCTGCATATATCAAGAATACAATTTATATTACTTTCGATTTCTTCGATGTAATGATTGCATGACGAATCAATTCACCTTTTCACACACATTAAAAAAGTACCTTTATCTGCCATTAAAAAAATTCTCATAGATTTTTTGACGTCACTTCGTAAAGTTGAAAAGTTACGTAAAAAAAAAATTAAGCGTAAAAAAAATTTTTCAGTGACGGAAAAAAAAAGAGTATTATGAGAATTGCGACCATTAAGATTTACCAATAAGACGAAATATTAAATATCGGAAATTTTCTCGAACCTTCGACGATCGCGCGCTGCTTAGCCTCATCAACCGTGGCGGATATTTCGCAATTTTTGTTTTTACACTGTGTACTGTAACTCCCATAAGTGATTTGTAGTATGTATATCACATTTCACGACGTGGGCATTCTCCGGACGTGTTATGTCGATGGTATATAATAACGCGCGTCCGCGTGCCGGTGGATACCGATGGATACATATATTGCGACTCCGCAGCAGCAGCGCAAACAGGGCAACACCCACTCTCGTAATAATTGCGAACCTACTGTATACGCTATATATTTAAACTATAGAAAAGTGCAATCGCGCCCTTTGCGGAACGTCGGGATACGCGCGTCTACACGATCAGCGTAGGTGGAAAATTCGCAGGTGCTGTTGCATACCATATTGAATAACGGGATAATAAGCTAACAGATCAACGAAGAGCCTCGTATATTACGGACTGTGAAAAAAAAAAATGATGCCAAACGTGCAAAGAACTGTATTTTCGCCACAGGGTACTCGTAGATCGCGAAATAAAATCATTACGCAGATACTGTAAGAAGACGTTGACTTTCGTATCGCGATGTACCAAATTGCTTCGCTTCAATATTATTGAATAAAAATGAAAAGGAAAAACCTCCTGAATTTCGATTTACCGAGTCAATTACATTGACGTGTTTGTAGAAAATAAAAAAAAAATCATTATTAAGATTCGACTCGTAGATTCTTCGTAATAATTCCGACCTCCATTACCCTCGATACAATCGTTCAAAGTTTTTTTTTGTATATTATTAACGACTGTATAACGCCATATTTAACTGTAATGCCCTTATTTAAATCGAATCCGTGCGAAAACGCGCATTGCAAATGATTCGCAATGAGAATATTCCCATCGGAATCTAACTGTGAGGCGAAAAAAAATTCCATTATTGTCCATTATCTCCGTTAATAATATTCTCGCGAGTGTTCGACGCCTTCGGTGTCTCTACTACCGACAGCACGATAACGTAAACCAACTGGAATTTTATTAGATTCGAAATGCGAAAGAGAAATAAGCGTCGACGAAACGTTAAACAATGAGAGATTCCATTGAATAATTCAATGGTTGTACTTTATAGTCCATTCACACTAAAAGCTCGCGTAGCTGTAGTAAAGTTCCTGCAGGTGTGCCATACCTTCGGACTTTGTAATCCTCCGATCTCAGGTTAAGCTTCCGCACCTGGCGAGACAACGAGACGGCACACGGGGATAAAAAGGAATACGCCGGCAAATAATGCCGTATAGTATATACCTATATATATATGTATATAATAACGTAAAAGATATTCTTGTATCTCGATACCGGTAGCTCGATGATGCGAGTGGGACGAGAGTATGCAGCATCCGCGTTGACCCCTGCCCCATGCCTCCTCGCAAATGCCTTGCATTGTTTCAAACGCAAGTTTATTATTATTAATATCGACGAGGCGAGAAACCTTTATTTTGCTTCTTTATCGCATATAATCGCACGGATCGTTGACGATCCTATATGCCATAGAAATAATGTCACGTAAGTACCACGAGAAAAAAAAAAAAAAAATCTCGTGGATTCGTATCACTGTTAAATTAAATTATTTCTACGTCAGATAGCTGTTTGCCCATTTTTCGAAGTGAAGCCATCGTATTATTAAAGATTTTTTTGAATTTTTTTTTACTAAAGACACCTTTAAGGGTCACGAAAAAAATAGGTATTCTTTTTTTAATTGCAATTACGTCGTTTAAAAAAAATTCATTCGCAAATAACATTTTTTTTTTCTATATACCTGACAATTACTATTATGCAACAGTCTTATCAGTGATTTATTAAAAAAAAATAAACTGCTTATGCATCTTGCAAAACTTGCGAGTGCGTCGATAATGTTAAAAGCATTGTCGATGTGCCGTCTATGGATAAAATCTGTCCTCTCGTTCGGTTCTGTCACGTATCTTGTTCCCCTTTTCACAATAGGACATTAATTTATGTACCTGCTGTTACGTTGTCAGCATTACGCCCGTATTGAATCGGCGTAACGCTCTTTGGTACGCTGTTTATAAATGCGGAGCCTGCAGCCTACGTGCGCGACTCCCGTTCGGTTAAAAGCGTTTCGAGCAAAGAGCGCGTGTAACGAATCGAAGCTTTGGCCGACCGGTGATCGAGAGAGTGACAAGAGGCAGGAAAATACTTGAATACTTTTCTTTCACATAGTCCACAGAGGAGACTGCCTTCGCGGTTTCTTTCTATAATCCGTCCGCGCAGTCATTTCTACCTGCTTACCGGTACCATTATAACGCCGCAGCATCAGCGATACACGCGCTCTGCTACCTACGCGAGTTCTCGATTCAAAATCTCTCACTCGAGAGTGCAACGAAGAGCACACATACTTCCGCCGCAAACCCCTCAGATCTGCATAAAAACCACGCGAGAGTTCTGGCTGTGACGCGAGATGCGCAAAAGGTTCCCTATCGCGATTAATCGATCGCTATACGGGCTCTCGTGGTCCACAAGACGTCACACATCGGAGAACCGACGAGATGGGAATAAATTACGGTGCAAAAAAAAATCTGCATAAAAATTCAATATTCTCATCGTAAGCTTCGGACACAAGCATCGCATTGGTAAACGGAGCAAAAAGTATAGGAAATTTATCGGGATATTATTTGAGTGAAAATCGTTCTTAACCACGCGGGATATGATCAAAGAGGCTGCATAGAGATATACGTTATTCTCTCGATGCTCGATATTTTCTGTCGTTTTTACAGTCTGCCATTTCTGTAGATCGAAAAAACATTTATTTCCAGTATTATTTAATGTACAATGCAAATCTTACCAAGAAAAGGAGAACCGTTAGCGATCTTATTGGACCTTAACTCCAATTTCTGTAGTCGTTTGATTCCAAAGCTTAGCAGATATTCCACCTTTTCATCTCAAGTTCGCACGCGATAAAAATAATCGTAGAATGTGCAACGGCTAAGAAAACGCAGTAGCGAGCTGCAGCTCCAGCGTTCTTTATTCTATCCGCGTTGCTGGATGCTGCCACCGACGCTGACAGTTTACTAGCCCCTGCGGGTACGAGACATAGTCGTACCGCGTCGTCCTAGAAAGTCAAGTTTTTCCTGTCTCCTGTGCCTATACCTCAGCAAAGTTTCCTTCGCAAAGACGGGACTAGAGATCCGTCTATTAGTTCGTTCCCGATATCCACGATCACTTTGCTGCCAATGGCACAAGTAACTGAGGTGCAACCTACCAGACGATTCTAACTCTCGTGACTTTCCTCGATGAGTCTTCGGCGCTGCGAAGAAAAACTTTGGAACGTCCATTATCCTCTTTTATTCGCGGAATAAAATATGTTTTCACCGGGTCGATTCTCTTGTCGCGCGAAGCTGTACCTCACAAATAAAGCAATGACGACGCTTCGAAAGCAACGCTCCGGCGGCTCGGCTTCGTTAAATTATAACTTTTAATCAGGTCGGACAAAAATAAAACCACTGCCCGACATTTGCTTTTCCAATTTTTTTTTTTTTTTTTTCAAAAAAATCCCATTTCATTGTACCTCTGAAGGTGAATGCAGTTAGCTAAAACGATTGAAGTCGTCGCTAACAGCGAGAGAACATAGGAGATTCAATGAACGACATCACTCTAATCGATTTCTCGTGCTCTCTTATGTAAATTAAAGCTCCTGCGGCGGAACGATCAGAATCCATGAGACACAGATTCACGGAATATCGGTATCTGACTGCTAAAATCTGTGTCTACTGCGATTTTTTTGTAGAGATTCATCTCTGATCCAAAAATTTTTTCATAGATCCATTTTTTTCTCATCAACGATTTTTAAAAACATTTCTACTTATATCGAATGCGTATATCGATCCTCCCTTACAATAGTTAGTTGCATATGATCGCTGTAAAAAATTGGTCGGCAAAAGTCCCAATAGCTTCCTGGTATTTCGTATGTCTAAAGGAACATCATTAGCGCCGAAAATCGTAAAATAAATCCTTTTCCTGAACCGGGTGTACGCTATCGTTGGGAAACCCTATTTCCCGGAGACCTATAAAACGTTAAAGATCAATGAACGTGAAGAGGCGACGACGTCGTTGACGACAATACACTGTGTCAAGCCAATAAAGTGCAGTCCGCGTATGTTGGACTCGAATTGGAACACGCGAGTGTAGAAAGTCCCTTCGACAACACATACCGAAAGGCTAACTACAAACTCAACTACACACCCATATATATATGGCAGACACCTCATAGTGAACGCAGAATGTTCGCTGTACCAAAGCGCACATATAGAAGAGCTATTAAATTCTGAAACCTCTCTCGACTTTCCTTCGTCGAACGATTGGTCAGCTCTGCCGCGATACAGGATAGATAAATAGTGCACCATACATCGTCTCGCCTTGGGTGCTCTCGTACGCCATTATCGCATTTCTTTGAACATACAACTGCAATAATAATCTACTGTAAAATTTATGTTGCTAATATAGTAGGCCGACATACGCGATTCGAACTCACCGGTGGAAAAAAATAATTATTTGTTACAGATCAAGTTGGAACGCGTGTTGGGTGTTACAGTTTCAAGCAACGCGGCACTCGACTGCGACGCGACGAGCGAACTTGTCGCATATCCTGCTGGGTAAGTCTGTTTATATAAATGTAAACAAGATTCATGCAGTTGCTCGCTGTATAACAAACTTTTAACTGATGTTTTTTTTAATTCAATTTCCTTGATTTATATTAAATTAATTTATTTTTAAGGTTTCGAATAGAATTTTTTTTTAAAAAGCCATCGTTTTTATAAAATTTTATATCTCTCTGTATTATAATAAAAATCTCGCCGTCGGCGTTGTATAAGAAGCGAAAAGTGCCTCACTTTCGACCGTTGTTGACTTCAGACTGTTGCTAAATTCACGCCGCTGCTACCTTCAGACCGCTACTAACTTCAGACCATTGCTATCTTTAGACTTTTACTATCTTCAAACTATTGTTATCTTCAAAGTATTGCTATCTTCAGACTATTGCGAACTTCAGATCATTGCAAATTTCAGATCATTGCTAACTTCACATCATTGCTGACTTCAGACCATAGCTAACTTCACACCGGTCCTAAGTTCAGACCGTCGCTGGCTTTGTATCGATGCTAAGTTCAGATCGTTGCTTACTTCGCATCGGTGCTAAGTTCACACCGTTGCTGGCTTCGCATCGATGCTAAGTTCAGGTCGTTGCTAACTTCGCATCGGTGCTAAGTTCAGGTCGTTGCTAACTTCGCATCGGTGCAAAGTTCAGGTCGTTGCTAACTTCGCATCGGTGCAAAGTTCAGGTCGTTGCTAAATTCGCATCGGTGCTAAGTTCAGGTCGTTACCAACTTCGCATCGGTGCTAAGTTCAGACCATTGCTAAATTCACACCGTTCCTAATTTCGCATCGGTTGTCAGCAACGTTGACCACAGATTGTCGCGCCGACTGTGAACTCTCAAATATCGGACAAACATTCCCATCGTCCAGAAATCAATTCTTCTCTCATCAACGTTCAACGATAACATTTTTTACCGCATCACTTTGGCGCAATGTTCGCATAGCCCAGAGTGAAACTTGAACCATTTAACGAGAGAAAAGAAGTCAATGATTAATTTGTAACGGGAAACGATTAATCGCGATGACCCGACGCGACAGCATTCACCGTGAAATTTCTTCTTCACTCGGTTTGCTATCCTCTGCACAATCTTATATCTCACGCGTGTGTGCGAGTGCTCGCGGAGCGAACGGCAGGTTGAAAAGGGAAAATATAAAAGCGCGAAGAGAGTAGCTGTCGCGCGGACGTGAACCCGGCGCCTCGTCGTTTATTCCGAGCACCTCTACTAACCATCTGCCTCTCGGTGTTTTTTCTTCCGTTTTTTTTTCTTCACTTCTATATCGTCTCACATGCCCGATGGCGGCGAGAAGCCACTGTAACTATGTTTGCAGTGTGTACATACATAGAGCGTGGTGAATGGAAGAATGGCGAAAGTGCGATGAAGAGATTACTTCCGCTTTATCGTCGCGGTGAAAGAGTCAATGTGTGCGCAGTTTGAGGCTCCCGGCAACCAAAGCTGGCAATGTTGGTTGTGTGTGCGAAATGGAATATATATATGCGTACAGACCGAGTAATGTCTCGGCTACAAAATCTTTAGTCGGCAGTAAAAGACGCGCATCCACTTAATTATGAAACTAAAGAGTGCTCCGGAAACAATGAGCGATTTTGTCGAGTGCCCGAGGCACCAATTAACGCGAATTCTCGATCGAGGCAAACGTTGCCGAGGAAGTGTTATAATCTCGCCTTGTCTGAAACGCATTAATGCGGATATATAACGTATATATATCAATATTTCGAATTCTTACATAAACGAAAAAAAAAAAAACGTAAATAAAAACTCGTTGACGCGTAATCTGGGAATCGTCCGTATAGACGGTATGTAATTATCGGGACGAATTGGCGCGTTAACGTTCAATATGGGTCGTCGATCTCGCTGGGAATCGGGTTAATGAGAAGACGAAGATGAAGAAATAGGAGAAGACACGAGAAGAAGTGAAAAGTAATCGCGGCAAGGTCTCTTGCCGATCGACGTGGCCCAAGGCGCTCGGGCAACCGTGGCATGTAGTACTCGCGGAAATGGGTCGTTCGACGATGCCGTAGCCCTGTGCAGCATTCGCCTTGCGAGAGAACGCAATCGGCGAGAAAGACAGAGGGAAAGGTGAACGGACCTCGAGAGCGGCGTTATATAGAGAGAGGATCAGCCGGCGTGTCGCCCGAGCGAACGCAAACCGCCGTCTCTGATAACAGAAAACTCGAGTACAGCAACATGCAACGATCTTTATGTATATCTTGTGTACACAGTGCCGGTCGTATCGAAACGATCGATTTCCGCTCGATAACAAACGCAACCGACGGACACTAAAAAAAATTGAAAAAGTCATCAAATTTTTTTTTTTTTTTTTTAGTCAAAAATGTTATAGAAAAAATTGTTTGCGAGTTTAAGAATTTCCGAAAATATTTTTCACTGCCCCTCAGATCGACATGTAAATTTTTTTCGATCCTTAAAAAATATTTTTCAATCTTCTAAGTTTACTTACGAGATCTTACGAAATTAAAAAAAAATTAAGGCAAATATATTAGCGAACAGAAAATGCTAATGACTTTGGGAATCGAGAGTTTACTTCACAAGCTAATTGCGCCTGCGCTGTACGCGCTTCGAGATGACACACGCCATCCTCATTCTGCTCTTAATGATGTAGCAATTTTTGCAACATTGTATTATTTTCTGTTTCGCACACTTTTGGTAGTCATTGAAAGTATAAAGATGAACTCTGAAGCTCCGGTCGTTACGGTAATCACTACAGTTTTCCATTACAATCGTCTCGTCGGTAAGTTCGCAGCTGCGGTTCGATGAACTGTGACTGCCGAACAATTCTATAACAGACGAGGATCGTAAATCTTAGCCGTCGATGCGCTCACTGTGCTGCATCCGCTATTGCACAATGGTCCACCTGTGTATACGAATAAAGTATCAAAAAAAAAAAAAAAGAAAATTCATTCGGCATCGTTTATCGTATTCTTAACTATCTATTATCGTTGCACCGCGTAAATACGCCACGTGGCAAATTGATTAGTAGTACTATCGCGTTTGACGCTCCACTGTGTCATAGTTACAGCACCAGCTGGTAAATTCATTCGCGGCAATTACATTCACTCTTACATTTTAACTCTCGCGGAAGATAATATACAGATATAAATCGTTCGACAATTCCGCGCGTATTATAGCAGAGTCTCCGGCTTAGCGAAATAGTTGCAACAACAAGGATGTAAACGCTTCGTTTAACGGTTATAAAAGCGGCGATGCCGGTCTCACGAGTTTCAAGAGTCAGGACAGACTTCCCACTATGTTCTGTACGGCAACGCTAAAGTGAATATATAGTAAATGACCGAAGAACCCATGAATTATCTTTATTATCTCTCGCGCTATTTTGCCATTGAATTTTCTCTCGTTTTGCCGCGACGATCGCGTACCTTTAACAACGACGCAATTTTACCGAAGGGAAAGAGAGAGAGAGAGAGAAAGAGAGAGAGAGAGAGACTAATTCAATGTGCCCTCGGTGGCCTACCCAACACGACGGTAATTCGATTCCCTTGGGGCTGATTGCGCTTCGCCTCTAAGCTGTGTTACCACTAATAATAATACTAAATACGATCGCTACCACCGACTACGCCCACTTGAGAAAAGGATGATACACCCGCATTATTGTGATTTTCGATTAAATTATCGTTACATTCGACGTTGCGAGAGGTGCTATTATGATGAAATGTTTTCGCGTGAGTAAAGCAATATATTTAATTGTTAAGAAGATTCAGCGGTCAGTTTCACCAAAAGGTATTTTTGTATCGCGAATAAACGATGTCAAGCGATTCTGACGAATTTTTTTTATGCAACATATTAAAATCGTAATTAACGGAAGCCGAAGATGTAATTTTGTTCAATTTTCATATTTTCAATTTTTTCAATGACGCTACAAAGAATTAATAAAAAATTCGAACTTTTTTTCATTAAAAAATTAACGCTTTTTTTTAGGATTTCATTAAATTCAGCAAAAAACTAATTGCTTCAAGAAATTGTTCGATTAAATTGCATTATATCAATCTGAAAGTTTTGCTGCAGTATCGAGACTCGTAGTTTTTATTAACTCACTTTTCGCTTTTTCCTGATTATCTACTCAACCAGTGCATAGTTAGCGAAAAGTTTTGCCGACAAACACAAAAAAGAAAAAAGAAACCAGTAAAACAGCCAATTTTGAAAAAAGAGGAATGACGTCTCCGTATTATTTATCTCGAAAAAGGTCACCGTATTGTCCGCATTCGACTTTTGTCCATTTCGTACGATACGCTACGAGTTTCTTTTTTAATTGGAGTAGACAGCCGAACTTTTCTATAAACTCGTACGGTATACATTGACACGTATCTCGGCTCGCAGTTCATAGAAATAGCGATACTTCGAGACCGGAAATTGAAGTCCAGCAATAGGCGGAACATCGCGGTATAGTTTCTAAGGACTTGTATGCCTCTAACAAACTCGATAACGAGGTCAAACTTTCGTAGCTCAATTTTGCCGGGTAGTAGGTAAAAATAGATGAGTTTCAGAGGGGGAATAAAGCAATGGAGAATGAAGAAAAGGGGGGGAGGGGAAGGGGTGGAAGGTGGTCCACGAAGAGTCCTTTGTTCGACAGACAAACGCGCGGATATTCCGTTGTCGGCTGAACTCCAGCGATGAAGTCATAATGCGGAATATTATAAGCACACCGAGACTTTCGTCGGTACCGGCGACGAAATTTTCATGCAAGAAATCACCGAGAGGAAGTCCCCGTCCGGGGGACGTTCTCCTCTCGCAAAGATATATGTCCAACATAATAATTCGATGCTCGTTGAATCTCCGCGATGTATTAAACTCTCGTGAGAAATTGATTCGTCCCCCGTCGACCGCAAAATCTATGAATAATTCAAAGTTACGCGAAACTCCGCAAGTCTCCGAGGGTTGTCGACAACTGTGCCCCCGGCCCCGATCACCCGAATCTTCATCGGTTCGGAATTTATCGTGTCTGCGGAGGCGACGAATTGTACAATACGGAAACGACGATTCGCTGAACTGCAATTATCAGCTATCAGGATATTGATGATAACGCGAAACTATCCGATTTTTCTTCATCCGGTTGCAAGTTTGCCGATAATTTTTTTTTTTTTTTTTTCGATCTCTGCTCTATATTAAAACTTCACACTTCGCTACCCTCAACTTTGGATAGATTGAAGGGAGAGAATAGTCTCTCCTGTGGGCTCTCACCTCGAGACTCGTTTTAGGGACTTTTTCTTCGAGTGACCCTTACGATGAGAATATAAAGAAAAAAAGCAAAAAAAAAAAAAAAAAAAACGAGTAGAAGGCGGAGGCTCGAGGACGGGGCCGTGTGAAGGAGGCACGCTTGACTCTTGGTGGCTTCGACCCGGCGAAACTGGCACATACGGCACAGAGCAGTATCGTAGATATATATTTCTAGGTAACAAGTAGTGGTTACTGTACCTAATAGAAAGAAGAAAAAGAGGAGAGAAAGACCGAACCGCCTCGGGTGCAACGGTACATTCGCTTTTTTTTTATTTAAAAAAAAAGAACATCGGAAATCTTTACGTACGAGAACACAGAGATATTTAATACACGAGTGCCGAGTGTATATGATGATGACTCGCGCGTTATATGGATGGAAACGAAGTGCATAAAGCGTCCGCACCTATGCAACGAGATGGCTTAGCCTCGTCCCCTCCGGGCTCCTTCGACGTCGTCAAGCAATTTATGTAAAAACGCTGAGCTCTCGACGAGCAGAGGCCAACTGAGTTCAAAGGCCAACTGGTCGATACTGGAATAATAATTGCGGGAATGTATCTCGCTATCATAATAGTCTCATAGTCTCTTGTTTCATCTGCACGGATTTGTCTTGAACTTCACTCAAAAAAATGATTTTTTAAAAATAAATTTGTCTTCAGTAAGAACATTTTTCATTACTTCGAATTTTTTTTACGAATGTGCGGATTCGTCTTGAACTCCACTCAAAAATTTTTTTTTTTTTTTTTTTTAATAATTTTGTCTTCCCTAAGAACATTTTTCATTACTACGATTTTTTTTACCAGTGTGCGGATAAAACTTCGATGTTTTTTCTTAGCAACCCGACTTCATTATTTTTTATTAGAAATTCGCAGAGAAAAAGAACGAAGGAACGAGTGGCTCTGCAAATTTTGCGGCGAACGCGAGTTATCGGATTTTTTTCTTTTTTTTTTTTTCCAAGTTTTTCTCATTTACGAATCCACCGTATCATAACCCTGCGGAATCGTAAATTAAGAACTCTCGCACACCGGGAAACGATCTCACCGTCTTCGAGGTAAATAATTCGTACGTCGTGTGTGTTCTCGTGTATTCGCGAGAGTGGAACGACCGTGATTGCGTCGTACCAACCATTAAGGATGTAACCCAGTCGCGTCGGTGCGGAGGACTCTCGTTTTTCATCGGCTTCCTATACGCGATACGCTGACACACTCGTCCTTTAATTTTTTTTTTTTTTTTCTTTAACAACTCGTATAACTTGCTCGTTGCTTATATAAAAATTGTGAACTGTACGCAAAGTTAATACATCGCGAATGAACGGAAACTGCGTTCGCCCAGGAAAGAAGGTCTTTGACCCAACTGCTCAACGTCGCACGCGGTCTCAATGTCACCGCGTGTCCTCTCTTGCACGCTGAAAGTGAAGTAACCGGAAGTTTCGCGAACATAAATGGTAGTCTCAACGATGTGTATGAGAATACAGGCTATTAAAGACGTAAGACTTGCTGTCGATGCCCCCAGCCGTTCTTCATATGATCCCCATACCATCTTCTTGAACTTCAATCCATTCGTATTATTTTGATTTTTTTTTTTTTCTAAAAGTTTATCTGTTTTCGCTCTTTCGGTCTTTAAAATTCAATTATATTTTTTTCTCGATTTTTTTTTAATTCGTAACAAAAAATGCTATAAAAATTTAATTTTTTTTTGTGATCAAATTGATGGTATTACTCGATAGTGTTTATTCGAATTACATAACCTAACTTATTCATTGGAAGAATTTCATTTACCTTAACCACAGAAAAATTAAAAGTTTCTTCACGGAAATTCCGATCGAGTTATCGATTTTTTCAAGGTTATCGGAAAAATTCGATCGAAAGATAATTTAAACGTACAAAAGATTGAAAATGAGAATAAGACAGCCGGAAGAGTGTAAAGAGCAGTAGAAACGGTGAACGGTCGCCAGCAGGAGTCACGGTCGTGAGCATCTCAGCGAGAGAAGGACGAGGCTGTCACATGGCGAACGGATTCGTTCCGAAGCCTCGTGACTCTCATGACCTACCGATGATTTACTCAAACTCTCAGCATCCATGCGGAATCGAAGAAATCGCGTTTCATATAAATAACAACTATTACATGTTGATCGAAAGAATAATTTCACTAAAAAAAAAAAAAAAATAAGAAAAGAAGGAAAGAAACAATGTAATCTTCGCTGCACGAAGCTCTGAGCCGCAGCTGCTGCTGTCGGTACTGGTAGCTGTTTCAGTGTCTCTCGTCTACGAGTTTCCTGGCCGACTACCGTGACGAGACGCACGACGTCGGTCTCACGGAGAAAGCCAAACGCAAACTTGTACCTATATAGAAATACGCGAAAAGTCTTCTAGTCGCTGAGTACGCGAGAGCTCAGTGCGATAGCGATGCCACGAGAAGAATTATTATTCTACTGCTTCAATTTTTTTTTTTTTTTTTTTTTCGCAAACTATTCACGCACTTCCGCCGGAAGAGAGGTCTTTGCAGCTCGTTCCGGGATCTACCGGTACGAGATGAGCTCGCGAATCGCTCGAGCAGGAAGAGCTTTTTCTCTCCATATCGCATTATCCCACTTGGTATACTATTCTTCTTCGAACTTTGAATGAACCATAATGAAGCCTGTGCTCCTTTTTATTGCTCATTACTTCACCGTTCGTCAGAACGACTCATCAGTCATTAGAATGGCCCATAGGAAACGAAGTCGTTAAATATACCGGGAATACGATGGCATACAATGTTTTATATTCTCTGCACAAGTAGTGGTTAAAAAAAAAGATCGCGATGAATTTTTGGTTTTGCTCTGTTTTGCAGTTGCACAGTCGTACTGTTCAATCCGCGGAAAAATACGCAGTCTCACGTGTTGAACGGATGCAGAAAGACTGTGACCTCACTTGCTCTCGCCGGCGATGGAAGACTCCTGGCGACCGGAGAATGCGGACACATGCCGAATGTACGAGTCTGGGACATCTCCGATCCCCAGAACGCTGTGCAGATCGCCGAGTTTACGGGGCACAAATACGGCATCAATTGTGTGGTAAGGATATTTGACCTGAAATTCACGAATCTTCTCTTTGTGCCGCTCGATTCCGGTCATTGACCGATTTCCAATATTTTTTTTTTTTCGGTTCTTCCGAAATTTAACGTTCATAAAATTCTACGTAATTGCAGCTTCCGTTCTCTCGATAGTTCGAGATTTTTAAATCGAAAAAGTTTCAAAGTATCGAAAAAAAATCGATCGCGTTTATCGGAAGAAATTTTGAATCTTTCATTGTTTTTTTTTTTTTTTTTTCGTATTTGGGGTCCATTTGGTCGTCAGCTTCACTCGGTACATTTAAGGTCGCGATTTCAAGAACCGCTTTGTCGCATTGAGCAACGGAATTCTCAGCGAGATTCCACGGAGACCCGTCCTATCCCAACCGCGGAGATCGCGAAACGCAAACAGTTACGGCTTCGTGTCGTCGACTACCTTAAATAGAGAGGTGGACGATCGGATAACTATACCCGACACCGACTGGAGTGCAATACACTTCACTCTGTATGCAACGCGCTTTCAGCGTAGAAATCACTTTCCGTTTTAGCGAATTTACGCGAAGTTAAAAAAAAAATGTCGCCTGATCGATTGTTAATCATGAAGTCTATCGTCATTGGCTTTGCTGTTAATGTGATTTTCCAAAAAAAAAAAAAAAAATGAAGCAACTTCCGATCAATTATTTCGTTACATCTATCGCCGTTGATTTTACAGTTATTTTTTTATCCCCTTTACGCGTTTAAAAATTGCCCTTTTGTGACGATCGCGTAAACTTTCGACGATAAAAATTAATCGCGTTATTAACGGAACTTGAAAGACGAAATAAAAAAAAAGTGCAGAATATGGAGCTTCGGATCATCTTTAACGATCGCGAGCGATTAATGGCTCCGTCGGGCGGCTCGTGAGGGGTCTTTAATCGACTTAAAAATATTCGGATCGCGTGCACCTCGGCGATTGCACCGGACCGGGCGCGAGGCCAGTAGGAATATACAGGCACTCGCGATGAATCGACCGGTATCTTAGCACACTAAATCACGTCGTTCCAACGGTACTTCGTGTACCGATATTAGCCCACGAGTGGTCAAACCGCTCTTTCGAAAGTACCACCGAGTCTTTGCGACTACCGTGTCTCTGATTCCTTAACTCTAGCGACATTTTTCGTTGGCGCGATATCGATGATTAAACAGGTCGATGATTAAGCGAAAACAAAAATGCGATGTTTTTTTTTTTATTTTTTAAGGCGTTCTCACCGAGCAACAAGTATGTCGTTTCCGTGGGTTCGCAACACGACATGATCGTCAACGTTTGGGACTGGAGAAACAACGTTAAAGTCGCTTCGAACAAAGTATCGAGCAAAGTAAAGGCCGTGTCTTTCGCTGAGAATGGCAATTACTTCGTTACCGTTGGCAACAGGCACGTCAAATTTTGGTACCTGGAGTACTCCCGCAGCGCCAAGGTAACCCTTTTTCTTCTATTATGACTTCTATTTCCACATGTAACGCAATTATTCCCGTATAAAGTTTCTTCACGCGGATAAAGATCGATTAAATTACTACAGCGATATATCTATCGTAAACATATAATTACAGTTTCGAAACTATTTATATTAATACTATATGAACAAATTTAAGAATCTTTTAGAAAAAAAAAAGACTAAGAAAACATTTAGTAAATTTGCCGAGACGATTGTTCAGCAGTTATTAATACGGCGCACGTTCGAGAGCTCCGAGATTGATATTGACGATACCTTTGGTCCACTCGCCAAACTCCTAATTGGTGAAAACTCGTCCGAGAAACTACAAAATAGACGCGAACTGCGATAGAATCGATGAAAAAAAAGGTCTGCCAAAGAGACACGTGCAGAGACTCTGATTGCTTCCCGCTGATTGATCGATCGCTTTTTCTCAACTTCTTCCCACTCGATCTCCGAGTTCTGCATTCGCTGACCCGCCGTAGAGAGAAATCTCGTTCGTGAGGCCGAAGGCTTACGGCTATAAAGTTCGAGATAGCGCCCCGAGATAAACTCACGGCGTAGTGACCATTTTACTTTGCAGTACAAAGAACCAGTGCCTTTGATGGGCCGATCAGCCATATTAGGCGAGCAAAGGAACAACGATTTCGTCGACGTTGCCTGCGGCAGAGGCGAGATGGCAGATTCCACATACGCCATCACCAAAACCGGCCTTCTATGCGAATTCAATAATAGACGACTACTAGACAAGTGGGTCGAACTTCGAGTGAGTAGAATTGCATTCTCTCGTATCTCGGAACTTCGCAACGAAATACGAAATCGTATATATACAATGATAAAACATAATTCGCCATTGAAAACGCGGCATTGATTTGTTTTTCCAGACAAGTAGTGCCAATTGCATTTCCGTTGGCGATAAGTACATTTTCATCGGCTGCGCCGAGGGAATTGTCAGGTGCTTCAGTCCCGCGAGTCTGCAGTTCGTCACTACGCTGCCGCGAACTCATTACTTGGGAGTCGACGTCGCGCAAGGATTGTCCATAGAGTAGGTAGATTTTTAATTAATTAAAAAGCGTATCGATGTTTATCGCAATTTTTTGATACCATTTCATTCCATTTTCGTTCGGCGTGTAATTTTTTTTTGAATTTTTCAGTCACATGTCGCAGCATCCGGCAAACGCGAGATACCCGGACGCCATAGCGTTGGCTTTCGACGAGCGCAATAATAAACTCACCTGCGTATACAACGATCACAGCATATATGTTTGGGACGTGAGGGACATAAGAAGAGTCGGAAAATCTCATTCCTTCCTGTACCATTCCGCCTGCATATGGGGCGTTGAAATGTACCCAACCGGACAGGACTCGGCGAATGCTATGCCGCCTGGGAGTTTCATCACTTGTTCTAGCGACGACACTATACGCGTATGGAATCTTCAGAAAGACTTGGCACCCGATGATACACTCTACAAGAGAAATATTTATAGCAACGTAAGTTCTATCCGCAACGTTTTTACGAGAAAATGAAAAGTACTGAATTCAAAGAGTTTTCATTGAGATAACATTTCTTTTCGTGATCTTCTATACTTTGAATATCTTTGAATGCTTGTAAAAAAAATCATAAAATAGAGCAAAAAAATAGTTTTCTATAGATGTTACTTAACATTTATCAATTTAATTCCGCAACGGACACAATTTATGTATTTACTGTGACTGCGAATAGAACAACTGTATTAAATCATTACGACAACAGATATTTTACTCCGACGCTGTAATTCGCGTCGCGAACTTTCATTAATCAATGTACCGTTATTGGGTATTGCAGGAATTACTTAAAGTCTTATACGTGGATCCTGAATTAACCTACTTGAAAGACCTCGATCTCGCTGCGGCTGGAACTACGGAGAAGAGCGACGCCTCTTATGACGGACGCAACGGTGTCAGGTCGATAAGGGTCAGTCCCGATGGCAAACATCTCGCTTCTGGGGACAGGTAATCTTTTTTTTTCCTTTTCTCGACAGTATCGAACGTAACGTTTAATTTGTACGATGAAAAAAATGTATTTCTCGCAGATCTGGAAATATTCGCATTCACGACGTCAATAGTTTGGAAGAAGTGTGTCTTGTTGAGGCGCACGATGCCGAAGTACTGTGTCTCGAATATTCGCGATTCGCGCGGTACTCCATGGATTCACCGAGACTATTGGCATCCGCTTCGCGTGATCGTCTCATTCATGTATTCAGCGTTGATCAGGGATACAACTTTTTGCAAACACTTGACGATCACAGCTCGTCGATTACTGCTGTAAGATTCTTCAGTCAGAACAATCAAGCGGATCAGATACAGATGGTCTCGTGCGGTGCCGACAAAAGTATCATCTTTAGACAGCTTCAATCGGTAAAATTTGTCATCAATATCCTTTTTTCTGCGGACACTTATCATTTTTTTAAGTTTACAAACATCCGTAATTTGCGACGAGATGTTACCTTCGATTGCCTCATTTATCTAAATGAAAACACGAAAAAATTCTGAAAAAGATAGTAAAAAACGTTAAACTTTTTTTGTTTCGATGGTTCAAAGGGATTCAGAGGGAAAACGAAGTTAATGTTCTATTTGGCCGGCAAAAAGTCTCCCGTACTTTAGGAGTAAAAATTTTGCAGTTAGCGACGAGCAAACTAAATGTCTAGAAGTCATTTTAACGATTTTTATTGCACGTTTCAGACACCAGGAGGCTCGCCGCAGTTCGCCAGGGGTCACAATGCTCAAGGAAAGACAACACTGTACGACATGGAAGTAGATTCGGGCCAAAAGCACGTTCTGACGGCGTGCCAAGACCGCAACATTAGAGTGTACAACGTAACGACTGGCAAACACAGCAAAACGTTTAAGGGTTCGGTTGGCGAGGACGGTTCGCTTATCAAAGTCGTTTTAGGTAAGCGGCACGTGAAGGTACATTTGTATATTGTATCGTTCATTCGTTATATAAATGTCAATCGATTCGCAGATGCCTCGGGAATATACGTCGCTACATCGTGTACCGACAAAACTCTCTGCGTCTACGATTACTACAGCGGCGAGTGCATGGCAACGATGCTGGGACACTCGGAGCTCGTAACGGGTCTCCGCTTCAGTCCCGACTGTCGTCATCTCGTCTCCGCGAGCGGCGATGGATGCGTCTTCGTTTGGCGCGTACCCCACGATATGGTAGTCACGATGCAAGCGCGACTGGCGCAGCAAGCAATGCGCGCCGGAAAGTGAGTATTTATCTTCAAGTTTAATTCCGTCGCTCATTCTTAATGAAATTTAAAGCCGACAAAAGCTGATTCCCGACTTTTAATAAGAAAGATTATGAGATTTTTTTATTCAAGTTGCGAAACATGTAAAAAAAATTTTTTCATACCCATAAATGACTTGATTGCAGTAAGCTACACTATTGATAAAGTTGGCCAATTGCAAAATCAAAAGAAAAAAATATTAAATTTTTCCTCCCATGTGCAGAAGGCCACCGTCCCAAGTGAACGGCACAGGCGTTGGTATCCAATTGGATAACGAGACGTTCGGCTCTCCGCCTCCGGAGTTCTTGGATCCAAACGCGAATCCGTCACCGCAGAGCGTCGGTGTGGATTATCGGTTCAGCGTCGGTCAATTGCCACTGTGGGCGAAGAAACAGATAAACACGACGACCAGTACGAACGAATCGCCGACTCTGAGTTCCGGCGTTAGATCGCTAAACGTCGATTTGCCGAAAGGTCGCTGGGCGCAGCGCGTTCAACAGGGCGATGGAATTACCGTCAAATCCGTTTACGACAGCGACGAGATAATACCATTTCCGCCACCGAGAAGCGGCAACGACTCGGACGGCGGTGGAGGCGGCGGCGGATCGAAAGATAGTTCTATCGACAGTGGCACCGAAACCAAATGCAGCAGCGACTATCGACGAGATGGCATTCTCATTAAAAGGGTCAGTCACGGTGTTAAACCCGCATTTGCTCAAGTAGCTTAACTTTTATTTTTATTTTATCTATTTATTTCACACACTGCTGTATTTATTTAACACAAATGCAATTTATTTGTAATCTATGTAGCAACAAATAATTATGAGATATTACTAATTTATTTTACAAAAGCCACTTGTAGTAACAACGTCGCTTTTTTTTTATCTCAACGAATATCCGTCCTTTCGCAATTGCACAATCATCACGCGATCACAGATTCACCGCGTAATCATATTCGCTATTAACAGCCATTATTACGCACACGATTAACACTTTGATAACATTTTTTTATAGGACGAGGAAGAAGTTTTTCAACCGTGTGCCGATAGTTACAGGGAATTGCTTGACGAATCGAAAGAGGTACTAACCGATCATATGACATTAATAGTCGACAAAGCCGTATGGAAAAAAATGTAATCGAAATGTCAATGAATTCAGAGGATATGTGTCGTTAAGGATGCTTACACGTACATTCTCAATCAAACGTTTAAATAAAAAAAAAATGACTACTTCGGGATATAGTAAAAATCTGAAAAAAATCAAACGTATTACAAACATCAAGAAAATTGCTTTTGCATAATAATAATGCGAAAAAGTTATTAACAAATAAGTAAATATATACAATGTTCAAGAAATAGCCAGGGAAAGGGCTTTTTTTATTCAAAATGAATTTGTTGGTTTTTTAGAAACCGTACAAATTTTTTAAAAATGTTCTCACATTTTTTTATATGTTTTTCCAAAGGGCTTCGTAAAGCTTCAATCGTCGTTGCATGCGTCACTCTGCTTGCTTGGCAACGCAATTATGTTTTATCTTTTTATTTTGACGCCTTATCGTTCATACAATATCGTGATAGTTTCGATTTTCCTTTGAATGACTTGTTTTATTCATCGCACACGATTCGCTCACGTAGGTGACGGGTGGTAACGTGACAATAACTAGAGGTAACAATATCACGGAATTGACCCGTCAATCGAGGAGTCGACATCATACCGATGACAGCAGTCTTGGCAGTTTCAAGTTTGAGGTACTCGTCACTCCGCTGCAAAATCAAAAATATTTTCTTAACACGCGACATTAATGTCTCCATAATTTATTTTCGATATTTACAATTTGCTACCGCAATCGCGTTTCAGTCGACTCCATAACGCTTTCAATCGTTGAATGTTCAGTCGTCATTGTTAAAAAATAAGTTTATTACTTCATTGCACTGTAAAATATCCATTCATTCGACTCCACACGAGCGTTTTCTCTCTTCCCCTTCAATCGACGAATTTAGGATCACGAGAGTACCGAACACGACGGAGATGTCGAAGATTATTCCGAGGGTGAGAATGGAACTACCGGTTCGGAAAAGTCCCATCACCGTCTCATGTATTATCCACCACCAGAGGACACGATCTCTAATCAATTCAAAGTTAATGCTATGGATGTTGAGGAACTTCGAAGGTTCGCTAAAAAAATCCGTTCTCTCCAATATTTTTGAGAAATTATGTATTTATTATAATGCTATACATTTTTCCAATAGATCTCAGAGGCGAAGTAAGAAGCCGAGAGGCGAAAGTGGTCGAACGAGCGAAATGACCGCATCCGGCAGTCAGGACGATTCAGACTCGGAGGGCGGTGCATCGACACCGAGCGCCGAGAGGAATCCGTTGTCGATGCTGTCGGAAGCGAGTTCCGAAGGCTTCGATCAAATCGCTAGTCAAAGAGAAAAATATCTGAAGAACGCTTTCGAATCTCTCAGCGGTGCCGATGAGCCCACGAATCGAAAGAACACGAGCATTAGCTCTCAATTCCATGGCCGGTGAGTTCTATACTTTACTTTCTCCGATCACGTTGAGTTTTTAATGGGCAAAATAATCCCACATCCGTGTCAGAGCTGTTCAATCAATTTTTTTTCCGCTGACTATCAATCCGACTTTTATTTTGTTCCGGAATTACGGAGACATTTTTTTAAATAAAAAAAAATTGTCGCTGTCGTTTTTTTATGTAATGTTATTTCCGATTTGAACATTCGAACTTTTCACTGTACATAATATATACATATGATGAAAATGTGAAACAAATTGGTTGTCGGTTTTTTATATGGGAAAAATTGTTTCTCTTTCAGAACGAGCGGTGGCATTCCTAGTGGCGAGAGTCAAGGAAAGTCTCGAAACACAGCCGTGGTAAGCGCAACAAAGCACTCGAGAGCCGATACCGACGTAACGAAAAAGCGGGAAGAGCTCCAGAGGCGAATAGAGGAAACGCGACGAAAATTGCAGAGTGTAAGTTCTAATTTCGCTAAATGCCCGAGTTATCAGTTATCGTAAAGAAATATAAACGGCAATTAAAATGATTATTTAAATTCCACAGGTTGGCTACAGATCGTCGTTAAAGTCGAGTCAAAGTATATCGGATCTCAGCAGTCATATACCGGAGAAGCACCATCGTCAGAATAGGATCGGGACAGGTAACAACAATAGAACACCGCAAACAATACATTACGCGAAACCGACTAATCCCTGCAAACCTATGACAACCCTTAAACCTAAAATTCGACCTCAACAACAATATACTAACAGCGTAACGGGTGTTGGAAATGCTTTTACAAAACTCGATGTACCAAATGAAAATCGTTTGCCAAAAAGTCAAACAATGTCGTGTATTAGCGAACGCACGAGACCGAGATGTCCGACTCGTCCGTTAACGCTGACGCTTAAAAAAACTGAAAAGTACAAGCTGTCCTTGAATAAGGCAAATCAATCGTTGCCGGAGTCGCCGGTTTGCGAGGAATTGAAAGCGCTGAAGGAGGCTTGCAAAAAGAAGGCCAATCGTTTCGCAAGATTCGCGCAAAAGCGCCGATCGTGCAGTTATTTCATTGGTCTCGACGACAACGAGGAGGAGATCGACAATATCGCCAAATCGTTCGAAAGTTTACCGGCTATGAACGAGCGAAACGCCGAAAATTTGGGTGAACTATCCGACGAGGCGGAAGAAGGAAACGGCAATTTCAGCGACGATTCGCTTGAAGGAGACTTCAAAAATCCGCCCCGTCGATGCGTCAGCGAGTATCACATAAATATACACGCCGACATGAACACTTCGGTGGAGCAAAAAAATTATTGCGACTATACGAGTCTTCACAAGAAGATTTTGACTCATTCGCAAGAGAGTATCCTGTCCGACGCGTCTGTCGAGTCTTTTTGCAAAGGTAGCGCCGAAATTCTTGACTGCAACAATTACGAGAACGATCGACATTCGAGCGCAAGTTTTTTCTTGTCACGTCGGAAGATGCAAGCGGGTCGAAGTCAAGAGAGCATCCTGACCGACGAGTCGGACTATCAGATGTTTCCGTTGCAAGAGAACGCCGATCATCGAAGCACCGAAAGCGTTCTGACCGACGACTCCGATTCAATGGCCAAATCTGCGCCTCTCGAGATGCTATTTGATTCTCATTACAAGCGAAAACGACAGAATTCGGAAACTTACAGCGGTAATCCGAAGAATACCGATGCAAGCGAAATATCGGATAATCAGCAATCATCGGTCAGTCCGTCGATGACTCGCGCTGTGTTTCGATCGAAATCTCTTCAGGATACGAGACTTAGTGAAGTTAAAGATCGTATAAGTTACACGGAGGAGAATTTTCGACCGAATCGCACGTGTATATACTATGAATTCAACGTCGACGACACGACAAGCCATAAAGGTTCTACGATGCGTAATGCACAAAAATCCGAAACTATATCACGCAGCAGCAGCTTGAAAGTCTCCAAAGAGCCGCAATCGATGCTGATACTGAATGATTTCGTGGCCCACAAGCCACCGAAGCCAAAGAGAAATTTTTCGCGTACGCAGAGTATGCGTAACCGCGCGCGACCCGCTTGGAATAAATACAACGTCGATACACCGTCGCAGCCGACGCTTTGCTTGAAAAATCTTCCGTGTTCCGACGACAACGCGGCGTCGGTGAATCCGAGTCACATGGAGTACAGATCCACCGACGAGAAAGTCGAAGTCGAACAAGAAAAGGAGAAAGAATCCGACGAGCCAAAAGCTCCCGAACAATTTATCCCTAAATCGCCTTTGCGAACCGTCGACGATCAAGCGGCAAGAAAACCTTTTTACAATCTGCCGTTGCGCGCCGCTTTGTGCTCGCAAAACGACTCGGCTTACAGTTCCGAGGCGAATCAAAGTCAGGATTCCTTCAGCGTAAAGCTCGATTCTTCTTGCGAGAGAAACTGCTTTGAGATACCGACGAAAGATACATTCGAAACGTACGACTCACTCGAGCCGAACGGCGCGCCGTCTTGCGAGTCTTCGTCGATGGAGACTCACGCGGAAAATTCCACCGCGCAGATACAACAAACAGCAAAATACAATGCCGACACGAGTGTCGATATAAGAATCACCCGAGCGATCGAGGGAACGGTAAAATTGCTGTCGAAAGAGTTCGAGAATTTGGTTAGACGCGAACAGTATTTCATGAAAGAGAAACACTTCCGGTTGACTCAGTGCAGAGATTCGAATGAAAATTTCGCCAAACTAGAGGCAGAACGCGACACCAGATGTTCCGTATCGAGAAAAGAATTTCGCGTTAATTCCGGAGGCGAAGATAGCGATTGCGCCGATCTATCGGCAATCGACAAATCTTTTATGGAAAGCGGTTCTTCGACTCCCGCGTCGAGTTGCGCAAATTCGCCAAAGCGGATGTGGCCACCGGCTTCGCGATGTCAAATGAAGTGGACTAAGACACTGCCGACTATCAGTCAAGATATTCTACCCTCGAAGCATCACTTCGCAGGTACTTGCAAGTGTCTCGAGACAACTTTGTTTTTTTTTTTTCTACTTCTCTGTACAGTAGTCGAGTTGTATAAAAAAAGTTATTCGATGTTCGTAGAAGAGACTCGTCGTCGCACGTTATGTGAGAATCGATGCTTCGTTATTTTACTCATTACATCGTTATCATTAATCGATTCGCGAGTGAAAGACCGTGAAAACAAAAAAAATAAATGTCGCGCTCATCGCTCGTTAACCGAATTTCACGCACAAGTCATACAAAATCGTTATTAATTTTCGTTTATTCACGTTCAAACGAAAGGCAGCAGTTACTTCTCAGTTTGGATGCGATTTTAGGCGTTAGATGTGGCTTGACAAATATTTTTCGTTTGGCATGTTTCACGATCCGCATGGATCCTTTTGTCGTATCATCGACAATCTCTCCGACTCCTGACCTCCGTATTCCTCGTTACCTCATCCTAATCCCCCATAACGTTTTTTAATATTATTATTCTTTCACTTAATACGATATTAATATTTTATCTGTTTCGCAGTTAACAAAAGGTTCGCCGGTACACTTGCAATTTTTTCAAAGTTCGATATATTCGTATTTTACAACATAAATTTGTTATAATTTTATTCACTTTTTTTATTCATAAATTATTATTCTCATTTTTTTTTTTTTTTCACGGAAGCACTTTACTCGATGCTTTCGCCGAGCGATTTTTTTTCTATATAGTTGCAAGTGTAACGAAAATAATTTTATTTATTATGTAACTTGCAAGTTCTGCAAAAAAAATAGTACCCCTGTAGTGCATGAGTGTGCGTGTTGTCAACAGTTGCCAGTAATGGGGGGAGACTGTCGTCAAAAGTAGTCGACAGCGAAGAAGAAGGGGGTGGCATGAGACGCGCCTGTTCGCTGAGCGACCTTTCCGTCAGCCCACCAAACCGGTTACTGCATGGCCCAGT
Organism: Cryptus viduatorius; assembly: GCA_964006125.1. NCBI lineage: Eukaryota > Metazoa > Arthropoda > Insecta > Hymenoptera > Ichneumonidae > Cryptus > Cryptus viduatorius. Next base: position 1,833,421 of record OZ023223.1, on the reverse strand, counting down.
ACAAGGTACCCTCAAGCTTTCTGCGCTCTTTGCATTAAAAAAGTCAACTATACATCTTTAGCAATGCAAAGAATCGATGCAATTATCGTCTTTTTTTTTTAACAGTCAACAACGCAGCAGTCGATTTTTTTTTAATACAATTTATATCTTATTCTGATTAATTTTTTTCGATTAGCTTTGCAATTGTAACCGCTTCAACGGCTGCGCAAAAATATTTTAACTGACAAACATAAATCTCTTTTCTTCTCATTGCGGTTTAATTTTTGATATTTTTAATCTTATCGTTCGACGATTATTAAAATTCAAATTCTTTTTGAGATCTTTTAGAGATAAAAGAAATTGAGAACACTTGTCGGTTAATTAAAATTGCTTGTTAAACAGTTACAGGCAAATTAGGAAATAAAAATGTTAACGCGTCGTCGAGAAGCGGTACCGGAAGTGGAAACCCCGGCGTCCAGTCGAGACACTCATCGACTAAAAGTCATTCTTCGCATATGACTCGAAGTAGCAGTGTCGGTGTACTCAATCAGGCAAGTCAATCGATGCTAAAATTAAAACTTTCCTAATATAGCGGTACGCATATTAAAATAAAAAAGATGATTAAAATTTGTCTCTACAGCAGAGTGACTCCGAATCCGATGCCGGTGTGGCAGTCGGCGGAAGAAGTTGGAACAATCAACCGTCGAACAACCGTATGAGCGGATTGATGAGGCCGACGATTAGTTCGCAAAATAAAATGAATCACCAAATAAAGCCAAATTCATCGTCGAGCAATAATCTTCCTCTGGTGTTGAGAAGGCGGGGAATGCAAGGAGCGTATTCGAGTGGTATGTACAGTTTTTATTTGCACATTTAAGGAAAGTTCGACTTAAAGCGATGAAATTAAAAACAAATGGTTAAGAACGCTTCACACTCGTGAGAATTTCCGACACTTACCAATAGTATAAAAATCTGAAAAAAAAATGAATCGTGTTGAAGACATAGGGAACTTTGATATTTATAATTGATAATGAATTTGATAATATCAATGCAAAAATGCTATTGGCAAATGAATAAATAGCCAGTGTAACTTTTTTCTCTTATTTCAAATGAATCTTTTAAATTTTACTGCATCACGAAGTAGTGAATTTTTGATCGTATTAAACTTTTGGTTAGCAATATGAGTGTAATATATTAATAAAACCTTAATCGGTATTGTTTTACAGTGAATCTAAGTCAAGTTGGAAATCAAGAAGATTCGAGTTCGGAGGATACGTCTTCGAACGGCAACGGTGGGAAACCAGCGCTACCGCCGAGACCCAGAAGTATCAGTATCGACCATTCATCGACCAGGTAATTGTCTCTTTTCTTTTTTAAAACTGCTGAACAACTTTCATACTTCTTTTATTCCAATAAAATGGTTTGAAGTTCCTCGACATTGATATATTTATCGATTAAAAACGAAAGAGCTAAGAATCTCATTAACTTCAACTCGCGTAATGATTATTTATTGCATCCGTAGCTTGAGTATCGCTGGCGCAGCGATGAGGAGATCGGGATCGAGTACAGTGATTACGAATGGTCGAACGGGCGGTGTAATCGGTCAGAGTACCGCTAGATTATCAGTAGCGAGCCGTAATCAATTGGAGCCGAGTCCACAAGAACTTCCCGTAAAAGACACTGATCGTGCCATTGACGTTGCCAGTGCCGAGTGTAAGTATCTTCATTAATAAAATTCCATTTTCTTATGATCGCCTCTACATAATCTTCATAGTTAAACGTAATCAACCAATCGAGTGGAACGTTCATCAACATAAACTGTGTTAATTACCTATCGTCTACAACTCACAATCACATTTTAACCGATGCTTAACAATTACAGTAGACACGGATAACAGATTAGGTAAACTAAAGACGCCTATTGAGAATGCTGTCATGTGAAAAGTAATAATAACAGATATATTGAAAGAAATTTGTAAGTGATCATGCTATGATTGAAAATTTATATGAAACAATCGATTGTAGACGAGAGAATAGACACAGACTAGATAATCGGTCTGCAGTTTTTTTGCTGTACATATTATATGCTAAATGATTTTTCTAATCACTTCGGAATCTAAATAATGAAACAATAGCAGCCAGGATCGTATTTTTTTTGTTTGTTTTTTATTCGTATGACGAGTCGTTGTATTATGAAAAGAAAATTGGGAATGTTTTTGGTACTCAAATTGTTTTTATTAGTCTCTGCTGAACATTGCAGTTTTCTTTATTTCATGGAATTTTTTCTTGGGTTTGAGCTGTTAATGATACCACGCATTTTTTTATTCAGGATAACAAATCGACTGCTTCATCAATCGTTTTTTATATTACACACATTATCGTTGGAAAGTTTCACGAGTTATTTCTTTCTTTAGTTATGTGATCCTGGCGTAGAGTTCTGCGGATCATTGTTGATTCCAATCTATCGAATCATCAATAGCATGGTCTCATACGGATTTTTTAGAAACCCTTTCGGAAACCCCAGTCAGACACACAAGCGCGCTGTTTGGACGCGCGGCTCTGTGATTAAGAATGGTGCATCGTTACGGCTCCAGTAAAATGTGAAATTTCGAGCGAATTTCGAATACTTTCCAACGCAATAAAAATTTCAAAAAAGTCATCTATACTGAAGATCCTAAGAAGATTATTTTTGCACAATAAAAATACGAAAAGTTATTAACAAATTAGTTTAATAAAAATTGGTCATCGAATGAACCGGGAAATCAATTTTTTTCCGCAAATACAATCCGTTCTTTTTTTTCTGCATTAAAATGTACGGTTTTTGGAAGATACGATAAAAATCGAAATGAATTAATAAGTATTGAAAGAAATAAACGAATCAACCTTTGCTAAATAAAGTCTTTTTTCTTCAACTAATTTGTTAATAATTTTTTGGAATTATTATTATGCAAAATTAATGTTTTTAGTATCTTCTGTATGGTTGATATTTTTCAAATTATTAAAAAATTCTCTCCGAATCTCACTTTAGCTGAAAATTTTACGGTACACCCTCCTTAAGTTATCATAGACCAATTATAGCACGAAAAACGAGCACAATGCTTGCGAGATTGTCGACAAATATCATGACACACTGACTTTATATTACGAACGATGTATCGATATTGTGAAAAAAAATCTGCAGAACTTTCTTGCAGTCCTATAATAGAGTGTCAAGATATTTTATCGCTATAATATCAAATTATCGACCTGCGAGATTTTGTATCGCGCTGCGATATTAATTTAGGTTGCAGTACAAGCGACCGAAGCTGAATCAGAAGCTTCGTGATCGCCAATCAATCGCGGCGCGAGAATCGTACGGTAGCAATATGACTTTCGCAGGTCGTCACGTTGATATTCCGAAAAAAAAAAACAAAAAAAAACATGTATCGTTACTCAACATTTTTTAATTAACGACGAATTCATTTTGCACGATGCACGCTGTGTTGTCGTTCAACTGTTATCACATTGATCGTTGACGATTGTCATTTGTCTTCTTGTCTGTGCGTGTCTTTCAGTCAATAGTCAGCTTCATTAGCTTTCTCATAGCAATCGCAACAATAATAAAAGAAACGTAAATCTATGAGAAAGTTAAATTTCACAGCAGAATAGCATATTATAAACAATGTATAAACTTATGCGTAGCTATCATTTGCCGATAATGGTTCACTGAAAGATTCGCAACGTTATTAAATGAATTATTTCTTAATTCACAGTATCGACACAGTTGTGTAATACCATTGCGGACGAGTTGACTCGTACGGCGGACAACGTGGTGCAGCTGTACAAGAGATTAACAATAGACAGCGGTGGTGATCCTACAGGCGAGGCGCTCGACCGAGACACGATGTTACGAGGACTGGAATCCTCGGTGAACGAAGCCATGCGAACGCTTCGGTTGGTCGTAGCTGCCGGAGCAAATCAGGAAGATACCGGCGGTGGCGGCGGAGATGCGGACGGTGTAAGTGCCAACGATGCTACGGCAAAGTTTCAGGAATTGCTTGCTGGTCAGGATCAGGGAAAGGTGGTGAATATGATGCAACAGTATTCCGAGTTGCTGTTGACGATGATGCAGCAAAGAATGACCGGTACTCAATCAAATCACACCTAGAAAATCCGTCCAGTCGAGGATTTACGCAGAAACAAAACAAAAAAAAAAGAAATTCAAACGACGTACCTCAAGATAATATTTTCATTGCCACGAGTCTGCGCGTAATATCCTAGAAAAATCGCGCGTTCGTTTCTCAATAATCTACCACTATGCCAAGGATACATTTTTTCCAGCGAAAAATTATTATTTCATGCTTTTTCGTAGCGAACGAAGAGATTTGAAAAAAAAAAAAAGAAAAAAAAAACAAAAAGAGCGATCACGTAATTTTTTTTTCATTAATAAGCAGCTATTTTTTGAGCCATAGCGAGAGTAGACGTTGATAAGGGTTGCAGAGCAGTCAGACTCTAACGTTGTACAAGTCATTACTTAAATAACGCACCACGTTTATTATAGTAAGAAACGAGGATTGTCGATATTCAGAGAAAACTCCATCCCCAAGTAATTGATTAATCGGCGAAACGACGAATTTGCCGTAGTTTCATCGTAATGAAATCGATTGGGGTCTCGCGGAGAAGAATGAAGTTTTTGAAAAAACCTCGAGAGCCGTTGTATCGATTGTACATGGAATTCGTGGATACGATTTTGCGCAGGAATTTGGTCACGAGATCGAATGAAAACTCTGCATTGATTTTAGTTATAAGTTACGAAGTTTAAAAATTGGCCGCGTGACGTCCATTGATATTTCCAAAACGTTATCGTATTTATTGAGGAAAAAAAAAAACAGATTTTGTGTCGAACTTAACTATTATAACTTTAAGGCCATACGCCGTGAAAATGCCAATTACTAAAGACTAGTAGGCTAGAAGAATAATTACTGAGATGCGTATTTGTCAGAAGAAAAAAAAACAATATTGAGTGGTATTAACTAAAATGGTAATGAATAGTGTTTTTTTTTTTATATATAATACAACCAAAGGCTGTACAAACCTTGTGGTCTATAAACTATAAAGAGGTAAACTCTCTTCCTTCACATGAGACTTGAGCATTGATGATGAATTCGTTGATAAGTATGCGGTAGAAAACTTGCCAATTCACGAAGAAAGAAAAAAAAAAGGAACGCGTCTAATTGTTGAAAAGTTGTGTCGAAAAAAAAATCAATAAATTATTGGGCTTAACTAGAAAAACCGCTTTAAAAGTACCGAAAAAAATTGACACTGACGAATCGGATCGTTATTCGTACGCTAATAGTCCGATTTCGGCAATTAAAAACTAAAAAAAAAATAATAAAAAACACTAATAACTGCACCCGCCTAAAAAAATAAGGGAAGTGTTACCTTGCAATAGCGACTATGTATTTTGTCATAGGAATTGACGTATACCAACATATTTTTCCACGTACGCCACGTAATCGTAGGTAAAACAAACTAAAATGAAAAAGAGTAAAGAAAAAAAAAAGAAATGAAATAACAAAACAAAAAAGAGAGAACATGCAATTTTTCGCATTTCCAAGAATTTCCGTACATTTCAGTTTTCAATTATCATTGTGCTCAATTAACAAGTAAACACGACGATTTACCCGACAATTATTAGAAGGATGGAAATGAACAAAAGCAAAATTGCGTGTGTATGAATAATGTGGCATCGAAGTATTAGAAATGTGTATTATTAATGTTCGTAGTCTCGTCAACAGCGTGTTGCGATGTCTTTTTTTTTCGTTATTCCCGCGTCCCCCCTAATGTTGTACAGTATCTTGCGTTCGCTTGTAAAACCTCCGGAATATTGTAACATCTCACTTGTGCCATTTAGTGTAAAACAAAAAAAAAAGAAACAGTTGTAACATACCGTTTGTAACGTTTGTAAAAGTCCGCTTATTTTTCGTCTCGTATTCTTGCGGAAGTCTCGAAGACAATATGCGAAACGGTTTCGACATTATTATTGTTTACCAGAATCTTATAATTATAAATCAAATTGTTTGAATTTATTGGCTTTCGTTCGTGTTTCACATTATCATTGTGTTCAGTTGAAAAAAGAAAAAACGACAATTTTTTATTTGCAAAGACAGTTGAATTTTCAACTTAATTGACAGCAGAGAGTCGATATTTTACACACTGATTATTCCTTCTTTAATAATACACATTTACTGTGGTATATAAATTAATATGTGGAACAGCGAATGATGTATTTTGTAATTGGGTAACAACAATTTTTTAATATAAATCATTACGACGTACCGTAGAATAGAATTGACACCAAGTTAAGCGCAGTTTAGAAGATGAAGATGAAAAAAAAAAAACAAAACATAATTATAATATCGAATCTCATTAGGCCTGTAGATGTATCTAATCGCATTTGTGTAAAGACCCATCCATTCCAAATCGTTGATATAACTTTTTTTTCTTTTTTCTTTCTTTCGACATTTAGATTTAAACGTTCGATGAGTTCGGCCACTCAGACCTTTATTAGTATTTTCAGTCGCTTTGTATATTGTTATGAATGTTATGTTTTAAGTCGTAGAAATTAATAATTAATATTGCTAATCGTTTTTGTTTTTCATTCTAATTTGTATATATCAAAAACGTGTTGCGCATTCAACGAATGAACGCGACTCAGTTATGTAGATTGCCAGATGTAACGTTTCCTTCGTAAAAAAAAAAACAACAACAAAACCATATATAACTTTGTAGTGTCCCGTTTTGTATATTATGTTGATAATTAATATATAATACTTCACATGAACACGTATATCAATTTACTTTCTCTCCCATTTTCTTTTTTTCTTCAACCGCAGGATCATTCAAGAGACAACGACAATAACGCAATCGTTTTTTTAATAACTAAAAAGCGATAAAAACTTTTATTTGCGTACCGAATTACGGTAAAAATATAATTTGATTCTCTACCTCTCTCTCTATTTATATAACAATAAAATATTTCACGCGATTACATTAACAATATCAATATAATAGATAGACGCGTTGTAAAATTTAACGACGCGTTCGAAATTGCGACGGTTTTTTTTTTTCTTCAAATAGGTATTTCGACAGTTCAGTGCGCCCGCGTTACGCAACTGTTTGTTCGCTTTTCTCGCAATTTCACACAATTTCATATACAAGTTTTGTAGAATGAAAAAAAAAAAAAAAAAACGCGTGAATATGAATGGCACGCGGGGCGATAAAGAATGAAATAAGAATGAATCGATCTAACGGTGAATTAGTACGTAATACTATGAAATGTAACGATAATTGGTCGATGAAACTACTTATTCAATTACAATTAATGACGGTCTAAAAAACATAATCGTAAATTGTGTGAATTAGTGATTAACTGAGTTAGCATTACTGTGCGAAAGTTGTGAAACGAATTGTGCGAATAGAAAAAGTCATCGGATAGAATCGACGGGGAGACAACTTGTGATCGTCGGCTTCGGACTTTCATTTATTGCTGCAAAATTTGGCACAGCTTCGCGATGACGTTTCTCGATGTACGATGCGCGCGTCATTTCCGAGGGCAATACTTTTCAGCACTCGCTAATTTATCTGCCGTTCTCTTGTCTCAATTCTTCGAGCTGAAAAAAACGAATTCGACATATAAAAGCGATCAATGTCTCGTTAAATAGAAACATAAAATGGAAAATTGTTCGATTCATTTATTAAGAAGTAAAAAAAAAAGTACGAACCTCTTTTTCCTCATCGACTTCGTCCTCCTCGTCGTCGGATCCGTGAACGGAAGCCGCAGGAGTCGTGATACGAGACGAAGACGGTGAAGGAGGTTCGCTCAACGGTCGTGGATAGTTGAAAGTTCGATTATAACGACCTTCGGCTAATTCCGTAGCGAGTTCCGGATATACAGCAGTCAAAGCTTTTATTCTAGCCTCGCGGTAATACTGAAAAAATTTTTGAAAATTATGATAAAAGAAATTAATAAAAAAGAAGTGACAAAAAAAATTATTATACTTAAGAAGCGGAAGAGTTGTCGAAAAATATTAAAAAACCTTTGACGCTACTTTCGGTTTGAAAATTTCACATTTCGACCGGCAGTGCCGCCAGAAAACATTTTACAATTTTTCGAAAAATTTAATTGTTAATATCCGCTATAAATCGAAGATTTCAAAACTGAAACTAACTGAAAGTAACGATGGCAATTTCTTTAGCAGGAATAACAAAAAAAATCACTAAGACCCGGCAAACGCGTAAAATAAAAATTTATGAACAGTAAAAAAAAAATAATTCGAAAATAGCGATGTGGATGAGCAATCACTCAGCCTATTATACAGCATATATTGGAAGCGCGTCGATCATAAATCGGAAAAAAAAATCCATTATGCAAATCCAATTATCTTTCATAAATTGATAATTTAAAAACATTTTTAAAAAATTGTAAATATTTAAAGATATAAAGCGGTTAAAGATATAAAAATATAAAAGACATTAAATCGCATGTAATCGTATTTTTTTGAAAGTAGATAATGACTCACGACTCCGAGATTTCTCCAATCGAGTAAATCGCTGAGACGTTCCGTTCGGTTTCTCTGAATGATACGTTGTCGTCGATTGAGACGCGCAAAGTCGAACATGTATTGCGCCAATTGTTGAACGCTGCCCTCGACATCGATGTGTCGTCGATCAACGATGTAAATACCGTAACTCATAGGATCGGCAATGTGTTCCTGCATGAAGCATCCAAAGCCGGAAAGATTCGTTGTAATGCTCGGTATACCCATCACCGTGCATTCCGCCGGTGTGTAGCCCCACGGCTCGTAGTAAGATGGAAATACACCCAAGTGACATCCTCTCACAAACTCCTCGTAGTCCAAACCGAACAGTGGATTCGTCGTGGAAAGAAACTCCGGATGGAAGACGATCTGTGAGAAGGAAAGACCGGGTAACATTAACACAGCATAACAGACACCCGAAGCGCGTTGCATTCGTAACACAAGCGGAAGTGTCTGATTACCTTCACGCGGTCATTAACAGTGTTGAATAAGTTACACCTTCGTATTGCAGCTAAGATTGGATCGTTCCAATCGTCAACGACATTGTGTGTCGTCACTGGCGGTAGACTATCTCGTTGCAGAGCGTACAAACACCTGAAAGACGATGGAGTATATGAAAGACTTCGATATACAAATACATTTTGTTATCGCTATGAGATAATCGTCGTTTTCTTTAAGATTATTTTTTTTGTTATTTACAGATTAATGTACGATTTTTTTATTATGTATGGAAGGAGATTGCGAGATGACGGTACCTTTTAATTTTTATCACTTCTTCTTTCAGCAACATATCCTGACCTTCGGGTAATCTCCCGGCGAGACACATCTCGTACATTCGTTTACCCATTTTTGATTGGATCTCGTTTATCGTGTCCCTTAGTGACTTCGTGACCTACAGACCGTCCATGCGTGATATTAAATCTTTAATCGAATCTTGAGTGCCCGCGGATTAGTATTTCACAAACTCACGGCATGTCCACGCAGCGATTCGACGTTGAAATTGTTCGTTCGCGCGGGAAAGATAAGAAATGCAACGACCGTAACATCGGGTTTCGAAGTTTTCAGATAGTGATTTAGACGCGCCAATGCCTCGATGAACACATCCGCACCTTTGTTACCAAATTCGTACCGTCCGGCGGTGAAGAAGTACAGAGTTTTGTCCAAATCGAAGTCGTAGTGTCTGTAATCGATAGATTATTTTAAAAAATTGATAATTCATCCGATAAATCGAGTGAATTATCGTTTTATCTATTTTTTCGACTCGCAAAACAATTATTACCCGTAGAAATGCCCTCTAACGAATTCGTGAATTTTCTCTTTGCTGACAGCGTGAAGATTTTGAAATTCGTGAAGAGCGGAGAATTTTTTAACGTTCAAACCGTTTGGCGTTATTACGTCGGGCTTTCGTTTGAGCAAATTTTCCGCCTCGTAACCGGTGATGTCGGAGACAGTTGTGAATGTGTGCGCGAGATGCGCTGCCGCACGTTCCAAACAGTATCTGTGATAAATTTGACGCTTTCCCGCCTCTTCATCGACGTTGAACTGCAATAAACAGATCAAAATATTAGAACAAATTCGCGATGTATAATATTTAATTATCGATTTTTTTGTTATGAATGTTACCTTATCGAGATTATTGTAGAAATCCGTTTTTCCAGCGCAAAGATATCTTCCGAGTAGCGTAGCGTGTGTCGTGAAAACTGTAGCTACATCGACGTGTCGAGTTCGCAACGCGATTAATCCGACTCCCGCTTGCCATTCATGACAGTGAACGAGAACACGCGGCGGCGACGACGAATAGCTTTCGGCGGCTTTTCTGTTAATGCAAAAAAATTATTTTTTTCCTCTTCATTTTTGAAAACGCAACGATCGAAGGACGACAACTTTTCGAGAGAACGGTAATTCAACGGCACGTTACCGAAATTCGGTTATAAATTGACAGAGAAGATAGCCGAGGATTATCGCGTCGTTGGCTTCGACGTCCAAATGCGGTATACCGAGGCTGCAGCTGTTCCAAAGCTCTTGTTTATACTCATCCAATTTCCATGCCCCGCTGCCGATGTCGAATAGGACCACTTGAGGATTTCCGTCGACAAGCCACGTTCCCGTTACTATCTGAAATTTTTGAATGCTAATTAGCTAACGCCTCTTTCTCAATATAATTCTTTTTCTACGGTAAATAAATAAAATAAAACGGTAAATAAGTAAAATAAAAAAAAATATTAAAAAAATAACAAAAAAAATCAAACTAATTTAATTTTGTAATCAATCAAATTTATGTATGCAATTTCAAGTTGATTGTCCCATTAAAAGTAAAGTTTGCGGATTTCTTCATTTTTTAAAAAATCGGAAGTAAAAAGTATTTATTTATCGATAAAAAAAAAGCCGAATTAATTAATTTTCTAATTTTTTTTTCGAAGTATCAAAATATATTCTTTGAGAGCGTAAAAAAAAAGTTTCTAAAAATTGCAATGAACGCAAAAAATAATTGATTTTTTACTGCCGTGAAAGCTATTTTTTTGATAGCTAACATGCGGAAAACCGCGTGCGCGAGTGCACGTGGCCGTGACGCACGTCGCAACATAGTGGTGTACGTGACCTCCGAACAAATTTGTCTCAAGGTTTGGAGGGCCGCCAAACTTTGGCTCGCAGGATGTTTGCAAACAGGTGATTAGATTCCGCATTCGATAGGCTATATTTCGCGAACGATTTTCGAAGCTTTTCATTCGTATTTTTTATACTCTATACATACTTTGAATCCCTGATCTCTCATCACTTGCACAGCTTTGTACAGTGGAGTGTGAGTAGGAAAATCAGCTGCTTCCACCTCAGTTCTCGCGCATAATTCTTTGTATGGACCAACCATACAATATTGATCACCCATTTCCTCTGTTGATACATAGGCTTTCGATCTTATAACAGTGTAAATTCCACCGACTGAAAAATCAAATTTACGATAAATAATTGTTTTTTATCGTGTACAGAAATTTCGAGAGATTGAAATTTCGGTAAAAATCGTAATACCTTTGTTTGCAACTTCCCATGCAACTTCGAAATTCCATCTGTTTTCCTCTTGTGCTGTCTGTCCCCTATCAAAATCAGCAAAATCAGCACAACTGTCCACCCTGTAAAATCTTCTCGATGCTCTTTCCTTTGACATTTTTGTTAAGAATCTAAAAAAAAAAAAACCAAAAATTACCATAATTTACGAAAGAATAAAATTATATTTTGAAAAATTCGATAAAATAAAACTGTGCCATTTGCTATCTACACGACTTTTTGTGTAATAACCTTTAGCCCTGAATCCATTGATTAGATAAAGAATACGGATGAAAAAGATTTGTCGTTCAATTGCGAATCGACGATTATTTATTCGTTTTCCTTATTTTTGAGATAAAGTTGTATATCGTCATAAAGTGTTGTTAAAAACAATTGCCAATAATAGATCGTTTCCGAAACAACAGAGTCGATAAAAGCGAACGTAATTGTACTGATAATCTAAATATTTCGTAACAGAGACAAAAAAAATTAAATTTATTCAACGATAGATCGAAGATCTACGATGCCGCACACGGCGCCCGAGTTACGAAAGAAAAAATAATTCTCAGTGGACACATTACGCTCGGGGTATGTACGACGCAGGAGATTAAACGACGAACGTTCTTCTCGCATTCTCAATGGAAACATCGTGACTTCTCATTCATGAATCTCTTGTCACGATCGTTCGCAGATCGTATTACAAAATTTCAATATATTATCGCTGAGAAACCAGTATCGAACGCACTATCGAACGATCGTTTTTCGAATATAAAGGTTTTAACTCACCTCTTTACGGGGCGACACTTGAGTTAAAAATCTGCGAGATTTTCGGAGTAACTGTAGCAAGAGCACACGGATTTTATTGCCAGGTTCGGATTGAAGGTCACGACGGCCTACGAAAGGTCAAACCGGCACGATTCTTTCGGCTCTTGAGCCTTGAAGAGACTGTGCCTTCCGTACGAACATCGTCGTGTTTTCTCATACCCGCTCTCGCTTTCGGGAGTTCATTCATCTCGCGATGAGGCGCAGATGGCGCGCGTACCCAATACCGGGAGCTTACACATTTTTGTCATTCAATACGCGAGAAAAAATTATACTTGTGATGCAGTAAGAATGTAATTCAACGCGAGGCGACAAAAAATGCAATATTTAACTCTCAGCGAATAGTGCAGAATTCGAAAAAAAAAAGTTGAATCATCTGTGCATCAATAATCAGATGTTTTTATACGGTGGATTCGTGTCCAGTCGTTTGATGGCGCAGTGAGTCTATAATTTCATGTATTTCACACGAGTCGCAGTTCTTCGTACCTCCAGTCGATCTCTGTCGGCGGCAGACGCAACATCGAGTAAACCACGCGTGTTGAAATTACAAACAAGTGTGAATAATGGCGGTAAGTTTTGTTAATCATAATTTTAACTCGTTTATCGACGTTTCGTTGATTTTACAACTGTTTCTGGACACACGGATGCATTTGTCGTATCTTACGTTGCGGGAGACAAATCAAATTATTGCTTTCATCTCGTACTTCAGTTTCGGCGCTCGAACGTCAATGCAACTAACCTAAAAGTTTTTAATTGCACACCGTCCTATAAATTTAATTTATTACCGGTAATAGACGTGTAAAAATTGATGATACTTTGATATAATTAGTCTCATACACGATTTTTCAATTCAGTAGTTTATTCAGATCCAATTTACATGGGTTGTCATAGCAACAAATCACATTGATCAAACTTTCATCTCCGATGTTTGTTCAATAGATTAATCTTTGCTCCGCAATTAATAACGCACAAGAAATTAATTCCAAGTACTAAAAACCCAAATTTGTTTTTGGATTGACGCAACTTGTGCAATGAAACTGATATTGTTAAGAAATTGCTTTTAAGCAATTATTATTTATTGCTAAGAAATTGCTTTTAAGAAATTGTAATTTCATTGCTAGTAATTCGTAGAAAAACTGATACTAGAAAAATACAGCTAAACGGGAAAAAATGAAATGGATGACAATTGTTTCAGGCCGTTGCAGCAGCGAAGGTTCAAGAAGTCCGAGAGATCACAAGGATCGAGCGTATCGGCGCACATTCTCATATCAGAGGTTTGGGTCTAACCGACAGCCTTGAGCCACGCAATGTAAGAGTTTCTCCATCGCAACAGCCGATAGAAAAAAAAATGAAAAATTTAAAAAATTACGAAATAGAAATAAAAATTTAAAAAATTCAACTACACCAATACATTAAAAATAAAGTTTTTTATAAATAACTATTCAAATAAATGAAGAATAAAAGAATAATAATAAATAAACAAGTAAAATAATAAAAAATAAATCTTAACATCAATTTTGCAGGTATCGCAGGGTATGGTGGGTCAACTCGCCGCTCGCAGAGCCACAGGAGTAGTTCTGGAGATGATAAAAGACGGAAAAATCGCGGGTAGAGCCGTTTTATTGGCAGGACAGCCCGGTACCGGCAAAACTGCGATAGCCATGGGTCTTGCGCAAGCGCTTGGTCAAGACACTCCTTTCACAGCTATGGCGGGTTCCGAAATTTATTCACTCGAAATGAGCAAAACTGAGGCACTCACACAGGCGATAAGAAAGTCCATTGGCGTGAGAATAAAGGAAGAGACCGAGATAATCGAAGGCGAAGTCGTGGAGATTCAGGTGGACAGACCAGCGACCGGAGTCGGTGCAAAAGTCGGAAAATTGACATTAAAAACAACGGAAATGGAAACGATCTACGAATTGGGAAACAAAATGATAGACAGTCTAATGAAAGAAAAAATTCAAGCGGGCGACGTAATCACAATCGACAAAGCGACGGGAAAGATTAACCGTCTCGGACGCTCGTTCACACGCGCTCGCGACTACGATGCCACCGGATCGCAGACGCGATTCGTCCAGTGTCCGGAAGGTGAACTCCAAAAACGCAAAGAAGTCGTTCACACGGTTTCCCTTCACGAAATCGACGTTATAAACAGCAGAACTCACGGATTTTTGGCACTCTTCTCCGGCGACACCGGTGAAATTAAATCGGAAGTCAGAGATCAGATAAACGCTAAAGTCGGTGAGTGGCGAGAGGAGGGCAAAGCGGAGATCGTTCCCGGAGTTTTATTTATCGACGAGGTACATATGCTCGATGTTGAGTGCTTCTCGTTTCTGAATCGTGCTTTGGAAAACGAAATGGCACCCGTCGTCATAATGGCAACAAACAGAGGTGAGTTTTTTTTTTCACGACCCTAAAATTAATATCTTACTTTCGGTCATTAATTTTAATTTTTGTATTTTTGCGATACTTCGATTAGGTATCACGAGGATCAGAGGCACAAATTACAAAAGTCCTCACGGAATACCTATCGATCTTCTCGATCGTATGATAATTGTCCCGACGACTCCTTATCAGGAAAAGGATCTGAAAGAAATTTTGAAGATACGCTGCGAGGAAGAGGACTGCGAAATGGCCGACGATGCATTGACGGTACTCACGAGAATAGCATCGGAAACATCGTTGAGATACGCTATTCAATTGATCACAACGGCATCGCTCGTCAGCCGTAAAAGAAAGAGCACAGAGGTGCGATTACTCAAGTTTTCTTTATATCGATATTAATTTAATCCGACGTACAAATCGCTGACTAAAATTAATTTGTAGGTGAGCATTGACGACGTCAAGAGGGTCTATTCGTTGTTTTTGGACGAAAATCGATCGACGCAATTCTTGAAGGAATATCAAGATGAATTCATGTTCAACGAACTACGTAAGTATATTTTTCACACTGAAAAACAAGATAATGTTATTGAATTCATTTTATTGTTAACGTATCATTTACAACGATATACATCATTCTTTTTTACAGCCGATCAACCGATGGAAGTCGCGTAATAGTTATAAGGGAATCCGCAAATTCTCCGCTTCAACGACGATACCTCCGAATGAGTACAATACAAATATTCCATCGCGCGTAAGAAACATTTTTTTCCATAACATTTTTCTTTTCTGCTCGATCGTTAAACTGACAATTGGTCACTGGTGTTCCACATTTTTCGCGTTCGTAAAAAAGAAATACAAAAAAACGAATTGGTCCATTGTTGCTAAACAATAAAATGTAAAAAAAAATGAAAACAATATATTTCTAAGTTTGATGTTATTGCAGACGACGTGAAAACTTCGTCTTGTTATACTTCGAGATGCGGATAAATTAGTTTTTGGTGTGAAGCTCTTTATTTCTAACGCTTGAAAAAATCGCGAACGATTCGTTCAACTCATTGAAATACGAAGAATGGGTATTGATTAGATTGATTAGTTTTTCGTTACGTCGAATCCTTCGTCGTCGAAAAAAAAAAATAGATATTTAAAAAATATTTTCTCGTGTTCCGGTCGTCTGTGAGTTTTGTCGAATGAATCGCAGCGTCGTTGGTTCGTTTGTGTGCAGTTGGTGGATTCATTTTGACTGCTGACTCAATGGTTCGAACGTAGAGAATCGTTGAACACGGTAACTGGTCACGTATTAGCCTCGTCTCCCGTTATGCCTTCTTTTCCGGATCCTTCTTATCTGTATAGACTATTATCATTACATAAATTAGTCATATTTCACTGATTTTTTTCGCAAAAAACTTTTTTACTCATTTTTAGGGATATTTAGGACTCAAATCGTTTTACGCTCTAATGGAAAATCGTTTTCTCACCTGTAATCAATTTGACGACACCGTCCGGTTTGTACGACGATTGATATTTCTTGTCCTTCGAGGTGAAGCCGAATCCGTAGCCGACTTTGTAAACCGGCAATGGTATCACCGTCGAGGATACGGGTATCATAACTGCGAGGACGATTTTCATGCAAGAGAAAGTTATATATTTATTACTCAGTCACCGATGTTTATCATTCAATAACACGTTAATGGACTTCATCGCGACCCCATTACGATCGACTCAACACTAAAGCCAATCTATTCCTTTCACAGGCCCATCGTCGATCGAACAACGTGATTAATCGACGATGCGAGTTGTTTTAATTGCGTATTGAGTCACACGACGAAACGCGCTCGAGGTTCATTGACTCGCAGTCTGTCCGATTTGCCTAATGAGTTTGCGAAAATTTGGGCTCATTAAGCATCGATTAATTTGAGCACAAAGCGAACGAACAATTCAATTAAATTATCGTAATTAACGCGCGTATTCCAGTAGACGGCAAAGCGAGAAAATTAATTGTTCGTCGCCACGATTGTCGCCCGCGGCGAAGTTTTTCATTATCCTCTCGACAATGTGATCGGTGCTTTTGTTACGAAATTCGGATTACGAAAATGTGTAAGGATTCCGGTCTATTGAAACAATCGCACGGAAGACTCGATGTTTAAAAAAAAAAAAATGTCCAATATTTTTGTGAATAATAGACTCGGCGACTCGTGCGCGTAATTTTTCCAACTTTCATCGCGCCGTGACTCGCCTCGAGCGTTTCGTCTCGCGCTGGTAAAGAAACGCGCGAAGGATAACGAGAAAATATCGCGCGGCCAACCGGCACCGAGAATATGGGCGAATGGACGAGATCGCATCTCGCTATAATCGTAACCCACGCTTTCGCGTGACATCATCGTTCCGTTATTTCCCACCTGTCATCGGGCAGTTAAGTGAATTCGCATTTCGAGATCCGCACATCGTCCTTATTAGGTATCGATCGTACAATATTACTGTCGCCATTTAGCATCCCATTTAATTTTCATGAAAAAAAAAGAAAAAATAATCATCTCGCCTACCGATCCGATAGAATTTCCGAAGTGGCGAAGCAAATTGAAAAAAATTGATAATCAATCACAATGATAATAATAATAAAAAAATACAATAAATAATAACAATAAAATTCAATTAATATTCTCGAAATGTCTGAAACAAAAAATAATTTTTCTCGACTTTATTCTATTTAATTTTCATGAAAAAACGAAAAAAAAAGATCTCGACTACCGATTTATAGATTTTTTTAAGTGGCGAATTAAATTTAAAAAAATTAATAACAATGATGATATTTCTGGAAATCTGTAAATTACTGTATAATATTTCTCATAAGAGAAAACGCCGAGTCTTGAGAAGCTTATATACAATGACTAATAACAGGTGCAGCGTCTTTGTCGAAGAAAATCGTCGATGACGTTATTCCATTTGTCTATTTGCTTTGCCGTATCTTAAACGATGTTATAACGACTATATCCGCGTTACGAACTATCCGAAGCAAAGACGACGCGTAGTACGAACGAACGCAGTTTCCCGTGCTAATTAGCGCGAGCGACAATTAAGGAGAAAGTTTTTTTTTGTCGAGACGTTCCCAACGGAGTTTCCAGGCTTTCAGCGCAGCAGAGATCGCGTTTGAGTTGCGTGAAAAAAAAAAAAAAAAAAATGAAACCGAGAGACCTCCGCGTTTTAAGAGGTGAAATCTCGTGTCTCGAACTTTCCATTTTCTTCGTCGACTCTGTTGGGGCCTTCGATAATTCAGAGACGGGTTACGCGTTACTCACGGCAAGCGAAAGCGCTTCGTTATGTGTCGAAGAAAAAAATCTTTCGCGACTCTGGGGGATGTTTCAATCCACATAATAAATTACCGCGAGTTAATTATCTCTCGCGTATTGCAGAGACTTCTATAGACTATACATATAGAGTTACGGAAACGCGCGGAAAGTTTCAGACGACTATATCGGCGAACGAAGGAAATTGTTTTCAGTGGCGAACGCGAAGGTTTGATAAAATAGTAAATGGAAAAAAAAAGGAAATTTATATATATAATCCCGAAGCTTCCTTCCGTGACGGTGAATGAATTACCGGGTTCGAAGATGTTATCCTCGTTTCGTTTATAGATCGTTGGTTTCCCGTTAGTCTCCGAAATAACGCAGATGACGGCAACGACGAGAAACGCGCGAAACTTCATTATTGCAACGTAATTTTATTTTTATTTTTTTTCTTCAACTTCCGAACTTAAAAATGCAAACTCGCGACACTCGCGTGAAGCAACACGTGTTTGCACTCCAAACTCGCGCTAACTTTGCGCGACGGAGTTTCGAATGGCACTGTTTTCAGTGCACGAAACGGCGAGAGAACACCGGCTGATACTCAAACGGGGAAAGTTGAGAATACAACCCGATTAATGTTATTTCGCGGGTTCGCGAGTTCGCACTGACGGTGACGATATATCGAATCAACGCGCACTGCCGACCCTCGGATGCTGTGCATGTGCTACCTGTACGTTTGATACACTGTATCCCCGCGATCTTCGACTCGCCGCGGAAACGACTGAGTGGGAAAGGTAGGAAAAAGCGAGAGGTGGAAGAAGAGCGGGAGGTTACTTAGCTTATTCGCGAAACTTTTCAGCGCGGAAGACCGGAAGCTTACAAATTTTTTCATCCAACACCTACGGATTAATAAAATTTTCCAGATTTCATTATTTCTTTAGTTTCTTACGGTAATTTTTCTTAAATTTTTATAAAAAGACTTAACACCCTTAAAAAATTACTCTGAATGATGGACTTTCGAAATGTTAGTCGTTTGCCGAGAGATAACAAAAATACCGAAACCGTACCTTCGTTTTCGCAATTTTTCAGTTTCAATTCAATATATTTCTAACAATCGAAATATTTGTGCGCGAAGCATGTCAAAAAAAGGACCGAAAAGAAAATTGTAAAGGACCGTAAAAACTCAGCAAATATCGCGACTCAGCGACTAAAGCGGAAGCGGTTTTCGTTTTCCTCGCTATTCGGTTTTTTTTTTTTTTTTCTTTTAAGGAAAAGGAGGGCGATTGTTCCCTTAAATCCCGGGCAATCCTTCGCTGGACCGAGTAGGTACGGATTGGCCGTGAAGAATCTCTCTCGTTCAGCCGTTTGCGGTCGACACGGATGTATATATCTATAGTTGATAAAGTCGTTTTTACGATAGAAGTATATACCACTTACACAGGAGGAGCATAGAATGCCGTACAGGTAGATTTGACCCACACGGATACGTGAAAGTCGCCCACAATCCGTCGAGGAAAGTGGGTAGAACCGCCTCTCTGGCATTGTATACGCGTAGTAGTAGTTGTAGCTGTAGTCGCAGAAATGTCGACGCAAAAGCCGAAGAAAGATAGCAAGGTGCTTGTTCCGCGGAGTAGGATTTACCTCCAAAGGTCGATCGAGGATTTATTAATCGTTTATCCACATTCGGATTACTTTTACAGAATATTTTCATTCCCCTTTAGCCTCTTTGACGAAAAACAAAAAATGCTAAAAAAAGTATCTCCGAGCGATTTAGATCACTGAACACAATCCCCTTAAAGCTTTAAACCAAATTCACATCGTTTTTGCGTCGAGAATCACGAGATCCCTTTTTTACGCTTCAATCAGAGTCGGTATTGTAATTTTTTTTTTTTTTTTATTTATGGAAATTTAGTGAAATCGTCGAATATAATGTATTCAAGTGAAACGCGTTTTTTTTTTATCAGTTCTGGTTGACGTGGAGCAATAAATAAAATTCTATTTCTTGAATTACTCGACTCTCGAAAAATCTCGAAAAAAAATGTAGAGACACTCGCATTTTTAAAAAATTTCTTTTCAATGTTGTACAGTTGAATTTTTGGGTCAACTGTTCGTATAATACAGTTTCAAGGTGCCGTGAGCATCCTTAATAAATGCGTCTTTGATGAATCGCTAATTCAACTCGCGAACTCGTTAGCATTAGTTGCACTCTCATTAGAGAGCAGGAAGCAAAATTCCACGGTGCTTGTGATGCATTCGTCGAGTTTCCCACGAGATTTCGCGCTTCGCGCGAAAGCTTTTCACGAAAGTGTGAAAAATCTCGGTCCTCGTTGCAGAGCTTTCGTAACGTAGTTAAAGCCTTCGCGCAGCGCGAGAATATATCGCGCGCGCCTACTTGCTGTATACGCGTTTGAGAGATCGAGAGAAAACTCTCGCAACGGAGAGAAAGGAAATATTCTACAACGACGACGACTACAACCAACGATGTACGCTCGTTCGTCCGGACAATATTCTTTTTTCCGACTACAATCCTAAGCTTCTCAGGTGGCTAATTAGAATCGTTCGTCCGCTCGTGACAGGGGAGTATTATAGCTGCGGCAACGAGCCGAGACCTCGCGTTCTACACAATTCTCCAACAATGAAACTGGGTTAAAAAGTGAAAGGATTCAGAATGAAAGGAATGTTGTGTGTAGTTGTTGCACGGGTCTCGAAGACAAGTGGCCGAACCCGTCGGCGATTCTCTTACACCGACGTGTCGGCGTACTCGTCACCGCACTGCGCACACATGTGCGATATACTTTATGCTTTATCGCGACGCTTCTTTGCCTCGAGTTAAATCAATTTTTTTTTTTAATTACATTTTATAAAATAACCAGACCGGTAGAGTTTCCATTTTTTATTAAATTAAATTTTTTTTAATAAAACGAAATGTATGCGAATTAAATTAAATTAAATTAATACGTGTACGAAACATCGAAATTTTTGGACGAAACTTCATTTCTGAATATCCGGGAAATATTGCAAAATAATTAAGGGGCAAAATTTTTTTTTTTTTTTAATACAATTTCTCTTATTCGTAGTTTTGCTAAGAATTTTTTTTTTTTCGTAAGAAAAAAAGTGTTTAAAGAATAAATAGTTTAAAAATCTTGTGTGGTCCCATCAAAGTCAAATGGCTCTTCCTTTGCAGTGCTCTACAGGCATGTAAACGCAACCTTTCTACTGGTCTCTCGCTGCGATAATTATGATAACGAGTTTAATTAATGACCGAGAGAGCAGTATCTATCTTTCGCTGGGCGCAGTATAATAAGTCTCTATTTGATGCCCGAACCTATACCGATGCATCGTTCTGTGTGGCTACGGTACGGTCATCGGCGTTGTACGTTTCGCATCTCCAATCTTCGCAGTAGTAATTATGATAATTACGACGAGGTACATTATGGCGGTGGTTCATCAAAAACTCGAAGTCTCGCTATGAGACGAGATGACCAGATACCCATTATATTATCGTTCGTAATGGATACTAATTATACGCTCGCAAAAATATTAATGTCGATAATAATTTCATTTTTAATAAAATCATTTTTTTTTTATCGCAAGCGATGATAACCTATGCGCAAGGATCGTGTAATAATAGAGATGTGAATTAGATGCGATGTACTGAGTTGACAAACCCCCGGCATGGCTGCGGTAATCCGTGTCAAATGCTTGATTTCGTGCCACGCGCGGACATGATCTGTACATGTCGATGTCGGAATGTGTATTCCACCCGCTAAACTGCACCGCTCGATGCCAAACGGACTCCCGAAACTCTCCGATACGCCGAGCGATAGGGCAAGTTTCACGAGCCACGTGCCGCGTAATACTCGGTACAATAGTACCTAATCGCTTCCGCGGAAAGCTGAGATTCTATAGTATTAACAACTTCCCGATAGTGATTAGATACTTCTATTATAGTCTAAAGAAAAAAGTACTGCAATGGCGTAAGTAATGGAATGGGTGGCGAGGGAAATTTTGATAATCAACGAATTCGGCTTTCAAAGATAGGAAACACCGAGAAAAGTGGTTATTTATAGTTAACAAATTAGTTGAAAAAGATTTTTTGATCGAAACATCCGGTAACCCAACTTTTTTTGTTGCAGAAATTGAGCCTTCTTTCGGAAAACACATTTTGTTTCTAATTTTCATTTTTTTTTATTTTTTTGGTATTATTATTATGAAAAATTAATTTTTTTAGGATGTTCTATATGGTTGATTTTTTTCAAATTTTTATCCCATTCGATTTTATTTGCGTCATTTGATAAACGTAACTAAATATCTAAATATTTATTTAGTTGTATCCATGTCTACTTTTGTTAACAATAAATGCCACTACCCTGCAATAACCACATATGAAATCGTTCTGTGCATTTTTTCCCGATATATAGTCACCAATACAGCATTCGAAATGCTTAGGAAACAATCCGTAGCGTCATAACCAAAAATTGAGCGGTTTTCGGAGTCTCACTATGACGGAATATCTATCGTAGGATATAATAAATATTATTATTATTATCACTGTTGTTGTTTATGTTAGACGCGCGAACGAAAGCATCGTAATCCAGTTCTTCGACTTTCCGGTGTGCAGCATGATATATGTATACTAACCCCGGAATTATGTCGTCCCCCCTACTCTTAGCCGGAGATCCTCATCCGCATCGTCAACGAGGGGTGACAAAGGGGAGATATCCGACGAAGAAAGTGCGAAAGAGTGAGAGACGGGGCGAAATATAAGGACAGAGGGAGCGAATCTCCAGAGTTTTCTGGAAAAGGAATCGTTGGGGTGCATTTCTCCTCTTCACGGCTTCAATGGCCCGTGAAGACGCGCGCGCATGACGTCATCGCTTCGTCTGAAAATGCCCAACTCGACGAAAATATAAAGGACGAGGGTCGTCATCGGGTTTCCAGCTTTTGTCGTTGAATGCCGTACATGCCGTGTAGTTTCGTAAACTCGTGTGTATGTGTGTCACTTTATGCTTTGACTCTTTGGCATTTCTGATTTTGCCACTGCGGTGGAAAGACACGCGCTTGTCCGGTTCGCTCGCTGCTGCAAAATCGAAACAGCTTGATCGCTTGATAGAACCGATTTATCGGTGGCCTGGATTGCCGCGAGCACTATACACACCCTCGCTGTTTTCTTACTTATCGCAAAACCATCTTCGTCTTTCCATCGTCGACTCTTCGTAGAGATTGCACTGTGCACTTTGATCGAAAGGTACCATCGCATCATCAATCGAAAAATTCTCGTCGAATGATTC
Source organism: Cryptus viduatorius (assembly GCA_964006125.1). NCBI lineage: Eukaryota > Metazoa > Arthropoda > Insecta > Hymenoptera > Ichneumonidae > Cryptus > Cryptus viduatorius. The sequence continues at coordinate 1,810,045 of OZ023223.1, read as the reverse complement.
AACATTCGGTAAGATGAAAATATGATTTTTGATGCTCGATGTACTCGAAGATTCACGAAAAAGGGTTCAAAATGGCGAGTCGCCCCCTCCGAAAAAAAAAAAAAAATACGCGGGCATTCATTGACGAAACGTTCAAAAAAAAAAAAATTATCGATAGGTATATCTCGTTACTTTGTCCAAAAGAATTACTCGTTTTACTCTCAGAATAAAAATTCTTCGTACCTTAAGGGTTACGGAAGCTAAATAAATGGTTCGGTTATTTTTTCATGTAAGCGGTTTTCAATGCATTCTTTCGTATACAACATTTATAGCGAAGATGCCAATGCATGCAAGACGTTAGCTTGTGCAATGGGTCATATTTTATATCGGGTCCGTCAGTTTCTGAAATTAAATCCGAATGTCCGTAGTGTGCACTCTACTGCGAGTGACAGCGAGTAATGCTCCACTGAGGGGATACGGAACAAGAACGACAGCAGTTTCTGCTCGATATGAACGACGGAAAAAATCGAGAAATCACTGTACGTGATATAGTCACCGTTGTCCATGTCATTTTATCATTTTCACTTGGCAACCGGAGTTTTATTAATGGGAATTTATCGATGGATAACGGATCAGCGAATAATGTGGAACACGTGAAAACTCGATGGTCCGGAAACTCTCGTGATACACACGCGACGAGAGTGTAAGCGTCGATGACACGGCGTCGAGGTTCATCTACACGAACTTCGAGTATAATCAATGTCCCGCGTTTATTATATTGAATATCTGTATATTTCGCTGTTGATTGAAATAGCCAGCAAATCGTATTAACGAACAAGCCGCAAATGTCGAACGTACGTCCAGCCAACGAAATCGAAGCGCTGATGTTAATAGTTCGCGAATTAATCTTTTGACACTCAGGCGGTACGATGAATGCCACCGGATTTGGTGAAAAACTGAATTTTTTAAACCGGAAGAGACGCCATAACAAAAGGTTAAATCACGTTGGCGGAAATAAAAAAAAAATGTTGTAAAATTGCGTCCGGTTTTTTTTCACCGCAAGTGACGTCACAGATAAAAACAGAAATTTGACTAAAAATCGTCAAATAGTTTTTGAATTTGTTGTGATTGTCGCTATTTATAGCGGATTTTTTTTTTCGAATAAAAGTGAGTCAGATAAAACAATTGTTTGGTTTTTTTACGGAAGTGAAAAAAAAATTCTTGCGAAAAAATTCATGAAAATAAATGAATAAAGTCGAAAACGATTTTTCCCGCTTTTCGGTCCATTCGTTATGGTCGTTTTTCCCGATATTTTCATCGCCGTGTTACGACAAGAAACACATTTTTACGATTCCAAGAAGCATCCGATGTTGGGTAAGTTTTCTCGTAAAACACGATGGAACCTTAGCGATCACCGGAAATCCTTTGAGACGCCGCGATATCGTTGTTTGAAAATTCTCGAAATAGTTGTTTTCCACGAAAGGGAAAAAACAAAAGTTAGCGGCGCTTTATTTGCGAAAAAAATGCCGATAGTCATGGCTTTTAAAATTAATATTTATTATATTATATATATTTAAAAAAAAAACCTACGGATTTCGAACGCTCGCAGTTGTCTAAAAATGTTGACGCTAATACATCGATGGATTCGCAGCACAAGAGCGCATCGACGCGATATTAGATGCGAGGCTCTTCCGCAGTTGGTTATATTTATCCATCTGGAAATTCGATCAACGATGAGTCATCGAAAGATATGCGGATAGGAGAAAGAGGCGAAGATATGGATCCGTGGATAGAATTCGTGGCTACGGAGATGGGAATTAATCGCGGCTACGCGAGCGTTAGTCCTGCAGCCGATAGGGTGAGAGAAGTGACTAAAGGAGGGTTCGAATGCAGAACCAAACTTCGCGAAGGCATTTCTCGTAGGTATGTATATTCCGTGCGAGAGACAAGCACGCAGTGTTCTACGCTCCATCTTATACGCGTATAGGGCGATTCGCACCCCCCGTTCGCGCAGTCTCACTGACTGCTTCACGTTAATTACGAGGACTTCCTCGGGGGTAATAGAGAAACGAGCTGTATGTTAACCACCGGGGGACAGTGGGAACACACGAGCCCCATGTATATCTGATCTCCGACGTGGAACCTCCGATTTACATCAACGAGCTATGTACAGGATTTGTATCTGGTTTGATCATGTAGATGGGGGTATCTACTCGGGTAGCTAAGGGATGTCTAACGTCTGTGTTATTTATCGGGTACACCAAAAACACTGGAGATATAGTATCCATGCTGAGAGAAATTGTCAAGTCAAATTTTCCACCATATCGATATAATGAACAAACATTCTCAACCCCTAAACATTCAACCCCTTTCGCGTATATTAATCTTATGTGAGTTCGTAAATTTCCGATCGTACTGCGAGGTTTCCGATAAAAAAAATATTAATATAATAATAATAAAAAATAAAATTTTATGAAGAAATATATAACACAATTAAAAGTTCTCCCCGCTGTTTTGATAGGGAAAACCCGCTGTTTTATAAGAAAAAAAATTCGCAGTATTTTTTTTTTGTTGAACCTATAAATTTGATTAGGTAGTTGGAACTAACGGACGCGTAATTAGACCCTCCAGAGTGTAAATTGAAGAGCGTATTAAAGTCCTATACACTCGATTTTCTACGCCAGTAAGGGGTAGAAAGGGAGAGAATGTGAAGGCAAAGCACGCGGCTCTGAATGCGAGTCAAATGAATATTTATAATAAATGCCTTCGTGTCGCTACGATACTCGTGGAATATGTTAGTGAAATAGAAAGAGAGAACGGACATCCCTTATCTAAGACGTAATAGTACGGGACAAGGTTTATACTGTAATTGCAGAGACGAGGGTACGCCCGAGGGGGTGGAAAGCGTCCATCATATTTATAAGGCTCCCCAGTGTATATCAGTGTAATACGTAACGCGCGGGCCAAACACACCCCAGAATTGATATCTAATGGAAGCTGTAATAGCGCATACATGGGAATCTCTCTGTATATAGTTGATGAAAGTCTAAAGAGAAGCGCAAGAAATTCCCCGCTCCACACGTGATTTACATTTAACAAGATGCGAGGAGACTGAATATTTATATTTCTTTGGAGAATCACCATGCGCACGATCGTCAGCGCATCACGGCATAGATACCGCGATGAGACGATGAGCGATCACCCTCGCGATCGTCGGAGGGTTGTTCCCTCGCAACTACAGTGGAAATTCGCCTAAACTTTTTTTTTCGTTCCCATTATACGGCTAAATCGGTATATTACCCTCCAAATAAACATTGAAAAAAAAAAAAAAAAATTATATTACTTCAACCCGATAAGAAAATCGATGCATTATGAGGGAATAAAAAAGATAAATTTGCTGCAAGAGAGAAACTTATGCATGTTGAAACTGTATTGCTTTTCGTTCATTCTTTTCCGTTTCTTCCCCGTTGAGATTGCACTCGTGCACTTCCGGCTCTCTCACGAACGTGAAATTCAACCCCACAGGCGCGTTATCCCTGACAAATAACCAAACTCGAGGCATTCCGCCTCGTTCTCCATCGTTCCAGAGCTCAGTTCGCTTTGGCGCATTCCCTTTTCAACCCACTTCTCCAACCCTCGTTTTCTCTTTCTTGCACTACTACCCCCCTCGTTTCTGCTGCGCGTTATACTCCCTTCAACCGCACCGGATCGTACAGTCTTACCGCGTTAATTGCAAGTACTTCCCTCGGGGTGTACCGCAAGCGCGACGGCGCTGGTTATAAGAGACCCGGTGGGATGATTCTGCCTGTGCTACACTACCCTTGTTTCAAACCCCTTTCACTCAACTTTCTCTCTCTCTCCGTCTCTCCGGTCTCGCGACACACGCTTCGCGCACCCTTTTCCCTTTTCATGCTCGTCCACGTCCTTTCATTTCTTCCCGGTGCTTAAAATATTAGGATTTCCCCGAGGTATCGCGCGTTACGTACTTCTCTCTCTGTCGCATTTTTTCCGTCATATCGTCACGGTAGATCGTGTATACTTTTTTTTATCGCACACACACAGCTCGCGCTGATATCAGAAACGTTTTTATTAATCTCAAGAAAGATCTGAATCGAAACGAGCCATGAAGGGAGCCCCAGGGAAGTCCCGAAGTATAAAAAAAAAAAAGTAAAAATAGGGAAAAATGTAGGTATGTACTCGAGTTACAGGATTCTCTTGGTGAGAAAGGAGCGAAACAAAATCGTTCACGAACATTCGAGATGGTAGGCGATATTGGGGTAAGTAGATATAGTGCGCAACGACGTGTCGTACGAGTCGGAACGATCGACCGAATGGCGAAATACAGCGTAAAGGAAAATAAAGCAGACGCTGAGTTTATTTCCAGCTCTCTGGCTTTAGATCCCCTCGAGAGTACCGGACGTGTACCACCGATACAGCGGCCAATAAGAAAAACCATATAGAGTTCGTAATAAAAAAAAACCAACAACATAACGAGAGTACGTAAATCGAGAGCATTAGGACGAAATGTGTTATTTCCCGAGTATAAGATCGATCGATGGTATCCAAAACCACTTTTTTTAATAATCTGAACCGATCTTTCGGAATATTTCGTTTAGTGTTTAAACGCCATTATTTTTTAAATTCAATTAATTTAAAGAATAACTTTGCAAATTGGAAAAGTAATCTCGAGTTCGATTAGAATTTTCCTTCGCGTATATCGATAGCTTCCGATTGAGTAACTAATGCAATTTCTGGCTTAAGATAACTTTGAAATGATCCATTAAACTCCTACGTCTTTCTGCATCGGTCGGTTTACGGAAAGGAAGGAAAGTAGCGTATGATTGAAGGATAGAATTGCCTTGAACTATCCTCGGGAGAGACTGAGAGTTAAGGAACGGTAGATGCGAACCACCTGCGTCCCGAGGTTCATCACGTACGGATGATTGAGAAACTCTGCACAAGCGTAATATATAGGCGAGAAGACGAGTTTTCAGATACATTCAGATAGGAACGAGAAAGAGAGATACATTTCTACAGCTGCCGCTGCTACTGCCGCTGCTGGGGTTGCTACTACTCTCAGCGAAGCTTATGAGTACCCAGAAGGCTATTGACATAGACTGGATCGATGAAGAAGCGCGTCGCAGCGTGCTGGTTATAGCCCCATCACCCGTGCTGTGTGCTCTACTACGCTCTGTTCTCTCAGCAATCGCAGAATTATCCTTCTCAGGCAGCATCCTCGATGTCCTTTTTGTCTTTCCTCTTACCACGACGAAAATCACGTCGACGATTCTTATTATTTTTTCCTCTCATTTCTATTTTCTACACCTTAATCCCGGCAATCGATTTATTTAATCGATTGCTTCTTTGATCAAAATTCCGAATATTTAATATAAAGTGAAAGAAAAGGCGAACTGATGACAAAAAAGAAGGATAAGTGAGGACGAGGAATCTAATTAAATACGATTAATGGAATATAGTATGGAAATTTAAGCGAACATCCGATGTATGTGTGCATTTTGGTACATTCACAGCCTCCGGCGGTCCGTACCGCACCCCTTGCTATATCTAATTAGTTACCATTTAGTCTGAAAATGTGGTCGAATTTTTCCACCCTTAACTACGGTAGAAGTAATTTATTCGTTTTTTTTTCTTCTTCATTTCTTTATTCGAATTGTTTCTCTGTTGTGGCGCAGAGCAGAGCTATTCGGAAAGAATAGAACGCGGGGTGAGGGAGTGTTAGTGAGGGTGAGAAAGGTGAAGCTCTATCCACTATCTATCACACAATGATAGTTTGTAGTGGTAGTATATGAATGTGGTATAGAGACCGGACGGTTGAAGGAACGTGCGAAACGACGAACGGGCGCAAAGCCGACGTTGAGGGTTGCATCAAAAGGCCGGGGAGAGGCTGAGGGCACAGGAAAGAGAAGAGAGAAGCTTCGGTCGTATAGTGGGACCAGCGGGGTGGTAGAACGTAGAAACGTAGGATATACTTACGCGGCATAGGGTTGCCTCGAGTATCTGCTTGCTGCTCTGAGGCCTATGTTAACACTTCACGCCTCCCTTTTACGTATTACCACCCCTCTTCATCCCCTTCCCCCGCCACCCTCATCGCCCCTCCGCACCTCTGTACTCCTCGCTATGTGCCACAGCCGTACACTCGAAAACTTTCGTACGAACAACTTGCTTCGACTGACTCATAAACTCAGCGTTGGCCCGTTGTGTGTGCCGCGAGTACGAGTTTGTCTGCGAGCGCTCGCCGATCTCTTTCTTCCCCTCAACTCCCTCAGTCTCTCTCCCTTTAGCTTTGCGCAGTTATACGACTCGTTGTCGTTTCCAGACTACGTCGCCTTTTCGCCTCTTACACCTCTCTGCCTCTCTCTGTACCGTCGCGCTGTGTCGCGCAAAATGAAAAAAGTTACCTCGCTTCGCGCGCAACGTCGAGAGACTCTGTCGAATGTGGCCACTGAGACCCACTCGCTTGGCTAAAGAAAGGGATTATCAACGGAGGAAATCCGGCGTTTGAGGGAAGTGCGATTTTTTTTTTCTTGCATTTTTTTTTTCTTTTTCTTTACTTTGCAAAGAGGCGCGATGCTATTACTCGATGGATATTTACTTTGAACTTTCATAACTCTTTTTTGTTAATTATTGTCGCAGGAATGGAGAGAATAAATTACGGAATTTGCATTTATTAATTCGCGGAGTGTGATTGCGGATACTGAAATTACTGACGCGGAAGTTTATTTACAGCGAAGCATGGATTGCCAGTTAAAGGGTTAATTGTTGAAGAAGTGTTCTCGCGGTAAGCTACCGCGAGAAACTCAGAAATGCGTGATAATTATTTCGATTGGGGTGAATATTAATTTTGTAAAAGTACAGGAAATCCTGACGGACGGCAGGTATACGACGGCTTTTCAATTACCGTTATAATTCAATTCGCGCCGTCGGCTCTTCTTGAATATACAATTACATTATACGTTTATGAATAGATAATAAGTGAGTCGACGAGTCAATTTTCATATATCTTCGTGAGACCCACAGGGAGTCGGTAGAGCGGTGGTCCTGAAGGAATATCTCGAGCAATGGAGAGCGTGAGAGCTGAGAAGCGCAGAATAAAGATACTCGCGAGCCGTGAAACTTAGTCAAGTAGTTTGCGGCCTGTTGAAAGGCTAACGTTTCGGTACTCCTATAACTCTGTCTCTCAGTTTTCTTTCGTGCATAAAATATATGTGTACAGTATGGCGGAACGGAGTGGAGACAAGTTTCGCTCCGACAATATACGGCATAAGCGCCGTCAGGTTGCGAGACGAGTGGCGGCAAGTAGAGAAAGACGAAGAGATCAGACAGAGAATAATATCGCACCGGACTACGTTTTGGCACGAAAGTAGCTGAACGAGAGACACAGCACAGTGGTGCGAGAGACAGCGATAGGAAGAATTTTCACGACGAAAATTTCAATATTCATAAATTATCGGAACGGTTCTTTCATTCACGGAGGAAAGATCTCGAGGAAATTTTCACTACTTCTCGGCCTTCCACCGTCTTCCATTTCCACTACGCTGCATCTGTTTCCGTTCAACGGCGTTCTTACAACGAAATGTCGAACGATAAATATGTGGTCTTCAGAGTCGAAAGTTTGCGGAAAATGGAAAGTATAGTTTGACTTCGCGATGTGACGAGGGCAGCAGCACCATATATATATAGCGTGTGGGATGTGTCTGACGATGAAATGGAATGATTTTACGGAATACTGAGAAACACAACTATCTTTTCAACTGTAAATGGCGATCGATGTTTTGCAACCATAAACTATAAAATGAAAAATAAAAAATGCAAATAAAGATTTAAGAAGATATAAACAAAACTGATAACTAAATTAAGAACGAAACATTTAGGCGAAACATTTTTTTTTGAGACATAAAGACGAACGTTACGATAAATCGAAAATAATAGGTAAAAAAAAAAAATTTATTTTGCGATAAAGAGATACACCTTTTTACCGTAATGAACTCTTATCTACGATAGTATAGTCTCGATAAACACCCTCTTGAACGCCGTGACGGAGCCCTCTTTACGAATGGGACACTATTCGTACTCAGGAAGGATAAGCAAAAGCATCGGGAGACCGCGTGTCGAAGTCGAACTTTGTCCATATGCTTGGAGAGTCGGAGCAAAGCGTCTCATTTCTCTCCATCACATCCACTCATCTCTACAACATTTCGAGGCATTTCCGCGGTCTCGTCATCGAGGTCTCTGCGGTTTTATTCCTTCCTTCGCCATATTCCTCTTTATGCACTCCTTCGCTTATGAATATCAGTGTGATTTCCATCGAGAATATTATTTGCGTGAACGAAAGCTTTTGCGAATCTCTCTGCTCTGCAACTACGTGTTCGCAAAATGCCGCGTGAGCTTTTCACGAATGCGTTTCACGCGAAATTCAATGGAATAACCGGAGGGTATAAAGACATCGTCTGTATTCTGGTAGCAATGCATCCACTTTCTTCTGTATACTCTGCGGTTTGAGAGAAAGTTAAAAGCTTTTGCATTCGTCAAATCGCTCGTAGTATGTAAAATATGTATGTTTTGCAGCGAAAATGCGGGTCACATTAATTACAAAAGATCGAGTAACAATGTAAAGATAAAATTTGTATAAAATTTTCTCACGAATTATACATCGGGTTTCTTACTGTTTTTTTTTTTGCTTTCGTTTTACTGTGATTTTATTGACGTCCCAAATTATATTTCGTATATCAATTTGGCATAAAAGAAAATAGTGAAATTCTATGAAAATGTATTGTTAATAGGATGATAGTTTTTTTTATCATGGATACAGAACCGCAAATTGTACTCCGAGTCGTTTTGGTATTATTAGAAAACCCGAACTCTATGAACCCGAAAGAAATAAAGACTTTTACCCTTATAAAGCCGCATCAACCCCACTTTCGACGTGTGCTAAGTATGCAATTCTTTGTACTCTGCACCGAACTCTTCTGGGTCGTTGACCCTTTACTAGCGGGAATTAACTTTCCGTGTTTTCGCGATTTCTTTTTCTGCCCCTCTTCCTAACTCTTGGGTTCTCACTTGCTTCCTCCCTCGAGTTCTGAGAGCACTAGTGCAGCGAGGAATGAAAGAAAGACTGCGAAAGCGCAAGAAAAAAAAAAAAAAAATTTCCCTGCCTACACGCTTTCGCAGCCGTGACGCTCAGTGGTATCACGATTATTGGCCACGTCGTAAATCAATCGAATTGCTGGTGGCCCATATAAGAGGTTGCGGTTTCTACCTCCACCGCCGACTGCTATAAGAACGAAGCGAAAAGGGGGACGACGGAAAATCATGATTGAACGTCGATTTTTCGATTCGCAGAGAAAATTCTCGAGAGGACGCAAAGAATTGTCGAAGAGTCTCGGAGGAAAAAAAAAGGGAGACGAGGGGATATACAGAATGATTGGACAAAATGAAAATTAATCGTTCGTCTACGGCGTCTCGACATGGTCCTTGCGCCGAGATACATATATCTCCGATACGAGGTATGAAGTAAACGTCGAGATCTATTTCATTTCCACCCTTGTAAACCACTCGAAGCAAATTGCGGAAAAATTCGAAACGATCGCGTTCACTTTTCTCAACGATCTATTTCTGGCTCGTTCGCCAGTTTGCGTAGGGGGAGCGGGGGGGAGGGTTTGGATACAACCTATAGCTGAAAAATCTCTAATGCAATGCGGCAAAAGTTGCGTTTGGCATGAATGCATGTACCGATTTCATATAGATGAGAGAAGGTTATTATGGAAAAGGAGAAAAAGGATATGCGAAATGTATGCGTGTCTGTGTACGTTGTTGTGTGCTATATAGAGCTTTGTATGGTACACTCTCTCGCCCTCCGATCGCGGCAGTACGTAACAAGTTTTTGCACGGTCTGGCAAGCTTCAGCCTTTACTACTGCGCAAACGGTGGACTACCACCGGCTCTCATTCTCGTTCTCTCTCTCTCTCTCGCTCCCGATCTCTTTCTCTCTCTTTCTCTCTCTCGTGATTCTGGTATAAAGTATATACCTAACCAATACATGGGCCGAATTAACCACAAAAAAGTTGTGTGGGTACGCGCGTGTGTGTCTCTCGTTGAACTTTTATTTTGTTGGAAATTTACTCTCGATTGGAGAGCAAGCGTCGGGCGGCTTGAGAAATCAAGCGTACGTCACGTCTACGGTTATGTACTCTGTACCTATTTGCAGTGTAAAGAGAAACCAGACTGAAATTGAAAAAAAAAAAAAAAAAAGAAGAATATCGAAGACGACAGACGAAAGAATTTCGCTTGAACGCAGATGCGAACGCGGGGAGAATTTTTCGAGAAAATGGGCAAAAGAGTAGCGTCTCTTCAATTCAAACCTTTACTCGAGTAGCATAAAATATCATTTTTTTTTATTAAATCAATTACGGGATTACGGAAAAATCGAATAAACCACTATACAGTAATTGGAAGCTAAAGCTGTTCTTTATTTACTCAGCAGATAAAAATCCATTAGTTTTTTCGGTAACTAACTGAATGTCCGAATTTTTCTAGCAATCTTCGTTAAAATGCTTAGTCAGATTGCGATACGAGGTCCGTACGATACGCGTGCCAAATTTGGCCAGAAACTCGAACATACATCAAAATTTTATGACCGCTTCCAGCAAGAAAATTCTTGCAATGCTTTGCTTAATTTTCCCGCCCCTGCGAGGTTCGTTCCAGAACAGCTCTTTTCGTCCTGTCTGTGTTCTCCACCCTCTTATCTCCGTACTTTGCTCATTCATTAAACCATAATCTTAATGGAAAGAGATTGCGCGCGTGACGAGCCTAATTTATATTGTAAAAAGATACATTTTTCAGGTTATTTCTTGCCTCGGCAGCGCTTTTTTGCGCTATATATACATAATATTCCCCGCTTGCTGCCCTTCCTTGACGTCCTCGACAAGGGAACGAACCGAAACTGTAAATTTTCCAGCTACCTGCACGTACCCTCGCCAAGTACTTTTTGAATGGCCCCGAGGCCGTCACTCGGTCTCGAATTACAGACGACTCAAAAGCTTTGGGCTCTCGGCGCTCGTCATATACTCGTCGCTATGTATAATCACCTATACGATTCTCCCGCATATTGTATGCGTATGTATCGGACCGTATTTTCGTATTATTTTGCACACTTGTTCGTTGGCTTTGTGATGTATACAGAGAATGATCCGACGAAGGCCATCGTGCGGATGGCACGCTTGCCAGAGACTATGTTTGCATGCGGTTGCGGTTGTATTTGCTCGATCTCGTCGCTCCTCTCCCGCCTCGTCGCTCTTTATCACTTTCACTGTTGGCCCCTTTGACTCTGTCTGATGGCCCTCGGGCGACTCGATGTTTTCCCTCCGATTTGTTTCCCAAAACCCGCCCTCGAAAAGGCAACGCGCAACTATAGCCAAAAAGCCGCCTCGTGACTCCCAACAAAACCCCGAGACTGGACGCTTTCCTACGCGTAAGCGGATTGAGCCAATTTCGACTCCGGATCGAAAAGCATCAACGCCGGGAAATGGGAAAGAAACCTCTCTCGGCTTTAAAACCGGAAATCTGGTCCGCCACGCAAGAAAAATAGAATTCGAAATGTACATTTTTTATACCTACCAACGCGGAACATTTTCCAGATTGTGATGGGAATTAATAATTTCACTTCTTGTCCGCGTTTCCGAATCAAATATTAAGGTAGGAGTGAAAAAACCGGCAGATTCGAGAAAACAGCGTTGGACATCGTCCCGAAACCAGGAGCGACAAAAAATTGTTGTGAGGATCCACTTTGCAAAAAATTAAAAATGATGGCACTATTAACCAGCTATGTCTTTGCTTTTCGAAGGGATTTCGAATGAGGCAAAGGCCGCGTCGTATTGGACGAGATAAAACACACGAAATGGAGCGCAAAGTGGAATTTCGAACTCCTTTTTTCAAGCAGTTATAGAGCGATGACAAACATTGAAAAAAGTATTACAGAGATATACCAAGAACTGCTTTTAGCGTGAAAATAGAAAAAAAAATTGTTTACGCGGAATACGAATTGAGTAGCTGTTTTCACGAAAAACAAATCGGATTGTTTTTAATCTTAAAAAAAATCCGGTTTCCGGGAAAATTGCAAATTTGTGTAAACTGTTAACAGCTTCATACTCTTTTTTTTTTAATGCAAACATCCTGTTATTTTCTGAAAGCTGAGGGCACACATACGAGGAAACTGCAAGTTGCTTTCAGAGGGAAAAAAAAGATCGTAGGGACAGTCTCCGAGGTTTCCGACGTTTCCTAATGGAAACCGGCGGATAGAAATCGGGTATATGGTAGGTGATGGGATAAATCGTGTAGAAGAATTTACGTAGGAGAAGCACGTAAGGCATCTAGACGGAACTATTATGAGTAGAGAGAGCAAGAGAGGAGGAATGACGGTATAAGAAGGCAAAGGGAAGGCGGTTTTGCGTCGAAAGCATACCGAAGGCGCTGGGCGGCCCCCGGTAGTACCCCTAGGAGCTTTCCCGTGTCAGACGCTTCCTGTGTTCCTTTCTGCTTCTATAGTATATCGATCCCTCGGTCCCTACCCTCCTGCTTGCTCCGCGTGCCACCGACTACGCGCGTTTTACCTCTCCCTCACTCCCGATCTATATTGCATTCGTATCCCTATACCGGGTGTCCTTAAATTTACACCTTTCTCCCATTTTTCTTCTTCCTCATCAACCTATAACTACATAATCTTGTTGAAAAACAAATTTATGTAACGTTTCGTTTCGATAAAATTGGGTTCGAAGGCAAAGAATGAAGTGGAGGCACCTGTCTGGCAAAATCTTGTTTAACCGGAAACATCCGCCGAAGCCATTTCATCCTTCTCATTCGTTCAATTAAGTTTTCTTTCATTAGCATTAACTCGCAAGATCACTCGATACGCCAATATCAAAAGTTTCAACAAGCCCATCCCCACCCCCAATTGTCGCTTTATACATTTTCCTCGCGAAGTCCCGTCGCGAAGAGGTTCGATCCTTTGACGAGAATTTTTTTTTTTTTTTTTTCTGTCGAGAATTCGTTAAGCCATCAGAATTGCAATAGAATCTCAAGACTGTCTCATTCCTGCTTTCGATCTTTTTTTTTTTTTTTTTTTACTCAATTCGCATCGTGACGCGAAAAAGATATCGGAAAGTACACGATTCGTCGGAGGCTGTTGAAAGAGCGATTCGATCAAATTAGGAAAACGCAGCGGGACAGTAGCTGGCAGACATACGACTTTAATTGAGATTGAATCTGAGAAAAGCGAAAAGAGGGTAAAAACGGAAGCAGAAGGACAAAAATAAAGATGAATGGAGCAAATAGAAAATCTTTAAGGGTTGAAGAACTCGTGCGTTATAAAAAATCGCGTTGTTATGAAAAATTCGGTGTTCAGGGTCTGGAGGAAGAGCGATACTATTATTACCCGGAGCAATAATAGATATTATCATTAGCGTCGAATATCCCTCGAAGATATGCATTAGACCGCACGGCAAATTAGCCGTTCGTGTGCGAAGTTCCGGCACCGCCGGAGGTCAGTTCAATCGATTAATAATGAATACCGTTCATGCATGGCGCTTGAATTTCGAGATCCAACGACTGTGTAACTTCGGTCTGATTTTTTGACCTTTCTAAATATTACATCAGGACATTGATTATTCTAGATCCCGTCTCCGGCAGCGTCTACCCTATTAAAATATCGCTCTCCCGGTATCAGCGCGAAAATCCATCAACGAAACTTGCGCGTCACGCCCACTCCATGCGACAATGAATTATTCCAGAGATTCGCCGATTCAACTCTAGCGAACGCGTTGATTGCTTATTCCGAATAATTATCGATTATTTTTGTCGATTAATCGAACAATCGAATATTTGATTGATCGCGACTTCCAATGCAAATTCATATGCTAATCAATCCTTCGATAATCTCATATTTACGCACTTGCATTATCCTTCTATGAATGAGTTCCGAAATGTTTGCCTGCGCGAGCGATGCGCTTCGAATCTATTTATAGATATAGAACGAATAAACAAGGGTTTGTCCGGTGTCATTCGATTTAGCGCAGACACGGATCGCCCCGGCGACCCCCTTATATCCTAACTAAATGAGCACACGAAACCCCTGCAACGTGAACACGTCACGCTTCGGCGCATAATACGGAAAGCGAATACGTATCCTTTAATACAACGCATGTGTATAGGTATACGTCGTACTCTATCCGTCGCGAAGAGCGAACACGCGTCTCCAATTGCTCGGTTGTTCCGTCGCTTGGCCCGGAGGTTGCCCCCTACTACTATAGGCTGTCACACAGAGAGACAGAAACAGAGGGTGCGTCATTCGTCGATGATTCAGACGAACGGGAGAACAAGCGTCACGGGAAGGAAAGACAGCGCGGAAAGAAAAGATCGGTAAGAAACATCCGAAGGATTTGGTTCTGATCCAAACATTCCGCAGCAGAAAACTCTACCCGCGAGTCCTTGACGCAGAGTTTAACCCTCACGTTCTTCCTAAACTTAGTCGATTAGAGACCGAAACTTTTTTTATTAAGGCCCACGATGTGGAAAAAACTGTAAATTTAATTTACTGGTATTGGATTTTTTTCATTCTTAAACAAATACTTTTAATCTGATGAACAATATAAATGGACAATTGGGAGACGTTTACAGTGAAATTAAAGTAAATTATTAAAAGCGGAGTACCGAATATAATTTCTAATATACGGACGTTAATTAATTCATAATTATTGTGTATTAAATTTAATGCACCAGTTTATGCATAAACACTTCCACTACCGGTGAATTCAATTTTCAGAATTTATTTTTGACGGAGCAATAATGATAAATTCGGTTAATATACAAATCGAATTGATTTAATAGTTTTATTAAAAAAAAGACCGGAATTCCTCAATATTATAGAAATAAATTTTTAAAATTTGAAAATCGAAAAATTAACGATACGAATCTAATTTTTCAAAATTCTAAAGAAAAAAACTCAGTTTCCACGCAGTATGGAACAGAGGAGCAATGAGCTCTAATGATTGATAAGCGCAGTAGAGAACGTCCACTAATAGTCGGACATATATATTTCCGTGTCTCTGGATAGGCGCGAAGTTAGCCCGGACACGAACCCCGATTTATTGAGTTCGCAGTTGCGCTTATCGTGCGGGAAAAGTTCCCCTTTACCCTTATCCAGCGACAGTACAGAGACTGCATACCGGCCCTGCTACACCCCCATCAGAGTGAGCTTCCTGCGTCGTATCGAGGGGCAGCCAAGCCTAGTCTAGCACAGCCGTCACTACTAACGAAGGCACTGCTACTCGGACCTTTCGTGTGCACGTATATGCCGTACCGAATCCGCGTTAGGGGATGATTCTTGGGTTGCGCGCGCACACCCCTCGACCACATAATCGAACTGGGAGCGCCGCGGTTCGCCGTCAGCACCGTCGTCCGCTCGCTGGTTCGCGTACGGGGTGTATCGAGAAAGAAAGGCAAGGTCGCGCGATCGTTGTATATCGAATAGATTGTACATAAATACGTGCAACAAGAAATTCATCGACAAAAAAACTCCCGAAAGAACAGAAATAAGGGTTGAAAATCGACTCATCGTAAAAGTAGAAGAATTGAGCCGCAAGAATCAGAACGAAAGGATTGAAGAGATGAGAAGTGAAAAATAATAAATGTAAACCGAGGAAATCGTGACTGTTCGTTGGAGTTGTGTGTGTGAGTGATGTAACTAGCTAGTTTCGCGCTAGTTTCACTATACTAGTTGGCCGCACGGAGTGAAGAGGAAACAAAAGGAGGAAAAAGAAAAACAACCGTGTCGTCGGTGAATTACGTGGTCGAAGTGGATTATACGCTCGAGATAGAGTCGCGTGGACGGTGCGTGGTCGGTGGACGGTGCATATCTACGAAAAGCCACCCTGCCAATAAAAAATATACAGTGCCCGATATTGATAGACCCCAAAACAATTTTTTTTTAACCATTAGTTAAACCCTTAATTTTGCATTTTCCGCTAAATAATTTCGAAAAAAAAAATCAAACAAAAATAGAGTGAGTGCTGCGGGGGGTTTGCTGCTCGCTGTGCATAGAGCTCGTGTCGTGTGTGACTCGGGGGTTGCTGCTGGCTGCTTCCTCTTCTACTTCAACGGTGGCGGGGGGAGTTTTGTACGCGCAATGGCGCCTAACGTGGGCAGCAGCCTCCTCGTACTACCAGTAGTCGCTCGTATTAGTTGCTCAATCTTTGATAATCGAAGCTCCGATTATCGATGAAATAGGAATATAGTTACACTCGGCGAAACATCGGCATCTCGCATATACACACACGCGCACGCATACGCGCAAACGCGGCGCGTATTTAAATCAAAGGGTTGAAGTAGAGTCATGAGGGTGGTCAACGGTGGGCGGAGGTGCGATAGTTGGTCTCGTATTGGTGAACGGTGATATCGAGGTATACGAGAAACTGATCGGCCGTATAAAACATCGTTTATTCAACCTGACGGAGGGCGGTAGTTTTCTACTCGAGACTACACGTCGAATCGTTAACGAAAAACCTTGTCGTTTCGTTAGAGAGCAAATCATATTTCGACACGAAGGGTTTTTAACACGACATCCCGAAAACGGTGAAAAAGTTTACAGTGATTCGTGAATAAGATACGAAAATTTTATCGTTGCGAAGTGTAAAGGGGGCGCCGATAAAAACACCCACTTCGATAGTGTGTACAACGGTGGTGCAACATGAAAATCCGGAAGAGGCGTTCCGAGTGGAGGCGAAAGGACAGATCAAGAGTTTGACGGCAAAGCGGTGGTCGATTCGATCAAAAAAAAAAAAAAATTAATATACGTCGTCAATTTATCTCGTTGGAAGAAATTTTGAAAAAATAATTCGAGAACTTGTAAAGGATATTTTTATTTTTGACTTTTCTCTAATTCGTTGCATCGAATAACGATGTAAAAAGTCGCTGGGGCAATAGAGAATGTCCAGGACTCGAGAGCAGCTGCCGACGCTATCGACGCTGCTGCACGTAGTCGAGAGAAGAAAAATAATGAGAAGAAGCGGAAAGTATAAGATCTGAGGTGGAAGTGTGTGTATGTGTGGGAGGGGGTCGGGTGTGAGGTCGAGTGAGTGGCTGTGTGTACAAGTGAGTTTGTGAAGGTGCGGGCGCGATTTTTCCGCCTGCCCGGTGATAACGTGCAATCCTGGCGGAAACTAAAGCCGAGTCGGGGGCGATGCAGGGCAAGGAGAGCCCCGTCGGGTCCAACACCCAAGAGACCCATCAGTACGTCGGGCCCTATCGGCTCGAGAAAACTCTGGGAAAGGGGCAAACTGGTGGGTGTTTTATTCGAGATATATTCATTCCGTTCCCGATGTTACTCCATTCCGCCTTTTTTATTCTTTTTCATTTCCGTTCTATTATCCTTCCTTCCGGTTTTCGATTTTAGAATAACAATGCGTATTGCTAATGCAATACGAATTCTCCGGAGCATAAATTAAGCTTGTCGTTTTTGTTTTTAATTAAAGAAAAATAAACAATTCCATATTATTTAAACTAATAATAGGATTAATTGGAGGTTCGACATGCCATGAAAAAATAGTTTAGTCTATTTTTTTTCCATAAAAGACAAATAATTCATCATTATAAAATTTAAATTTCCGGGTCGAATGATTACTCATCTCGAGTTTGTTGGATTACAAAATTAAATTTTCACCGATCAATTTCAGAGTTGGTAAACTCATTACTCAAGTTATCCTAACTATTCTGACGCTTCAAGTAACTTTGTGAAAAAAAAAACTGCTTTCGTGGAATAGGAAACTTCGACAGACAACGGTAGTTCACCGTTGAAAAAGCTCCCACTACATGGCAATAATTGAAAGCAAAATTTTTGAAAAGTTGAAAACAAAAATTTTCACATCGTTTCCCTCTCTGTGGAAACTTTTTCAGTACATCAAACTTTTTTAATTGTTCAATGTTCTGATGACATTGTAGTGGAATTATTCATAAAACTCGCGAGTGAATCGACGACAGAATTTTTTCATTCGATCACGTTGCACCGTAACTCCGATTGGTATCGACGAGAAAGTTTGACGAGTGATTAATTGGCACTCGACAGCCATTTCTACTGACGATACGATACGCGACGCTCGAGGATCCACTGAAATACCGAATGATTTTTTTTTTGTTTGCGTAATGTGATTTTATATTCTTCTTTTGATGTTTCGCGAGATATTCATATAACGAGAGAAAACAGCGAGTGTTCGCTTCGCTTCGTCACCGGCGCAGAGCCCCGTCGTTCCTGTTACGAGTGTCCGGGCTTTCGTTCCCTTTCGTTTTTATTAGGATCTCTATTGTGCATACTGCGTTTCGGGATTACCCCGGACGGCCACACGAGAGTTCCAGAGATTTATTGGGTTTCTATAGCGTTCGGAGGGGGTAACTCCACGTACATCGACGCAAAATTAACTCTCCAGAGCTTTTTGCCGTTCTTTTTATACAAACATTTTTTTTTCCTACTCTACACGATGCGCAAAGTTTTATCGATTCGACGTAACATTCTGGAAGTACTCGTTCAATGGTTCACCACTTAAAGTATATTTCATCTAATTACTTACTTCGAGATCTTGATAAAGAGACCACTTACGAAGAATGGAAATTTACTGCACGATCGTTAAAGATTCTTCAACGCGAAGTATCTATAGATACGAAGGTACGAGAAGACTATAACTCTCCAAGGAAACGATCGAGAGAGACTCGCGACATCGCCGCCGAACGATTGGGCGTTACCGTTTATATGTATGTCCACGAAATTTGTCGGATCGAAGTACCGAAGCGAGAGACTATATAGTCATTGTTACGATTAATTAATCTCTCGTGTCCAACCAGATCGCCGGGCCTAATTTTCCGTTACGCCGAGTGGATTGCCCAATTCGGCGTGCGGTTGCCCGTTCCTACATATATCTCTTCCACTTCCATTTATAGACCGAAACACGGATAGAGAGAAACAGGAATAACGAAAATGCTTGATCTCTCAACCTGATAATAAAATTTTTTTAAAAATTCAAAAATTAAAAAACTTCCGACTGAAAAAATGAGCGAAATAATTCGGAGTTATTCATTTATTAAAAAAAATTGTAATATTTTCCGTTGATACTTTTCAAGGTATACAACCACATCGATAATCTTTATTAAAAATTATTCATTAATTGTTTTCATATTCTTTTTAAAGTCTTTGCTGAGTCCTTTTATATTTTGAAATTGCTGTTGAAACAATCAGTTGACGCAATCAAAGTCGTGAATTGCGTGAACCCTATAATGATACGCAATTGTGTAAAATTTTTATTTAAACAAACAATTTTTATTTTATTCAAAAGAACTTAATATAGTTGAAAAAAAAATCTTCATTCACAGAAGATAAAATCACAAACTTTTCCGTAGTAAATATTGATGAGAAGAACGGCATAATACTTGCGTTTTTATCAACTGGAATTCTATTTCCACACATCTATTCACTTTCTATCTTTCTAAAAAAAAAAATAACTGCGAAAAAATCAGCAATCGGAAAATGATGGCTTTCCCTTCGATAACAAAAATGCGAATAGTTCGATTGCTACAATAATAAAGAAAAAGCGTTTATCGTCGTTATAAAGTATCGGAGAAAAGCGAACCATCGGATATAAGATGCACCGATCATTATCGCTTCGTGGTGAATAAAAAATCGAAAATCTACTCATAATTCCGTTCGCGTTCTACGAGAGAGAAAAAGATCGCGAGATGTCGAGAGATGGTGAAAAATGCATAAATATATTTGCATCAAACCTGATGGTCGCAGCTTGTCGAAGGACGCCGCGGCGCAGCTGGTTACCTACAGAGACGGTGAAACGTGAATGCACATACATATAGACAGGACGAGGGGGAGAAAATAGGAAAAGAGCGAAGAGGTGGAACTGTTTTTCAACCTTCGTCGCGAATTACTCGAGATTTGCATAATGCCGCATGAAAATTGATGATTTTTCATTCCGTCGGGCGAGGCGCGGAGGGAGAGGTCGAAGGTACGCTGGCAGTAGCGAATTTTATACATTGCCGAACGAGCCGAGTAATAACTCGACTCGTTCTTGCTGTCCTCATATTTATTCGAAACTGTGAAAAAAGAATTTCCCTTTTATCGTGTTACTTATTAGGCACTCGTTAAAAAGAAAAAAAAATTATGTGAAAAGGGAATTGGAATATTTGCATAGAGTTTCAAACGAACGAAACTCCGGTACACCGTCCGGTCGGACGTGTGCGTCTCTCCATTACCGTGTGCCAGTCAAATGTACAGCATTGCATACTTTATAAATTCGAAAGAGTGACGGAGGGTTGAAAACGTGGGGAGAAAAAAAAATAAGCCACTGCCGGATTTCATAAAAAATGAATTAAATCGACCGGTGACGAAGCTCGTTGGACGTTTACAGTTCACTCGATAAAGACGAAAAAGAGGAAGACATTTTTTTTCTAATATATACATAAAAGATAACACCATAATCCCATCGAACGTGCCGAAAAATATATCGAATCTGCATTAAAAAAAAAAAAAAAAAAATACGAAAGAAAAATTCAACTCTATCGCGAACTTGTTGGGTGGAAGAATGAAAAAAAATTCGTTCGCTTTTCCCTTTGTCGATGGCTCGAGAATCCTCGCACTTTATTACTATAGTACATACTTCACATGTGCAACATATATCTATTCTATATAACGTATTCAACTTGTATATCTATGTATAATATAGTTGAATTTTCTCTTTTACGATCGGCTTCTCCCTTTATTCTTTATTACAACAACCTTGAAGTCCCGCGACGTAGCGCACCAAAGCGAGAACCGAAAGAGTCGCAGAGAGAAGAGAGAACACGGAAGGGAAAGACTGTTGACACACTTTTCTCCGCGGGTTAAACTTTAAGACCGCCTCGAACACATGTCAGAGCCACAGGGTAGCTCCGGTGCATCGTAGACGCTACGGGGCTTCCCAAGCCTCCCTCGAGCTATGTTACGATACGTACACATAGATGCATGTATACCCGCGAAGCCTGCATCATACACGTTGCACCACGTGTACACTTACACCCGTTTGTTTAGCTCGTGTATAAACTTCACTGCACTCAACGGTATACACACTTTGTACACAACCACTCGAGTATTTATACCGAAGTATTGTCTAAAAGAACGTTTGTTGTACATACCGTACGCACAATACGTGGACTCTATGAATAGCAGTTCCCATTGTGTTTAACTTTAGTTATTTAAGTGTAAAAACTTGTATTTCCATTGTTTACAATGAAAACGGCAGTCAAGGAGTGGTTTACTCAAAATTGATCGATCAATACGATTATTAATCAATTTTGAAGACGATAAAAAAAAATTAGACGCTGATAGGTATTTTTATTTTTTCGACTCGTGAAAGAAAGGTAAATGTTTATATGTTTACAATATGTGCAGAAATTTGATAAATTTGATGAATTTAATTAGATATATTAATTATTGAATGATTCGGTAATAACGTTGATAACCAATCAATTCAACATGATTACCGTAGATACGTCGGAACTTAGGTGAGCGATAAGAATAGCAATTTCATGATTTCGACACACGTGGCGCACGTGAAGTAATTAGGATTCTTATTAGTTTCGTGTTACCATAGCAATAGCAATGATTGGCATTGCGCGTGTGAAATTGAGTGGATTTGGATTGCATAATTAATCGAATTAATTAATCCGATGACGTGGTAATGAATGGAACAACGTATTCCGACGATCAAGTGCAATCGATTTGTTGTAATTGGTCTGTTGTAATATGTTATACAGACGACTATCCAATAAATAATAACAACGCGGCACTCTGCGAAATCGGAAAATTCTTCATTTTCATGGATTTCTCAATTGTTTTTTTTTTTTTTTTTTTTTCGTAAGCTTCATTACAATAGCAATTGCTTTTGCACTGCCATTGTGCGGGGCTTTGGTCGATATACCGACAAAACGAGGAGTCGAATAACCGGAGAGAGAAAGTGCGAAAGAAAGTACGAAGGAGATTGCGCCAGGTAACTTGAAGCTCGAGACTGGGAGTTTAAGTGGATAAAGACGCTCGTCCGTGTCTCAGACAGACCGCTCCGCGTACCTTGCGACGGTTTAAGCCAATTTCGCGAGAGCTCTGGAACCATCAACGCCCAACGTCCGTCCTCGCTTCAGCATTTGGTTTCATCCCCTTACAGCCCCCGGTTTTTTTTTCTCTTTCATTCATTCGGCCTTCCAGTTTTTATTCATCTCATTCCAGTCTTTTCGTCTTTTCTTCCGTTTGTAATTTGATTCGCGAGTCAGGACTATCGCATCGCGGTGGGTACGCGGACAAGAATCCTGTCACTCGAAAAAATTCATCAAAGAAAAGTCTTTCGTTCTTTCGGCTTTGATCGACGAGAGATTAAAGAAAAAGGGATTATCCTCACTGATGCTGGGCGTGAATTGAAGCTTCAGGATAATTAAACCACGTGGGCAAACCTTCCTCCCTACATCGATTCTCTATCTCACCGGTGAGCCCACTATCGGTTTCGATATAGTATCCTGTGCAAAGCTGTACTACAGCACACATCGAGATAGAACGGACGGTGTACGGATTAGCCGAATGCTAATTTGCGTGCGGCAACGGTATATTTACGTTGGTATATACGCGCACCAGGGACATTCGAGAGACAAGCGGCCGTCGTCGGCAGATTGCTCGTTGGGAATCGACCGATACCCGCCCTCCGGTATCACGCTATTCCCTGGTGATATTTCGTCCTGGAAGCAACCGCAACCTGCCTTTCGTTGACGCAACCTACCTATACAAAATTAATATTCATCGCGTCTGGATTCCGCGACGGTAAATCCGGTTAAATTTCACGGACAATATTCCGAAAAAATTCATCCACATCAGTGATAAATCTCCCGAAATTATTGACAATCAATGGTGTCTGATCCGTACGGATCGAATCTACTGTGAGATATCAGCGATCAAATCGGCATATATTTGTGAAATTTGACTCGTTGAATGCGAAGAGTCAACTGAGTTATTAGTCACAGTAAAAACTATTATTCGATGCTTTCTGCGCAATTTTTGTGTGTCCCATTTTTCACTGCGCATGAGATATATTTTTAATAAATTTTCAATCCAGTCGTAGGTGTGCGCATCGCATTGAAACGTTGCAGACGGAACTTTCCTTCCTTTTTTTTTCTCTCTACCTATATTGTGAACCTCGGGCTACTATAGGCGGACCACCAGAACTCTATAACATTTCTCTGTCGGTTCGTCGCCAATCATCCTCGATCCGTCTTTCACTCCGACTCTTTTCTTCTTCGCTCTTTTTCTTCTTTTTTTTTTATTGTCCTAAGCCGCTTTGCGATCTCCATTCATCATCGTCGAGTAGCAGCCGCCCGGTGTTATATATCGCTCGCTCGCTTTATCCCTTTTTCCGTGACGCGCGGGGCGTGAGAGACCTGTCCAACCTTCCATTCGCAGCAAAAAAAAATGACGTTGAGCTTTACAGCTATAGTTCGCGCACGAGAATTTCCTATCACGCAACTTACACGCGTTTCCTGCGCGTAAAGTAGTGGAAAAACAATATTGCTTCACGAATCAAAAAAAGAAATGGACCCAACATTAAATATGCATAAATTTATGAATAAAAAGTCTACACTACGGCCACTGCTCCGAGTTTTTTGAAGCGGAAGATACGAGAGCAAAAAAATGATTTGTTTTGTTCTCCACTTTCGGTTCGACCTGTATACACCTTCCAACGCATATTTACATGCGTACAATAAATAATTTCCAAGTTTTTCCAGTAAAACCGCTGAATTTTTTCGAGCGTCGGATTCACACTTTTTTTCTCGCCAACGTTCGCTATTCGATAATTCGTAAAAAAAAAAAAAAAAAAAAAAACGTAAGAGAAAAAAAGTGAACCGCGAGCTCCACACGTTGGTATACATATTTTTTTCAACATCGAACGATATAAATAAAGGAAGCTTTTCTATTAATACCCCTGATACCTCCAATATGGGAGGAATATCGTATTTTCCTCTTTGTTTTTGTCGTTTTTTCTTTTTTTTTTCTTTTTTTTCTGGCACACCGAAAGAATCGAGAGCTCGCCAAATCCCTTTGTACGACTATAATAGGCCGGCATGTTCGCGAGCGTTAAGTCTGCGATATAATGTCTCCTTTAGTCAGCACGCCATTTACTATGCCATCCTCGTTCGCGTACTTCACACAAATCAGGTGCTCTAAATACGTTTCTCGTTCCTCGAGTCCTCGAGAGTTTCCGCATGTTTCACGACGCCCACCTTTCCGCCCTTAGGATTTCTGGCCCGGCGTTTGCGGGTCTCTCTCGCATGCGCCTCCTATATGCTCTTTGCGAAGAAAGTCGAGCCAAAGCGAGAGAGAGTTTCTCCTGTGTCTGACTACAGTCGTATACTATTCCCTGGTAAACCATTTCCTGCGTACCGGTGCTAAATCATCCGATGCTATTTACGTCCGAATTTACCCTCCGACCCGCGTATTAGGAAAAGCCGAGCGTAACACGGCGGACTTTGGCGCCCCTTTCTCCTGTCGTACGTTACACTCTACATCCTGGATATTCCTACGTGCGCGCGAGGCAATTCTCCCCAACACACTTGTGCCTTTAACGCCGAAAATTTACGACGCAAAACTTCGAACGATTCTTCGACAATTGCTTTTTACAAACGTGTTCCTCAGCCCGGGCCTTTCGCCACTCGCGAAGAGGTAAAAAAAACGGACTTTTTTTTGTCTCCAGTTTACGGATATTTTTAGATCAATCGGATATTCGAGGGGACGGAAGGAAAGTGTGGGAGAAGCGCGTCAAACGATGATTCCTTTTTCCGATGTATTGCAACGACACAGAATTGGTTTTCTGTGTTTCGAGAGAAAATTGTTCAATGCGAAAAAAAGAACGAATTTACGCGGCTCTTTTCATTTTTTAAAATCCACGCGGAAAAATGGTGTTTTATTTACGGTTTTCCGAGGTTTAACGGAGACGAAAAAATTAATTACTATGCAAATACATCTACAAAAATTAATTGTTACAAGAGACCATTTAATTTTCAGAAATTGATTAACCCATCTTTGCCTTAATCTACTTGCCGTTGATGAAAAAAAAAATGGCCGGCATTCTTTGAAATATTTTAATAACGCGGCTAAAAATGTAATTAGTGTTCACGCGGTTAGTGAAATTAAATTAAGAGAAAAAAAATCATCAACACTTTTCAAAATAATTAAATCGCGCATTGTATACCGCGTTAATAATCCCATTATTAGCCGTCTTATTAAATTATTTTAAAGAATGCCGGCCATTTTTTTTTTTTTTTATGGTTTAGGGATCATTATTAACGCTGTTGATAATGAGTTCAAGATTTCTTTTTTTAAATATATAAAAATCGCAAAGAAATATTATGAAAAAATGTAATAAAGCGAAAGAAAAGCAGCCATTTTTCATTGTGTATTCTGTGCAGCGCTGTTAGAGAAGAGTCTTTCAAGACGAGCGGTCGTCTGTATTCCAAACCTGTCCAATCCACTTTCTCGCTTTCTTTATTTTTGTTTCTCTTTCATCATCTTCATCCGTCTACGCACTCTCTTAATACACTGTATATCTTCTCGTGTGGTGTCCTAACGGGTAACCCTATATCGCGGTTGCTCGTCGGCTAAGCGATCAAGTTCTCAGGGGCGCAAAGCGCAGCGAGCACAGCGGAAGAGAGAATGAATATAAAAAGTATTTCTCATATACCGCCACAAGCATCGCGTTTCCCCGTTTCAAGCAAATAATTATTCCTCCCTTCCTTCATCCCCTTCTGTACATATAATGTACACTGCTATGCCCTCTTCTACCCTCTCGCGTACCTCCCCCGACCTCGCTTCAGGCTCGACAATTTAATTTCAGGAGATCGCGTCTTCCTGTAATTGCGTATAATTCTTCTTCCCTCCGAGTCGGCGTGTCACCGACGACTACCAACGGCTGTTGATACCTATTTTTTTTTTTTTTTTTTTTTCATTTTCCACTCTCCTTTTCTCTTGTATTTATTTTACCGTCTAAACGAACCTTTTTCTCGTTTCTTTTACACATTCGTTACTTTTCCTTTTTAATGCTCGCAGGTCTGGTGAAGCTCGGGGTCCACTGCGTGTTGGGGAAAAAGGTCGCTATCAAGATCATCAACCGGGAGAAACTGTCGGAGTCTGTGTTGATGAAGGTCGAGCGGGAAATCGCTATCATGAAACTCATCGACCATCCCCACGTTCTCGGACTTTCGGATGTTTACGAAAACAAAAAATATCTGTAAGTTAACTTATTCCCGCTTTTGAATTATGTATCTCGACTCTTACGAACGCCAAACGAAAATTTTCTAAAGACCGTCGGAACATTGAATTCTCGAGACTCAAACATCCGAGAGATCGGTTTACCTCGCGGGTTGCCTAAGGTTTTGATTCGATCTTTAATGCATCAAAGTACCCACAACATGTAGAGATCGTAGATCAGTAGTATGCGCTATCGCGCGGACAATCAGTAGTAAATCCCGCGTGTGTTCAGACTCGTGTTTCTCTACACAAAATTCTCTACTTTATACCGGCAACGAACAGCTTACACTCGTGCCACGCGTTTTAATGGATATAAAGCAACCCTCGGGAGAATGTTTTATCGCCTCGTTTTACAGTTACCTCGTACTGGAACACGTCTCGGGCGGTGAACTGTTCGACTACCTCGTGAAGAAGGCACGACTAACGCCCAAGGAAGCGAGAAGGTTCTTTCGACAAATCATTTCCGCGTTGGACTTTTGCCACAGCCATAGTATATGGTAAGTCTTTCCGAAACGATAATAAAAAATAAAAAAAAAATAAACATTCCCTTGGGTGCATTAAAAAAAAAAAAAAAAAATATTACGTATATTCGCGGTCTGAAATGAGGTCAAGGGGTCGCTTTCTCGTCAGTTCCTTGACCAAGAAAATAGAAACAATGGGACGCGCGCTCGCCGATGCGAAGAGGGAATGGGTGATTATTGTACAAAGTTTCGACTTCGTCGAGGCCCAGTTGGCGATCCTTCAAATGGTTTCGAAATGACCTACGACAATCGGATGAGTGGAGATCAATCGGTTTATTCTACTTTCGGTGTTTTTGGCGTCGGTAAACCTTGTCAATTATTCACGGTGAAACTCGTGTGAATTGCAAACCGGAATTCCAGAGACGATCTCCTCGTTTATTGACGCTGAATAACGGAACAGCGTAACCCAGTTGACTTAACATGTTGAATTATATCTATCGATCACTAGCGGCAGTTAAGAAACGGAAGGACGTATCTCACATTGTTTTACACGATAAATCGTATCATATACCCCTTTCTACTTCTTAGCAGTCGATACATCGATTTAACGGGCCGAGAAATTTTTTTTTTAATAATTCCATAAATTTACCCGATTTATATTTCATTATCATAAATCACGTGATAAAACACGTTTTGTAAATTAATAAAATTTATTTGTTTACAGTCACAGAGATTTGAAGCCTGAAAATTTGTTACTCGACGAGAAAAACAACATAAAGATAGCGGATTTTGGTATGGCGTCGTTGCAGCCCGCGGGTTCGATGCTGGAAACGAGTTGCGGCTCACCTCACTACGCCTGTCCCGAAGTCATTAGGGTAAGGGAGCGGAATAGTTACCGGGATACAACAACAGCCGTAAAACGCGCTCCATTTATACGAAAAACGCGATGACGATAAATTAGGAGAAGAAAGGCAAAAGCAGGGGCGCCGGGAACGCGGTCAATGACCGGCAATTGAACACGCACGTGCATACCACAAAAGGAAAAGCACCCCCCGGAGGCATTGTCATTTATGCTGCTTACTGAAAACTTTAGCTATCGCGTGAAGCGTAAATCTTAGCGTTGCGGCAGACATAAACCATCTCTTTGCGTCTATAAAATCGTTGTTTCGTCTTTTTTCTCACTCGGAATACGGATAAATGAAGAATAATGCAATTAATAAAGCAAATAAAGATTTGATGAAATGCAAACTGGTATCAAAGTCGTTCAGTATTAATGGAAAACGCGATATTTCGTGTTGAAGCGAATTGCGCTCAGCCGCAATTTCTCTCTCCATCCGTTTCTCTACTCTATAGCGAAACTCTCGACAGTCTCTCAAGTGGTTCGTGACGACATTCTCGTTATCGCGTACAAGCCGAACAGGAAACAACGGAACTACGCAAACACCGAAGAGACTCTGAGTACACGAGTGAACCGCGTTAAACTGCATAGTGATTCCGGTACATGCAGCATCCGTGTAACTAAAACCGGACGTTTCTCTTCGGGGTCTGCATTTCGCAGCATGTAAACGATCAATTTCAGAAACAATCTGTAACAACATGGAAGCTTTCGTGTGCCGCGTATTCCACTTGCCGCGATGTGAACGACTCTCGAAACCCCGTTGTTTTTCTCCCCCCAATTCTCGAGGACAGCCGCGATGATCGTGAGGATTTCTCGCTTCGATTTCTGTAATAACATCGCTGCTTCTCTAATGAAATTTCACCGCGGGATATTATTGCCCGCGGAGAGGACTGACGATTAAATCTCTCATCGTTGTCGTCCTCGTCGGCGGCCCTGATAGATATTGCAGAGGAGGAGAGTCGAGCGTCGTGCTTTATCAATCGCGAACCAGTATGCACCACCTGCATCTAGGCGACCATTAATTCGAGTCGTTCACAGGAAGGCCGCGACTCGCTGTCGCCCGCTCGATGTCACGACCGGAAATATTTCTCATTGAGCACGTAATTTATAACGGTTCATTGTTTTTTTTTATTTAACTCTTTAAGGGTCAAGAAATTACGATTTTTTCTTTCTTTTCATCGTCAGTGTCGACCAAACAACTTTGCGGAAAAAAATTAATTAAATTATAAAAGTAACGTTCGAAAAGTTGCGAACGAAGTGTGAATATGAAAATAGTACTTTTATTATGAATAATTGCATATTAAAATGAATAGTTGTTTTAGCACTGAATTATAAGGATTTTATAGGTTTATTTAGTGTTTCTTTAGCTTTTTAAGGATACGTAATAATGGAATAAAATTTTTTTTTTTTAAATGTCAACAGGGTGAAAAATACGACGGTAGAAAAGCTGATGTCTGGTCATGCGGCGTTATTCTTTACGCCTTACTAGTCGGCGCTTTGCCCTTCGACGACGATAATCTGCGTCAACTATTGGAGAAAGTTAAACGCGGGGTGTTTCACATACCGCACTTCGTGCCGCCTGACTGTCAGAATTTACTGCGCGGAATGATAGAGGTCAATCCCGACAAGAGGCTTACGGTAAGTCTGTGCAATATATCGAGAAAAATAAAAATGTAAAAAATGCCGGATATGAAAAATGGGACGCCGAATTTGATAGTCAAAATTTTAGCTTAAATATCTCTGAATTAACGATGGGATTAGAGATCGCGAACTTGCGAACAGCGGACTCGTGTTTAAGGGTATTAGCGAGAGGGGTTTTTATTTCAATTGGATTGGTGTTCACAGCTCGCGGAGATCAACAGGCATATCTGGGTCACTGCGGCCGGGAAGGGTGAACTCGAACTGGAATTGTCGATGATGGACGTTGTTCAGACTCACGTTATTCCGTCCGTGGATGCGATCGATCCGGACGTACTACAGGCAATCGCGAGCCTCGGATGCTTCAAGGAAAGAGCGAAACTTATCCAGGAATTGCTCAGTCCTAAGTAAGCTTCCGTATAAAATAACCTCCGCCCCCGCAAAGATAATATTAGTCTACTGTGCGAACGACAATACGCGCGTTCGGGTCAAATTTACTATCCATTTCAACCCTTAATCGGCCATTTACTACTTGCAGTCACAATACCGAAAAAGTCATCTATTTCCTGCTGTTGGAACGAAAACGAAGAAGACCCGCTTGCGAGGATGAACTCGAAGTTATGAGAGGCGGAATTAGAGGCTCCGGAGGACATTCCGAAGCGGATCCACCGAGAAAAAGGGTCGACACTTGTAGGGTTAATGGCAGCGCTGCCCTGAATCTCGGTCAGATTTCTCACGGATCGCCATTAACACCACGAAGACAATCGAGGTAAGAATTTTTTTTTTAATTAGTTTATCATAAAAAATAATCCTTATCCATCATTTTTTGCGTTGTTATTATTCTTCCAAAAATTTTTTACGAAAATAAATACCTAATCGAATTTTACCGCTGTTGCGATATTTCTCCATTTTTCTTATCGATTTGTTGTTCAAAGTAAAAAAAAATTGTATTGCAGCGACCGCAATCGCTTTTTTAGTTCTCCTTGAAAGCCATTGTTACCCTTACGCGGTACACACTGTCTACTTATTCTATAGTAACTTTAAACTCCTGTGCTTTGCACTTTACGAGGAACTATTAATTATTTAATCATATCATTCGATATTAATGACTCGTATCGTTAGTATACTTTTGCTAATAAAAGCTGTATATAAGCTATAATGACGCGCTCTTGCGTGCGTAAGAGTCTTTCGCGCTTACGATTCTGAGTCTCGAGGGAATTGCTATAGGCATTTGTGTATCGATCGTAACGATCCGTCGAGTTGCTGTGAGTTCTCTTTCCTACGTTCACACGCGGCGTTACCGTGGGTAAGAGGAGCCGCAGCAGCACCAGCAGCAGCGGCAAGGTGCTCGACACGCGCCCGACACTTATTCCTCGTTTATAACTCCTATACGCCAAATCCCTACTGATATACATACATAGATATACATAAGTATAACGAGGAAAGAGCACACTAGCGTACGCTAAAGTGAACCGACGAATATCTGCAAAGCGTTTGCGTGAGTCGCATTTCGCCTACAATCGCACGCAATCGTTTTCTTACCCTCGCCATCTTCACTCTCGTTTTTCCCTCCCTTATCGTTACACCCTTTGAAGTACTAACTGAGCGCGATAATTGATTATGCGTGAGAAAGAGACATTGCAGCGGGTTGACCTTCGAAACAATCGATTTTTTTCTTCGCGAATCAACAGCTAAACATTGTTTTCAACGTTTCATCGGCACACAATCATCAACTGTTTGTTTGATATAAAAATTATATGTAATAGCGATATTCTGGAAAAATTTAAATGCAGGATACGATGATATATACACATCTGAATTGTGGGTTTTTTTTTTTTTTATCACGAAAAGAAAGCAATGCGATTTGGAGCAGAAAGCATTTAATCGGTAATTAAGGATAGAATAATGAACTTTGTTTGAAATTGTAATGAAATACGTATTATGGTTTTTTATTCTTTTTTTTTTTCACGAAAAATAGCGCAAGGCATCATCCCCGACGTTCGCCCAGCACGGGATCTCACAGTCACGCGTCCCATTCCCACGCCTCGACCCCCGGAAGTTCGCCGCTTCACGGACCTAACGTCGCCGGTCTTTTGAGTCCGAGAAGAGCAACTCCGAGTTCGCATCACAGCCAAACCGGAAGTCCTCACCGTCTCTCGACGGTCAGCGCGAGCGGTGGAAATGGTGGGAGTCCCACTCCCGGCCCTCCGACACCGACGCCGCCGCCAGCGAACGTCGGCATCGAACTAAGTGAGATTCAGCCCGGTGAGTTGAAAAAAAATTCCTTTATGTATAGCTGCAGATTATACGGACGTTTTTAACTCAGCGTATTCTTAACTATGTACGTTATCGACCGATGAAAGGTCACTTAACCCTTTGCGTCATGAATTAATAATAACAAGGATTGCGAAGTATTTTATCGTTTTTTTTTTTCATAACTGGGCAGCGTCCGGGACATTCAGTGGGATTTTCAATAATTAATTCATAATTTCTAATGGATTCGTAGTTCATTCATAAACGGTTTTTTTTTTTTAAGACTCAACAAAGCGTAAAAAATTAGAGTTGAATCATTTTCGATATCTTGACGCCCTTTTCAAGAAGATGTATCGATATATTCCCAGTCAACAGTGAGATCGAAAAATAATTTTAAATACTTGTCAATGGGATAAAAAACTGAAAAAATTGAACAATATAGAAATTGCTAGAAATATTAATTTTGCATAAGAATAATGTTAAAAAGTCAGTAACAAAGTTGAAAAAAAAATTGCCAACAAATTGCCTACAAATATTCTAAAAAAAATATATATGAATTAAAAGAAATTAACGAGTCCAGTATTTGTTAAACTATTTTTTTTTGACCAATTTGTTAATGACTTGAAAAAATCATTATTACGAAAAATCATTATCCTTAGCGTTTTATATATTTTTAAAAAATTTCATATTTTTATTGTATTGGGAATTATTCGATATTTTCTCGGAACCTCACTTTCTGCACCTCACTTTCTGGAAAGTAATGATACACTTTCCTTAAGGACTCATGACGTTTCTTAGAAATGTTTTCCGTTTTTCTTAGTTGATTTTCTAGGCAAGTAGAAGGTATTCAGCAGTGCTAAGCAATTCAGCGCCTTTTCATTAAAATACAAAAGTGTAAAAAGATCTCGCGGACTAATCGTAGAATTCGTGACTCGGAATAAACGTCCATCTTGAATGTTTCCATTCATCGTCAAGAAATGCACTAAGCTATTAAAGGATAGAGTTTATCTTTCGAGTAAATATAGATCGCAATTACGTATAACGTTGTAGAAGAATATCGGGCAAGTTAAACCCTTACGTGATCACCAACAAGGGATAACCTGACATTGATCTATTGCTAAAACTGGCAAACTTTTCTCAAAGGACACGCGCTCGTCGGCACACTGTCCATATCGAATTACGCTAAGTGTTCCCGGGTGTTTGCCGTTACACCTTGAGATCCGAGGGAGTTGAACTCAACGGAAAGAAGGGAGAGGATATAGCTTCCGTAGGAATCGATGTTTGTTCACTATACCCTTATCCGCATTATGTTTACCGACGATTCTTCTAATTAATGGGAAACTTTCACAACACATTTTTATGATATAATATATCGATCTCAAACCTTTTGGGTCTCTATCGGCACTGATAAGCAACTAAAGTTCGAAGTTTCTCGTAAAAAACTAAAGATGCTTCGAAAAAACCAAAAAAGTGATTAATTTCTCCATTGTTAATCTTCAAAGGAAAAAAAAACCGAAAACATGCGATATAGAAGTTTTATTTTTTTTTCGAAACTCTCCATTTTTCCGCGAAAAATTAGAAGAGTAACTTTGAAATTTTTTAATACTTTTCATTTGTCTCGAAAAAATCGAACAATAGCTTTAAAACTCCACTCGTTTCCTGTTTTATGCATTTTTTTACAAAAAATCGATAAGCGCCACGGTTTTTCCGATATTTTACCGAGAAGTCAAAATCGCTGAATTTTTGTTAAATCGTTCTTATTTTCTCCGGATTTTAAATCTTCTGCTTATCTTACTTTCAACATAATTTTATTTATTTTTTTTTCGAAAAACGGGTGCTATAAATGGGGAAAATATTACCTTCATTTAAAGAAGAAGTGCCGCATTCAAGAAAAAGCATTTTGTGATATAAAAACCTTTTTTAATCCGAATTACTTTATTCATGGATAAAGATTTTCTACACTCTCACACGCGCGGCGCTCGACGAGGCCGTAAAGTTGAATAGGTTTTCCCATTTACCTTGCAGTTTACAAAGTTCCATCGTCCTGTTTGAGGCTACGGCGCGTTTATGCCAAAACTAAGTAACCCGCCTGTGAATAAACTCGACACGCGGAAATCCCGTTAACTTATTTAAGCTCGAAGTACGCGACACCGAGCGTTCAGGGGGTAGAAAGGTCACGATTATAGAAGTTTAAAGCTTCGAGTTACTCTTGGAGTCGAGAATTCACGAGAGTCGTTGGGGATTTTCAAGTGGTTGCAGTTGGTGTTACGCCGCCAGGTTCGCCGCACACGGGTGCCGGTTCGGGTGCACACCACTGGAGATCGAGGCTCACAACTATAAAGAATTCTTTCCTTGGAAGTCCGAGATTCCATCGGCGCAAATTGCTCACCAATACCGAGGAGGTACTACGATTTTTTCATTTAATCATTCGAAATTCTATACTTTGCCCTTTTTTTTTGTCTCTCGTGAAAATTTTACTCATTTTTAATGACTCTCTTCAGGTACACCTAACGCCCGATTCTTCGCCGGAGCTGACGAAGAAATCGTGGTTCGGAAGTCTCATGACGACGGAAAAGGACGAAACATTTACGGTATTAGTGAAGGGCAAACTTCTCGCCAACGTCAAAGCTGACCTCATTCATGCGTTCTTATCGGTAAGAATACATCGATCTATTCTACGCGATATCCGCGACTTTCACTCGGCGTACTCAATCATAACAACAGATCTTTATCCTGATGGAGGGTAGTAGATTTCAGTCAGAGTGACACGTAACATCGTTGGATTAATCTTTTGATTACAGATAGCTGAATTGTCTCACAGCGTGAGTTCGCCAATGTCGTTCAGGGTCGAGTACAAGAGGGGCAGCACGGCACCGGCGATGTTTCAACGACAAGTACGGTTTCAGGTGGACATAAGTGCGATTTCGAAACCACCGAGTGAACCCCTATTCGCTATCACCTTCACGTTGTTAAGCGGTGAGTCGTCGGGTCTTAAATTCATACTTCGAAAAAAATTATGATGATCAATTAGTGACCAATTAGCGAATAGTGATGATGACCAACAACACCGAAAAAAATGATGTCGCAGAAGTTCGGAACGTTAATAACCAATAATTCGATGGTACAATCGACTTTTTCATAAAAAGTAATTGTCTCAACTAACTATAAGTCGTTCCGACACTTAATTTTTTTCAGGACACCGAATAGCGAATTTTTTATAGATAATTTCTTCAAAAAGGATCGGAAAATTCAAATATATAAAAAATCCTAAAAAAAAATCAGAAACGCCCTTTGATGGGTTTTTTCGTAAAAAAAGTAGTGATGGATTAAACAGATCTGAATTTTATCGTAGCCACAATAATAACTGATTTTCATGAATATTTTGATTTTTTTTTTTTCTAAAAATTCTCAATAGGAACTCCGAAAAATAAAAATTTTACATCGACCAAACAGCAATTGAACACCAATGGCTATTTTTTTAAGGGTAGCGGCAGCTCTAAAATATAAAAAAGCTCTCTATTTAATATTCACAGTGACTTCACAAGACGTGATTCTCGAATTTAACGAATCGGGAGTCGCCTCTTACCCGCGGATATATTGAATTTAGCATCAAGCAAAATAAATAGCGCTAATTGAACGCAGAACGCGGGAAGAACTGCGAGCTTTCGGAGCGCGAGAGACGGCGGGGATGTTTTTCTTTAACGTTTTAATTAGATTTCGGTGCTGGTGAGGGGGTGCGAAAGGGAGTAAAGGCTCTCTACGGACATTTATAGACAAGTGTGCATCGAGATTAACTTCGGGGGACTGTTGATGCTATTAAGGAAATTCCGTACGCTTGACTTATCAGTACGGACGTTGTCTCCGGTCTCCGTACGCCGTTAGCGATGACAGAAACAGGGATACAGTTGGATTAGGAAGTCTCTCGTGATATCACGCTCTCGCTACGGGCACAACGGTTTAGCCAACTGGGTAGTAAACTCGCCCCGACGACTGGGGTGCAGTTTCTCGTTTGCTATTTGGCATTTGGCACCCATCCAAGCGCAACTAGATCGATGTTACCTTGGCACGTTTCGCGGTACAGTCTATGCCTTATCTATACTGTCGAACAACCAAGAGCCCGAAAGAAGTCCTATGTGGTCGGGCGAGTTGCTCTTTTTTTTTTTTTTTCTCTCTCCGATACACACGTCTGCACTCGTGGTGCAAGCAAGCAGCAGCAGTAGCAGCCCCTTGGTACTCGATAGAATTCTATCGGAAATCTATACACTCCATACACATCGTTTCGATATTGTGCATCGAAAAAAAAATATATTCCGATAATATTCGTCGAAGAGTCGAGGATAGAAATCCAAAAAAAAAAAAAAACGATAGGAACCCAAATAAAAAAAATGCGATAGAACTCCAAAGAAAAAAAAATACGATAGAAATGGAAAAAAAAAATGTTTTTCGATTTTTTTTCTATTATTTGTTTCTCGTCTCACAGGTAATATACGAAGATTCCGAAGGGTATGCGAACACATACAATCCCAAGTTTGTTCGAGAAACGCCGGACTTGCGCTCGGAAATCAGAGCAGAGCTGCGCCTTCGAGTCCCCGAGCGTCGAGGAAATTCACCACGGAAATGAGCGAAAGTTCGAGCTGCGGAAGCGACACGAGCGAAAGGCTGTTTCTCAATCCGCATCCCGCTACCAGACAGGTAGTGTTTTTCAATAAGGTATCGCAGCATCTTTTCATCGACGTCATTTTTATCGGCAATTAAAAAAAAAAAATTATCGAAAAAAATAATGAAGAAGCATTCACTTCTCATCTTCATTCGCACTTTTTCCATACTTCATGTCGATAGAAAAATTCATTGACGACTGACCCTGTTGATTATTGCTTTTTTTTTTTTTGCTTTTCTTTTCGATCTCATTATAGATTGACTCGGATCTCGAATCCGACACTTCGGCTTTCGACGTTAAATCACCGACGAGAGAGAACGGAAGGCGAAGCTCAACCTCGACGAACAACAATAATCCTCTGCCGGGTGATGTCACACCGACACCGGGAAGTCCACCCAAAGCCGCCGTTCGCAGTAATTCCGAGAGTCAGAATACACCGGAGAAGAAGTGCGTTACAACGATGAGCGGAAGCAACATAGCGTGATACTATGAGAACTTTCGCTTCGAGTTTCGATCGAGTCTCAAGAATATGTGGGAAAGCGCTCAACGATTCTGGTGATAAGATTCTGGGTAAGTCGAACCCGAACAGTCTACTCGATGAATCTTCGCCCCTTCCGCGTCACGTAAACATCGATGAATGTTAAAAAAAATGGAAAAATTCGTTACGAAAAAAAAAAAAAAAAAAAAAAAACAGTGCAAAAATGAACTCTGCAAAGAAGAATTGCGACCATCGAAAGTAACGAGCAACTAATGAGATTTTTTGCGATTAAATGGCCGACGCATCCTGAATCTGACGAGAGGACAGCCCGCGAAATTATCTCGAATTTCGATGTCGAGAATTTCGAAATTCTTTTTTTGTTTTTTTTTTTTTTTTTTTTTAGCACTGAAAAACAACTTCCGCTGTATCGTCCGAATTCATAGCTGAAGGAATAAACGAAACTAACGAAGTAAAAATCGTGTAGACTGTCGACAATGAGGCGATAACGAAGCCGGCGATGAAGCGTTTAAAAATTCCGAGGTACGCTTCAGCGATGGCGCAGGATAAATACGACTCGACGAGAGATCCTAATAATAAAAGCTACAAAACAAAGCTATAAAAAATGGTGCAAGTTTCGATGTGCAATATATATCGTTCGCGTTAGTATCGCGAATTCTTTGCGACTAAAACTCCTGTGCATCTGCGAGGTGTCGAAGAAAAAATATGAAGTTGACGGCGGATAGTGTTAACTAATAGCATGTAAACTTAAGATATATTTTCTCAACAGACATATCTCACGACAGAATCGTAAAGCAAGCAAATGAAAATCCGTGTTAAAAAGCGTTATTCAGAGAAAAGAGAAAACGAAAAAAAAAAAAAAAAAAGTCGCTAACTGAATTAATTAGTAATTCTGCCGAAGCGCAGCGGGAAGTCGAAAGAGAGAATTGAAAATTCATTCGACTTAACGAGATCTATGTGTTTCGTATATCGTTTTAATTGACAAAGTGAAGAAAAAAAAAAAAAAAAGTCAAAGAAATCCCTTCCAAAATATCTAAACGCTGATATAAAACGTATTTACGGAAGCTTCAAAATTGCGCGACTCTCGAGGCATAGAAAATTGTTAAGCAGTGCTAAAGAAAAATGTAAACGCAGAGCGAAAGATATTAACAAAAAGTAAACGAAAGTCGAGTAACGTAGTTCACGCGCGTGTAAAATCGAAAACAACATTTTATCGAATACACGACAAGCATCGCTGACGTTATGATTATTATTATTATTATTATTATTATTATCATTATTATTATTATGTATTTATAGAATAGCTCACTTAATAGATATCCGCCGACGGCGTCGCGTTCCTATGGGTTGATAAAAGTCCGAAATGTGTGAAAAGCATTTGCGACTCGAAGGGTTGAAAAGGAGAAGAGAACGAAAGGGCTGAATTAAAAGACGAAATCGCTCACTGGGAAAATAATTCGCCAACTGTTAAAAAAAAATTTGTTAATTACAAATTATTAGATCGGCAATATGGACAAATGATCGTTGGAAAAAAAAAAATATCAAATTTCTAAAAAAAATTTGAAGCGAACGTTTGTTTCCGGAATAACTCCTGAATATCGGGCGTATGGCAATACGAGATAACTGTAACGAAGATTTCCGATTGATAGACTAAACGACGCGCGATGGCGAGTGTGCATTAGCGACGAAATTTGAAAGTGAAAATCGAGAAAATAGATATTGAAACGAATCTGCGAGTGTTTAGTAATTAAACGTGAAGCGAGATACTGAAAGAAATGTGATTAGATGATTTAATCGCGCGGTTATCTGCTTGCGTAATTGCGAATTATCGAAAAAAAAAAAAAAAGAATAAAGTCAACTCAGCCGATGCACTTAGCTAAGACGTAAAAAATTATTATTAAAAAGAACAGAAAAGGAGTGAAAAATGAATTGAAACCAAAGATGAAGATGAAAGATGAAAAAAAAAAATTACCGGCCATACGACGAGACAAGAGAACGATACTGTGTGGCATATGGCAATGATAAATTATATCCTTTCGCTGTGTATAAAAAAAAAACGATTTGTTCGATCGACTAGTCGCCAAATCGTAGTTACTGCCGCTCTCCGCGACGGAGTCTCCGCGATTTCGCGAAAGTGATGAAAATAAGAAAAAAAAAAAATTCGTTCGCGAATTGTAATCTCACGCTAGTAATATCCATATCGTTTCGCCTATCTTCGACGATTGTTTGTAGTAACGATTTTTCTCCCACCCAACAAGAGAAAAAAAATGCTATATATTTTACGATCCAAGAACAAGCGAACAAAAAAGCGCCGATAAACGTCGAGGGCTCAGCGCTCGACACGTGCGCCATGTAAAGTCTATTAACGTATTTATCACCGAACTAAATCCTTTAGAACATTAGTTAAGGCTTTCGAAATAGCGTAGTAGAGAATTTTTTATACGATTCGCAATCGATGAAATGTGAAGAAAGAGAAGAAAAAAAAAAAAGAAAAAAAAATGAGAAGAAGAGTAAGAGTCGCGTCGTTTATTGGTTCATTGCATGTTTATTGTTGGAAAAAAGTTACGTTGACAAAACACGCGAGTGCATCCGCGTTGCACCGTATACATTCTTATACATGAGTGCATCCGGAGAGTGCACTCTGTGTTCTTTATAATAATAAAAAAAAAAACACTCGAGAAAGAAGAAGAATGGAATAAAAAAAAAAGTCATACCTGTGTGTATATTAAACTGCATACGAGGCGCATGCGTGTGTAGCCGCGTTTTCACAACCGACGTGTAACGCGGAGCCTATCTGTAATATATCTCTCGCTTGATGTTTGAATAATTTATCACTGTGCATCTAATATATTTATATAATTAACGTAATAGATTTTTCTGATCGATAAAAACGGTCGGGACGACGTGCATCATACGGAAATAAGATAGAACGTTGAAAACGTGTCTGTTGCGTCGCAAGTAACGAGATTATTACGAAAGTGTGATGATAGGAATGATAATGAAACTGGCAGAACGTAATTGTAGCCAAAGATACCGAACGTCCCACAAATCTCTCTCTATATATATATAAATGACGAGAGAACATTACATTTTTTTTTTTTTAAGGGTGAGCAAAAATAAATATTGCGAATTCCTTACTGCGCGGCTTTAAACATTTTTTCTTTTTTTTTAAACGCGACACTATCTTTCGCTACATATGGGTTCTGTTACAGCGTTCACCAGCGTAATAAGATCGCCCGTACGGTCACTAGTTAGTCAAGATTTTTTAGTCAGCGTGCTTTGTAATTGCCTTGCGTTGCTCGTTGTAGTTAAATCAATTAAGGTATCGCGAAAAAAGAAAAAAAAAAAATAATAATCATTCGAAATGGATACTTTCTTCGCGGCGTACTGATTAAAGTCGATGTCTCAATCATTGGCTACTCTGATCGATCGCAATTTAAAAAAAAATGTTTTTCGACTGTAAAAAAAAATTATTAAACACTATGTACGCTCATTAGGAATTTCTGCGTTAGTCGCGACTACTTTAAAGCTGAAAATAAATATTTGTTTAATCGTAGAAATTAATTTTTTAGATCAATTTTATCCTATAATTGATTTTTTTTTTTTTTTTGGAGCATTTTGGATTTTGGAGTTACGATATTAGAGCTTTTTAATGGATCAATGAATGGGACATTAACTTTAGTTCACCTTCAGTCCGGCTGTTATTATCGAGTGGTATCCACGCGAAAAATCGTACGACTCCCTTATTACGCGCATTACTTTAGTAACTATCGGCTCCTCTTACAATTTGCTTTACGCCTTTCTGAAACTCCACGAGTTGTGTCGCATCACACTCGGCGGAAGAGTGATTCTTCATGCAACTAAACACCAAATAAACAAACAAAGGTTTTGCAGTAAATTCGCAATACCGAATCGCGCTATATATATTTTGTATACGACTGTGAGTCAGCAGCACACATAACACACAATATTTCGTAGAAGAATGAGAATCCCGAACGAGCATTGAGGTTCGCGAATTATTATTAATAAACGATTATTCGACGACTGAATTTAGTGTTCGCTTTAGTTAGCCAATCGTTACGTTTACGCGACAGTAGACGACAGAAATTCATTCATTTATCTAACGCCATATTTTGCCGATAATTCAGAAAATTATTTTTTTTTTACCGCAATTCTGCGTTCAGAAAATGGTTCGATGGTATTTCGTGCCGTTTTTTTCACTCGAGCAATAAACGCGGAAAAAAAATTTCGAAAAAAAAAAATAATTTATTTGTAGATCGAGCGCGTGAACGTAGCGTCTGTAATAAATTTTTAGGGGCATAGATATTTTTAGGGGAAAAAGATCGAACAACGAATAATTCGATTTGTCGATGGATAACTGAACAGCAAGGACTCTGAAAGGGATAATTCTGAATAAACAGACACACATAGAAACATTTTATCGCTTTACACGGGCATAAATTTGATTGGAAAAAAAAAAAAAAAAAAAAACAAAAAAAATAATACGATCCATAAATTGCGGTTGCGCACGTCTGCGGTTAATCAATTAGCGTAAATTTGGTGACACGTCCATGACAACTGACAATAACGACTGTGGTTGTAAGGAGGTTCTCCAAATTATATGAAAAAAAAAAAAAAAGAATGGAAACAAATTATTAGAGAGAAAATGCGAGAGAAATAAGATGGTGGGAGATGAAGCATAAATGTTTCGATCGACGTGTCCGTGTGAACATGAAAATTAAAAAAAAAAAAACCATTTTCGATCATAAATACTTTCGAACTCGCGGTTCGTTTATAGAACGTTCTAGCAGCCGATCGTATATTTTCATTTAATAGTACGTTTTTATTTTTTTTTTCTTTTCACTTATAAACATTATGCGATTAATCGCTCAGTGCTGAATGGATAACGAGGCCATTCGCGAATTGGCCACCGTCCCCGTCCCTATAATCTAGATAACTAGATTTAAAACAAAGCATAAAAAAATAAACAAGAAATAGTAACAATTATTTTCGAACTGAGATGTTGTTCGTGCGAATGCTTGAAAAGTAACGAAAAAAAAAAAAAAGGCAAATGATAAATCGACACACATACACCCAATGAATTATCGTTATGGTGTAATTAATGCGTAATGTGATTCAATAACCATCATTCACGGTTCCGCTTCGATCGGCAAAAAAGTAAACAGTTACTTGTGGTAATACAGCATTCTTAAATACACTCGTTTAGAGAGTGGATTAATCGTCAAAGCGCTTTGTAATAACGATTTTTATATGTATAATATCGCTAGTAGTAAAGAGAAACGATGAATTCGGCGTGACCGACGCGGTTCGGATTGATTTGTTATCGATTTATATATAAACGTTTTCTTTTTCTCTCGTAAATAAAAAAAAATCAACAACAACAAGAAAAAAAAACCAAATAAATAACTCTCATTCATTCATTTAATTCGTCATCACCATTAAACTAATATACGCGAGCGATAGCTATGTATATTTTACGATATATATAATATATATAGCTACGATGTACAGTTATCACATTACGATTAATACTGATGATAATTATCAGGTAATGACTATTAATTATTATGTATTTATTATATGATATATCAACAGTTTTCTTGCAAACGAATGGAACAGGTAATTGATGGGAGAATTTAAAAAATGAATTAAAAAAGAAAAAGAAAAATTGTAACATATTTGTTGATGGCCAATATCAAATATGTATAAAAATAATGATGATACTAATAATGCAACATTAATAATAAACGAAACATTACTAACGCGCAGAGTTTTTAATTTCTTCGTTATCAGCCTACTATAAGCTGTTTTCTACAGGTTTACCAAAAAACAAAAACAAAAAAAAATCGATAATTTTTTTGCCCACAGACCGCCAAATTGCCGCAAATACGGAATATTTCGAAATCTAATTGATTTTTCTGATTTTTTAATTTGTAACTAACATTCTTAATCATCATGAATTATAATTCGATAATTTCAGTAAATACACAAAAATCGGTTTGATTACCTTTGTGAATTGAAATATCTAACAAAATGTTACTTCTCAATTATTATCTCATATCGCTAATACCTATTAGAATACATCGATAAAGTGTTGACCGCTGTCGGTAAAAATACAAGTTGCACAGAGTTCTATGCTTTCTGTATACGATGAAAGTAGTTTTCATCTTTATCCAAACAAAATATTTCCACATCGAATAGATAGTAGGATAGCAGCTGAGTAGCTGCAAGCTTTCGTTATCACGATACGCTGATACTTGTGTCGGCTTCGCGCGAAAATTTTACTATTATTTGCGGCTTTTTCTTTTAATTTCGAACGTTTCGCGTTACTTAATTTTATCGAAAATATGCCGAAACGACAATGTCCATTCGAAGACGATCTGTCGCCGCAATTAAAGGTACACGTGGGTCAGAGACAATACAGTAACGGCGTTAACAAAGAACAAGAAATGAAGAAAGTTTACGGTAAGAAGGGTTAAACCTAACAGATCGTAAAATCAACGCTTTTTCTTTTCAAACATTGTCCGAATATTCGAGTAAATTATTTTTTTTTTTATTTTTCATTATTATTATTTTTTTTCAATAGCAAAAACTCTCGATCTATTGAAAAAGGGAGGAAAAGAGTTTCAACAAAAATTAGCTCAATGCCAGGGTGACGTGAAGCAAATTTTAATGTCGGAGAAGGATTCAGACAATTCGCATCACAAATCTGCACTCAAACAAATGATATTCAACAACAATCTGCAGCTGCAGGCCTCCGACAAAGACATAGAAGTAAAAAAAATTTTGGTGAATTGTAATACAATTTTTTTTTTTTTTTTTTTTAGCGATATCAATGACGTTTTATTTGTTTTTATAGCTGTTGGATCAAGAACTGTGTCAGGCTTGCAAAACCATAGCAGTCGAGGCTTATACCAGATGCTTTTACTGCAGCGATTTCAAGTGCATGGATTGCATGAAGGAATGTACCAAGTGTCTGGAATACTTTTGCGACAAATGTTCTCTGATTGTGTAAGTAACGGATGTATAATTTTGAAAAAAAAAAAATTCATTTTCTTCTTTAAAAGGATGCGTAACTATTTTTAATACACTTTTAGATACGAGGACGGAGAACACACGGAATGTCTGGCTTGTTATCGCTGATCTCAATTTAATCCTATGTTTCATACATCATTTTATCCATTAATTTATACGAATTGTGATAGTTTAAGGTTATTTATTGTTTTTGTTAAAAAAAAAGTTTTCGCGGCACCGATCTGGGTACACCGTTCATAGATTTTAATTGAAATATCAAATTTTTTAATGAGGTTGTGTCACTTGCTATCAAGAAGATTTAAAAAGAAATGTTTTTTCGTAACGACGATTCGTTCGCGCTGTATATAAAGTTTAATCGTAATATCGCTGGATCTATTTATCAATAAAATTACGCTTCTTTTGCTAAAGAAATTAGTTTGTTTACTCACCATGTTATTTTCTCGATGATAATGTGTTCGAAAAAAAAACAACAGAAAGACGTATCGAACGAATGCAGAGGGATAATAGCGTGTTTTATTATGCTACGCGAGATCGTCGGTCGATAGGTCATATACTCCTCACCACGTGTACCGGCGTTTGGGGGAGAGGTTTGTTGATACTTTACGCTTGAGCTGGTATTCACCGAAAAACTATTGTTATGCCGTACCGAACAGTGATGAAAAAACGTTTTCGAGGAAGGCAACGTTCGCACGAGCCAGTCGTACGAGCAACACTGACTGCATCACGTCATTGCAGGATCATAGAGAACAACAACACCCATCGAGAATAACGAGATAGGTAACAACAATTTCAAATAACCGCTAATCGAGGGACGATACTTCGTGATTGTAACGATTTATGACAAAAAAAAAAGTCCC
This sequence comes from Cryptus viduatorius, assembly GCA_964006125.1. Taxonomy (NCBI): domain Eukaryota; kingdom Metazoa; phylum Arthropoda; class Insecta; order Hymenoptera; family Ichneumonidae; genus Cryptus; species Cryptus viduatorius. The sequence goes on along the minus strand of OZ023223.1, from coordinate 1,765,373 downwards.
AACAACAATAATTCGAGTTTCGATAGACGATTGTTATAAAGTGGTTTAATTTATTCAATAAAAAATCAGTTTTTATCGTCCGAAAAAAAAAAATCAAGTGCGTAAAAAAATTAGTTATTTTATTCAAACCCATTATATTATTCGTTTTAATTGACATTTGTGGAATTGAAGCAAACAATGGTCGACTGAAATACATGGTTTTGTTTTTTAGACCAAAAAAATTTACAAAGCTTATTGATTTTTTTTTGTTTATTCGAAAATGCAGGAACAGTGAAATCATTTTATCAGAGACTCTCAAAGGCTAAAATAATAATTCAACACAGGTTTTGTAATTAAATTGGTGTTTCGTCAATATATTTCAAGAAGTTTACGCAAACCAACAAAACGTAAAGTCCAATTCACTACTTGCCTCTGAAAATGTGAAAAAGTAATTTAATAAAGTGCATACTACAAAGAGAAATGAAAAACAAAAATGTTTTCTTTAATTCCTAATATTTACTCTACGATATTAACTTAACGTAGGATACTTCCGTTAAACAATATACTGTTTACAATGATATTAACGTTGTGTTATTTCCAACTATGAATTCCTACGATGGACTTTCTATAATGATATAAAAAAATGTTGTCACAAATTTTACTTTATAACATAAATTGTTATATACAAAAGTTCATCAAAAAAAAAAAAAAAATTCAATTATTTAATTACAATACACAAACGAAAAAATAGAATGTTATATATCATTAACATTCACAAATCTCATGAAATCTAAACAGTTGTTTATTTTCTTGACAATAACTGCAATCTTTTTAAGTTAATAAAATAATTCGAATTTTTTTGGAAAATTGTGAAAAATATATCCGTATAATATTTGCTGATGATAAACGGCACCTATTTTCGTTTCTATTGACTCTCAGTCTCTACCTATCCGATTGCCGCAAAAAATGGTACAATTTCATTTTTCAAGTTTCGCATTTTTTCCGTTACAGAATTACAAAGATGAATTCAGATAAGGATTATTATCCGGATGTATCGCCGAGCGGTCCGAGGCGCAGCAAGCGAATCCCGAGATCGGATGCGAACTGCAAGCCGCCAAAAAGGAGCAAAGTAAAGACCCCACGAAAAAACACCGCAAAGGCAAGCGGTACGCCAGTAAAGAAAGCAAAAGCATCACCCGAGGACGTCAAAACATCTAATTCTTTCGACGGTTCGCCGCTGACGAGCGAAGAATTGGCAGAATTGTGGAAAAAATTCAAACGAGACGGTCACTTCCGTGCAAATCCTCAAAATAAATCGCCAGCCCCTCTCGTTGTATCGAGAATAACAGACGGCAAAGTCGTGACGACGAGGATAGAATGCTACAAACCGGAGAAAAATCTTATGCGTGATTTGACCGCAACGATCACTTCGCCGAAAGCCGATTATCACAAACGTCCGCGGCTCGACGACAGCGACGATCCTTTGGCCGTCGTTTTTTCTAATCCGGTTCCCGAAACCTCCGGAAAAACGTTGAACGTAAATACGACCAGTGGATTATTCTGTTCGGCTCAAGATGCAGGCAAAGGAGTAAAGACGACAAATTTCAATCAAACGAGTCCGGACTCAGTATCCCATTTGCACCAAACTTTCGATGTAGCAAACGGTCTTCCGATCATCACGAACAGCGGAAGCTCGCCGATGCAACCAGAGAGCTATTCCTCCGTATTGGACAGTGAAACGAACGTTCCGGAAATTCCAAGCAACAGCAGTGCTTTCTCCTTCGTCGATTCCGCAGCATCTCAGTCTCCTCCAACGCACTCCAATAATCCCGCATTCCTCTGTTCGAATCCAAACACTTGGAATTCGCCGAAAGCGAATAACACATCCGTCGAAAATTATCATCAGATTCCGAATACATGCGATTTGTATTTTCCTAACAACATTCCGCAGAATGAATACGATTGCAGCGTTGCGAAGCGATTCGACAGCTACGACTCGAACGACGATCGATACGGAAATTCAAATCCATCGATTTTACAGATGATTAACAATCAACACGACCGTGCGACGAGCTTTACTTCAGATAATTCGTCATTTCCATCTTCGAATCAAAGCTCCGTGGGAAATTCGTCTATCGATTGGAACTCTTCGGAGCTCACGAATTCGAATACCTTAACGGCTAACGATCCATTGACGATTTCGAGTAATTCGGTTATCGGATTGTCGGATGATTCGATGAACTTTATTCTTCCGACTATAAGTCCTTACAATCCGGAGATTGGGATGAACAACCATTGCAATTACGCGATACCAGTGAACACAGTTAACGGGTTCAACGGTAACCGTAGTAACGCAAATGGATACGATATATCGTCTTTCGCGTCGTGGAACGGCGGGCCAATGTTTCCCAGCAATTTGACGACCGAAAACGGTTCGCTGTATTGCAATATGTACGCAACGCAAAACTCCGCAGGATACTACGATACATCGACAACGAGAATCGTTAACGAACAAAACTATGAGATGAATTCGTGGCCCCAAAATCAACAAATTAACGATGGATTTTTTCTCATCAATGGCAACGTCGGCAACGATTTCTCGACGACAACTTCGAACTTATTGAACAACGAATACGCAATGAATATCAACAATTTGCCGGTGTTGACGAACATCGAAGACGAAGTAATACTCCCGGATGACGGAGAGCCCATCGAAGGGGCGTCTATTTTCGAAAACTTTACCAACATTCACGACGCTTACGACGACGACATCGCGTACAGTAGTTTTACCGATCAGAATCTCAACTGTAACAGAGAGAACTCAGTCGCTATTGCGCAAAACGATAATTTCATTGCCGATTTCGTAATGAGCGCAATGAACGAAGCAAAACCACTGCACGACGGTGGCAATAATTATCCTAAATTTACTACCGAAACGTCGATTAATTCTACCAATTCTGTTTTTTATGACTTTGATACCAAAAAAGAAGTTGCCGGGTCCTCGGAGTGTTGAATCGAACAAAGATTCTCGCGATCACGAAGCAGAAAACAAAGTTGGAAGACGATGGACTCGCAATCATTGAAACTTTGCGTGTCTTATTTATTTCTTGTGCCTTTAAGAAAAAGTATTGTGATAATTATTAAAGTTTCGAGATTCTTAAAAGATACGAAACTTTAATAAATTTTAATTTACGTACAAATTACGTATTTTTGAAGAACAGATGTTATATCAAAAGTATAACGAAATAACGGTTTTAAATTTTGAATAAAAAAATATTTATGTTGCATAATAATGTACTGATATATAAATTTTAAGATTTTAAGATATTGTCATCGATTTTTAATAAATGAAAAAAAACCTAATTGAAGACAATTCATTGATCGAAAAGTTGATTTTAATAATTGAAATCATCGCTATTAAAATTATCGCGAAGTTATTAACTGGAATCGAGAAACGCTCAATGGCTTTGCAATGATTCTTTAGATCGATGATTTGTGTTCAATTCGATAAAATTTATTAATACGTACAAAACACGATGATTTTATATAAGTGTAAACGATAAATACAAACGAAACTATATTTTTTAACGAGTAAATAAATGCTTGGAAATGTTTTTCGAATGAATTATTTATATCCATCAGTAGCACATTCCCGCGACGCGACGATTTCGCGCAAAATAACGAGAAAATTTACATCGATATTTTTTCATTTTCCACAATCTTTCCACATTTTTCGCCATCGAGATTAATATAAAAAATATTTCGATAGAAGAAAAATATCATCGTACAGTCATAAAGGTACAACTTACACTCTATAAATAACTTTGAAAAAATGTACATACTATATAATACAATATATTTACACAGAACTTAGTCTTATGCACCACCGCTGGAGTAGGCATTTTGGCGAGTCGATTAAGTACAAAAAAAAAACCTAATGGATGTGCTTGTCGAATGGCGTGTTTTGCATTTTTACGAAGTAACAAGTAAAAAAAAATTTGGTCGTTATATCAAAAGTAGTAATGCCGCCTTAAGCGTTACTGTTAATCGTCTTCGTTTTTGTTAAATATAAAAAAAAAACGAACATAATTATCGTATATCAAAGATTTACAAAATAGATGTGTCCGGATTACTCTTAGTTTTTCTTCGAATATCGGAAAAATTCACGATTACACCGACTCCGCTGGTGTCGTCGCCAAGAAGGCATCCCTCCACTTCATCTTTCGTTCTTCCAAATAGTCTGAAAGAGATTAAACGGATTAACACTTTTTCGTACACATTATTGTTAATTCGATTTTTGTTAAAATTCATTTCATGCATTAGTAATGGTAAAATTATTTTTTCTCGTACCCATTCGTCGTTTCAACGGACTTTACAGAAGTTCGGAGTGTTAATCACCGACTTCTTCTTAAAGTACATAATCGTTGGTTTCTACAAGATTGTGCTGACATGCTGTTACAGTGATTATGGCAGAGAGCGAGGATGAGAAATAAAAGGAGAGACGAAATAAACGAACGTAGCAGACATAGCGTTCCGTACGATATTTCTGCAATTTTTCAAGTCGAGTTAAAGCTTTATTGCCGCAGCAACGGCAATGCTACGTAACACACCCCTATAGTTTGAAAAGCGGGTATTAGCGAGGAAATTAGATGCTAAAGAGAGAAAAAAATCAGTTAAGTCAAAGCGCAAAAGTATATACATGACATTTTTTTTTTTCGGAAAAATGAAATTATAACATTTTGTCAACAAACAAAGTTTCATAAACGGCATACGTAGGATAAATAAAAAAAAGTCACATCACTCTTCGTATGCAGTATACTTCGTAACGTTAATGACTAATACGAAGATATTAATTATCGCCACAGAAATTTACACTGCAGAAAACATAACGCGTTTATCTCGAAATCCGATCGTCAACGACAACTTACGATTTAAACACATTCGCTGCTTATAACACCGGATTCGGACAATTTGTTTCGCCTACAGAAAAAATATATCAACGAATACGTTGGCATTATATTATCACTTTGATATAAATATATATTTTGATATATATGGCAGTTATGTTTGATTGTTACAAGTTATCTTGTACGATGCGCAGTTTGTTCTCTTTTTTTTTTTCACATTAAATAGTAACGGCAATGTTCGACGCTTCAGTCATTTGGCAAATATTGTACACTTAATTGTACATTACAAAAATATACATTTGAATATACAAAAGAAAAAGCTAACAATGGCACTTTACGAAGAATTAACACAACACTACAAAACTATAATATACAATATCGCAATACATTATTTTCATATAGCAGTATAGTCTTTTTTAAATATATAGACATAAGCCACCAGTCAGTCGAATTAGTTAACGATTTACTTACAGAAAATATTACTGGAATTATAGACGGGAATAGGTGCGATCGTTATTGACGCGGATAACGGAAGTAAGAAGCTTACGAATTCTTAGATATTGAAAGTAAGAAAAATGTTTTGAGATAAGCAGACTTTGGATATTGCGTTAGAGAAAAAAAAAATTCGCTACATATGCATGTTGCATTGATCATTGGCTCTTTTAAGCAACAGAGTTATCGGGATTCTGCGAAGATGGGTCCAGAATCTGAATGCTCGTTTCTCCATACCTCGATATCGTTGATCCGGCGATGTGGAGCGGTGCCTCGGGGCCGTCGTCGAGACCGCGATGCAATGATATCGCGTCGAGTTCCGTCGATCTCGCGGCAAAATGCGCCCGCATTGCTTGCAGATATTCCGGCGTCTCTAGCGTTGTTCTCGTTGGCTTGCGATACCTAACAAAAAATCGAAAAAACAACTGTTTTATAAAACGTAATTGACGTTAATGGGTTCTCAAGTCAAACAGATTTCTTCGGTACTCACAATTTCAACATCAAAGAACTGGCGACAACGGAAACGGAGCTCAGTGCCATAGCCGCCGATGCCATCCACGGCTGTAGGAAGAAACCGAAAGGACTGAATATCCCGGCGGCTATCGGAATGCCTAATAGATTATAAACGCTGGCGAATAGGAAGTTCAATCTTATTCTGTACACCGTTTTTCTTGAGAGATCTAAACAGCCGATTACGTCCAGCAGATCGTTCTGAAAGCAACGAATTTGATGTATAAAATTATTCTGAATTTTCTATCAATTGATTAATTGATTCTCTTAATTGATTGTTAACTTTTCTTTACCTTCATTAAAACAACGTCAGCAGCTTCGACAGCAACATCCGTACCGGAAGCGATTGCGATACCGACGTCCGACTGCGCCAATGCCGGACTATCGTTCACCCCGTCGCCCACCATAGCGACACGGAATCCTTGTTCCTGCAGTCTTTGTATCTTCGCAACTTTGTGAGACGGTAAAACTTCCGCGAAGACTTTGCTAACACCGACCTAAAAAATAAACAAATTTGCATGATTGATTCATTCGATTTTTAGTGCTTCGCAAACGATTTTACCTGTCGCGCGATCGACGCCGCAGTTTTTCTATTGTCACCAGTGAGCAAAATAACTTCCAGTCCCATTCGCTTCAGCGTGTAGATCGCTAGATGCGCTTCCGGTTTAACAGTATCGGCGACGCTGATCATAGCGATTAACGTACCATTTATCGCGGCTAAAATCGCCGTGTTACCTAAATCCTCCTCATCCATCATCTGCATGTCAACTTCCTGCGGTATCGATATCGCATTTCTTCTCATCCACTCGCGATTGCCGATGCAAACATCGTAAACGTCGTTCGTTTCTGTCCGATCGCCGTGACTCTCAGGACTAAGCAAAAGTTCCAATTCCTGATTTTGCTTCTCCGAATCCATCGTCGTCAACAGAACGATATCAAGAGGAACGTCATTGAGTTTAAAAGTTCCGGAAGACTCGTTTCTCGTTTGATTCAAATAATTTATTATTTTTTCCGACTTCGCGGCAAAAGACATCATCGTATCGAGATGCGTTACACGACACTTGAGACCACATCCGGCGACGGCTTGGAAATTTGTGCATTGACCGTTAACTTCGGTGCCGAATGTTTCTTTAACGTATCGCACGATCGCCGACGCGATCGGATGCTCGCTGCTCACTTCCGCCGTACCAACGACCGCCAACAGTTTGACGATCGAGCAAATTTTCTCACTCGCGAAGTAAGCGATCTTCGAGACCATTGGCACACCATTCGTCAGGGTGCCGGTTTTGTCGAATACTATGCATTTTACTTTGTGCGCATTTTCCAGTGGTTCAGCACCCTTTATGAGAATACCGTTTAGCGCTCCGACACCAGTGCCGACCATCACAGCCGTTGGCGTTGCCAATCCAAGAGCGCAGGGGCACGCGATCGCCAGAACCGAAAGTGCGCAACGAAATGCAAATTGGAAGATTATTTCTTCCCTATTTATCTCGGACTCCTTCGCCCAATGGTCCAAAGAGACCGGTAAATGCTTTATGTCGACGTATCCGACAATAGTCCATGTAATCAGCGTCAGTAGAGAGACGAGAATTACGAAGGGTATGAAATATCCGGCGATTTTGTCTGCTAATTGTTGTATAGGAGCTTTGCTCGTTTGCGCCTCCTCTACTAACCGCACAATCTGCGCGAGTGTCGTGTGCTCACCGATGTGCGTAGCTGTTACCAATAACGGGCCATTTTGATTTATCGAACCACCGATCACCACGGATCCTTTCGTTTTTGTAACCGGCATACTTTCTCCGGTAATCAAACTCTCGTCGCACGCCGAATGCCCCGATAGAACTCTACCGTCCACCGGAACTTTCGCTCCCTGTACCACTTTGAGAACGTCACCGCGCTGCACGAGATCGACGCTTATCAAACGCTCGGATAGTATCTCGTTGTTTTCGCCTAAAGTTACCAGAACTGCGTCCGTCGCATTTAGAGATAAGAGTTTCGAAAGAGCTTCCGAAGTTTTACCCTGTAATAAAAAAGATTAACAATCATAAAGTCTTGGTGAGAATCTGAAATTAAGTTATCGAATTATTGATTTAAAAAAAATGCCTTTTGGCTTTTTAAATCTGATAAATAGGCTGAGAGGCTATTAAAGTTCAATTGAAGCCGTTTATAAGCAACGAACCTTCGCAACGTGTTCAAGCCATCGCCCTAAACTTATAAAGACTAACAACATCGGCGGTGTATCAAAGAAAGTCTGTGGACTCGTTGTCTCCTGCATCGCCATCGCCGCAGTGAGAACGCCGATCGAATAGACGTAAGATATCGTCGTGGTCATTGAGATCAATACATCCATATTCGTTGTGCCGTGTTTTACGGCTTTGTACGCTTGTACGTAAAAATGCCAGCCACCAAAACACTGAAATAACATCGGAATTATTGTATATTGCCGAATTAGGTAAATTGAAATTTCGGGTGAATATTAGATCTCCGGATCGGCAACGCTTTTTCCTTTTTTCCACATAGACTTTTTCTCTTCAATAAAAGTTTCTGGTTATCAGATATACTTGTTGGCAATAACTTATTCGTCAGTGCATCAATGTTAATTCCGAAACTGAAACGCAGAAACGCATGCGGCGTGATAAGATTATTTGAAATCATCGTTTCCGAGTTCTTACGCTCGCGTTTAGCGCTTTTCGCGATAAATCTGATAGTCATTTCTATCGGAGAGCTGAAATCTTTGTGGAAAGAATAAAAAAACGTTCCTCGTTTTGAGACCTTACATTCATTCGAAATTTCGTCCAATTATTTCCGGCGACTTACCTGAACGGGTGTGGAGAAGACAAACAGCAACAAATTTTCCCACGATAAACCGGGTATTATGCAACACATATCTTCGTGACTCTTGTCACCTATTGACATCTCCAACATGAAATAAGTCATTATAATCATACACGGCACACCGAAGACTAGCGAAATCAAGAAAGCTGATCTCCATTTTTGTATCTCTTCTCTGTAATAACAAAATGTCGAAATTAAGATCGGCAATACTGCTTTTTATAGCATTGAATTATGTCATACCATTTTATATCATTTTTAAGGGAGGTACCTTTATGGGCTTAAAAAATTATATTTTGCAAGAGAGCGGTATATGCAGGAGAATTAACGTTTCGAAGAATCTGAAGGCATATTGTATGAATATTAATGAACGAAAAATTTTGATTGATTTTCTTTCAGATTAATTCAGCCGACGCGACCTGCCGCACCGTCTGACGACATTCGCCGCAATCCGTGCAGAAAATCATGTCGTACCTCCGCGATTTTTGAAGGTAAAAAAGATAATAAAATAGTATAATAGGTAAAAGTAATAAAAAATACCCGTAGTCTCAAAAATATTGAACAAATATTTCCTTTAAAAAAAATAAAATCATGAAAATCAGAATTTTTTTACTCGTCTAAAGGTATCTCCCGCCTTAAAGCTAATAATTATTTTGTTTTAATTTTTTCTTACTTCTGATCTAAATAGCCCCGATTTTCCTTATCTTTGTTACTGAATAAAGTTGCCTCGAAGCCTAGTTTGTTTATTCTTTCTATTATGTCACGAATACCCGTAACCGTCGTGTCGTATTTGAATTTTCCACGTTGCGTCGCCAACGCTACTACGGCGGACCGTACACCCGGCATCTTTTTGATTGTCGATTCAATTTTATTCACGCAAGATGCACACGTCATTCCTGTAATCTGAACGAACGATTTTATTTAATTTTTTTTTTTGCGATGTTTATCGCGATTCTGCGAAGAAATAATCAGTCATTTCAATACCATCAGTTCTTCTTCCTTTTCACCGGTACCCGGTTCTTCAATCAGTGTCGTTGGAAATCCCAGATCCGTAACGCTCAGCGCAACATCGATTGGCCGAATTTTTTCCGCATCATATTTCACTTCAGCTTTGCCGGGCATCAGCGCTACTAAAACACTGTCAACGCCGTACAATTTTCTGCAGTGTTTTTCAATCGCCGTTACGCAAGATGCGCAGGTCATTCCCTAAAACGAAAAGCTATTTTCTTCAAGTTCTATCAATATTTTTACAGCGTAAAGATAAACGAATGTATAAGACACACAACGGAATAGTTAATTTCGAGGATCGAGCGTACCTTTATCTGCAGGAAACATTTGGACAGTCTTTCGTCTTTGTCGCCGTCGCCGGCAGCGCTTATCGATATGGCAACTGTACCGTTTTTCGCAGTATTCGATGATTTCTCAGAGGGAAGAAGATTGTGACCGTTGACTTCTTTTACAAATGCATCAAAACCCATTTCCTCTATATACATGGCAATTTGATCGGCAGTTACGTCACCGCTACTGTACGATACTTTGGCTTCTTTCGCTTCGAGACTCACGTTTATCTCCTTTATACCCGGTTTTTCAGATATTACGTCTGCGTTGTTAAAAATTCAAAGAATAATTTTTTAAAATCTATTCAAGAACGTGCCGTGCGGTGTTATTTTCTCAAGTTAACGTTTCTATTGTTTCCAAAACGTTTTTCAAAGAATTAGTAGTTTTTATTTACTCAATAAAATGTTAAAAATCGTTGAACGCGTCAGAAAATCTCCAAGGACCTTAAAAAGCCGACTATTTTAATAACGTGGCGTTTTTAAAGGTATATCTCACCTGTAATACTGTTGACACAGGATGAACAGGTCATACCATCGATGTGTATACTACAAGTGCTGGTAACCGGTCGAATTTCTCGGTCATCGGAATCGGCATTATCGCGGTTTGCTTCCGAAAGCGACGCATCGAAACCCATGTCGTTTATAGCTTCGACCAAATCGTTCGGTGTCGTTTCGTCGGTCTTGTAATCGATGTAACCAGCCTTTTCCTCCAAAACTACTCTAATATTGACGACATCCGGACGAGCGCCTATTGTGCCTTCGATATTTTTTACGCAACTCTGACAACTCATTCCTTCGATGTTTATCCTCACTGTGGACACTTTGGCGGATTGAGGAGCACTCGCATCCGGCATCCGCGGGACTCTAACCAAATGAGTAGTTCCCTCGAACTCTGTGTCGTCGTCGCCATCCCTGCAACAACACAAATCATTCCACGATTCGCAAGATTTCCATTTTTATTCTAAAAATCTGTTGAATTTTTCATTTTCAACAGAATTTTTTTTTTTTACTCTTCATCACGAAGAACTACGCCTCGGCGCAAGAAACTGCAGTATCTATCTTTCGATTGGCGATCATTCGTCATCCGTTTTTTGGAGTCTGTCGTTCTTACCAATAATCATCGGTAGATCCATAATTCGATGAGATAAGTGGCTTCTTATCATCTCTCCTCGTCATGACGCTACCGTTCGTCTATGTTTCGCGAATTTAGTTATAATGGCGCGTTGGCTACAATTTTAATTATATTATCATCACTGACGTGAAATGATGAAAAACTATTTATACTGCCGATTTACATAACGAAAATCAATGGGCAATGCAATCAACGCGAACTTTTCGATTCTTCAAATACGATGCCTTCGATCGGACTGTAAACTGCTGTCTCACTGCACGAATTTCCTTCAACGTTTGATTAACGAATGACTAGAGATTTATGCAACAGGGAGCAACACTTTGTTAACAAATTTTCTCATCGAACTGAAATCGTACGGCGGCGTGACTGTCCCGGCGAACTGATAAATTCGGTTATCGCCGTTTCACGACGTCCGGTTGATGCTATGTCGTGTGGCCTACTTATCACTCTACTCGTGTCTTATTTTCTAGTGTTTATTTCGTTTCGGACGATTATAGTGATAGTAACCACTTGTATACGATACACAAGCTTACTACGCACGAACCTAAACTTGAACTCACGGCAATGGCGATAAGTAGACGATAAAATAGTGTTAATTCTCAAGAATGTAAAAAAATGTATGCACACTAACGAGACAAGGAAATTCGGCTATCGAATTAATTAAAAGTTCAATCTTTTTCCTCCAAATCAACACAAGTGTTTCCCAAAAATTGAAAAATCAGCTTCAAATTTTTTTTTTCCTCAATCAAACATTGAAGTTTCGTCGTGATACGCTATCAATAACGCTTCGACACAAAACGCGAGAAGACTCGCGTAAAAAAAAAAATTTAATTCGATCTTTCGTAATCTTTCGAAATTAACACAACAATTTCTCAAAACTGTTGGAAAATGAAAAATTTTAAATAGAACCTTTTTTGCGTACTTAAAAATTAACGATTTGCCGCATTACGTGGTTCGTAATTGTTTGAAATTCAACGTTGTTCGATGTTTTTTAACATTCTCACAAATTGCAGATTTAACCATCCGGAATACGGCACGTTCTCGCGCACGTGTGCGATTGTTAATAAAAACGTCACCGATAACGGCTATCCGCTATACGCTCGATATGTCATAGTGGTCGACGTATGTTTGTTGTAACGCGAAACTAAACGCCTGTTCCGCTGTAGTAATCCGACGATGATGTATATAATAGCAAAATGCGATATTGGGTATTTTATTATTGATTAGTGAACTCGATGTTTGGCAGTGCGTCGTATTTCTTTCTTCGAGTCGTCAGCATACCAACGTGGAATTTCTAATGGATGAACAGGTGGTTCGCCCGCACCGATTAATCATCAATACTATTTCGTGCTTCGAATATGCCGTAACAATCAACGTAACAGACGATTCAAGGGGTCATTATTCTCACAATGCTCGCTATCGCGTTCGCATATATGCACAGACGCGCCCTTATCAATGATAAGGTACAATGTAACGATTAACGATCGATTGAAAAAAAAAAAATTTCTTTTTAAATTTTTTGCCAATTTAATTTTTTTCTTTGCGATTAAATAATTGAAATCCGGTAGCAACCAACGCGATCGATCGAAGAATGAACATTTCTTCCACATTTTTTTTTTAAATATTTAATTAAATAATTTATATTCGGTAACGACCGACGCACGTCCAAAAATTCAATATTGAATATTTCACAAATTCTGCAAATTCTGCGAACAGAATGCCTTTGAAGTTTAGATTATTTAAAAAGTGCCTTCATGTTCGAAGTGTATAAATACTCTCGTAGCTGATCCGCATTTCCCCTTTTTTCCGATCTGTATCGTGGGCGACGGATCGTTGCATTCTTGAGATTCTTTGCGAATGCAATACGCTCGACTCTTCAGCCCCTCTTTCCTCTCAACAATCCTCGTCGCCCTTTAATTTCACTGGGAACGTTTTATTGCGTTGAAACGCGAAGATATTAAATGTCTCCCCACTCTACTAGCGTATCACCAATCGCTTGACCTTCATTCTCGAGTCATTTGCCCCCGTCACGGCCAATATTCAGTCACCGATATAATTTCGATAAAAAAGAAATGAAACGTTATTCGTAACAATAATTATCCATTTATTTGAAGTGCGCGCAGAAGGTCACATATGATCGAGAAATGCGATGAATGAAAAGTCTGTACAGAATCGATGCTAACGTTGTTTGATCGCGAATGATAATTTCGGCAAACAAGATAAACGGTATGGCATTATAAATGATTATAATGAGGTTAATATACGACGGTTAAGAGTCGTTTCGGGAGGCCGTAATTTTTTTCTAACGACACTGAGAAAAAAAATTTGCTAATCGGCCAAAATCGGCGCTTGCGCATGGCGAAAAAAATATTCCACTATATTTTTGGATGGACTTTTCAACAGTCGATTATTTGTTTCGCCACCCGTAACCAACGATTTTGTCGGTTCAACCGATTTTTTTTCTCAGTGCAAATATTCTAAAAACGAATGAAAGTTTGAAATCCGAAAACGATTCCGAACGAAAGCGACGTCCGGATCGATAAAAAAATATTTTATTCACTGAAAGAAATACTTAGTTAACATACTAACTGTTAGTTAAATGGACTATTTCTTTGGATGGACTTTTAAACAACCGGTTATTTGTGTCGCCACCCGCAAGCGCCGATTTTCTCGGTTTAACCGGTTTTTTTCTGAGCGCAAATATTCTAAGAGCGAATGAAAGTTTGCGCTCCGAAAACGATTCCGGACCAACGATTCGCGATCTAAAAGTCGTCACACTTTCTGCACTCGGCGCGCTTTCTTTTAAATCGGTATCTATCGCTTTAGTCACATGTCTAACGGAACAAACTACAGCTGCAGAATTTGTAGACTCGTAAGTCAATAGTTCGTTAGAACGTCAACAACGAAAATCCAATCGGTTTGCATTTTCTTATCTGTGTATTTTACAGGTGATAAAGATATATATACACGCAAAAAGACAGAAAGTTTTTTTTTATGAAGAAATTACTCAATCGTTAGAAAGTACTGACCCCAGCAAACGCATGTCTTCCGGCGCCGATGAACATTTACTACCGCGTCCAGAAGTATCGCTCGATTTTTGTAATCCAATTCGCGAAAAACTGTCGTACATCTGTCGCATCTTGTGCACCGGTGGACCAGTAAATTTCGACATTTCGGAGGTTTTTTTTTTTCTTTTTTTTTTCACTTTTAATCAAAAACAAAATAACTTTAACTCAATTGTTTTAAATTTATTTTAACTCGGAACGCCGAAGGCTTTAAAATAAATTCACACGCAGCAACACTTTCCCGGAACTTTCACGATAACAGCGCGAAGTAAATTGTCCCGATGAGGAAGAAAAATTGCCAATTATCACGAAAAATCTCCCACGACATTTCGTTGATTATTATTTTATACAATCGTTGAGTCCGGTAATTTTTCAAAAAATACGATCGTCGAACTATTAAAGAGTAATTTCGCTCGTGAGACGGAACACCTCCACTTCCGTACGTTCGGATGTGAAGGCTGTTCAAGAACGACTAACGTCCTCCGGAGTCTGAGGGAATTGTGAACGAACGAATCGACGAGAGAAAGGAGCGCGGTGCTCCAATTCGCAACGAGACTGGCCTCACGCTCGCGGCAGTGACTATGCTGCTTTTTGCCGGTACGGAATCACTCACGTTTATTAGTGAGAGAAAACGAGATATGTAGCTGAGTCTGTCGCACAATGCCCCACCATTGCGACAATTTTCACCACAGACCGACGATTGTTAATCATTACGTCCGTTTGTACCGAAAAACTAACGATTTGTTTCTTAATTGCTTTTTTAATTTTTTTTTTCGTAATTAAATTAATGTTCTTATAATTAAAAATTATTTTCAAAAATTTTTTTTTTTTTACGAAACTTCGAGTTTCAATTTTAACACTTTTTATTGCTTTCGATAGCCGTCTAAAAAAAAACTATCCGCGGCATCGTAACGCTGTGTACTCGTCGAAACGCGATGTTTAAACTGCGGCAGCGAAGGAAGTTGCATTCGATTGACATAACAGCCTAAGCATTGACTGTGGTAATCCTCTCCAAGGCATACGAGTCATTATTAACACACTGCGTGATACACAAGGAATCTTTTGATTCAAAGAAACCAATTAATATCCCTACTCTGTGCAATATTTACAAGCAATATTTTTTGTATCTGTGTTATTCGAAAAATCTTTTTATGACGAATTTCCGGACGCAAGTGCGCTGACGAAAGAGCAAAAGGAGTTTTTCATTTACGAGGTTCAGTGTGTTTTTCCGGGAATCTAATCGAGAGAGTCGGTTCCCACGATATCGGAGATCCCCGCAATTGATTTTGCCGATTATCGTAG
Source organism: Cryptus viduatorius (assembly GCA_964006125.1). Classification (NCBI taxonomy): domain Eukaryota; kingdom Metazoa; phylum Arthropoda; class Insecta; order Hymenoptera; family Ichneumonidae; genus Cryptus; species Cryptus viduatorius. Next base: position 1,749,817 of record OZ023223.1, on the reverse strand, counting down.
AACCGGTAATAGATCGCGGAATTACGTGTTATTTATCAGCTGAGGAAGACGCGTGTAACATTAACTACCGGTTTAATTTGCAAATTTAGAATTTCCCGAGTCTAATGAGTTTCAAACGCTCGAAGGATCATTGAATGTTCCAGCAATTTATTTTGCATTAAAATTACTGTTGTAATTATTGTTGAGTGAATCTTTTTTTTTCGTCGGGGTACCGATAAATCGGCGCTATTGAGCTGTAAAAAAAAATGGACGACGTCTCGAGTCAATTATCTTCGCTATGTCACGCCGGCCATTTTACCGCGTCGCGATCTATTTTTTATGTATTGTTATGTATTTCATTTTTATTTAAATACACTTTACCGCATATAAAACATTTATTTTCAGATTTTCGCTCATTAAATTTTTATGCATCTCGACGGCATTCGAAATAAAGCAATGTGATTGAACTAAGAATTTCATTGTAATGATTTTTTTATCGTGTCGTGAGCGTCGATCAAAGTCTGAGTGACCGGGGGGCATCCACCTTCCCGCTGACTTAATTGCGTTCTCAATAACGTTTCACTTATTTACGACGGACGTTTATTCGAAACCTTCGACGATAAAATCGCAACAATGCCATAAAAATTTACCGATCGCGTGGAGACGCGTGAAATTAAACGAAATATCGTGATGAACGAAACGGTACTTTGATAAATCACCGCGACACTTTATGCTCTCATTCACCACGCACGGTTCTCCGATCAATTCAGCTTTTCATTCAATGGCGACTCGTACGCACTACACATCGCGATTACGCGAGTTCTCCCAACGGAAGTGTAATATTCAAAGCAAAGACGAAGACTGCGACGGACAGCGCACGTCGACATCGCAACAAAGCGCGCGCCTCGTCTTTGCTACAGTCGGAAATGGATATTCCGGAAGTTCCGAAGGCTCTGAAAATCAGACGCTGTTATCGCGTTTAACTTTACGCAAAATTCGAAGAATCAAAAAAAAAAATTTCATTCCATATTTCTATTTTTTTTTTTTTTTTGCAACAATGTTTTTAAAATTTATTCCGTCGTTTTCATGCGACATTGCGTTTAACGAGACCACCGAGTCAAACTCGTCGGAATGAATTCTAATCCAATTTGAATCAATCAAAGCTATTCTCAAGAAACCGGCGCACGATGCTTCCATTCCCCGTTCGTTGCGGACAATTTGCCGTTTTAAACAATTTAACCATTGCATATATTGTTGCGCTTACAGATATTAAATGTCGAAAAAAAAAATGTCGCCGTAAAGAAGAAAAAAAGAAACGCCGCAAAATTATCTCATTTAATCGACGCGATAAGCCACGCGAATCTCGATGACAAGCGCATGGCGATTTCGCTCGTTAAATTCTTATCGTTTCACGCGACAAGTGTCAATTTATTAGGTTTTTTCTGCCTCATTTAAGGTTCGATACGATCGCGATGAACGGTAATCTTTTTCCTTTAAGTAATTTCCTCATTTTCGACGATCGCAAACATATGCCAAAGACAATTTCGGAGATACGTGAAAAAACATGTAACTCACCCATTTAAGAGGAAACTTTTCAATGGTTTGTACCGCCAGTTAAATCCAAAATTCTTCATTTTATATGTTTTATTTTTATTATTATTTTTTTTTATAAATATTCTCGACACTTCGCGGTCGCGTTTGAAGGATAGAAAGCTGTTGACCCACTTATCAAACTCGTAAACCATTAAAAAACGAAAATCGAATTGCGGAACGTTTTATCGGCCATTCCGTTGGATTGTGATGCCGGAAGTGAGGATAATTGTTTTACTACGAAGCGTGATAAACACTCGGCCTCTGTGTTCTCTAATCCATGTCGATCGCAGTGCACTCGCGTTCGATTCACTTCACCTTGAATCGATTTAATAGAGAATGGCACAAGGTAACCGTAGATATCGGGATTAATCTACGATTCACTCGATTTTTCTATCGAAATGAAGCAAAATTTAGTCAAATTTCTAAAATTTTATCGATTTTGATTGTTCCGTAAATTTTCTGTATCCGAATATTAATCCGCGAATTTCCGTGCTTAACGTTCGATATGGTAAGTTAGAATTTGGAAAACTCGATGAAGCGCTTTTTTTTGTTCGTTTGTTCGTATTTTCCGAAACGAACCGACAAACACCAAGCGCACTGGAACGCACGCGTAGAAGTGAGGGGGAAGTTACGACGTGCGCCGATATCAGTCGATGAGCCATTGCAACGGTTTCCTGGGCTTATTATTTATTAAACGATCGTATCGGCCCGATAAGCAGCTGTCGCAGAGTTGTATGAAAACACGGTAAGTGTTGCGAATGACGATGATCACTGCAACGATCCTTTCTTTCGGAATGTCTATTTATTTTTTTATGGTGTTGTTTTTTTTTTTTTTTATTCTACAACGATTGTTATCGTTGGAGAAAAAATAAAAATAGTCGCGTTTGTTCCGTTTTTTTTTTATTTGACTATTATCTTCAATGTTTCGTAGTTAATATAGCTGTACGTTGTTTGCTCCTTTTGAAAAAAAAAAAATTCAAAGGCTATCGGATGAAAATTCTCTTTTCATAATAAATTATCAAGAAAAATGCGTCGCACAACGAAAACAATATTTCACGCTACTTTAAATTTTAAATAAGTGAATAATGCCGGCGAAATGAATAATACAATCGGAAGTAACAATTTTTTACCAAAAGACAACAACTCGCGCAACGATACGCGGCAGAAAAAAACGATCGTCGGAAAATATCGAATTGCGATAAGCGCCAAGTTTCTAAATCGCCGGGAAAAGTGACCAATTAACGTTTCTTTTTCCGCGTTCGTCTTTGCATTTATGTATATTCTGGTCGTAACTGATAATCGGTTACTTACCTGTTAGCAGGAGATTGACTTCTCGATTTTTGTAATTTAACTTCATCTTCCTTTCCTGTAACAAAAAATTAATGTATTACTGTGCAACAGGATTTGCAGATTAAAACATTTAAATGTGCAGATAATATTCGTTGATTTTTTTTTTTGCTTCTGTTGCATTCACACATATATCAGTGTGATAAGAAGAATAACAAAGCAATGGAATGATAATAATGCAAACTATAGTTATGCAACAAGATGAATATTAAATTATTGTGAAATCAATTTATTTTTTCTTGATTACTATTTCTGTGTTACGATTATCGTTAATAAATTAAAATACAATTAATTTCAAAAAATAAAAAAATAGTAAATGATATTAATAGAGTTGTTTTCTTGTGCACTGAAATTTGCATAATATGAAACTGGAGAATCTCAGCTATGTCAGCAATGACGAGGTTTACAGTCCGTGGAGAATGAATCATTTGGTACAGAAAAAGTGGAGAGCGGAGGTATGTGAATTATGATAAGAAACAAAGGATATCCTGCGGCAAAAAAACTACGCTACAAAAATGTTTAAAAATACAAACCAGAATAGAGAACGACGTCTCCATTATTTTTTTCTGTGTCCAATTCTGTGCTATGGCTGTTCCATACTTCCATTGTCACCTAAGAATAAAGTATAATAATAACATTGGTGCAAGTAGCGTACATTTGCGTGTGTATTGTAAACTGAGCACCAAGAGACTTTGGGTACTTATCAAATATGGCGTTAACAAAGAAAAGATAACTGCAGATGTTGCAATCTCATTTTTTAAATACCGTTGACCAATCCGTAGTTAAATCGATAATCTGTGCAATTAAATTATTGATAACGGAGTTATCAACAATTTTATTTTATGGGAGAAAAAGTACGAGAGTTAACCTCAAAGCCCATAGCCATTGTTTTATCATCAATTCCATGATAATAACAATATTTTAAACACCTAATATTTATAGATAATGACACACAAGACTGCCACGAGATCGTAATAAAAACAGGTTTGAGTTTTTCAAACGTCAGGCATATGAAAATCAGGACACTGGATCATCGAGGGAATTTCAAAAATTTTATTTCGAAACTTTGTGACAGCATCAACGAAAAGATTTTACACAGATACTTACGTTCATTCACCGATCAACAGCGCGTACATTTATCAATTTCGCGACACTCACGGAATAGCTAAGGCATTGAAATACTGTGAGACCACACTTTCTCCGATCCGATGGCCGTTTCGCGATGGGGATACACACATTCATACAGATGAATATGTAGGTGAATCATGGCTTCGGTGATTTTTCAGAAGCTAATTTCATTCGTCTTACTCAAGTAACCGGTAAGGAAGCCGGTCAATTTACCGGTAAAAATAGAAATCTACCAAATTTACGGATAATATTGAGTACTTAAATTAATGAATAAATATAAATAATTCCGAAGGATATATTAATATCGAAAACTTCGAGGACCTTCCGGCATTTTCGAACAATCCGAAAAAGGAGCTTCAGCCCTCTCGCAGCTAAATTGAAACCGAATGGCATTGCCAGCTGATCGTCAGCTGATGCAATGTTTCTCTAAAATAGTCACCTGTTCCGTTCGAGAAAAAAATTGATCTTAAATGAAATGCTTTAAAGTCTATAAAACAATTGTTTCGAGACATATTCATTATTTACGCGTATTGTTCATTAACAAATGAATATTGTTGTGAACCGGCGTAACCAGAGTCTTCGATTACTCAACTTTTGCGAGTGACTATACTCGTGTTTTCGCGAGAGCAATCCACGTCGACAATGTGTATCATTTTTTATTGCCAAAACATCGAATAATCCAGATAAACAAAACTTAAACATGTGGACCATTTGTTGTTTACCGTAAGAATAATTTATGTCATTTGAAAAACCGAAATTATTATAAGTACAAAAAATATGAGGTTATTTTCATCGATATTTTTAGTGACGTTTTGGGCGCTTCTCGTCTGTGTTTTTATTAATGTATAAATATCGATAAATCGTCTGTACAAAATTTAATTATAGTGTTATCGATCTTTCATTTCCGAGATTCTTTTTTTTTTCAGCGGTACGATAATAGCAACCGTCAGGATGATCTTTTTTCTGGCAACGTGTAAAGTATTGTGCATCTCAATAATACTTCCTTTGCTAATAATATACTGGCGTCGCAAGTTTTCCAAAAGAAGAGCGCAAAGAACAAGCAATGAAACGATAGTTGGAATATTTCATCCTTATTGCAATGCAGGAGGTGGAGGCGAGAGAGTCCTTTGGGAAGCCGTAATAGCATTGCAGAAAGAGTATGTTAATGTGTAGAAAAATTTAATTCTTCACAAAAAAATTTTACAAAAAGTACGATTTTTTTTATTTTACGATTTTTTCCAGATACTCCAACATACGCATAGCCATTTATACCGGCGATTTGGACGCTGATCCCGATCAGATTTATCGAAGAGTCGAGAGAACTTTTAACTTGAAAATTGAGCCAACGATAGAATTTGTATATTTGCACAGAAGAAAATGGGTGGAGGCAAACATGTATCCTTACTTCACGTTATTGGGTCAGAGTCTCGGATCGATTTGGTTGGGACTTGAAGCACTCAATGCCCTGCAGCCAGGTAAAATTTTTAAATTCTCTCATAACTTGCGTTTCATATTTGTATATTTTTTTCTATTAAAAAAAAAAAGTATTAAGAATTATTTTAAAAGTCATTATTTATTTGTTGATTTATTTTACTTAATAATTAAATTTATCACGAATTATTTTATTTTACTGCAAAAAAATTTTATAAATAATAATAATTTCTTCATATTTTCAGATATCTACTTAGATACGATGGGTTACGCCTTCACGTATCCTCTCTTCAAATACGTCGGTGGTTGTCGCGTCGGAACGTACACTCACTATCCGACAATATCGACGGATATGTTGCGACACGTTTACAAGAGAATCGTATCGCATAATAATCATCGAATTATAGCGAGAAATCCGTTCTTCTCAGCGGCGAAAATAGTGTACTACAAGATATTCGCGTTGGTCAGTACCGTAAAAAAACAGCAGAAAATCTGAAGAAAGTTAACGATAACTCTATATATATAAATCTCTCTATCTTTCGATCTCTCTATATTGTAGATCTACGGCTGGACCGGCAGATGTGCAGAGACCGTAATGGTCAATTCCTCGTGGACCGAAGATCACATAAATTCTATATGGAAGTGTCCAATGAGAACTCACAGAGTTTATCCACCTTGCGACGTCGAGCATTTGACGAAATTGCCGTTACTGGAAGACGATCAGAAAGGTGAATTTATAAACATTGTCTCAGTCGCGCAATTCAGACCCGAAAAGGGACATCCATTGATGCTTCAATCGATGTACGAGTTGCGAACGATATTAAGGGACGAAGTTTGGGAAAAGGTAAATTAAATTGCTCGACCGACTAAAAATTGAATAGAAAAACAATTTTTTTTTTTTCGTTTTTTTTACTAACGATAAAAAAAACTGAAAAAACTGAACTACCACTCTAAACAAACGATTTTCTTCATTGAGGTCCGTCTAATTATGATCGGTTCTTGTCGCAACGACGACGACGAGCGTCGAGTAAAGGATATGCAGGACTTTGCGAAGCATTTGGCTTTAGACAAAAACGTCGAGTTTAAGTTAAACATACCATATCCGGAAATGGTGGATGAACTTCAACTCGGTACGATAGGTTTGCACACGATGTGGAACGAACACTTTGGTATCAGCGTCGTAGAGGGGATGGCTGCTGGATTGGTAATGGTTGCTCACGCGTCGGGTGGCCCGAGGTAAGAGGATTGCGAAACTTTGTTTTTTCATTGGAACAATAAATTTAAAAAAATTGATTTCGAGTAAATGATTTTTTTTCGTCACGCAGAGCCGACATAATTGAGCCGCAGCCCGGCAGCCAAACGGGATTTCTCGCTGAAGATGCCGAAGAGTACGCGAGAGTTCTCGCTTATGTGATTAGTATGCATCCGGAAGATAGAAATGTTATCAGACACGCGGCCAGGTAAAAAAAATTCTCATTAATTTATTTAAATAGTTAAAAAAACATTTTTTATGGTATAAAAAAAACGACACGCTGCAAATTTTTTCCAGAGCATCAGTCAGCAGATTCTCGTGCGAACAATTCCGGAAAGAATTTCTCCGAGCGACGGGACCATTTTTTCGACCAAAGCAAGAATGATGGGCGACAGGTAGGATAGACAGAGAAAAATTACTGAAATATTGTAAATACATAACTACGGCTATTAAATTTATTCGTAAGTGGAAAAGGTCTTACGTGACAAACGATTTACAATCAATGATAAATGGAATATCGTGTCGGAATAGAATCGGAATAGCAGAGCTACAAATAAGTTCTCTGGATAGCAATACAAAAAAAATCAACGCGTAGATTCGGCGTCTACGCGACGGTAAAGCGACTAGAAAAAAGAAAAAACATGAAACACACATAGTGATTCGTGAATTTACGAAGAATTCTCGTTGATGAGACCGCAACCATCGCATTCCAAAACGAAAGGTTCGACATTGCCACCGTTAATGGTATCGCGAGGGCTGAAACGAAGTCCCCGATTACCCAACATTATCTCGGCGATCTGAATCGCTGTCTCCGTGTGCCTCGTTAATTTTCGATCACCAATAAGAATTCGTGAACGTCCTTTCGCCAGAGCCATTAGTAGTATTATCTGTTAGCGGAAATTGAAATGGTCATTAATAATCAGCTCTCATTCACGAAGTATCAGCGATACAAGAGGATTTTCAAAAAGTTTTTCAACAACTAGCGATTTCAACGTAAAAATAATATAATCGTAATTTTTGAAAATTCTGTCTCTCACTTATCGTAAATAGCGAGTATTTCGTCGAAAAAATTAGCAAACCTGATCTTGTATATGTTCGTCGACGCAACTGCCGTTCATTAACGGTCTCAGTATAAGTTCCGCAGCTTCGACTCCGGGTGGTTTTTCCTCGCGCCGATTGGACCCCAAACCGGAACCACCGAAGACACATCCACCGCTCGTCTGACAGACTATACTAATATTCGAAAAAAACGATCCAATCAAATTTTTCTCTTTAGTATTGTCGTAAAAAAGTAACGATTAGGAAGCAGCAGCTTACTTAATTCCCGATCCATTCCCCACTGCCATTCCTCTATCTTCCCGATAAGCTTCGATGTTTATAGGGGGTTCAGGAATGCTGCTCGACGCCAGCGTCTCGGATATCGTTCTCTTAGCATCGTCGGCCATCCTGTGCGCCTCCTTTATACAAAAAACGATAAAAAGAAAATAATACAAAACATTCTTCTTTACTTCTGCGATTTTAGCGCAAATTATCGAAACGCGGCATCGTCCATCGACTTTTTCGTACGTACATTAATATTAACTGAACCGGCGACGTAAGACCAACCGGATATCCCAATTGGCTCTCCCGGATTCGTCATCTCGACTGCGTTTAAATTTCTCACGGGTTTTATTCGCAAATGCACTTCTCCACCGCCCTTTGGATAGTATCCCCTTGAATGATAAATAAATGCGAAATTTAATGCTAATTGATGATTTCCTTAAACAATAAAAAGGGAATTAATTATTTTTGACAACAAAGTGTACCTTTTGAAGACTGTAAAGTCAAAATCGGCACCAAACTTGTTGAGATGAGGTCTAAAAACTTCTGAAAGATATTCTATGTGAGGACCCATAGGTACATTGGTTCCGCCTCTCAGGATCAGCGTAACGGGACCTTCGCACGGAGAGAAAAGCGCCACAGGCAATGCTACTTGAGCCAATAAACCGATGCATCCTGCCGTCTGTGTGTCCGCCTTGAATTCTCTCTTCTGATGTTTAAAGGATCCGGGATAAAATTCTAAACGTGTGGAACCTATATATCCTCCTTTTACGTCTGCGTTGCACATATCTTGGACTAATTCTACGCCTAAAAAAAAAAAAAAAGAAAAATTAGCGGCCGACGGGATACAATAAAAATGAAAGTCTGCATTCCATAGTTACGAAATTTGAGTTTTGTTTTTCCGGATTTTTGTTTATTCACACTGATGAAAAGAGAATTTGTACCTTTGAGATGCTGCGCCGCGAGACCCGGTTTCGGCCGTCCGGCGCGAATATTGTCGATCTCCACAGGTATTCCATAAAGAGCACTTAAACTCAGAGCGACACGCAAAACTTGACCGCCCTGTCTATCGGCAATCGCAATAATTCATTAATAAGTGAGTATTTGAAGCGACATGAAAAAATAAAAACATCGAACTGACAGCGGACGCCGAATGAGAGTAATTTCGTACTTACGCCTTCGCCGAGACTTCCGTCAATTTTAACGGTTTTTGACATTATCGATGTAACGGTGGACATTCATAGAGAATCGTTAGAGGGTAGCGAGCGGTGAATATATACGCGAATATCAGACTTTATATAGGATACTATAGCGTGTCATTAGTCTGGCGGCCGGGACGCATTTAGCAGAACAACGGCAGCGAGACACGCGTGAATTATAAATAGTATTTAGCAACAACGTTGCGATCAGCGCGCGCGCGTGCGCGCACTTTCTTTACGTAGTTCTTCGCGTTTTACGCTACTCGCGCGAATTTAAAAGCTTTTGTGAGTTAATGATGATGACAACGTTGATAAAGGGCGAAATAAATTTCAAACAAAGTCGACGTTACTCGTTACACACATTTTTATTAGTCGCGAAGAATCATCGACACAAGAATTCATTCCTTCGATAAATTCCATTGCTATTTGATGGTCGAATAGAGCATACGAAACGTCTCGAAAGTATTTATATAAAAGAAAACGTAGTTTTCTGTTTCATTTTCAATACCAAAATGTTTTGATCGGTAATTCCATTATATTCGCATACAGATCAACGGACGGATATTAACAGAATAGATACGATATTCTGAGATCCGACGGATTTTGTTTTTTTTTTAACATCGCCAATCTGTATTTCACAATTGTTTTCGTAAATCGTTGTTCTGGTCGAAATTTTCTCTTTTGTTGTTGTTTTTTTTTTATCAATGAAGAAGAAAATCGTATCGAAAAAGTGCGGGAGGATACTTCACAGACGTTTGAAACTGTAACTTATCGTTATACCTATGTAGTTTTTTTTTGTTTGTTTGTTGCATCATTGCTAATATTGAATATAGCAATGACTTTCTTTGACAAATAAAACATATCATGCGAACCACCACATCGCATCGCATTAATGTGCTTTTTTTCGTACATATATATACATATATATTCATATTCATAATAATGTAACTTAATGTCTATAAATTTTGTATACATATATAAATTAAATCGTAAAAACAAGCCATCAAGGATATCGATACATGTTGCAGTATCGACAAGTTGAGTCTCTAAAAGATTTACCAAAATAAAGAAAAAAAAAATATATATATATATTCGCCAGACGCTAACAATTATCGTACAGTTTATACGTGTCTAACGTTGAATTTCATAGATTAATACTTCTTGGATAAGAATAATCACGTCGCGTTTACAATTAACGCGATTAAAAAACCAGGTATCTCGAACGAAGAGCGTTAATTTTTTTTATTTTATTTATATGCAGGAACCGAATGATATCGTACGGATTGAAGTAGCGACAAATTTTTTGTTTAATTTTCCCGGCAGAAATAAGCAAAGGGTCAGTGTCGCGCGCTCGCGCGGAACATCGTGTTTATCGTTCAATCGAAACGTGTTGCGTAATTTATAATCACATTGTGAATGAAGTGCTTACTTAACGTGCGGGGTATTTTTCAATTTGGGATTATCGTCCGTTTTTTGTGTTTCTTTTTTTTTATTACCTCTTCGTATCCACTGATTGAATAATTTTAGCGAACTCTTTACCGGGAGATCGCGTGGTTTGCTTTTTTACGCCTCGACTCGTTTTGACTTCGATCTCTTCTTTGCATTTGTTACAATCGTTTATAATATGATCTATGTAAAGTAATATTGTTTACGGGTGGTTTGCTTATTATATCGTGCAATTAAAACCCCCCATTGAAATGCCAGGCGCTCTAAAGCGAAAGTGGATTTTGTTTTTTTTCCTTCTTCTTGATTTGTTTCGTTTTTTTTTCTCTCAACGTTAATCTCAATAGAAAAAGAGTAAACGCTCCTGAGCGCTGCCGGACAAGAGTTTCCAGCCGCGTTTGATATTCAAGTACTGAATGATGGCGCGTATGCAAATAAGAACACCTGAAATGAAACATAATACCGACTTTTAATAAAAACAATTACGACGTGAGATTGAAAAAAAATTAATCAACGGAGAATAATTACCGAACGCCATGATTAGCCACCATAGCCACGAATTCTCGCGAGATGCCAAATCTGTGGAATGTTTCACGATGAGAGTCCATTTGGTTAGAGAAAGTCCAAAACCAGCGAGAGCGCCGTATCGCGAAGCGATTGTATGGCAGAAGCACATCAACAGCAAAAATCCGATCCAGTTGAAGAAGAATGCGACTGCAATATAAGATAATAATTATATAAATTGCATAAATAGTTGCCGAGCGATTGCGACAAAGGTAAATTGTGTCATGAAAGTTATTCTTACGCAGAAAAGCGGTGAAGAAGGTGAAGTCAGTGCCCAGTAAGGCGCTCTCGGGATCAGCTTCAGTAGCGTCAGCATCAATTGCCAGAATGGTCAGTGGCTGTTGACCTCTGATTCCTCCGGGCTAAATAAAGATTAAACATTTCATTCGTAAAATTAGCAAACGCGCGAAAAAATAGTCTCATCAAATTGTCGATCTACTACCAGATGAATTTGTGGATGTGGCATTGGCTCGCCTTGCAAAGTTTTTTCGCGTTGCACTTCCTCGTAACTCGGCAACTTGGTCGCGACTTCGTACGGCGGCGGAGCGGAGAAATCTGGTTTCGGCGGTGGTAACTCCGGTGCGTCCATCTTTGAAAATATCGTACAGTCGTAATTAATTATGAAAAATATAGAATTTTTGCGAGACTTTGAAAATAATTACCATTGTTGGGGCCATCGATGCTTGATGCATACTGGCCGCTCCCGAGTGGCCGGGCAAATCGTTTTGAATTGCTGGGAGAGCAACAGTCAGTGTCGGTACCATAGTTGGTGCAGACAAACTGATGCTTGTATCATTGTTTGATTGGGCCTTCAAATAATTTATCCATTATTTCATTAATTTTTGAGTATTCAATTTTCGGAGTATTCTACTGGAGATAGTCAGATTGTTTCGAGTGGACATTGTATAACAATAAAAAAAAAATGTAATATAAAAAATAATCAATAATAATATATATTATTATATCTCTAAAATATACAAAAATGGACAAAAAAATGTCCTAAAATAACGAACGTAATACAAAACTAAAACAGAATCAAACATAACGAAAATAATCAATAACAAAATATAATGTTATTATTATATCTCTATTATTTTCATGTCTCTAAAATATAGTTGACAAAAACAGTCCCAAAAAAATGAAATTTTTTTTCCGAATAACGAGGTGTACAATGTTGTTAATACGATAAGCAACTTCAACCCCCAACTTCCTTATCGCATTAAAAAAATTGCTAGATACCGTTAACAATACTATATAGGCCTCCGTCAGGCAATTAAAAGAAAGTGTGAAACTAATAAATACAAAATTATAGCGCAAAATATATGGATCACAATATTTCGAAAACACAAAAGACGAGACGGTAAAGTAAATATATGAGATTTATAGCTACTTGCCATTTTTGTTGGGATTATTAGTCATAAAAAATAAAGAGCTTATGAAAAATTATATATTGAATGAGTCACCAGCGAATACTCATAAAAATATCAATGAAGGTACGATTTACTGGATAGCAGAATAGCATTTACTTGAGACAAATTGACTTGTGCCACTCGCGTTATCAATTAACACTGAACGATTGCAAAATTTGTGTTTTCGATTATAAATGATAATGATCTAAAAGTTGTAACAGCAGCAAACGAAGTCATTGAATAATTAATGTGATCATTAATTATAGACAATTAGGTGTGGAAAGTTAATCGTGAAAAAGATCGCGTTGAAGTTGTGTGCGATTCGTAAAAATAAAAACGGAATCAGAACGAGCAACGTAAACAACCGATTGCAAAGCTCCGAATGAAGCAACGTGGGGGAGAACAAGTAAGTAAAGACGAAAGTGTCGAGGTGTATAAACTTTGGCAAAGCACTCGAGTGTGTATCATTGCGTCGAAATATTCACAAATATTAAAACTCTCGTCGGCGACGTACCATGTTACCGTTGTTCTCCTCGTAATTAGTTTCCAACTGAGGAGGCAGACGTCTCATAATCCCTCAAAACTGTCAATATTTCTACCGAAATTTCTATCTGGCAATGCAGCACAATTTTAAGACACAATCGATGGCTGACAGCTGGTAAAATTGATACGACGTTGAAATTCACCCAATGTCTCCTGTCACGGCCTTTAAGTATTTCGAAAAATTCTACTTTATCGACTTCAAAACCCTTCGTTAACAAACGAGAATCTTCGCCACTAATCTCTCGGTTTCATGTGCAATATAACGCTTTGCTACTTAAGTACGTGTATTTGATATTTGTATTCGTTTTTGCAATTCACTGTATTTGAGTATCAAAAATACGTTCATCAAATTTATATGGAATTGATCTGTGAACCTACATTGTAGATTAATCAAAAATATTTAATCGAATTTCTTTTTATGCGCGTCCACACGAAACGGTAACGATTAATTATTTTAATTGCTTTTCTTGCTGAATTGATGGAACAGCAACTTTATTTCATGAATACTGGGCATAACATTTTATTTTCATGCTCAAGTTACATCGGAGGACAATATATTGTTGAAATTCAAAGTTTCCGCTCGTGCTTTCATCGTACAGAATATATTTTACGTAGAATCGCGTGACGTCACAGCGGAGATTGCGTCACTTGGAATGTCGTCTAGAACGTAAAAATGTCTGTAATCACGGAGTTTTGAACGTATCCGGAAGCGTACCGCCATAATATCAGAACGTTAACTCCACTAAAGCATTACGATAGAATTCGCGTGTCTTCGATTTGTCTGATGTAGTAAACGACTTTGTTACATGAGTTATGAGTTGTGTAGATTATTGGAGTGCTTTGCATAATTTGTGGAGCAAAAAGAGCCGCACGACGAGCGTAGTTGCGAAGAGCGGGGGGAGTGAGTGTTTTGGATCACGCCGTCGTACACAAACGACGCTTGCTCGTCAGCGCTCCTCGTCAGTCAGTCGCTTGGCGATCGTCAGTGAGGAACGTACATTCGTCGAAATGTCCGAGACACGCGAGGTATTCAAACTCGGCGATTTGGTATGGTGTGTATCGATTACGTGACAAAATATAACGTGTAAACAGTGAATGAAGATCGTGTGATTTACTTAATCGTTGTTTTTTCACGTATTTACAGGGCGAAAATGAAGGGATTTTCACCGTGGCCCGGCCGGGTAAGTTACGAGCGCCTGCTAACGGTTCATTCACCACTTTACGTGTAACGTCCCCGCCATCAACCGTCCGACTTCTCCCGCCGTTCGTTTTGGCGGGACTTTTTACCACACGTCGCATTTTTATCGTTACTCGTTTTTCCTTCGGAATTTTATTATTTTCGCGCTTTCGTTCATCGTATTCTCGCAAACACCATGATTATCTCCCACCACACCCGTTATTTGAATTTGAATTCGCGCGCATCTAGCAAAAATATAACCTAAATTTACGATTTGCTCTTTTTACAATTTCGGAGAACGCGGGAAAAATTCCTGCTTCGATCGTTAAATTCTATCATATGCTTCGTATTTTTGTAATTGCTTTGGTACATTTTATGCCGACTTGCGTTTTAGACATTAAATCTATTTAGAACATTTTTTCGTATTTTTTTCGATTATTCAGATTATTTTTACATTGTTTAATAAGACATAGATTTTTTGTTGCCATAAATAATTCGACGTAATAATAACATCAGAACATAAAAAACAGATTTTCTCGAAATTATCATTAATTATCGAAATTACAAAATATTCAATTAATAAATATCTCAAAACGTCATCTCGTCCTTAAAATTATTGTTAAAATTGATAAACTAACGTATCCTTGGCATTCCAAGGTTTCCCATCCTTCGAAGGACTTGAAGAAGCCATCGAATACAAAAAAAGGTCCCGTGCAATGTATATTCTTCTTTGGAACAAACAACTAGTAAGTGTCCCGTTAATAACAAATAATTGAGAAACGAATTTTTAAAAACAAAATTTGCAGCGAATTACTTAAATGTAATTTTTTTTCTAGCGCATGGATAGAGGAGTCGCACATTAAGCAGTATCATGAGTTCAAAGATACTCTGGTTAAGTCGAGTAAATCTGGAGCTTTCAAAGATGCCGTCGAGGCGATCGAAGATTTTATCGCCAAAGGAGAGGTCAGTTTTGATCAAAATTTTTATCATTTATTTTTCGCGTAATACTGTTTGTTAGGACAAAAAATAATAATAATAATGATGATGATGATAATTGTATTAAAAAAATGTTTTCGTGTGTCAGGCCTTTGACGATGGTCTCGATCCCGACTCACTTTTCGATAGACTGAAGGAAGACACTTTGGCCGTTGAAAAGAAGAGTCCAAAGACTCCTAAGCCTCGCAAGGTCAGTTCCACCAGTGATACTTTTATTCCTAAGTGATTTTTAACTCGTAGCTACCCGCTATCGGAAAAAGGCGGGAGTTATGAGTTCCTACTGTGGATCTTTATTTTTGGCTGTTAATCAATAAAAATAACGCGGTGTGAGGAATAAATTTGATTTCAAAAAAAAATTCCAGGAAACTCCAAAGGCCAAGAGATTAGAAAGCAGCGGAGGTACCGAACCTCGCCGTCCCGCGAAAAAGCAAAGACGCGAATCGAGTACCAGCAACAGCAACCGCGTTGGTAGCATAAGTCCGGCAATGAATCATTCTACTCCACCGCGAAAATCTGGATCTACTCTTCTCAACCGACCGGCCAATATCGCCAGACCTGTAAGTACCGGTTAGAAAAAAAAAAAAATTACGATTCGATGAATAAAACATCTATCGGATTTTTCCGATTCCTACTATTCAACGATGTAATATCATAGCTATACATGTATTTCGTTTTATTAAAAAAAAAATTCAAACTGAATACTCGCGGGATATGCAATTGGATTTAGTGCCAATTATCGTTATTACGGATTGAAATCGGAGTTGTAACTATTTGTTTTGGAACATCGGCTAAATCAGATAATATTTTTCGACGACTCCGAAAACGTTCGAAGTTCTACGCTTCAAATATCACGTTCCGTGTGCCGGATGGCGGTCGACGATGCTATCTCACGGCACCCAGTGGTTCTCATTCACGCGTTGCCGACGGATGAGTTCACTGACGCGACATTTCTTTACCGATTGCATCGACGTGATCAATTGCCACTGTTAATGTCGTTGTCGAATAATCATAACAATAGTATTTTTTTCGGCTTAATACTATATTACAGAAAAAATAACTAATTTTCATTTCACTGTTATTGTTATTACTATCAACTAACTTTTCATTGATAAATCGATTAATCAATATTGCGATAGTCTATTGCTTGTCATATTCGATTGTATATTCTCGCGATAGTTTTCGTATTTTTCTCGTAATCCAATTTTTTTAAATTATATATTCTTTTTTATCAACTTTTCTTTCAAATTTTGAATTTAAGAAATACGATATATCGCTACAAATGGAAGAGCGGTGACCGACATTCTTTTATCAATTAATAAAAAAATCAAAAAAATCAATCGATTAAACCATTGATTTTGAAAGAAATGTAACTAAATGAAAGATAGCGATAATGTTTCATGGACATCCATTACCGATCGTTTACGCAGGAATATTGTTTTTCCTTGTCAAAGGTAACACCGCCGTTGGACGTGGAAACATTGTCTCAGACCCTCAAAGAGAAGAACATACTACCGTCGACTCTGAAGTTTGGATTCCTCGGACTTGGAATAATGGGTAGCGGAATCGTGAAAAACCTCATCAACAGCGGTCACAGCGTCATCGTGTGGAATAGAACGCAAGAAAAGGTATGTTAAAATACGCGTTTAACGCTCCTATTCAATTACGGTTCATCTTATTCGGCGTTACGCTTGAGAGCGTTGGCAGTTCGGATTCCGGACGCATCATAGGATATGCACGATATTCCTTCATTTGCGTTACACGTTTTCCGCCCAAATCGTGGCGAATCGTTATGGGTAATTCCTCGATCTCATTCACGTGAAATTAACTCATGAAATTTTTACCTTCATGAGTATCGCGTCTTTCAAGAAACGAGTCCCAAGGTCTTTTACACAAAAGTTGTTTTTCGATCGGAAAAAAAAAAAACAAACAAAAAACTTGAACTACTTTCTTCCCCGACTCGCTTCATCGATTACTCGCAGCCGATCGTCTGTTCGCTACGTTTCTTACTGTTTACAATAACCTCAGGTTGAGAAATAGTCCAACATGCCGTGAGTCGGTGGAAAGAGGTTTATATATCCCGTAAGACTGATAAGAGATCGACTGTGTACCGAGATAAGACGATCGCTCGGCATAATGGAAAGTCTCATGACACGTTTGGCCGTTTCTATTCTTCTTTACGCCCGTATCATGAATTTCGAAAAAACGTATTAAGGTAAAAATTCGTATATTGGAGAAAAATGAGGATTTTTGACGAGCGTGAAACACCCGCGAAGAGGCTTCGTCTCGTCGATAGAACGGCTTACGCAAGTCTGAGACGTAAGTTCACGCTGTTCCTCCGCATCGGTGACGTCACGAATGAGGCTCCGCTTTCACGGTACTTCGTCCCATTGCACTCTTGTCTCCGAGCGCTCGGCAAACGAAACGCCGTCGAGGGTTCCATAGAAAGTCTTCGTCCCACGTATCTAAACTCTCAGATTCTCATTTCCTCGAAGTGCTGCAAAGGTTTATTGGTATAATCAATAATTTTTTATCTTTTGCATTTGTTTTTACAATTTTAATTTATTCATTTTACATAACAGTCGAAAGTATCGATCGTGCATTCTATCATTCATCGATCTTTAATTCGATGAAATGATTTATTTTAGAATTTTTTTTTTTTTTTTTTTTCATTTATGAAAATATACGCGAAAAAAAAAAAACAATTATCGAAGTTACAATCGTCTCCGCGACTTTGGCATACCGTGTATACGATGACACGGCCATTTTTTTTTTGTCTTTTACAACAATTTTACGAGAAAAAGAAATGTCGCAAGGAATTTGAATTTCATTGAGGAATTTTTCATTCACCTAATCTACCAGAACTGGAATTTCTATATTCGACCAATATTCCGCGCGATTACGCTTCATCTCACTGTTTAAATTTCTTTTTTGTTATTTTTTTTATGACGGAAGCTCTCGTTGCAACGTCGTTGTGATAGTGCGAAAGATAAGGGATATATTTGTCGGCTCTTTACTACAGCGCCACCGATTATACACACTAACATTTTTTTTCTTTTTTTCACCCCTATATCACCGTTGCGTTATTTCCTATAAACTCTGCGGCAATGTTTGCTTACGCAGGGTCCGTCTATAGCAGTCTACATACACGACGGTCCTCCCTCTCAACTGTAGCCGTCTATTAATATCTTAACCATTCCGTAACTGTACTCGACGGGGCAGAGTTTTGTTTTCACTCATACCGGATATTCGCCCGCGACTGTTAGGGTGCATTCCTTTATTCGCAAAATTAAACGACTTTATACTCTTTGCGATAGCTATACACATTTTTTTTTTATATTTCGTATCTTTGCAACTCGCCGCGTAGAACTACTAATTCGCTTATCGATTAATTAAAAATTTCGCAATTCTCAATCACGATAGGAAGTTTGTTTTTTTGGAATTGGGAAATCAAATTTTGCCCATCGTGGATGTCGAATATCATTCTTTGGATAGCCGTAATTCTAAGAGACTCAGTTGCGAACTCTGACAGATTAAAATTATCGCGAGTTACGAGGACACCGATCATCGATAGTTCAGAATTTACATTATATATTCACTGAACCCCCGAATAAAACGTACAATACGGCTCGCCAAACGCGCTGGCGGATAGTTACCGATATCTCCGCGTCGATGTAAAGTTTCATCACCAATCAAAAATTTGCTTTGCTACACTAAAGTTCCTCCGTACTTAAGGTTTTTGTTGAAAAAGTTATACTTTTAACATACAACCGAATAGTATGAAAATTCTCGCGAGTCTGCGCATTGCAACTCGAGAGTCGATACAAAATTTACTCTCAAAATTGAATAGCGAAAAACTAAATTCGATCTATAAATTTCTATCGAAGGGAGTGGATTATTCGTACCGGAAACTTCTCTCCGATAGTCCACTCGTTGTAATATGCATTATTGACTCGAGGATTCGATAGATAGTACTCCATTCAGCCGTTGAACGTCTACTTTCGCGTCGTGAAGACTGCGTATATATTCACGAAAAAAGAAAAAATGAAAAGAAAAATAAATTAAAAAAACTACATTTTGAGATGAAATTATATGAAACGAAAACAAAGTAACAAAAGGAGAGCCCACGTTCAAGCGATGTTATGCTTTATTGCGTAAAAGTTCGTCTCCATTACAAGGCACGCGGCCGATCGATCACAAAATTGCACCATCGCTACAGTCATCTTTGCTGAGCGAGTCGCATCGAATCCAGTCGTTCGACGGGCTCCGAACGTTCTTTGAGCATTTTTTTTTATACACTGCACCGTCACGAAACGATAACACGATCCTATAAGCAAATTGCACGGTGCGCCCGATCAATAGACTGAATTCTACCATAGATTCTCATCCGGTTTTCGTGCGAACGAAATTTTTCTCATTTTTCGGGTTCAAAAACAAAAAAAAACCAAACAGGCGGATAATAGATTTAAAAAAACGATAACTTGGAACACGAAAAATTTTATCGGAACACGCAATCTCGATGCGACTCGCCCAAGAGATCACAGAATTTTCTCACTACTTAAATCTTTCTTTAAGTCGCGTCACCGCGTAAGCGCATGAGTTTGCTTCGTTACCCTAAATTATGTTAAAATCCGTCGTTGTAATCCCCTCTTTACATAATTTTATCTCCACCTCTTTCAAACTCCGACATTTTAAATCTCGTTTCGCTACTCCGTGAGATTCGTCGGACAGAGATAATTTTTCTTGTTTTTTTTTTTTATGATTTTTTTTTTTCGAATTCTCGAGAAATTCAACGACGAACGTTGCGAAGAGACATACGCCACGCAAAACGTTTGGTTTATATTTATTTCCATGATTCTCTTTATGGATTATTAATATATTTTTCATGCCTTGGAACAGCCCGTTGCCTGGCAGAGGTACGAGAGCGGTTTTGGATACTTCATCCAAAGTTCACGCATTTATCCGCGAAAGATTATCTTCGTAGATTTCCCGAATACTAATAATCGACGAGAAATACGAGAGAAACGAAAAGAATTGATACGCGAGAGTGATCGTTGGAATGCTGTCGTACCTCCGCAGAAGAGCTTCAAACTCCAACAAAGTTTCATATTTACAAGTGAAAATTAATTAGGAATCTTTCACCTTACTGCAATTGACGCCTTAGGCATTACAAACTTGAATCTCTCTTTCTCTCTCTCTTACTCTCTATCTCTCTTAAAAACGTGAGTTTACGGTTGGAAATCTTCGTAATCCTCGACGTCGTGTGTAGTTCTCGACTCTTCTCTTTGAATTGTTGTATCAACGACGTTTTTCGCGATCGCGCGACTCGTAGACTCTTGAAAAACGTCTGACACATTGATCTTCGACCGTTCGTTAAGAAAAAACAAACACCGTTTTCTAAATTTCTTGCACTTTGATCCAAACTCAGGACGTCCATATATCGCCCTTTCATCTTCGAAGACACTCTCGATACCGATATTCGCCTCGATCAACACTCGTATACATCGCGTCAGGTACGATTATCTTCCATTATTGATTGCAACCCGATGAATTGCAAGTCGCGATATCTCCCACAGCTTTTCTTTTACACCCGACGAAGAGTAGAATAAAATTCACCATTCACCAATCACATTTTTTCAGAGGGAATAAAAAATAGAGTTAAGAGTCGGTCATAGTGAATCACTCCGCGCTTATTTTATTCGTCTATTCGACCCAACGACGAGATAAGGTTAATATTATCTCCCGGGCATTAGGCCACAAGATTTACAGTCGTGTCTCGTGAGGTAAATCCGGTAAACTGCTGCTGGGTCCGAGAAGTCCAAGAACTTCCGGTCCGTTGCTGGGTCCTTCTCTCGCCAAAACTTCGGCACTTGTACCGCGATAAACGGGTCCCAAGTACTCGAAACTTCTGCCGAGTGTCGAATTACTTCCGAATTCTTCGATCCTCTGCAAGACTGCACAGTTCGGCCCGAGTGGAGGATCCAACGGTGGCGGTGGGCCATCTTCTATATAATTGATGTGAATACCATCGATGAATCCAAGAGTATGAGGACTGGTGCCGGAAAAATCCGTTGGAGTGTAGTATTCGCTGTTGAGATCCTCCATACTTTGGTTGCATGCGGCAAATTCATGCAATTTCGCTTTGAAATATGTATCCATACCGGCGGAACTCATGTCCTTTGGATCGAATACCGCTGAGTCGCTTTTGCCGCACGAACCGCTTCGACAGTTGTCGAAATACAGATTCGGCAGATTCTCCAATACCTTGTTGAGCGTTTGCTGCTGATACTTGTAAGACTCTCGTAGCCGCAAAACCTGATGAGCGCTGAATTTACGTATTTTGTTGCGCTGGAAGACGTAGTTCTCTCGGACCCAATTTAGTTGACCCGTTGAATAGTCTCGCACCCTCTTGACCTGTCGGGATAAACGGATACGGGAAAATTACGCTGATTTTCATCGTTAGCACACGAGAGAATCTTTCGGAATTTCCGGATAGTCGGGAAACAATTTCCCACGAATCATCGAAACTTGAGTGCTCAAAGAAAAATGCACATTAATACTCATGTTTGCGAAATGTTACATCGATTTTTCGATGTTTTTGTTTTATAGATCTTATAGCGTAGAAAACAACTCAGTTAGCTTCGAATTTAACGTTTCGTGCGATTAGTGTTCTCTTTTCTCTTATCACCTCAATATCTATGAACTTTTACCAGAAATCGTTACCTGATCGTAATACTGATCTCTGAGCGACGTGAGGTGATTAGTTCCGTAGTCTCTGATGTCCCGTATGTGTCTCATCTGCCCTTCGTAGCTGTCGCGTATCCACTCAACCTGCTCGGCGCAATTGTCCTTAATCCTGTGCACCTGTTGTGTATAATTCTCACGTAGCCGCTCGAGCTGTTGACTCTTGTAGTGCTCGATGTTGTCCAACATCTGATAGATCTGCTTGGCTCGCGGTGTAACCCCAACGCGTCTGCAGCATAAACACCATCTGCCACAGCCGCACCTACGATAATTTCGTCGATGAATTCAGATGAAATTTTATTCGTGACCATTTGAATTTCTTTGTTTTTTATGTTTTTTTTTTAAACTTATTCAAATTCCCATGCAACTTGGGAAGAATTTTCGACGTTGAGAAAAAACCCGATGAGCGTCAATTGTGCGTTTTCCTTGTGTTATTTTTTCTTTTTCGTTCCGTTCAATTCGTTCTATCTTCGCGATGCGGCGAGCAGCATTCAACGGAGAAAGTACAAGGAAATATATACGTCAATGACAGTAATTAACGATGAATATATAACATCGATTATAACATCGAAAATTAGATTTACAAAAAAAGAAAAGAAAAAAAAAACGTAAAACACGAAACATCGATGATAAGATTGCAAGAAAGAGGGCAGCGTTGATCCCATTTGTGAAATGCGTTTCAATTAAATGCATGCGACAATGATAACGATTTTTTTTTAGAAGACGCGTGATTGCGCTTCGTGAAAATACTCACCTGCCGATGAGATATCGTAGAAACTGTACGAATAGTGTCAACAGTAGAAATCCCGTAGCGCTCGCCGCTCCGACGGCTATACTGAAGATTTTAATGCGATGATAAGTAGCAGGATCCATCCTGAGGTAGATATACGTTGTTACATTGGCTATTGGATTTATAGCAAAACATTTGTAGCGTCCAACGTCCTGTCGCAGTAGATTAGTGATGAGCAAAGATCCATTATCGAGAATACGAATTCTTTCGGAGGATCGATAATCCACGATATTCGGTCTTTCGGCAACCGGTGATTTGATGTTGTCGCGATGGGTCGGTGGATGATCGTGAAAAACATCGATAAACGAGGGATCGGGATTCCAATGAAATATCTCAAGTGTCGGCGTGACCCATGTCAAGGACGGCGCGGGATTGCCGTTGTACTCGCATTCGAGTAAAACGGTACCGTACATCGGATGCAATTCCGTTTCGCCGGTAACGTACGATAGATACGGTGCCGTGCAGTTCAAGTATCTCAATGCTTGTATCGTGTCGACAGTTTCTTTTTCGTGACCGCATCGGAGACCGGTATCGAATGCCGTGAGATGCGCGTGGCTTTCCGCCCATTTGATGAACCAAAACATCCGACAGTCGCACGCCCACGGATTTTCCTGCAACTGTAGTTGCGATATGCGCGTAAGATGAGCCAAATTTGCGGGTAAAAATGCGAGATCGTTTCTTCGAAGATCGAGACCACGCAAGTACGGGGTTTCGTCGAGGGTCTTCGCTCCAATCTCCCGCAACGGTGAGTCCGTTATCGTGAAACTCTGTAATTGTTTCAAACCCGCGAGATCGTAATTTCCCAATATCTCGATGCGAGTTTTCGAGAGATTCAAACTTCGTAGATTAGCAACCGGTCGCCAAAGATCCCGAGTCAAACGCGTTAGTTTCGTTCTCTCGAGATCGAGCCACGCGAGACTACCGAGTCCCTGAAACGCTACGTTCGTAAGATTCGTCAATGGATTTCCAGCCAAATCGAGATGCTCGAGATTTCCGAGTTCGGTGAACAAACCCCGTGGCAATACGTCGATCGCGTTGTCCGCAAGTTCGAGACGTTGCAATTTTTGCAAACCCGAGAACAACCGTCCGGGTAATTTCGTTAGACGATTGTTCGATAATCGCAACACGAGTAATTCTCGATTTGGATTGAACGTGTGATCGGGCAGTGAGACCAAAAAGTTTCTCGATACATCGAGACGCTTTAACGTTTTGGCCTCGGAAAACGCTTGAAACGGTAGTACGCTGAGACGATTGTTCGAAACAATGAGTTCCTCGAGTTTTTCCAATCCTTGAAACAACGCCCGTGGTAAACTCGACAAGCGATTGTTCGTTAGATTCAGATGTCTCAAATTTACCAAAGGTCTTAGAACTTCGGTCGGCAGTACTGTCAGGTAATTGTCACCTAAATTCAGAGTTTCCAATAAAGGCGTCGATTGAAATGCCCCGACTTCCACGCGCTCTATGTCGCTCGATATCCATGCGAGATTTCGCAAGTTTTTGGAAGACGCCAACGTCGTTATTGGCAACGTGGCCGCGCGAACGTTTCGTAACACGACGTCCTGCGCTTCCGCCGGCAAACCGAGTCCGAGAAAACTTCGTTCCTCGCAATAAAAACTCCAACCGTCGCAACGACAACCCTCCGGACAATCCTTTATCAATGCATTGTCCGTTTCTTCCCGCGGCAAACTCGACGACGATACGACGTCGTTGAAATCGAGTATAAGGCCGACAAGCAGCACGAGCTGCAACGCGATCGGGATAAAGCATCGCGGCACCCCGAGTATAACTCTTACCCTCATCCCTGAGGCTTATACCTTTAACGTTATATCGTTCGATGGAGTTGTAGCGCCAGCTACCTCCCATCTCCTGGCTCTGCGGCCGTCGATTTTTATTTTTCTCGATTTTTTTTTTTTTTTTTTTTTTTTTTTTTTTTCTTCGGAGACCAAAAACGCCTCCTCAGCCGCACACGTTCGGATAATATTCGTATTATCTTTCAGTAAAATCTCTGCGCCGACAATCGCATGAGATTATCGCGTTCGATCACCGAACGTCGCGCACGATGGTTTTTTTTATCCTCAAAGAAGAAAAAAAAAAGATTATTATTATTATTGATTCACTCTTTATCTATTTTTCTTTATTCCGTTTTATTTTTTTTGTCACTTTTTTTATTCGACGAAATTTCTATAAATTTGAGTTTCCGGCGTTCTAACTATTTTTTTACCGTGAATTCCATGCGAGATTATTTCCATGGGTCGAGGCGATTTTATTAACCGTTTGCTAAATATTCACTCGATCTGCCAGCGTATTCACTGATGCCGGCTCCCGCCTTCAACGGTGACATAGCGACTGTGTAATGCCCCGCTAAATCACGGTGGACAACACCGTTAATTAACTACGAAACTCTTCGTTAAATACAGCTTTTACGATACGTCGACGTTCGACACCGCGTGATTTTTTTGTTTTTTTGCGTTTTCTCAGTTTTTTCGTCTGCTTTTTGGCTTCGCGCGTAAGCGCGCGCCAAATCGTTATTCTCGCGTATATGATATCTCCGCGTTACGTGAATGTTGTCTCTTGTACTCCGTGTATGTCACATGACACCGAGAGTGCGAGCGCAAAGCTCTCGTGAGAAGTGAGTTTGCGATATCTTTAACGGAGGGGGCCTTCCACCGCGGCGTGTGGCTCTCCGCGCGATGGTTCCCGAGTCTATCTGGTACGCAGCAGACACAAAAACTGACTGGCGAACGTCGAAGTGAACCCGGCCTCCTCGTGGC
The DNA here is from genome assembly GCA_964006125.1 of Cryptus viduatorius. Taxonomy (NCBI): domain Eukaryota; kingdom Metazoa; phylum Arthropoda; class Insecta; order Hymenoptera; family Ichneumonidae; genus Cryptus; species Cryptus viduatorius. Next base: position 1,724,134 of record OZ023223.1, on the reverse strand, counting down.
TTCTCCCCCTCGTTCGCGCGTGGCAACGTCGCGCGAACGCTCACACACACGCGCGCGCGGACACAGCGGCGCGAGCTGTGTGCAAATGGCGACGTCTGGCAACGTCGCAATCCCGCGGGGCAAGCCGCACGGCGTGGACTCTCTCTCGGCAAAGTTTCGCGAGCCAAGAGAACGCGAATCTCGAAACGAAGGGAGGAGAGTTATCGAAAATGAGAGAACTGCAAACCCACGCCGACTCTATGCGAGAAACTAACCTAAAACTTCGTACCTGACGACCAAATCCTCAGCGGGAGAGACTTTCTTTCGCAGGAAATTTCTACGATATTGTAAATTATATGCAAATACATATACTGTTATGACAACGAAAATTCTTCGGAGGAACGAAACGGAAGCGAAGCAAACTTATCCAATATGCAAGATATTCTCCGGTAGAATACTTGTCCTATGAAATGCATTTCACCGCTTTCTATGATAGCGATGTTTTCTTTCTTTTTTTTTGCATATTTTGTAAACCTGAAAAATGCGAGGAGAATTCGTACGACAGATAGAAAAGCTTTTGCATAAAGTTGTTACATTTCGGATACTTTATCGTCGAATCTAATGGGTCAATCGATTATTATATCGTCGGTTTCTATAGACGTTATTATACCTTCAAAATATCGATGTCTTTTTCACTGCTTCCGTTTCATTTTAACGTTTTAATAGAACGAAATGAAATGTAATAGACAAATGTTGTAATCCTCTTTATTCCCTTCGTGACTCCAACACATAAAATTAAATTTCACCGTATAATTTAGTCGAATTGAAATTTTATTTCTCAACCGACTTTACGCCGTTTCTTTATCCTTCGAAACGTTCAATATATCGCTACAAAAATGGAAGCTATAAAAATAATAAGATTGACGATTTATTTAATCGTCAACCGTATTATTTTCGTCTTTACAGGTTTTTCGATACTTATTTTTAACGATCTGAAATAAGTGTATTAAATAACTCAACCGACAGTGGCGTTAGTTTCGCGAAGCGTGTAAACGCAGTTTACTGCAATTGGAGATCTTGCAAAATTCTTCCAACAACCTTCGTCTTGTTTCCTTCTCGGTCTTCCGAGGCTTTTCATCGTAGCAGGTATAGAGACTGCAATCGAACTCTCCGCCGGTGTTCTCTCTGCCAATCTCGGGTTTCTACCTCTCGTAGTCGTGTCGCTTTGTTCCGGGAGAATTCACCGCTGCTTAGCCGACGAGCAGCTGTTACTTGTTCGCGTCGAGGGTAAACCGGTGTGTCTCGTCGGTACTCGCCAAGGGTTCGAAAATATATATATAACACGTGCCGAATACGAATCGCTCTCTATACGGTCACGAAGTTGTCTACCGTATGCTTACGGGAGCACCGAAATTCTTTCTTCAACGAGCGAAACTGCTTTCACTTTTTCATGACGTCTTTTTCTCCGTTCTTCGCGCGATGTATATCGATGAAATTTTTTTTTTTTTTTTCTTTCTTTTCTCTTCGTATTACACGTCATTAGAGTTTATGAGTTTGTGAACACGACGACTCGATTTATTTGCTCTATGAATCACAGCCCATTCTTTCTGTAGAGATATATGCGTAACTCAACCGCGCGTTTGCACCGTAGAAGGACAACCTCGATATTGACTATCGATTGCAAACTCGGTCAGTCAGCGTGGGTCGCGATGCTTGCCGTACATACGTTTCTGACCCTCGTCCCTTCTATAAATACAACAGAAACTCTCGCCGACGCGTCAACGGGGACTACACGCGTTTGGCACGCGAGTAAATAGTCCCGCTGCTCGTCTTTTAACTGGCGAGGAATCCCGTCGATCGTTTAGCACGAGAAAAAATCCAAGATTGACGAGTCTGCATTACAACGACCAGACTTCGAACGACGAAAAAGATTGATGGGAAAAAAGTCGATAAAAGCGTGCAAATAATTTTAGTTATGACGATAACATCGACACGAAAACTCCGAAAAAAAAAAAAAAAAAAAAATCGTCAAAGTTGGAGAAAGTGTCGATCTAATGTTGGAAGACGAGTCTCGAGGCCGCGGCGATTTTAACTCAATTTTTTTTATGACTTCATCTCCACCCTCGAAAAATCGAATTTGCGAAGTCGTAAAATAGTTCGAAGGTCAATATTCAAATTTTACTTTTCCGACGCTACTTTTAGTTTTTTTCGATGTTTTATTTATTATTACGATGCATTAGCCTCGTGTACTACCGAACGTAATCGAATGGGTTAATATTTCGTTTCAATGAACCGCACAGTGGCTGAATTGCTCTCGCAAGGCTCGCGACATTGTTCTTTTTGTGATGAAAAACGTTTGCGACTTGCCGCGAGGCCATTCCCCCAGCAATACAAATATTATTCGTAAACCAAGGATTTTCGAGTGGACATTTAACTACTTCGCTCGCTGTTATTTTTTTTCCTCTCGATATCGCTTCACTCGAAGCAAACGATGACTTTTATACCTCGTCGATGATAAGTTTATCGCGCGGAATTATTCACGTACTCCGATCCGCGATAATTTTGAAATTTTTATTTATTTTTGCATTCTCGCCACTCGGAAACTGTTATTCAGGTAGCAGAGGTCCCACGAGAGTTGTTGATAAACGCACGATAATCGTGTTGCTATCGCAACGTCACACCTATCTTAACTCTCCTCTGTCCCTCCGCGCGGGCAAAAACATGCAAACGAAATAATCTATCTGCTCGTCCGAGTGCAACGGGCGATTCACCTTGAAGTCTGTACTCGTCGAGTCGCAATAAACAAATAGCAAAAATAAAAAAAAAATAACTCTCAGCACACTTCGCGAATTGATCGTTGCCACGTGTGAACTTTTACATTACGTTACTTCCGCGTTCGTTGTATACATCGCGCATTTTTTACAAAACTGTTGTATAACGATTCGCGTCTCGAGTTATTTTTATTAGCAGATTTTATCGACTATGAACTCGAAGTAATCCAATTTTATCCGGAAACATAATTTTTTTTTTTTTTTCATCGAGTCGGAGAATTTTTTTTTTTTTTTTTTTCGTTTCGATGTTTGTCGCTACCCGTGTCGGGTTTGCTGGTCAAAGGAAGTTCAACCGTAGCGGAAGCAGCAGATCGCACTCAGCTGATTGAAACAACGACGGCGCTCTTTAATCTTTCTTGCTGCGCGTCGTCGACGCTTTCCTATACTATTTTCACTAAGTAACAGTAGTGGTAGCAGTAGTTCCGTACGTAACCTTCGCGTGGAAGTAATGTTACGAAGGCGGACCGTAGAATTTCAATTTAACGAAGAATCATTACCTCCGGATATAGAATTTCTCTGCTTAGCACGACCTTTGCCAGTGGTACAGCTATATAGCTACTAACTCTACCACTCTCTCTATATAAACTCCGCAAGGTCGTTCGAGGAGTCTCTTTCGTTATAATACGACTCTAGACGTTCCGGAGAGGTCCGGGGATTCTCCCAGAGGGATCGTTGAGGGGAGCGTTGCGAAGAGGTGAATTCACAGGGACACGCAGAGCGAATTTTCGCCCTCTCTCGCCGCTCTTCCCTCCGCAGTAAAGCTTCGGGTCACGTCTCGAGGCTGCGGAAGCGCGTTGTCGGCGCTGGTTGTTCGTGGTCAGGGAAAAAGGGGGATGAGAAAGATTCGAAGCTTTAGCTTTTGCTAAAATAGAGAGAAAAGGAAGGAACGTGCGCGATACCGATCGCGAAACTCCACCAAAGTGGTCTTATCGATCACGAATATTGCGCGATATACATTCAGCTCCGACGATGCTTCGCGTAATCCATCAATATCAAGAAACCTCCGATGCTTTTACGTCTATGATTAATTTCTCGATGAAAATTCCGAACAATTTTATTCGTCATCGTTGAAATGAATTTTTCTACTCCATTATTATTTTCCGCGTTGAAAAAAGTCGATTTTTTCATTCGCGTAAAGCGGTTCGTTTGAAGTGATCAATATTTATTTCGAATTATAAATTCAGTGATACAATTATCTCGTTCGGACGTCGTTACGACCGCGAAACATTTATATAACGCGAAATAGGAGCGGCTACTGTTAATTATTTCTGAGCTGTGAAGCGTTAATTTTGCATCAGGTAGGAGTCGTTAGCGAATGTTTCAAGAGAAGACTAAGCTGTCTGGCGGCGGAGTTTGGGTTGTGAATTAAAAAAAATTGATGCCGGGAAGAAGGGTGAAAGCTTTCTCACGGTACGATAAATCAGTATGACCCGAGAGACAATGCAATGTCTCTCGACAAAACGAAAGACAGAGAGCCGGCGATCGTAAGACCTCGTAATATAGATGGATTCGGTGTCGGGATGAGAGAGCGAACAGAAGCGGTTTTTGTATGTGGGCGATCGGTACTTTCGGTGGGAGCCGAAGAGTCTAAGGGGAAAGGCAAAAAACGTTAAGGGGAAAGAGATAGCGAAGAAGAGAGCGGAGGATACTCCCCAAAGCTATTCCCTCGGCGCTTGGCAAAGCAGCCACTGTGTCAACTATGTCGGCAACCGGCGCCGATTGGAAGAACGAGCTAAATTCTGGGGGTAAAATGAGTGGGTGGTTTCGAGGAGAGGGAAGATTAGCGGCTTGTGAAGGATACCAGACGAAAACTGAGAGAGAAGGCCATAGTTGGGTACCATTTCGAAACTGATACCACTGCAAGAGAAACGGAGAACGGAGCATAAAACTCCGAAATTTCAAAAAAATTCCCGATAAAAAATAAAACCCTATAGTAGAACATCGTTAATGAATAACTCTCATAAATTTTATTTTTATACCGAACGGAAGCATAGAAAAAAAAATCGGAAGTTCGGAAAAAATTCGATCGAAATTTGAAGACGAACGGTCTTTCTATTTCCGAGATAAAAATGAATGAAAAAGAGACTTCCGGCAAGTTTCGGAGAAGCGAAAGAAAACCACACGTCGTTTGCGACTTCCCATATCCCCTATAGAACTTTATCACAGTCACAGCCAGTGACTGAAACTTGGAACAGTTGGCTTTTCGTTCGTTGCATCGAATGGGCCATTAACTAGTCTCTGGCCAATGATTAGATCGTTCGCAGGCGCTCTATACCTATATATATATACGTATATACATATATACACACGTTTTATACATATATATGTACGGCTGAGAAGCCAGGAGACGGGTTTCCCGAGAGTTCGAAGCTCGAGCCGAAGCCCCCAACCAGTCGTCGGGTTGTAGCAACACACGGCGAGTCCCTCCGAATCAGCTGGGCGTTCAAAGCGCCGTTGCCGGCTCGGGGAATATTGATCCGCCTTGCGAGGCGGGCCCGGGTCACCGACTACAAGCTGGCAACATTGTACGGGATAAATAAAGGCCGCAGTCGGGAACCCGGTACGATCCGTCCGTCTCTCTTCGCGTTTCTTCCTTCCAACCTTTTCGCTCGATCTCTCGCCCGCCATGGCTCGCCGCTTTCTCGCTGTCTCTCTTCGCTTCTCTGTGCTATCCGTACCGACACTTCTTATCTTTTTTTCTTTATTCTCATAGCAGAAAATCCTCACTCGACCCTTTCTTCCGCTCTTTCTTCGCCTCCCTCTCGGCAAACCTTCTTTTCTTACCCATCGTTCCTCGCGCGCAATAAGACTATTCTAACTGCTGATTGTAGATTCGCGTTACGAGCGTAACGACGCGTTGACGTCTGACGAATGGTAAACGTCTTTTTTTGTTTTACTTCCGATTTATATCACAATGGAGGATATAGTCGGAGAGTATTTGTAAATAAATTATATTTACTCCGATTCGAATTTTGACTGAATATAGAACGAGTGTTGCGTGAGTTTATCTATATATTTAGTATACGCCTCCGCGCTTCACTGGTGGGCGGGTCTACTCGGTTTATACATCGGCTGGCGAACCGACGAGACTGTGAAAGAGAGAGATGCGGATCACGGGGAAGAGGGAGATTAGGAAAAATGAGTGAAGGGAGTTTAACACCCTGCTGAGTGTCTCTTTCATTCGTTTACTCAACGTCTCCCACGTTGTTTTTTCTATATAGATATATGTTAAGTCGCGACTATAATAAACAGTACAGCTTCGCTTAAGTTCTTCTCTTTTAATGATATCCATCAATTTTTTTTTTTACTTTGCCGACCGCCAAAAAAAATTACACTTAGTTACGAAGGTTATGTCGATAAAAAAAAATTATCGATGTATTTCGTTCCGCGTGAAAAAAATTTTGTGTTGACGTGAAATTTGTCCAAAGTTCGAATTTGTCACGTAGCCAATTCGATTGAAATCGAAATTGGAGTGTAAATAACTCGTTCCCATTGCTACTTTTCAAATGCCAAGAGATTCTTATTTTCGTCTCGTCGCGTGGTTCATTCTCCCCCACACGGTGTTCCCTTCAATACGAAACTCTCTTCTCGCGCTCGTGACATTTCATATAAAAATAGGTTTTGCCTCCCCCTCCCTTCGGCTTCCCGCGTCCCTCTCGGATCCTTGGAAACTACTGCATTTCTCGTTTCTCATTTCCTGAATTTAATGGCACAAGCGACGAAAACGTTGTCGCGGCGATTTCATCGAATTATACTGATGTTATACAGCGTCGAATGTCGCGATGCATTCATGATAATTTGTGAAACGCTTTAACGTGTACCGCTGCTGTCGGGTTGCAAATTTTGTCCGTCTGTCGTGGCATTCGGCCAGAGGTTCTCGTTTGCGGCTGAACGAAGGGAGAGGAAAACCAGCGAAATTCAGGGTCGCGTTCCAATCGGGTCGTTGAAGGTCGGGTGTAACCGTGGCATGCGCCGGAGTTACTCCCGTTCCTATCTTCCGCTCTCCTTGCCACCCTTACCTACGTCTACTTCTCCCCGTTGGTACCTCCCATCGATCTGATTTTCATCGATCCTCTCTTTCCACGAAAATGTAATTTTCGAAGTTTCGCACAAGTTTGTTGCAGTGTTTTGTAGCTGGGAACGTGCGGAACGAAACTTATGGCTCTCGGGGCAATTTCTCGACTTTAATTCTCACGCTATTCTCGTATTCCGTGTATTCACGTTAACCTCGTGGGCTGCTAAGCAACCGGTCGGAATCAATTAACGAACCGACCCACGGAAATTAGTTAGCGACCAGAGAACTTCCTTGAAAGCCCGAGAACAAGGATCGAGATGGTTAGTTGATATGGTGCTCCGTGGTCCTGGGAATCCTGGAAATGTCCATTAATTTCTTCGTTATTCCTTAAATTTTTTTTATTCTCTTAAATTCCGATTTTTTAAAATACTTTGTAAGCTCTCGTGAACGGGTGACTTAAATTTACATCCGACATTTTTTTTTTACGTCATTAGGTGTAATTGGTCAGCTTAACCGTAAAATATAGTCGAAAAATGCTGAAAAAAAATTGTCGTCCTAAAGGATCGTTTCTTCGATGTTTCAAAAAATCATTTTTTTCCGTAATTTCGTCAGTTTAAATGTAAAATATGGTGGAAAACAGCTGAAAAAAAATTATCGTCCTAAAGGGTCGTTTCTTCGATATTTCAAGAAATAATTTTTTTCCCGTAATTTCGTCAGTTTAAAAATCAAATATAGTGGAAAAAAGCTGAAAAAAATTGTCGTCCTGAAGGCTCGTTTTTTGATTATTCAAAAATCATTTTTTTCCGCAATTCCGTATTATTGTTATGAACGAAGAAACCTGACGTTCTACGCGAAGGAATAAAAGTCTCCCGTATACGAGGAGAGGAGTAAAATGTTTCACCGTATATTTCTGCAAATGTTAAGCTCTATTCCGGCCGTTTAGCCGGATTTTTACATCCCATAAATGACCTTAACTATCGCAAAAATGTTCTGAAAAATTCCTCGAAATATCTTTCAATTTTCTGCGAATCTTTTACTGAATGATACAGTTAATGGCTTTACGCCGAAAATACATATTACATTTATGTATCGCAGAGCGCGGCGTACGACTTGGTAGAATCTTATCAATTGAGATTTGGCTATAAATACATTTTTTTATCATACTACATCGAGTTTAATTGATATTTGCAATGCCTCTCGTATTTATTATTATCACGAGGAAAAAAATTGTTTTTCGATTTGTTCGAAATTCGATCTTTTTTTTTTTTTTTCATACAATTTTTTTTCTCCGATTCCACTATAGATAGTTTTACTGTACATAAGTCTTTACGGCTGAGTGTCATTTCTGACGGCTCTAGTTTTTCGAACTTGAAACAGATGCCTCGCGTATTAACCGCACTCGACCCCCTCGGGGTCGATACACCTTGCGTACCGTACGCGTCTGCTCTCACGTATGTTGTACTTAACGTTCTTATTGCCGTTCCGACGCGTCTCTCGGCAATTGCTTCGTCTTCGTAGGGGAACGGTCAGCATATGTATATATCATCCACTTAAGGAAAAGTTCTCCAACTTAAAAAATCACGTGACGATTACGAAATCTTCGATCGATGCGGACTTTGAGAAATCGATCATTAAATACACGTATAACGCTGTAAAATGGTCGGCAAATAACGGTTTTTAAAAATAAGGAAAATATGCTGAACTGCCGGGTATTACCGGAGAGCGGTGGGTATTACCCATCAGCACCTGTTAGTTTTGCGTTTCTTGCAGGAATTATATTCAAGAACAGTTGCGCTCGTTCCGCCGATCGAAGAACTGCTGAAAGAGCTATTAAATTATTTTTTAATATTATTATTATTGTATGAAAAACCGATTACACTTGGAAATGACTATAAAAATGTTTCCGAAAAAAAAAAAAAAAAAATTACACTCAATTTTTTTTATTTCGATGTACGGAAAAACTACGGGGAATCTCATTTTCAGGATCGTTTCGTACGCTTTTTCGATCGACTAACACTACCAACAATTTTTCAAATGCTAATAAATTCTTAAAGCGTTCAGTAATCGTTTGGACAACAAGATACGGAACTTATACTGTTCACGTGAAACAATTCTTCACCGGAATATTATTATGAATAATTCAAATGGATTTACATGGGTTCCGAGTGGCCTGTGGTGTTCGAAGAATCGTACAACTCGCGAACGACCCTTCTGATGTGTTTTCACAATTTACGCCGCGAAAATAGACGATTAACAGGTAAAGGAAGCCTAACGATGCGGGGAAATGTTGTTTCGTTCCGAAGGCCAAGCCATGAACTACGTAACAAGTGTGTCATCTATAGCGCACAAGGTAACAGTCGATACTGTGTCGAAGGGAAGCCAAACAACGTTAGACCCCAAGAATCAGCCGGATAGCTCGCCATTTATCCTCGAGAGGGTTACCAGAAAGTTCGAACACCCGTTTAGCGTTGCGACTTGTTATTCAATCGAGAAACTTGTCATTTTTCCATCCCTTCGAGAACAACATGTGGTAAATAAAGTTTTCCGTTCTTCCCGCGTTCTTCGCAGCTTCAAACCACTTAACCACCAATATGGCGGTAAAAAGAAAAGTTTCCATTGGAAAAACAAATGGCAACGAAGGAATTGCCGTTGAATAACATTGACTTTCGTTATCGCCGCCGTTTATTTTTCTCAACAAGAAGCGCCTCGATATATATAAGATACCCAGTGCTTTGATCGCTCGGATGAGCATTGGAATCGTTGCGAATTATACAATTCAACGGATTATAGTTTAATTCGCCGAAAGAGTTTTGAAACGGAGGGAGGTGTTCCTTCGCTTAACTCGAGTGATCTATTGCTATAATCCGACGATTCTTGTTGACTCTCAATGCTCGTTGCATTCCTAACCCACATTGACGAGAATGGGTTACCGTACCTCGTTGCTTCGGTCTCTTTGTTACGCCACAAAGAGACCATCAACAATTACGTCGGGTGCGACGAGCATTGACACTGATGCACTGCGAACCGTGCCTCGTCTCTCATCCCGAATGCTTTTATACACGCGACATAACCTCTCAGCGTATATCCGTTGATTAATATAGGCCATTCGTACGAACGAACATTCGCAATAATACGATCGATAAGAATAATATATCTATATATTGATACAGTTGTCGAATTCACCATGTTGCAAACGACGAGAAAATGCTTCGTTGGCAAACGGTCGAAAACGTTTGTTTGCCCGAAGCTATCGTCAATTACGAACGCGAAGCCCGTCCGGACGTTGTTATTAATGGGCCCAATTTCAGGGTACCTTCCTTATACGTTCTTTTATCGCACCGGCCAAAGTCCGGCGCGAACGCCAGAAACGTAATTGCCCGCTCCCAGACGTCGCACAAGGGGTCAACGCGAAAATAGTCCTTGAAACGAGTTTCACTCGATGTATTGCCGACATTGCAGACTTCGGAGATTTTTTTTTTTTTTTTAACTTAATATTTATTGATATCGAAAAAATAAATATACGCGCGAATAGTAATAAATTCGGAATGATTTGCGTCAATATAACAGTTTATTGGTTTCGAACGAAAAATAAAAAAATTTTCTCATTAATTCGCAACATTTAATTAATAGCAGAATATCAAATTCGCTTGAAAAAAAAACGACTTTTTTTTTTGGTTCCGTATTTTTTTTGTTGGTCAACAAAAATGTTGAGCACCGAATTCCGGAGCGTAAATCGCGTAACGCCCGGAGCTGTCTGAAGAATTCATATTCGTTCATCCGTCCGACAGTGGCGTCGGGAGGATGTGGCAACGGCGCTTGTTATCGGACACCAGGAGTGTGTTTCAGCGTTACTCGGCCTTTCGTGTATCCGTATACGTCACAAGCGAGCAAACGTACGATATAATACCGTCTCTTCGAATTCGCCTCTGCGGATCGTAATGCGAGACATTTTTTCCATACTTCCGGTTTTGAAATTCTCGCGTTACCGAGTGCACGAGTTTAATTCCTTTCGTCGCAATTACTACTTCGTTCCCCCCACCTGGTCGATGTATATTCTCGAAAACTTGGGAAAGTCTTCGCGGAATAATGTGCGCTCCGTCACGGTCTTTATTCTCACATCCGTTCGAGAAATACCAAGCAGGCCTCGGGGTTTTATAATAAGTATACCCCGGCGTTGGTTTATCTTGGTATCTCGTTCGCCGAGAGGCACGTGTAATTTTCGTATCTCAACACGTTTGCCAAGGCGCCCCCTTGCTGTACCCACACGTAGCCGATGTAGTTGGTCGTCAGAATTCGCGATAATTATTGCTTTCGTAATTAAACCGCCGTTGAATTTATCGTTCGTCCCATGAAATATTCTCGTTATACCCTCATACGTCACGTTGTGTTTCGCGTGATACGGTATAATGACGATAGCGCTGTTCCGGTTAACATGGAAGTGGCTATTCATTTGACCGTTTCTACCTACACTCGGCCCCCGTCAACAACCAGCTGTCCGACAACGCACCAGCAGCAGCTACCTCTCCTGTTGCTCGCTGCGTTATCCGAGCGAAGTCGCTAACTAATTCAACCGGCGGAAAGAGTGGGAGTCTCGACACTGTAAAACTATCTTCGTGATACACGTCTCAACCGCCAGACGAAAATGCGTCGCTGATGATTTTGCTACGAAACTCCTTTTCTTACGAAAAAAACATTCGATTATCGCTCGGAGATAAAAAAAAAAAGTTTGTTCGAAATAATTGACTCCAACGAATCGATGATATTTATTCCGAAAATGGGATATTTTTCTCTTTCGATGTCAAATACGTTTGTTTTCTTTACTTTTCATACATAAATGAGAATTTTATCGAATAACCTATTTTCGACACGAGATTATTCGAGTTTGAAATGTTTCGTTTCTATTCTCGTCTCCAATATCCGTTCGCTGATTTCGGGGAGCGGCAGGAAAAAAAAACGAGAAGCCGATAGTTTCGTCGTAACGAACGCGACGCGTTCATCGCGCAGCTGCTTTTATTTGTATCATCGTAGATGTATATCCACTTAGTAAAGAAAAAAAACACGGTGACGAAATAACAGTACGCAAGTAACGCAAGAATGGTTATGTTTTTAACGATGTTGCTTTGTTTCGCCTCGTTGGAGAACGCGTTCGGGAATCGGCCATCTTGATACCCCGCGTCGCAAAGACGTTATGAAATTTTTCAGACTCTCGCTGTCTCGTAGCAACGATCGAATTTTCGGCATGACGCCGACACTGAAAATTTTTATTAACCCTAATGGGTCCCGACTATTGTGATGTTTTGACGTTCGAACGAGTCGAGGGGCAAAAAATTTCGTGAAATAAATTTCGAAGGATTGTCTCGGAAAGACGCTGAGAAATACCCACGGGGGGGATCATGGCGTCCATTGCTGATGTGGCGAATGCGCCGTAACCGTATTGCCATTGCAAGCCTCGCTTGGCGGTCAAGCAAATACGTGACGAGACGAGGGAAACGAATGGCGCGACACGAGATTCGTCGTGGCGCCATCGCTCGGCTGATCTTCGAATTATTTCCGTAATTCTACCGATATCCGTGCGATGGCGCCAGAGGCTCTGGAACTGAGCGCTAATAGTCCCTTCAAACCCGTAAAAACAAATTCCCGGCCCCATCTGTTACTCGAAATTTCATAAAAATTTATGATTTTCTTATATTCGATTTTTTTATTTATTTCAGTGTACGGACTTCGTAAAAGCGGGTGCGGATCAGGGACTCACCCCGTCCGACGTGGTTCTCGCCGCCGATATCACCTTCTCCTGCGTAGCCGATCCCCAAGCAGCGAAACACGTGAGTATCTTTCACCGATCGTTATACTGATATTTTTCTTTTTTTATATATTAATTCTTTTTTTTTTCGAATTTTCGTATACGGATAATTAATGAATTAATATTGCAGATGGTCTTCGGAAACTGTGGGGTACTAATGGAAATCTCGCCGGACAAAGGATACGTAGAAATGACGGGAATCGATGCCGAAACATCGCAAGACATCGCTGAGGCGATAAACGCCAAAGGTGGACGTTATCTCGAGGCCCAAGTACAAGGAAGCAAGACTCACGCGCAAGAGGGTACACTGGTTATTCTCGCGGCCGGCGATAGATCGCTATTCGACGAGTGCCAATCGTGTTTCGAGGCGATGGGAAAAAACAGCTTTTATCTTGGCGAAGTCGGCAACGCGACGAAGATGAATCTCGTATTGCAACTCATGGCGGGTGTTACTCTTGCGGGACTGGCGGAGAGTATGGCGCTTGCCGATCGCGCGGGTCTTCAACAAAAGGACGTACTTGAAGTTTTGGAACTGACTTCGTTGGCTTGTCCAGCGATCGTTGACAAGGGGAGAGGTAAAATATTGGCGCTTTCATTGCAGAAAAAAGAAGTATATTAATTTTACGATTTTAACGAAATCGTTTCTTTTTTCATTGCAGCAATTATCGAGGGAGGTTTCCCGACGCAATTACCTCTTCAGCATATGCAAAAAGACCTCAGACTTTCGCTCGGTATGAGCGAACAGCTCGAACAACCTTTACCGTTGGCAGCAGCAGCGAACGAGGTTTACAAACACGCGAAACGTTTAGGATACGGCGAACACGATGCGTCGGCCGTGTACATCAGGGCCCGTTTTTAACCGGGACCAACCGATAACTGGGCTTTTGCTATATCAATATTTATTGCAATACCTAAAGTTGTTTTTCCCCCCGGCGCCTATGGACAGAGACGAATAGACACGTATATAGGGAGAATTGATAGGAGAACTAGCGAAAGAAAGAGAAAAAAAGAGAGAGAGAGAGAGATGAAAGAGAGATAAAAAAATAATTGAACATAATGATAATAAACGACGATGTCGTCGAGGGGTTGAGAAGATAACTGGAAGCGGCCCTTCGCACTTTCTCCCCACAATTGTCAAAATGAATTTTTCTCGTGATTCGACAACTTTCGATCGCGAACGGGCAACGAGACAACCCGTCGAGCGATAAAATTAAACTTTTATTATTTTTAAAAACAAACATTGAATATCGCGAATCACACGTGTGGCTGAGAAGTTGAACTTTCCTGCGAAGCAAGAATTAATGATTTTTCTTTTTAATAACAAAAATTAAATAAACAACCGCCCCTAATACTCGCTCGTCGTCCGAGAGGCGAAAACAATAAACTCCGCGCAGTCGGGCTTTCGTTATTCAACAAGAATAACACACGCGGATAAGTGACACGCATGTACCCGCGCGCGTTTTGAGAGAATGTGCCTTAACGATACTGCTCGACGAGAGATTGTTAGAGTGATGGATTCTATAATAAAGATACGCCATTGGTTACTACACGAGTGGTTATCATGACGCTATGAAAAAAAATCAAACTAAAGCCTACGATCTCTTTAATTTTGGCTTTTTTCCTTCATGCGCATCCCGCCCCCTAATATTTAGTTTCTTTTGCGGAGAGTTTTTTTTATCGAGGATTTCTCCGGCTCCCGGATCCATGGCGAAACCTATATTCGCACGGAAACGTTACCATGAATAAAGCCAAAAAAAAAAAAAAAAACAAGAAAAAAATTAAAAACAATTGTGTAAAGCTTGTCGAGCATATCATCTCGTATCCCGATGTAAATAAAGTTCTTAGTCGCATACGCGTTGATCGAACCGTAATTTTTGAATTTCTATTCGTCTTTAACTGTTGAATTTTTGTTTGATATTAAAATCGTATCGAATACACGAGATTTCGTAATGCGTAATCGATGCGTCTATCAATCGCGTTAACGTATTCACTTGTTTCCGTTTTCACGACTCTTCCTTAAAAAAAAAAAAAAAAAAAAACTTCAATAAGGTCAAAGTGTGAGCCGCGATGTCTATTGCAGATGCGACATTCACGTAAAAATGGATAATCTGAATTTTGAATTTCGTGAATTTATAATCCGATGACTAAGGCACGTCGCAATCAACGGTGCGGATACGAAGAGCAAAGATATCTAAATATAGTCGATTTTTATGCCCGGCGATTCATGGCAACTTTCCTATACATATTTTTCCTTTTTTTTCTCTCCTCGTTTAGTAGATTTATGGAACTTTGCAAAGCAACTATACGCATAAGATAGGCGTGCGGGCAATTATTATTTTTTACTGTCGTTTAATCCATTACCCCGCGCGTTCTAAGAGGTTTTTTTTGTTTATTAAGGATCATGGAACCAGAGAATTAAAATGTCTCATCGAAAGAGTAGAACATTTGTCTCATAAATCTTAAAAAAAAGAAAATCGTGTAATATGACACTTTGTCACAAAAACATTTAATAGTTGAGAATAAGTTCGCGTTCAAAGGGAACGTTCGAAGCGAATTGTACATTATCATTGTCGATCGCCTATTAATAAATCGTATCTACTAATTTCACCCGCTAAAAAAAAAAAAAAAAAAAAAAAAAGAAAATTTCTCCACACTGATCGAAGAACCGTGAAACGGAAGGGATCTCTTTCGCTTTCGTGAGAATTTCTCAACAGGACACGGTCGACGCTCTTCTCGTCATAGCCGCAAGCAAATGTCGCTTTTTGTTTTTTTCGTCTTCACGCCGACGAAAAATCGAGAATTATAGTTTCCCCGCCTTATAGTCGAAACATCATGACTTTCCGCTTCATGGATTCTCTCGTCGGACGCGAAAGAAGAGTACGAAATCGA
Organism: Cryptus viduatorius; assembly: GCA_964006125.1. Lineage (NCBI taxonomy): Eukaryota > Metazoa > Arthropoda > Insecta > Hymenoptera > Ichneumonidae > Cryptus > Cryptus viduatorius. Next base: position 1,708,620 of record OZ023223.1, on the reverse strand, counting down.
CGGTAACATAGAAGAAAACGAAAAAAAAAAAAAAAAAAAAAAAAAAAAACGGAACCAGAAGAGACATAATTAGCGAAAGAGTTGCTTCTATCGTTTACTCGCCCATATCATATACCCCTATGAAAACTATTGACGCAGTTTGTGTGTAACGTTACACACGACAATTAATTTTGTCGCGTGCGACGTTCCCGCCAGAGATAATACGATAGGCGAGTATATAAAACTAAAAGAAAAAATAAAAAAACCGCAAAAAAATAATTAAACATTCTACCATACGAATTATAATGATAGCTGTAAAAGGTGAGAATCTGTCGATAGAGGGACGAGAGAGATAAATATTATATTATAAACATTGATGACGACGAGAAAAGTGTATGTGTGAGTGAAAAAATAAAAATAAATAAGTTGCACGTTATGAATACGCTGCATCTACGATACGCGTTATATGTTTTGTCACGAAATACACTGGTTTTTGAATAAATATCTATTTGAATTAATTAACGGCTCTGTTGTTGATTTACTATAACACCCAATCCCCGTGTCAGCAAAAGAAAGTAACGCGCTAAGTTTCAAGCGCGAAGAACGTCGTAAATTTGCTATAACGACACGTAAAAAAGACAAACCTCCTAATGACAGTACTTCGAGGTATTTAACGATAAGCTCCGAAAATTGAGTTAAATAATAATTAACAGAAAAGCGGATGCGGTTTTCGACTAGACGACGATACTTACAAAAGCGGGCCATTTTTAACGTAGTCGGTACGGGGGAAAGAAACCGCGCGAGAGTGATTATATAGGCTGAATGTCGGTGACTATAGGCGGAGTCGCGATCGCATGCGCACAGACACACGCACACACCCGTCGTCGCGACGCAACGAGGACGAACTTATGCCGTTAGATTCATATGTGGGAAAGAGAAATTAATGCGAGGATAAGCGAGTGAGAGCGACAGATCTCTGTTTTTCGCTCTTTCTTTCCGGATCTCTGTGAAGAACGAGAGAAAGAGAGAGCTTTGCCACACGTCGCGAGCGAGCGAGCCAAGTTTCGTGGGGAGATAAAAAAGGACGGTAAGATTGGAGAGCGACGTAGATTCGGGTGCGCGAGCAGCTTGAGCGAGAGAGTGAGCTTCGGTCAATGCGAGAGACGTACGGAGAAGTGGCGGGGGTAGAGCGCTCGACTGATGACACCTGTGGCTCGACCGTCTCGATCAGTCCCGTCGCGGCTGTCCACTCGCGCCTATATACACATTTCCGTTGTCAACGTTTTCGTATAGGCATAAGCGGCGTATACAGATTAAACCACGTGACCGAAAAATCTAACCGCATATATACGATACGTGAACGACGGACGTAAACTTGCTTCCCCCAAGTGCATCCGTCGAACACACCTGTCCTAACCGGTGTCTCGATCTCTCGATCACACTCGTGATTATCCTCTTTTTTTTTCGTTCTCTTAATGCCGCGAGAGACACGGTTTGACACGCGGCGTCGCGACTTTCGTCGATGATATTAATCGGTAACCCTGCCTCCGAGAGCCCGCGAAACGCTCAACATCGCGCGCCAAGGTCTCCGGATCGTCAGCTCTCAGACCTTGTACGTTGTCGAGAGTATTTACGATATTACTTGATTTTTTTTATATACATGTTTAATGATCCTGTTATTGTCTTTCAATGTTGTTTTTTCTTCGTATTTTGTCGTCGTTGCATTTCGAAAAAATTCAATTGTAATCGAGATTAAAATACTGTAAAAGTTTTTTTTTATCGTGTTGGTTAATTTTTTCGAATGACACTCGACGACATGTTTTTTTTTTTCGTTATTTTAGGAAGATTGAAACATCCGGTTGGATTCGTTAAATCGTATTTATCTCGAGTAACCGCCCAGTTACCATGTCATACTGTCTTTCGAGATCCTAGCGTGCGTATGGCACGTATACGCG